>OY728158.1:1102826459-1104076459 GCA_963277665.1 Viscum album | reverse complement strand
GTGGTTTTAAAGTATATTTAGAATATATTTTTACAATTCAATACAATGTTGGTCATTGGATGTAATTTCACATTTACACCAGACATAAACTAGTGTTAATCTGTTGATAGTTATTATCTCTTAAAAACACGCTATTTGTTGTGACAGTGGAAATTAATTATAAAATTAATTAATGCAACTTATATGTTGGTAATTTTGTAAAATAGAAATTGTTTTTGAATTCAGAATATCAATTATATCTTAGGGTGAAATTTTGGAATTTTTCTGAAAAACTTCAATTTTGGATGAATAGTGAAACTACTAAGTGCTAGTTAAAAAAATTATTTTTTTTCATAAAACTTAATTTTACCGCTTCTGTGAATGGAATTTAAAAAATCCGATAGATACGGTTGATTTCAGTAAGTAAAATGTGGTTCAATGAGATGAAAGTATTTTTTGGTGAATAGTAACTTTTTACTTTTATTTACCACGGTTAAAAGTAAATAGGGTAATTAAGGGTAAAAATGATATTAATATTACCCTAACACATGTCCTAATCCTATTGGACAAGTTTATCTCGGCCAAAAATAACCTTAAGTGTAAAATATTATCATTTAGGCCCACTTGGATTAGATTAGTACATTTATTATTATTTAATTTAAAGAAGAGTTAAAAGAGTTAAAATCAAAGTTTATTTACTAAAACATTTTTAATATAGGGTTATACATAATATAATTTAGACTATAAATATTCATTAGAAATCTAAAACTATTTCCTACATAATGGTATTTTATTTGTAATTTTTATACTTTAAATAATTTAATTTATGTATGACACAATGATGATGCAGTAATTACCTTTTTAAGAAAATATTAACATAATTGATATTATAAATGCCCAAATAAATGGAATTTGAGACTTTTTATGACTTACACTAATTTTCTAGGTTAATATGACATGTTATTGTTGATTTAAGTAACTTTTTTATAACTTATCATTCTGTTAGAAATTTCATAAAAAACATGTACCAAATAGTGTCAAAATTGACATAAATTAGTTTTTAAAAAAAATATTATATTATTAATTGTTATTTAATTCCTAAAAATCTAAGGTTTGGCCAAATTACTTAGATAAGGATAGATATATTAATAATAAACAGCTTGGGGTTCTTTTGGCTTCATATAGTAAGTTTATTAATCATATAGTGTAAGAAAACAAAAAGACACGGTAAAAGTTAAATTATTTAACTTAGAATTAAATCTAATTGATAAGGTTAAAATAATAACCTAAACTTGTCTAAATCCTATTGGATTAGAGGATTACGACCCATACCCACTTTAGCTTCTAAATAAGACCATTTGGAATGATTATAAACCCAATTTAACCTTAATATAAAATAATATTTTGAGATTTTCCTAAGATGCCCCTCTCCTCTCTTATAAAAGGGCACCTCCTCCCTCTCCTCCTCACACCAATTTGAGCATTCAAGCTCGGCCAAACCCTGAAAAAATCTCTTCTCCACTTCCCTAGTATCATCCTAGAGGCCCTGGTCATCTTCAAATACCATCCTTAGTTCTTTAAGTGTAGGTTAAGTGAAGGCGCGTCAAAAAGAGGTAATATCCATTACCGATCTTTTTCAATTTCTTTCTTCTTCAACTTCTTCTTATTTAGTTGTTTCATGATAAAGTAATAACATCAGTATTTCTTATATAGTGATATGTTTTTATAAATATGAAACAACTCTAATTAACCTTCTATCCATCCTACGGAAAAAGGAAATCACCGCGCGTGCGTACTTACGGAATACCGTCTCCACGCCGTGGTGTAATCTATTTTCCGCCACCACCTTAATTGGATGGGTATAATGGTGTAATGAGTAACTATATATGATTATTATAAAGTGATATTGATATTGAAATAGTATACATACACTTCAACACAATTCCACGACCATGGGAACGATATCATCGCTCGTGCGTACGTACGGACTACCGTCTCCACCAAGCGATGAGATTCATTCTCAATGATTAACCATTCATGAATGATTATAAATTATATATAATAAGTACTAATGAAATATATGACATAATAATGATACTGTTTTTATGTATATTTATATGTATGTAATCTACTTAATTCCATTCAATTCAATAAGGAAACGAAAACAGCGTTCATGCGTACGTACGGACTACCGTCTCCATGAACGGTGTATTTCATTCCATTTATCGATATATTATATATATATATATATATATATTCGGAATATATAATATATATAAATCATGTTTTACATTCTGGATATAAGTAATCATGATCCAAGTAATCATATTAATAATTACAAGTTAAAAACACGAACGACAAATGAGACGATTTTACCCAAAACGCTACTTTAACATGAATTTACAAAAGAACGGGTAATATAAAGTCATAAGTGGACCATATATGATATAATAACAATGAATATGATTCTGAAATAAGTCAATAACATGATTTAAATCATTATACAGGAGGTTCAGTCACTTACGAAGCAAATCGGACCTAAGGTAACGGAAATATCACAATCTCATTTTTATCCGAGATTGTTTATACTTTGGTATTTACTGGGGTGTATTTTATCATTCACATCCATGTTTCTTCAATATGTAATATTATTTCCATTCACCTACAATTGTTTAAATCCAATTTTACCCTTTGGTGAGTTTTTAGTAAAAGATATGAAAGGAATCTTTTGTCATTTTTCGTACGAGGTACTTTTTGACTTTTTCGACAAAAGTACGAAGAATGTTTTTTTTTACTTATACGGCACGAACGGATTTTTACAATTTTATAAAGCCTTATTTTCATGAATCTTCCTCCAAAATATTTCATGACTATTTTCAATAAAATCTCTTTCTTTTAAAATTGCATGATGTTTTGTGAAAAGAAATTGATTTTGAAGAAGAAAGGATATTTTCCTCAAGAATTCATTTCAAGTGTTTTATCAAAATTATTTTCCATCTAAGATAATAAAGGGTTCTGTTTGTATCCCTATTATTAAATTGATTTGATTATGTTGTGATGGAATTATTTTTATGAATTCCTTTATCTTATATGAATTGTTTTATGATGTCATGATGTTTAAGATTCCCATTTGTATTACATGGGTTATGCAATGATGTATGATTTATGATTTTGTGGCACACATAAGAATGGTATCATTATGAGATGGGTGAGACCTATATCTCCCTCCAATGCATTGGGTAAATATTTTATATCTCATGAGATAGACATGGCTGGAATGGTAGGTTATACCGGTTCAGTGAAACAGGACTGAAACGAGGGTGACTCGGTTCAGAAAGGGACTTTGTCCACTAAGATAGTCTTGGAAATGAGTCTTGACTAACAAGAAATGATTCTCTATGATTATGTGTGAATGCCACAAAGTTTCATGTTTTAAGTTATGATTGTTTTGATTACATTTCACTGCCATGATTTATCCCATGTTATGAAATTATGCTCTCTTTTGCAGGTAAAGATTTCCAAAATGTTATGTTCTTATGAATATGATGTGATTGATATTTCTTTTGTTTACCCTTACTGAGCATTTGAGCTCACCCTTTTATGTTTTCTTTTCCCCAGGATATAAAGAAAGGTTTTAGGTATATAAAAAAGGAAGATCTTTATGGGAGATGTTGAAGATCATTCACCAGGATTAGAGGATTATATTCTGAGTTTCCAAAGACACTAAACTATTACGGTCCTTGTGTGTGTGTTTTTGTTATGTACTAAGTATTCCGCAAAAGTAATGTAATTTCCATGTACATCAAGATACGGGTCTCTACAGTTGGTATCAGAGGAAAGGTTTAGTCAACCTTTGGAAACTAGGATGCGAAAACGTTAGTGAGATCCCTAGATATATTTCTAAGGTATGTCTAGGGATGTCCCTAAGGATAAGTATACGTATAAGATACAGTCCTAGAACTACAGTAACGATCTTAGAATTTAACCTAAGATGTTAGATATTAAGGGTACTACCCCTTTACTATGTTGTTTTCCCTAGCATGATTTTTGCCTCTCACAATATTCTTTTTGTGTTTTAGTTAATGGAGGGAACCAGAAGGAATTCGGTTAACATTGAATCCAATGGAAAAATTGGTGACTATGAGCAAAAAATTGTGTAATTCCTAGAGAGAAAGATCTTGTGATTATGCCAAATCAGTCATCGCGATATATGATTAACAAGGTGAAATTTAGTGGTATGCCTAATTCATAAAAGAAGAGGAAGATAAACTATTATGCATGTTCGCATGTTGAGGAGCATAAAGAAAGGAAGATTGAGATTTCTAAAGAAGGGAAGAAGAACCTTGAGGAATACCTCAAATGGAGGGACCGATGTTATCTGTGTGGAGAAAAGGGTCATAGAGTGACAGACTGTTATGGAGTTCAATGTCTTATTTGTGGAGAACATGGGCATTACCCAACTCAATGCCCTGACCTAAAAAGTTACTTCTAAATCAAGGAAGGACTTATTCCAGGACTATCATTGAAGTGGATGGACTGAAGTGTTTATGTATTGGTATTCAGGAATAATGTCGTTGAGGTACTTTTATGGTGTATTGAAATATTTATGTATTGGTCTATTGTGGTCTTCAATAATTTTAAGGTACCGGTAACCATGAAAAGTGATTCAAATATTTTGGAAAGTAGATAATATGCCCAAAATGAAGGGATAAGGAGAAAATGAAATGTTTGACAGTATTCATGAGCTCATGATTGATATAAGGACTATGTGATATCATGGTTTGAGTATATAGAATTTTGAGGATTTTGGTATGTGGAAGGTGTTAACTTTTAACTGCATTCATGTTTTCACTAAGGTATTTAAGAGAATACATGATTAATGACTTTGAATGTTTGGAATGTGACCAACAAAACATATCTTATGATATATGGGGATTGACGATGGTGTTAAATCTCTGGTAATCGTTTTCACTATGTTTTGAGAGTGGACTGCAGTATTATGGATAAGCCTAAAGATTGGAATGGATTATGTTGGACATAAGTTAGTATTGTTTAAGGATAGAAGTTTTTTTGATATTATTGATGGGATGTTATAGTAATATAGTTTTAGAAAAAGGACAACCTGCAGGACGGGCGACAGCCCATCGCGTCGGACAAGGCTGTGGAAATCGAACCCACAATCGAAGTGTGACTGGCCTTTATCGCCTACCACTGGCCTACAGGAAGTCCCTGTTTAGTAGAAACTAGTTTTATTATATTAAGCAGTATTATATATGAAGTATAAGTCCATTTTAGGAACCATATTTGATTAATGTCACTATAGATCGACTTATGTATATAATTTTTGCTAACCTTTTGTTTGAGATAGATGGAATGACCCGTCATTCTATCACATGATCTGCTAACACTTCACGAATAACAAATTCAACTTCATTTATTTAAGAGATGAAGTGAAAATTGTTCAAGGCACGAACAACAGTGAGATTGTACCAAAATGAAGTAAGTATTTATTCTAATTCAAATTTTCAACTTTAGGGAAATGATCTAGAAAACCAAAAATGTTGTCCTAGTGATCTTATACCTGATGAATCAGATGGTACCTTATATCATCACAAATCTATGGATTTGTGATTACTGGCTTTTCCATATCCATGTTCTCTACCACTCTCCATCAGAACATGATGGTTAGATTTCTCTTCCATATCCATATTTTCACCTATGTGGAAACCCAGTGATTAGTTTATTTGGGTAACCGTTACGTTTCATACCTTTGTTTTTAAATATTGTTTTGGTATTCCTTTTTACGATGTGGGTTTCTATTAAAGAAACTTTCGAATAGTAAACCATTTATAACCCCGACGAATTTCGAGGGCGAAATTCATTTTAAGGGGGGTAGAATGTAACACCCCGAAATTTTATGAAAAATATTCTTTTTAATTTCACTAATGTCTTGTGTTGTACGCTACACCAAAAGGATCTTGCACAACACGCATCCTTGACTTGCCTTGTATTACACGCAATCGCGACCTTCCTTGATAGCGTGTGTAGTACGCAATACCGAGTTTCACTAAACAACGATATGCTATTAAAATATTATTAAAACTAGCCGTTATGAATAGTAATAACCACCTTTTAAAATTTTATAAATTTTATCTCTCAAAATGGACTTCATTTTTGGATTTGGAGTATTGAATTTAGCCTAAAGTGAAATGTTGGTACTTTTTGGATAACTTTCATATTCTGATAAATAGTGAAAATTACTAAATTTTAATTAAAAACAACTTTTTTAATTGAAATAATTAATAGTGATAAATTATTAATTTGAGTTGTTTTAAAGTATATTTAGAATATATTTTTACAATTCAATACAATGTTGGTCATTGTATGTAATTTCACATTTACACCAGACGTAAACAAGTGTTAATCTTTTGATAGTTATTATCTCTTAAAAATACGCTATTTGTTGTGACAGCGGAAATTAATTATAAAATTAATTAATGCAACTTATATGTTGGTAATTTTGTAAAATATAAATCATTTTTGAATTCGGAATATCAATTATAGATTAGGGTGAAATTTTGGCATTTTTCTGAAAAACTTCAATTTTTGATGAATAGTGAAACTACTAAGTGGTAGTTAAAAAAATTATTTTTTTCATAAATCTTAATTTTACCGCTTCTGTGAATGGAATTTCAAAAATCCGAGAGACATGTTTGATGCTCGTAAGTAAAATGTGGTTCAATGAGATGAAAATAGTTTTTGGTGAATAGTAACTTTTTACTTTTATTTACCACGGTTAAAAGTAAATAGTGTAATTAAGGGTAAAAATGATATTAATATTACCCTAACACATGTCCTAATCCTATTGTACAAGTGTATCTCGGACAAAAACAACCTTAAGTGTAAAATATTATCATTTAGGCCCACTTGGATTAGATTAGGACATTTATTATTATTTAATTCAAAGAAGAGTTAAAAGAGTTAAAATCAAAGTTTATTTACTAAAACAATTTTAATATAGGGTTATACATAATATAATTTCTAATATAAATATTCAATAGAAATATAAAAAGATTTCCTACATAATGGTATTTTATTTGTAATTTTTATACTTTAAATAAGTTAATTTATTTATGACACAACGATGATGCAGTAATTACCTTTTTAAGAAAATATTAACATAATTGATGTTATAAATGCCCAAATAAATGTAATTTGAGACTTTTTATGACTTACACTAATTTTATAGGTTAATATGACATGTTATTGTTTATTTAAGTAACTTCTTTCTAACTTATCATTCTTTTTGAAATTTCATAAAAATCATGTACCAAATAGTGTCAAAATTGACATAAATTAGTTTTTAAAACAAATATTATATTATTAATTGTTATTTAATTACTAAAAATATGAGGTTTGGACAAATTACTTAGATAAGGATATATATATTAATAATAAACAACTTGGGGTTCGTTTGGCTTCATATAGTAAGTTTATTAACCATATAGTGTAAGAAAACAAAAAGAAACGGTAAAAGTTAAATTATTTAACTTAGAGTTAAATCTAATTGATAAGGTTAAAATAATAAGATAAACTTGTCTAAATCCTATTGGATGAGAGGCTTTCTACCCATACCCACTTTAGATTCTAAATAAGACCATTTGGAACAATTATAAACCGAATTTTACCTTAATATAAAGTAATATTTTGAGATTTTCCTAAGATGCCCCTCCCCTCCCTTATAAAAGGGCACCTCCTCCCTCTCCTCCTCACACCAATTTGAGCATTCAAGCTTGTCCAAACCCTGCCAAAATCCCTTCTCCACTTCCCTAGTATCATCCTAGAGGCCCTGGTCATCTTCAAAGACCATCCTTAGTTCTTTAAGTGGAGGTTAAGTGAAGGCGCGTCAAAAAGAGGTAATATCCATTACAGATCTTTTTCAATTTCTTTCTTCTTAAACTTCTTCTTCTTTATTTGTTTCATGATAAAGTAATAACATCAGTATTTATTATATATTGATATGTTATTATAAATATGAAACAACTCTAATTAACCTTCTATCCATCCTACGGAAAAAGGAAATCACCGCGCGTGCGTACGTATGGAATACCGTCTCCACGCCGTGGTGTAATATATTTTCCGCCACCACCTTAATTGGATGGGTATAATGGTGTAATGAGTAACTATATATGATTATTATAAATTGATATTTATATTGAAATAGTATACATACACTTCAATACAATTCCACGACCATGGGAACGATATCATCGGTCGTGCGTACGTACGGACTACCGTCTCCATGACGCGATGAGATTCATTCTCAATGATTAACCATTCATTAATGATTATAAAGTATATATAATAAGTACTAATGAAATATATGACATAATAATGATACTGGTTTTATGTATATTTATATGTATGTAATCTACTTAATTCCATTCAATTCAATAAGGAAACGAAAACAGCGTTCATGCGTACGTACGGACTACCGTCTCCATGAACGGTGTATTTCATTCCATTTATCGATATATTATATATATATATAAATTCTGAATATATATTATATATAAATCATGTTTTAAATTCTGGATATAATTAATCATGATCCAAGTAATCATATTAATAATTACAAGTTAAAAACACGAACGACAAATGAGACGATTTTACCCAAAACGCTACTTTAACATGAATTTACAAAAGAACAGGTAATATAAAGTCATAAGTGGACCATATATGATATAATAACAATGAATATGATTCTGGAATAAGTCAATAACATGATTTAAATCATTATACAGGAGGTTTAGACACTTACTAAGAAAATCGGACCTAAGGTAAGGAAAATATCACAATCTCATTTTTATCTGAGATTGTTTATACTTTGGTATTTACTAGGGTGTATTTTATCATCCACATCCATGTTTCTTAAATATGTAATATTATTTCCATCCACCTACAATTTTTTAAATCCAATTTTACCCTTTTGTGAGTTTTTATTAAAAGATATGAAAGGAATCTTTTGTCATTTTTCGTACGAGGTACTTTTTGACTTTTTCGACAAAAGTACGAAGAATGTTTTTTTTACTTATACGGAACGAACGGATTTTTACAGTTTTATAAAGCCTTATTTTCATGAAGCTTCCTCCAAAATATTTCATGACTATTTTCAATAAAATATCTGTCTTTTAAAATTGCATGATTTTTTGTGAAAAGAAATTGATTTTGAAGAAGAAAGGATATTTTCCTCAAGAATTCATTTCAAGTGTTTTATCAAAATTATTTTCCATCTAAGATAATAAAGGGTTATGTTTTTATCCCTATTATTACATTGATTTGATTATGTTGTGATGGAATTATTTTTATGAATTCCTTTTTCTTATATGAATTGTTTTATGATGTCATGATGTTTAAGATTCCCATTTGTATTACATGGGTTATGCAATGATGTATGATTTATGATTTTGTGGCACACATAAGAATGGTATCATTATGAGATGGGTGGGACCTATATCTCCCTCCAATGCATTGGGTACATATTTTATATCTCATGAGATAGACATGCCTGGAATGGTAGGTTATACCGGTTCAGTGAAACAGGACTGAAATGAGGGTGACTCGGTTCAGAAAGGGACTTTGTCCACTAAGATAGTCTTGGCAATGAGTCTTGACTAACAAGAAATGATTCTCTATGATTATGTGTGAATGCCACAAAGTTTTATTTTTAAGTTATGGTTGTTTTGATTACATTTCACTGCCATGATTTATCCCATGTTATGAAATTATGCTCTCTTTTGCAGGTTAAGATTTCCAAAATGTTATGTTCTTATGAATATGATGTGATTGATATTTCTTTTGTTTACCCTTACTGAGTATTTGAGCTCACCCTTTTATGTTTTCTTTTCCCCCGGATATAAAGAAAGGTTTTAGGTGTAAAAAAAAGGAAGATCTTTATGGGAGATGTTGAAGATCATTCACCAGGATTAGAGGATTATATTCCGAGTTTCCAAAGACACTAAACTATTACGGTCCTTGTGTGTGCGTTTTTGTTATGTACTAAGTATTCCGCAAAAGTAATGTAATTTCCATGTACGTCAAGATACGGGTCTCTACAGAAATCACTCTCCATATGGAAAATTGACCCCGGATTTTGTACAAGTGCAAGGAGTAGGATAAATATTCTTTAGAACCATCATCTCATGTGTGGATATTACTTCCCCATGATCATGTGTATCCTGCTCAGATGATTGATTCTAAGGAAGCAACCATAATTGAATGCATACATATTGTGAGGGAATTCACTGAAGTATTTACTAGGGAATTATCTTGTCTTCCTCCTAGAAGAGATGTTGAATTCTCGATTGATCTTATACCTGGGGCATTTCCAATATCCAATAATCCATATATAATGGTTATTATGGAGCTTGAGGATCTAAAGAAACAAATACAAGAGAATCTAGATAAAGATTTCATATTCCCAAGTGCTTCATCGTTGGGTGCACCAGTCCTATTCATCAAGAAGAAGGATGGGTCAATGCGCCTTTGCATTAATTATCGTGAGCCCAACAAAATCACAATAATGAACAAGTATCCTCTGACACTAATTGATGACTTGTTCAATTAGCTATGTGGAACACAATACTTCTCTAAGGTGGATCTGTGGTTAGAATATTATTAAGTTAGGGTAAAGAAGGAGGATATCCCCAAGACTGCTTTTCATATAAGGTATGGGCACTATGAATTCATAATAATTCCTTTCAAACTTCCTAATGCTATAGCAATCTTCATGGACTTGATTAATATATTCTTTAGATATTACCTTGACAAATGTGTGGTAGTATTTATAGACGATATTCTAATATACTTCAAAACCATGGAGGATCAGTAGGATTATCTAAGCATTGTACTAGAGACCTTGAGAAAGGATAAGATCTTTACAAAGTACAGAAAGTGTGAGTTCTAGTTGAAGGAAATCTCATTCTTGGGTCATATCATCATAAGAAATGGAATATCTGTGGATCCCTCCAAGACAAATGCAATTGAGGGATGGTTGAGGCCAACATCTATGATAGATATCCAAAGCTCCCTTGGGTTAACTAGATATTATCGCCGATTTATTATAAATTTCTCATTATTTTCAAACCCTCTTACTAAGATAACTTAGAAGGGAGTAAAGTTTTCTCTGATTTATGATTGTGAAGAATGATTCAAGGATTTGAAAAGTAGGCTTATCACTACAACCATTCTCACATTAACCACAAGTGGAGAACTTTTTGTGGTATTTAGTGATGCTTCGAAAAAGGCCATGGGTTGTGTGTTGAGGAAAAATAATAAATTCATTGCCTATGCTTCCAGGAAATTGAAATTTCTTGAGAAAAACTATCCAACACATGATCTATAGTTGGCTACAGTAATCTTTGATTTAAAATTTTGGTGACATTACTTCTTTGGGGAGAAGTGTGAAATATATATGGATCAAAAAAGCCTCAAGTATATATTCACACAAAAAGATCTGAATATGATCCAATGAAGATGGTGAGAGATGATCAATGACTATGACTTTTCAATTCACTACCATATATGGAAATAGAACAATGTGGAAGATGCTCTAAGTATAACGGATCTAGAAACTCTTTCATTAATGATAATTGAAAAGGATCAATATTATTAGATTTTATGAATATAGACATGATAATCATAAATAAGGGAACATCATCAATCCTTTCACAAATTATTGCTCAACCATATCTTTTGGAATGGTTAAAGGATGATAAAAAGGAAGGTGTGGGAATTCATAAGAAAGTGGAAACTATTAGAAAATGGAAATCCATATATTTCAATGTTAATGAAGAAAGAATTGTAAGATTTGGGTCAAGGCTATGTGTTCCATAAAATACGGTGTTAAATAATGAACTTTTGCAAGATGAATATAGTTCAAATTTATCCATTCACCTAGGAAACACAAATATGTATCGAGATATCTGAGAGTATTTTTGGTGGGATAACATGAAGAAGGATATAGCTGAGTATAAATCAAAGTTCCTGGTGTGTCAGAAAGTGAAGGCTGAGAGGTATAAGTCTAAGGGGATGATGCAACCATTACCCATACCAATGTGGAAATGGGAGAACATCACCATGTACTTTGTCATTGGACTTATGAATACATACAAAAAAACAATTTTATCTGGGTTGTTGTAGATTTTCTTATAAAGACTAAACACTTCATTACAATTCGAAAGGATTTCTCATTGGATCAACTGGCACGGATTTAC
This sequence comes from Viscum album, assembly GCA_963277665.1. Classification (NCBI taxonomy): domain Eukaryota; kingdom Viridiplantae; phylum Streptophyta; class Magnoliopsida; order Santalales; family Viscaceae; genus Viscum; species Viscum album. The sequence goes on along the minus strand of OY728158.1, from coordinate 1,104,064,205 downwards.
ATCAGAGAAGTGGTAAGGTTTCATGGATTACCACTACCGATTGTATCGAATAGATATCTAATATTCACCTATAAGTTTTGTAAGAGTATCAAATATACTATGAATAATGATATGAACTTCAGTATGGCTTATCATCCTCAAAATTATGGCTAATCTGAGTGGACTATCCAAACACTTCAGGACATGTTGAGAGCATGCTCAATGGACTTCAAAGGAGGATGGGATCAACATCTTCCTCTAGTTGAGCTCTCTTACAATAACAGTTTCCACTCAGGCATCCAAATGGATCCTTATTAATTCCTTTATGCTAAGAGGTGCAGAACATTGGCATGTTGGGATGAAGTTGGTTAGAAAAAACTATCAGGTCCAAGAATGGATGAAGAAATGGTGGAGAAGTTAAGACCATCCAACATCATATTAAAGCTGCCTATAGTTGAATAAAGATCTATTCTGATAATCGTTGACAAGTCCTAGATTTTTATGTTGGATACATGGTATTTCTCTACGTATCATTTTGGAAGAGAGTTATGATATTTTGGAATAATGGAAATCTAAGTCCAAGGTACATCGGCCCTTTTGAGATCCTTGATCGAATTGGAGTAGTGGCCTATTGACTAGCACTCCCACCGAACATATCTCAAGTACATGATGTATTCCATGTATCACTCTTGAGGAAGTAGATACCTGACCCATCACATGTACTCAATCCAGAGGTTGTACCATTGGATAATGACCTCTCCTATGAAGAGAATCCAATGAAGATCTTAGATTATAGGGAAAATATCTACAAAATATGACAATGCCCCTCGTCAAGGTGTTGTGTAGAAACCACAAGTTTGAAGAGGCAACATGGGAATCGGAGGAAGTGATGAAGTAGAGTTACCCTCATCTGTTTTAGAGTGGGAGAAGGAAATTTTGAGGGCAAAATTTCTTAAGGGGGGAAGATTTTAACGACCCAAACTTTTATTAATGAAAATTCCTATTAATCTAATTAAATTTATTATTATGTAAAATGGTTTAATAAAACATATAAAATACCATGGTTATATTTTTTTAGATTTTAAATTACTGTTAATAATTTTTACCATTGCTAATATAGTCGTTGAACATTGATCACATGATTAGTATAAATATAGGGCTTTAACAAATCCAATTTACTCATATAAAGGAAGCGATGGCCTCATCCAGTAGAATGTCTCTATACGAAGCCCATTTTTTGAAGCTCGGAAATGAGGTAGCATCATTGGGCTTCACTCTTGACCAATTCCTAGCTGAGCTTCAACACTTTTAAACTTGAACGGAACCACCTATGGGAGAAGTGTAATTTGATAGAGATTACCACCTGAGCTATCTTATCTGAGCCACCCCAAGAGTTTTTCATTATCGCACACCTTACCCTTAGGTATTATGCGGGTGTTACAAGAGGTTATATAACAAGACCCTATAACTATGATTATGTGCATTATTTTCGTATAAATAATATACATTCATTTTATTTTTGTTACTTTGTAAATGGTTTTTAAAGCACAAATAGTATTTTTAGTTAATATTTAAATTCGATTAAGAAATCTCTTTTGATGAATTAATGGATTTTTGAATTAAATAATATTTTAATAAAATATTATTACTAAATTAGTTTTTATTAAATATAAACAGTCGTATAATTTTTATGAATACAATGGTAATTTTTATTAAGGTTTGAAAGTTGTTTTTGTCAAAACCCATGAATTTTCGATAAATGTCAATTTTTATTTTAAAACTGAAAATTCACATATTTATAAAATTATTTAGATAAAATGAATATTATTTTTGGATTCAGTACTTTGAAATTATCTAATGGTGAATTTTTCATAATTTTTTGAGACAGTCAAATTTTTGGGTAAAAATTAAATACTGTTTAAATATATATTGTGTTTTATGACATCATAATGATCCGATTGTGATGTAATAAAATACTATAAAAGGTAAATTCATCCAATATATGTTTTACCTTTAAAATAATGTTTTTTTTAGATTTTTTTTATTAATCTTGTGGTGCCTTAGTGGACCCTCCAAGACTTATAAAATATTTTATCTTTCTAAAACTATTTCTTTGGGAGTGTGACTCACCTCCATATAATAAAGCCTAATATTTTAATAATTTAGGTCATTGGACTTATAAAATAATTTTTCCACTCTAATTTGGAAAAAAACCATGGGTAAAAAACATGGGATAGTTTGTGGTTTTTATTTGATTAATGTGTGGTGTCCAAAACCTAAATAATAAAGAATCCCATCTCCTTTACTATATAAACCCACTCAATCTCTCATTCCTATTTTATAAAACCATTTGTAGCTCAACCGAAATATACCCTCATCTCTCTATAATCCTTATAAGGTTCCACAATCTCCCAACAAGCCTCTCACAAGCCTCTCTCAAGCCTTTGGGATCACACTTCCAAGTAAGGGATCCTCGCTTTCCTTCCTTATTTATATACAAGTTTCCTTACATTATTATGAAATTTTATTTTCAATTAAAAATTTTGAGGTATAATTTTCCACCACCCCTATACTTCCCTCCTTATTTTTTAATGATGTTATACCCCTTTCTATCTCATTAATTCCTTCTATGTACACCTGTTACCATATCGGAATTATGTAAGGGATTTATCTCTCCTCTTTTACATTCAAGAAATTATTTTATAATATGCATCTAAATTCCATTAAATATGTTGGGATATTATTTTACATGATCCCCTTACTTTAAATTTCATTTATAATTGATTATATACCCATTTCTCTATCATTAAACCATTTTAAAACTTCTATTTGGCGTCGGTGTGTTACTGAAGTTATGCCAAACTTTCCATGCCAAAATCATCGTGTAAGTGAATATCATACCCCTTTCTCTATCAAGGGTATTCACCTTTATGAACATGTACTTATTTATTGATGACTTACATTTATTTATTCCATAACTCTTATTCTTGGAAAAAATTATGAGTTTTAATGAATCCGTGTTTTATGATCTATGTGGCACACTAATGCATGGAATGAATTGATTAAGAAGGGTGCACCCTAATAGTGCTCTAATGAATTAGGTAAAGAACAGTATCATGATACTCCATGTGCAATTATGCTTTAATCATGATAATTTAAGTGAAATTATGGTTTACTCATGCTAATTCAAGTGCAATGAGGTTTACTCATGCTCCATGTGCAATGAGCCTTGGTTCATGCTAATATTATGTTAAATGTTGTTTCCACATTTCCATGTTATGATAATCATGCTATATCATTCATTTATGTTAAATTTTCTCCTATTATCCATTGATATTATTATTTCCTAACTTGTATTTTATTCTTCATGTTGTGCCTTGTTGACTCCCTTACTGGGCTTTATAGCTCACCCTTTTCTTATGTATGCCCTCAGGTGATCCCATGCAATGCTAAGTACTAAGGAATGTTGTAGTCATATAAAAGAAGTTTTCAATAAATATGTTGTATTTTATATCCTAAGTTTTCATGTAATGTTCCTAATTTACCAAGACACTAGACCTCTTAATCCTCATATTTTTTTTAAGTGCAAGTTTATGTAATAAATCATGTTTAAGTGTGTAATAAAGAGCAGGGTTGTCATATCAGAACCCTTTTGGTTCATCAAATCCCTATCCAAATCACTTATAAACCTCCATACCCTTATCCTATCAGAATTATTTTTTTTAAATCCATTCTAGTAATACTTTAGGTATAATACTAAAAAGTTGGTCTGATAAGAGGTAAAATTCCTAACTATGTGTTTTTGTATTAGTTATTCTTCCACCTCATTCAAATATTCTTCATTTTTTAGTATATAATAACACTAGTATCTCCCATATACATATATTGAATTATTTTAAGGGAAATACCTATATCCATATCCTCTTCCCTCAAATGGGAAATGATAACATCATTCATGTGTATGGAGGACTACCATCTTGCGAACCGAAGTGACATGTTTTCCATCAACACCTCTCACCATTGGGTATAATGATGGATATAAAGTATATATATGATATTTATAAAATAATAATACATATGGAGTCATTATATCATATATACCCTTATTAATTTCCATTCCTTAGTGGATATGATAACTTCTCTTATGTGTACGGTGGACTACCGCCTCACGAAGTGATGTGATTTTTTTCAATAATGCTTAAATGGAAGGTAATAATAATATAGTTAATGAATATATGTGATAAACATGACATAATTATGGTATTAATGAAATATATATCATTATTAAAATATAATATATCATTTTATTTATTACCTTTTCACTCACTGAAAGATGATAACTTCGTTCATTTACGTGTGGATTGTCGCCTACACAAAGCGATGTGACTCTATTTTCATGAACAAACCAAATGGATGATTTATATAAGTATATTTAAGGAAATAATATTTTATTAATTATATTATTATTATTCCAGAAAGATAAAATATTACTTACCTTATTTCCATAATGATCGTTGAAAAATGGGAACTTTACTCAGGAGTATGTATGGTCTACCGCCTCCAGGATCATAACATACTTAATTTATAAAATCCATATTTAATGATTGGTATTAAAATTATAATTTATGAATAAATATTATAATTAGTTCATGATTATTATTCATTACAAGTTAAAATAATGATCTCTTAGACTAATAGTCAACCTACAAAAGTCATTTTTGATACATAAGTCAAATATCATCAGAACACTTGATGTAAACTTAATTGATTCAGTAATTGTATTTAACATAGTACTAAGTGAAATAAAAGGAATAATTAACTTGAAAATTTTTCTTAAGAAATTAAATCTTTAACATGCTTTTATTATTTATGAAGTTGAAAAACCTATGTGGCGAGTCGGACTCAATGTAAGGGTTTCTGCTAACACTTTTACTTACATGAAACATATTCCATATTAAACACTTATTTATTTTTTGTGGTTTATATAATTAAAATTTTGGATTATATATCATGAATTAATTTATATTCTTTCTATTTAAAATTTTACTTAAATTTATTTTTTTCACGGGACTTATGAATCAAATTTACCAAACTTGTAAGGGTTTATTTCACAATCTCATCATTAATCAGGATATTTTTTAATTAAATTTCCAATAAAGTAAATTATTTGATAATTTTATAATAATACCATTTAATTTTCGTTTCCTCTGTTTATTCATAATTTTTTCCTGTGATAGTGCCATTTTTTCCACTCATTGGTACTTAAAATGATTGATAAAATGTTTTTAAGAAAACACGACTTTATTTATCTCTTTGGTCAGAAATCCATTTTCATCTAAACACATGTTTTCAAAAAATTAATTAACAAATATTTTTAACATTTTCAAAATTATTTATTAAATAAAATTTACCTATTTTTACTTTTTTTAAACAATTAAATAAATATTCATATCATTTTCAAAACGATGCCTATTTGGATTTTACTCAAAATATGAAAAGAATATTTTCTTTAACATGTTATACATGAAAAAAATTACACCATAATTACCACTCAATGTTTTAAAATTTATTTTATAATATTTCAAGGTTATTTTAAAATAAAATTATTTTCAAAAAAAATTGTGATTTCTTTTTATAGTAATTTTCAAAATGAAATATTTATTTTCCTCAAAAATATTTTTAAGGATCTTTTATTGTACTTATATTCATCAATAATATCAACCCTTAATTGTACTTATGATCTACCAGGTATATTTTATATTGATAATATACTCATTCTTTATTTGGATGGTTTATGATCAGTTTGATTGGGGAAGTATTATTTTGATACCATTCATTTTACTCTGGATGGTTTATGATTATGTTTATTGATTGAGTAAAGTATTCACATTTCTTATTCTAGTTTAAATAAAAATGTTTATGTGAATTATGTTTCACCCCTTTCATATGGGGAATGAATTGGACTTATTATATGATGGGAAAGGCCTATTATAGCCCCTCAATACATCGATGGTCTCATGAGACAAACTATATGAGATTTTGGCTGAGACCTTAACCATTTCTATAGATGTCTTGGTACAATGTATCTTAGATGTCTTGGAACATGGACTTTATGCTATGTTTTAGATGTCCATTATTTTTTATTCCATCATTATGAATTCATTTATTGGTATTCCCTGTGATTACTTGATTAGTTATAACATCCATGGTAAGGTTTTAAGCTCATGTGATTATTTATATGGAATTATTTGATAATAATTTATTCCTACCATATTATGATAAAGTTATTGATTAAATGGAATTTTTTGGAGTTATTTATCTTACCATATTTATTATTTCTTATTTATTCAAATCTTACACTATACACTTACCCTTACAAAGAATCTGATATCACCAATTTCTTATGTTTTATTTTCCCCATGATACCATTAAGTGTTTTTTGATTTATATATAGGGATATGCTAAGAGGAATAATGGAATTCTCAAAGAAAATACTTTGTATATTTTATGTTTTCAGTTTTAATAATAATTTCATGTTTGTATATATTTTACAAATAGTACTAAACTATTCAGTCCTTTAGGACGTGATTCCTTATATCTTATGCCAATGTAAAAAAGTAGACATCGACTCAGGGATACTGGGTTTACAGTGATACACTTGTCTAGGTACTACAGTGTATGGCCTAACTACTAGAAGCTAATCGTTTTTGAGTCCTGGTGGAAATCTCCCCAGGAAGAATTCTGAGCATATGGTATCTAATGTTTCTGTTTCACTGCATGATGATCTGGGAATTTAAAGGAATGTATTGGATTTTCAGGACTTTAACAGTATATAGGTTATATCTTAATACTATGAACAGGGTATTCTTCCAAACATTGAGACCTAAAATTATTTCAAGGTGATGAAGGATTCATCCCCATACAATGATAATAAGGGGTGGGAAACTATTAGGATCTAGAGGAAGAATAATCAAGTGAAAATTATAGGCTCATCCACTAGACACAAATTCAAATATTTGGAAGAAATGGAAATTGAGGTTTCCAAAGACGGTAATAAAAACTATGAGGATCTATCTTAGGTAGTGTCATAATATGAAGAAGAGTTGTAAGTGGAGGAATATTTTCAAATATAATTTGGTGTGAATAAAGTAAAATATTTCTTGGGAAATAAACTACTAAAAATAAAAATAAAAAAAGTGACACAATGACTACTCAATCCTTCCAAAACCAATAAAGACTCACTCATCTAGAAAATTACTTGGACCAAAAAATGATGAGGGTGTTTTGGTGCAGGGGCCTAAGGAAGTAGAAATTCTTGACCCTGTTCAAACTAGAAAGCTTGAGGAGCTAACCAAGGAGGGTAATAAGGAACCACATAGTCAAAAGGATAGACTCAAGGACCACCCATCAGAATTGGAAGAAAATATGAGTTTGGGATTTTCAATTCTACAACATTTCAATGATAGGATAAAATCAACATATGATAAATTAGTAAAGGCTATTTTGAATAATATAGAGAAGAAAGGAAATTAAATCGAGATTTTTCACCATTGGGTTTTGATAAAATAAAGAATACAAGGGATCCTCATGGGCTCAATTTAAAACTTATCAGATGGTACATTGAACAAATTTATGTTTTATTTACGGAATTCAACCATCAAACATTACTTATGGATGTATATTTACTGGATTTCAACATATTTTTTAATATTTACAATTATAACATACAGAAAAATTATCATCTTGACATCAAAAATCATGGACGGAAGTTCAGGTACTCTTCTAGACTGAATGTTTAGTGAATTTTTTGGGTGATTTTATAATGATTTTCCTTTATTGTGAGCTTGGTTATGGGTTCCCCCTAAACCCTTAAAATGGGTTCTTCCAAAATAAAATAAAAAAGTAAATATGAGTGGATAGTTTTTAGAGGTGGATTTTTGTAAAGAAAAAAAATTGTGTGAAACATATAAATACAAATAGAGTTATGTTCTAAATTTGATTTCAAATCACTGAAGTTCAGCTAAGGAAATTTTTTCTCAAGGCAGTTTAACGTAGGTCCAGAAACATCTATAAATTGGGGGATACTCCCTCATTTAAATAATACATGATCATTAATGATTCAAAGGCTTTGATTCATTAAGTAGTTTCATGAATGTACATCTTGTGTGAATAATTCCTGAAAACATGTGTTGCGTGAACAAATGAATTGTCTTAGTTTGACCATAAAAGTTTTAAAAATTCGTTAAAAAATCCATCATTTTCATAAAATAAATTATTTCATGAAGCAGAAATGTTATCATCAATTTCACACAAAAAAAATTAGAATGTGTTTACACAAAACATGTGACCTTAATGAAAGGATGAAAGTCTCATGAATGTTGGGATATTCATGAAGCTGAAAAAGTTAAACAAAACTATGGAGTTTCAGGATACAAGTAAAGTTGAAAGAAAGTGGAGAGTTTCATGACATGGAGGGGGTTGTATAAAAGTGAGAGTGGTGAAAAAATGTAAATATTTGTGTGAAGGGGGATATTAGGTAGTCACATCATGTAAATAGTATAGAAAGTGTTTGAAAATAATTATAAACCATACCAAATTAAATATTACTTAAAGACTATTTCAATAGGGAAAGTGAATTTTCTAAAATGATGATGTTTAAAACTAGGTTTTGAAAGTGTAGTATGAAGATATATGAGTATTAATTACTGAATAAACATTTGATAATGAATCCATGCATTGGAATGTGAGCTAAAGATCATGTCCTCCTGATGCAGTGAGAAAAGGGAGATTAAAAAGTGTGTAACCATGGGGTAGTAGTAAACAAAACCCTATATATTATAAAGGTACTTATTCAGTGTGACTATAGATAAATCATTTTATCCACAATACTATTAAATATTATTTTATTTTTTCACACCCACTCCATATTAGCAAGTGCTCCTTGGATGTAGCCTAGTGTGGGTGAACCAAGTAAATTTCATCTGTATTTTATGCCTTTTTTATTATATTATGTGGGATGATAATTAGTTCAGGTCAATTTATATATCATAAATATTATTTAAATAAGTATAAGATAAGTGTATAAGTTAATCAGTTCATCACTTAACAAGTGAACACAAGAGTGTCCCTGCTAACAAGATAGGTCAATATTGGTTAGGACAGTGAGAGTTTCATGGGTACATGTGTAAACATGAGAAAGTTTCATACTCTGATTCTCCCCCCCAGGTCATCTCTCAGTAAATTCTCTTATGGTTCAAATACTTACTAATTCTAATTCATTAATCATATGAATAAAATGAAAAAAAAAATCAATACATAATCAAGATAAGAAATCGTATTGAAATACTCACATATTAAATATTAATATTTTCCTCATTTAATCACCAGTGAAACATGATTATAAGTCTTATGAAGTAATATTGTGGATGTTATAATTAGATTATATCTCTAATAAATTATAATATTTCTAAAAGGACGTCGACATAAATGAGAATACTTTTATAATATCATTAGAAAATTTCTTGAGGAAAATACCATTTTCATTTTGATATCTCTTATTTGAAATCTAAAAATATCAATAATATTAGTAAAAAAATCCTTGAAATGAAACATGGAAACCTGTAAAGGAATCCATAGTCCAAATAATAGTCATACGGTAAGAAAATTTTTTTATACAATAAATGTTAAAATAATGATTCTTTTCGTACCTTTGGTAAAAAGTACCTCATTCAAAAAACAACAAGAAGATGAATTTTAAAACTCTTTATAAAAAGTATAAAATAGTTAAAAATTAATTTAATAAATAATTGGATAATTTTAAATGAATTCCTGAAATATTTTTATATAAAATATGGATATAGAAGATAAAATTATTCATCAAAAAAGAGAAATACAATTGTTATTCCTTTAAAATATTATTTCATACTTTTGACTGCTTAGATAAAGTTAAATGAAAGTAAAACTTGTAATTTATAGAAATAAATAGAGTATAAGAGTATACATGAGACTTTTGTGGGATATATCATAAAATTTCATCATCATAAATTTAAGTATAAATAATCCTAGTAAAAAGTGAGATTTAAACATAAACCCTGAACGATTTTATAACCTTTGAATTATTACCCCATGAAAGAAATAACATAAACCTAAAAATTAAAAAAATGAATGTAAATATATTCATAATATAACATATCAAAGGTGGAGTATATACACCACATGATAGATATAAGTGGTAAATATGGAATATGTCTCACTGAAACCAAAGTGAGACGAGAAACCATTATCTCTGGTTTGAATTGATTTATAAGAAATTTTAACCACCTATATAGTAAATTTATATTTATTATTATAATATTATAGAAACATATTTATACTTATAATACTATACATGGTTTATGTATAACATCTTATCACTTGTTCATTAGAAATATTTCATTATCATCATTATTTTAGGTGTTAACTACTTAATTTTTATATATGTTTTGACTCAGAAGTTATGGTCCTTGCATCTTATTCATGTTTCTATCGTCTAAAAAATATTAATAATTTCATAAGTATAATATCTATTCATTATAAATATTTTTTTAACCATTCATATAAAGTGATGATGAAAAAATGAATTGCATCACTTCTTGGAGAGGGTGGTCCAAACATACTTATAATTAATGTTTCCACATTTCTATATATGGAATGAAAGAAAGTTAAATAATAATTCACCTTTAAATAATAATTATTGTATCTTAAATATCATATATATTCATTAAATCTATCATTATTTCCATCCATTAAAAGTGGATATGAAAAATGAATCACATCTCTTTGTAGAGGTGGTGGTCCACACGTAAACATGGGTGACGTTACCATTTTCCAAAGGATGGTAAGGTAAGACGGTATATAATATATTATAATAAAATAATAATATTTATTTTATAAATATCATATATAAACATTGAATCCATCATTATACCCAACTATAAAATATGGCTGTAGAAAATTAATTATATCGCTACGTGGAGGTGGTAGTTCACACGTATGCAAGAGCGATGCTTTCATTTAACATTTGATGGAAAATAGGAGGAAAATGGGTCTACATAATAATGATAACATATTGGTATATTTATTATATTGTATTAATTAGGTTATTATTGATAAAATATATTTATAGGAAGTATAATAAGAAATAAACTTTTAAAGAGTCGAGTAAGATGATTACCTCTTCTTTAAGACACCTCCTTTGGCTTACACCTTTAGCCTTCATACAATGTTCTTAGGGTAATACTAGGAGATCAAGAATGAAAAAATATATATATTAATGTTTTTGGGTATTTATTTTCTGATTTATAGGTATAAAGTTTTGTTAATAAGGAGGGAGAATAAGTTTCCTTCAATAATTGAGGGTAAAGACACACATGGAATTAAAATTGATTTATATAATATAAAGCAATTTTCTTGTTAAAGTGACTAAAATTTATATGAAATTGAATTTAACATAATATAATATCAAAATATATTTAACCAGTAATAGTTAGATAACTTTAAGTTTCATGTTTACCCTTATCTCTTAGTTTAACCCCCGGTAAACCCTTCCCACCTTACCTGATATAACAAATTTTTATTTCTTTTACTAATCATTATAATGAAAAATTAACTTAAAATTATTAATTAAAATTAATTATTAAAATTAAAAATAATGAGTAAATTTTAAATTATTAAATTTCTATAAGTGTTAAAATTTAATTTTAATATATGTTCATAAAAGGAAATGAAAATTATTTTTAGAAAAAAAAATTACTGTAATCATAAAAATGATTTTTCAGAAAAATAAAGTATAATATTGATTAAAGTTAAATTAATTCTAATTATTCTCATATGAAACATTTAAACACCATTTTTATGAAGAATTTATTCTTATGGAATAACATGAATTTGTTCTTATACTTTTCCTAGTAATGATAATTATATACATGATATTTTTGTATTTAATTCATTATTTGTATTTATGAGATTATATCTATATATTTTTCATAATTTGGTTGTTACTTTTCATAACCTCCAACCCAAAATCTAGGTTATAATAATCATATTTAAAAAAATATTATTTATCTTTTCGTTTAATCTCAAGGTTTTGTGTAGGGAATGTTATCAAACAAATAATTAATTTAAAGGAAACTTAAATATTGTGTTATAATAATATCACCTCCATATATAAATTTCATCCTCACAATTTTTATTCATTTTGATAATATAATTTATTTTTAATGTATTTTTTCATTAATTTTAATTCCTAGGTTAAGACTAGGAAACTTTCTAATTCATAAATAAAAATATGTGTACCTTTATAAGACATACACTTATGAATGTGTTTCCATAATACGACCTTAATAATTAAATGATACTTTCCAAAAAAACATAATATATGTATCTACCATTTCTAGTGTTTGATGAATTATAATAAAATACACTTACTTGATTTCTTTCAACTTATTAAGGGAATATTTTTCCCTTTAATTTATTATTTTAATCAATTTACACTTCTGATTATAATGATGAATAAATAAGAGGGGTTTTTGATTCATAAAAAAAATAATCCTTTAATAGATCATAAGAATCATAAAATAAAGAAAAGTTATTTCACATATCTAAAAAAATATTTGAACAAGTTATGATAATACTCTATATGAATAAACATTTTGGGAAGAAGTAATAAATTAATTCCTAAAACATTAATAATAACACTCATATAAATGATAAAATACTTTAACATTTAAATTATAATAAACTTATTTCATTATAGATTATTTTATGCCTCATCTATTAATTATTAAATCCTTAAAACTAATTAAACCCCAAAACATAGGATTATATCAAATATAAACATAGGTATAACATACATGTTTGTAACTATGGAATAAATGATCATATTAATTGAAGCCACTTAATATATTTTCATTATAACTATATTCCCACTGGGTGTATTTATTGAAACTTCCTTATATAAAGTTTCATGGGATGATTCGATGACCATGAAAAATATAAAAGAGTGTGTAGATTCAGAATCAAATAAAGCATGAGTTTGAGATAAAAATACATGGAATCACAACTTAATGGATTTCAACTTCAGGTGTTGTAATTGCATCAGCTTGGTATTTCTCCCTTATTAATTTCTAAGGTAAATTCCATTTATTCTAATTGAATTATTTTTCACAGTGCCCCATATCCTTATATTTGAATCATTAATCATTAGAATCTTCTTTCTTGCCAATGATTCCATGTACCTGATGGCATTTCTATCCACACATAAAAAAATTCTCATTTCTTTTATGAAAGTGTCATTTTGTTTCTTTATGAAATTATCACATTTGGGAAGTTCCATCCTTACCTTATTTTCCTTCTCCGCATTTATTTTTTATTGGTTTTAGTCATCATATTCTTATCTTTATTTCCTTTGAAAATATATGACTTAGAGAATTATTTCTCTACCCTGATGACACTTAATACCATATCATAGTATGATGAAAACTTTTTAGATACTAGTTCCCTTCAGAGGCTTGGATTAATCCCATAAAATAAATATTAAATCTAAATTTTCAGATTATATACATTTTTCATAGCATACCTTGTTAATCATGTAATGTTTTCAACATACTCAACAATAATTTCCTCTTCCTTATATCTTATATTGAGGAATTTATTTTCTATATAAGATCACTACTCATGAGGAAAGTATTTTTAAAAATAATATCTCTTTAAAAGTATTCCATTATATTATATATATCTCTTCCTCCTCTATATTTTGAATCAATGAAAATCATTTATTAGCATATTCTTTTATATAATAAATTTCCAGAATAACATGCTCCCTTTCATCACTTCTCAATGATATAAATATAACAACTCTAGTCTTTATTTCACATTAATTAGTGATTTATTACATAATAATACACATAATACAACCCATAACATCAATAATTATAGATTATTTGGGAAATTAGGTACATTAAATAATAAGTTGAAATAGGGGGTACCTTAGCATTATTGAAAACTTCCTTAACATGATCATAATTTTCCATCATTCTTAAAATTTTATGGGATAACCTGGGGACATACATAAGAAATGGGTTAGATATACAACCTAATAAAGGAATAAACAACTAATAAAAAGAAGAAAGTAATAAATGTTATAAAGTATGAATTTAAATGGGGGAAAATGGTTGATAATGATAAACATGAACAATGAGGCCTAATATATCCTGGTAACATAAAGGTAACATGGAAAATGGGGAAACAACTTTAAACATGATATCACAAATATAGTTCAAGGATAACTGCTAAGACATCATAACATGGTGTAAAAATTACCATAATATATTAGGTTTACTCCCTAATCCCATAAATTACATCTAATGAGACTAATATATTACCCAATTCATTAGAGTGCTATATAATTATGGTCGCACCCACTACTTTATTATCATGTACATGAATAAGTGTGCCACATAGATCATTCATTAAGGATCATATTTCATCACATTTAATTCCATGATCAAGAATCTTGGAATGAATGTTTGGAATTAATCAATAAAATAAGTATGCGTATGAAAATTTTAATACCCTTGAGTGTAAATAGTTATGGTATTCATAATACAAATGTTTGTCAAGGAAAAATTACAATGAAATTTTGGAAGTATAACAGAAATACTAAAAGATTCATAAAATAGTTTAATGAGATATAAAGGGGTATATAATAATTTTTAAATAAAAATTATAGTAATACAGATATAGGAAAAACTATCTTAGAATTATAAATTGGGAATAAAAGGCATAAAATTAATAAGTTGGTTGAATAAAGAGAAGAAGGAGAGGATCCCTTACTAAAATTAAGCATAGTAACTGCTTAGGTAAATGATATAATGAGATAGGATAAATGATATATAATTATTATTACATAAATTTTAAATTCTTGGGATATTTATAAATTCATTACAACATAACCAATTTATTTTAAAAAGGCTAAATACAAAGAAGGTAATTGAGTTGAAAATAATAGAGCGAGTTCAATTACCTTGAGAGAGTGATTCCAAAATCTTGAAAGGATATTATTGAGATCTTGGGGAACCATTGAAGGAATCTATAGATGGTAGGGAAGAGTAAATAAATTCTAAAATGTTTTTTATTGAATATTAATGGGATCTTGGGTGGGTTTACATGGGGAAAGAGAGGGGAGTTCATTATAATTTTCCCAACTTAGGTTTTGGAGTCTATATAATAAAGTAATCAAAACCGCAAAACATACCATGGTATTTTCCCATGGTTTATTCCAAATAGGAGTAGTTTTAATTATTTTATAATGATAAGGGTTTAACTTAATAAAATATCACCTTTGGTGATGTGTAAGTGATTCATGTTTATAAAGAATTGATTTTAAAACCTTAAAATATAATATAGGTTTTGGAATATTCATAAATGGTTTATAAAATTAATCAGATAAAATAAAAATATTATTTTAAAGTTAAAACATATATTTGGTTGTGGATACCATTTATATCATTTATTACATGTCTTTTGGGTCATTATGATGTTATAATACACATCATATATTTATATCGTATTTAGTTTTTTACCCAAAAATTTTACTATCTCATTAAATTATAGAAAATCCATTATTGGATAATTTTTATCTAATAATTAAAAAATAATATTTATTTTATCAAAATAATTTTCAAATATGTGAATTTTCACTTTAAAACAAAAAATTACATTTATTAAGAAACACTAGTTTTGTTAGAAATAATAGTTTTCGAACCCTTATAACCATTAAATTTGACTTTAGAGAAATTATATTATAATTTATATTTAATAAAAATTATTTTATTATTTTATTTTATTAAAATATTATTTATTTTTAAAATTAATGAATTCATCAAAAAGGGATGACTTAATTTAAATTTCATATTACACAAAAATAAAATTTGTATTTTATCATATCAAAATCAAAATAATTTATAAAGTAAGAATAATAAGAAGTAAATATAACCATTATTATATTTAAAATAATATATTTATATATATTCATATTACTAGGGTATTTATACATATCCCTTTATTATATCAGTATACGCCCTAAGTGTATAGTACACGATGACGATATTTTCATGAGGTGGTTCGACATACATGGTTTGGCTCATGATCTCGATGAGCTTGAACTTCACCGGTAAATGGTTTCTCTAATGTATTATTTATTGAATATCATCTTGGTATTGGTCAAGGGAAAGCCTAGTGAATCTATCCACCTCATATTCTCTAGTAAATGGGCTTCATATGGTAATCCTGCTGGTTGAGGCCATTGATTATTTTGTCTTTGTCAATTGAATTTATCATAACCCCATATTTATATTAATCATATGATCATTATTAAATGAATATTTTATCAATGGTTATAATGATTAATAGTATTTTAAATATTATAGTATATAATAAAACCAAATAAGTTCATGTTTTTCAATAACTATAATGGGGAATGTAATTCAATCAAAAAGTGGATTTAATTTATAAAAGTTTGTGTCATTACAATCTTCCTCCCTTAAAAACAATTCCCTATAAATTTTCATTTCACACAATAAAATAGATTAGGGTAACTATTTTTCATCACCTCCTCTAATTCTCATGTTTCTTCTTTAAACTTGTGGATTCACCATAGCACTTTGACCAGGTTCATTGTCTAATTTCATAGAACTTTGTCTCTACGATCTAATATCTTCATCGGCAACTCTTCATATGATAGATCATTATCCAACGATACCACCTATGTATTCATAACATATAAGGTTATGGATATGTACTTCCTCAAGAGGTATACATAGAACACATTATGTACTTTATATAGGTTCAGTGGGAGTTAAAGTCGATAAGCCACAACTCTGAAGTGATCAAATATCTCAAAGAGACCGATGTATCTTAGACTAATCTTTCCCTTATTCTCAAATCTCATGACTTTATTCCATTTATATATGTAGAGGAATACCTTATCTCTAATCTTAAACTATAGTTCTTGTTGATAATTTTAATCATAGATCTTCTATCAAATTTGAGAATATGTAATGTGCTGCTGAATAGTTTTGACCTCTTCCACTATTCCCTCGACCATTTTAGGACCCAGCAGTTTTCCTTCACAAACTTTATCCCAGCATGAAGTTGTTTTGTAAGTCTTCCCATAAATTACTTCATAAGGATATATTTGGATGCATGAGTGAAAAATATTATTGTATTATAACTTACCATAGGAATATTTTGACCCCATATTCATTTGAAGACCATGGAGCATGCTCTCAACATGTCCTTGAGTGTCTGGATAGTCTGCTCTGATTGGACATTAGTTTGAGGATGATAATCCATAATGAAGTTAAAATCAGTATTTAAATAATTTTGTTAAATATTACAGAACTTAGAGGTAAATCTTGATTCTTGATTAGATAGGATCTATAGTGGTGTTCCATGAAGCCTCACCACTTCTCAAGTGTATATCCATGGAAGTTGATTGAGTGAGAAGTCTTCTTATATTATAATAAGGTGAGAATTCTTTGAAAGAAAATCCACCACAACCCATATAGTATTTTTTTCTTAATGTCCTCATAATACTAGTGAAAAATTATATGGTTATGTTGTCCCATTTCCATATAGGTATGGGTAATTGTTTCATCATCCCCTAGGATTTTTTCCTTTCTTCCTTCACTTTATAACATATAAGACACCTTAATATATATTCCAAGATATCCTCCTTCATATTGCTCCACCAATAGTGATATCAGAGATATATATAGATATTTTTTCTCCTTATATGGATGGAGAAGGTTGAGCTATGTGCATCTTTCAATAAATACTTCATTCACTAGAGATTTTATTGTATACATAGTCAAGGTCCAAATCATACAACTCCTTCTTCATTAATTTTGAACTTCAAGGATTTTCCTTTAATTGTAGCTTCCTCCTTCTAAATTTCTATATAATCTCTTTGAGAATAATTTATATCCTCCAAAGGATATTGTTTATAAATCATTTGGGAAAGGATTGATGTTGTTCTTTTCGTTATGATTCTTACATCTATCTTTTTAAAGTCTAAGAAGATATGATCATTCTCAATTCTCATCAATGATAAAATTATCAGATCCTTTATACTTAGAACATTTCTACTTGATTTAATTTCCTAAAAAGGTAGTGGATTGAGTGGGCATAGTCCTTAATCATCTCTAATCATCTAAATAGGTGCATAATTATCTCTATCTATGAGAATTTATACTTTATGCTCTTATGATCTGTATATATTTTACACTTTTCCCCAAAGAGATAATGCATCTATATTTTCAATGAAAAAAATAATACATACAACTATAGATAATGTGTTCGATAGTTCTATTTATGAAATTTCAATTACCTTTAGGAATAATCTATCACTTTTTCATTCTTCATTAGTACACATCCCAATCCGTTCTTCGAAGCATCACTTTATACAATGAAAATGTTACCCACTTGTGGGTAGCATAAGTACAGGTGCAGTGATAAGACACTTTTTAAACTACTTGAATATCTCTTCACCTTAATTATTCTATACAAATTTGAATCCCTTCAGAGTTATCTTTGTTATAGGGTTTGAAAATCATAATAAATTTCTAAAAATCATGGATAATACCTAGAAAGTCTAAGGAAACCATGGATATATATCACATATATTATCATCAATGATCCTTCAATTTCCTTAGTCCTTGAAGGGTCCATATATATACCTTTTCTAGTGATTACATGCCCTAAGAATGTTACTTGGTCTAGCTATAATTTTGATTGGGGACTCAATGACTCATTTAAGATGCAGACCATGCAATTATTTAGAAAACACATCATCATATTCCCTCACAATGGAAATGTATTAAAGGATAATATTTTCTTTAGTCTCAATTATTTGAGCTAGATACACTTTCTCAAAGGGAAAAATATCTATTCTTGATATGATGATAAAGAATATTCATCCTCTTCCTTTCACTTGAATAGAATCAAAGGGTGATTCATGGTATGGAGGTTAATTCCTTATCCAAAAAATTTATATTGTCTTTAAAAAAAGGAAAAAAATTCCATAACTAAGATAACATCTTATTACACTAATGGGATACTGATAATGTTTTCTAGAAGAACATTCCCACAAACATCAACAGGTGATACAATAATCAAATAATTATTTTCCTAGTGATATCAAATCATTTTAAGTGGTGACAATATGTTATTAGAAAACTAATAAAATATGCTAATAGGGAATTAATTTAAATACAACATGGAATTCACTACTCTAAAATAGAGGATGCATGTACTTCCATCATCATGATCCATCTCAGCATAGTACTTTCATTATTCCATTGTTCTCATAAATTTTTGGTTCTCATCGTGATTTTTATCCCTTAGAATAATTCATTGTCTTGGATAATTCCTAACTTATCCACATTTATGACAAAGAACTATATATGGTACATTAGATTGAATTGTATTCCCATCCATCATTTTATTCATTTTTTCATGGAAATTGGATTCTCTATATCCTATTTTTTCACACATAAAAAATCACTTAGTTCCTTTGTAACATTTTCCATGGTGTCTCTTTCAACATTTTTTTCACAAATGAAATTGGGTCTTCTTTCCTTTATCACCTTTATCAGATGAACTTATTAGCGATATAGTCCTTCTCTTCTTTGATGTATTTTTACATTAAACTATATGATAGTTTTTAATCATGATTTTTAATAGTTTCTTTTTCATAATAAAAATATTTCTTACTTGAGCTCCCTTCATGTTAAGTATCTCATTTGTAAATTCATCATAATTCTCTTCACATTGGTTTTTTACTCGATTCCTCCTATTTTTGTCCATTGGTTATAATAAAGTAAAAATTATGGATAATTATTTTTAAACTATTAAACACACATATAGGGATCCTATAACATTAAAATAATAATTTATAAATGACATTTGTTCCTTAACTTATGAATTTCTAGGATTCAATCTAAGATATCCATGATCTATTTACTAACATAGATACTTATACTCATTTTTTCCCCTAAGAATGTTTTATAATGAGCATATGAATTTACTGAAGCATATCCCCCTAGTATTTTCAAACTAAGTGTGTAGAAAATCATGTTTTCATGTACTAAGTGATGATTGAGACTAGCTCAATTTTTTCATTTGAGGGTTATTACACATAGGTACCTTTGTGTCATGGGTAAATCCACTTGTAGTATCCAGAAAATACTTTATTTTCTTGGAAACCCCTTAATGAATACTTTACCAATAGGGATGTTTTACTATACTAAGTATTATCCATAATTATTTTTCTAGAGGTTCTTAATCCTAATCTCAAGAAAAACTAGACTTTCCACTGACCAAAATAAATATTTTTAATTATAAAAGGTAAAGTGAAAAGAAGATAAGGGACCAATTATAGGGTCCTAAAATAATTTATGACAAGTGTGTCCCCCCTGATGTTGTTCACTCCCTCTAAGGGAAATGATTTCAAGCTATGAAAAAAATACATGTTTGTGTTGCGAGACATCTGAGAAGAAAATAAATTTGAAACCTTGTTTCCCTCCCACCAGGTGTGGAGTACATTTAACTGGTTATTAATAAACTTACTAAACCTTCTAATGTTATATTTTATAGTCTATAGAGTCCTTATATAATATTTCAATTATTTTAAGAGCATGAGAGAGTCAATTTCCACCTCTTTCAAGATAATGTTCTTCTAGTGGAAAACCTGAAGGCCAGTTAGGAGGGTCGAAGCTTTTTCTTGGAGAGAGTTACCATGTCCAAAGGAAACACTAAACAATAGAATGATAGATTCATTTGAGTAATGTACCACACCACCTCCATTGGCCATCCCTAAGATGCAGGAGCCATCAGAATTTAGTTTTAGACCAGAAGGGTGGGGGTTCCAGCAAAACAAATGACCTTTACCACTGCATTTTCTAAGATGAGGGAGAGAGACACCTACACAAAGAGGACTGACGGTGGGTGTTTCCACCCAGTTATTTATAATATTATTCATGTCTAGTAACAAAAATTTGGTTTGGATAACCACTGTTTCTTCCTAGGATTGGGCCTCCTCGAAATGATTAGAGTTTATTACCCTCCAAATACACTAGTAGCCTGCTATCAGCACAACAACTCTCGTCTTCCATTTAGGACCTATATCACTAGCTCCATGAAACCAATGATCAAAAAAATTGAGACCCGTGAGCTTTAGGTAAGAGAAACATGTAAAGTCTCCAAAGTACCTCTAAATTGTACAATCCCACTAACTTTCAAAAAAGAGGTGATTAATATTCTCCGCCTTTTGGTTTTTTGCAGAATGAACATATAGAAGACAAGTAGATACCCTTGCATTGGATATTCTCATTAGTAGCTAAATCTTAGTTCTTGATTATCCACAATAAGAAATTGAACTTAGCAGGAATCTTCTTCATCCACAATGTCTCTCCAATACATTGACACTTTCAGATGGGAGAGCCACTTTAGGATAATCCTTTGTAGAAAAAGATCCTAAAGTGGAATCCATGAAGATGCATTTATCCTGCTCCATATTGATATCAATATCATCATATAGGTGGTGTTGGTCTAGGTTAATAATAGCATCAATGAAGTTCATATGATTACTGGAATATCGAAAAGATGGATCTGGGGTAGGGCATAAAGGGAAACCAATGACGGAACTGGCCCAATTATGAAACCATAAGGATATGTCACCCCTACCCATGATCCAACATGAATTATCCTGAATCACCTAAATATATGGAAAGACTATAGGCCAAATAGTGTAAGAGTTTCCCCTAGACCAGATGTCTCTTCACTGTGTTTGATCTTTATATGACTTACCTGAAGAGACTATTCTATTAAGAATTCCCAATCAATATTTTCATGCATGAAACTCAGGGTGTACTTCATATTCTTTATTTCTATCCCCCCCCCCAATTTATTAGTTTGGACATCCTTTGTCAAGAATCCCAGCGGTTATTACCTTAAGATTGATCATCCCACAAGAATGAGTCTAAGATATGTTATATGTTATGAATCACCCTCTTAGGGACCCTAACAACAGATAATTCATGCATCTGGATAGAGGACAATATGCTATTAATGAGTGCAATTCTACCACTGAAACAAAGATACATATTTTTCTAGTTAAGAATTATGTTCGAGTTTCTTCCCATAAGTTGATCAAAATGATGGATTTGAAGCCTCCTTGGGGAGACAGGGGCACCCAAATATTCCATCAAGAACTAACCATGTTGCATGGTTAACTAAGTGGAAATAGAGCAGGTGAGAGATTCCAAACACCTGCTAGAGATAAACATATTACTCTTTCTATGGTTAATCACCTACACTCTCCACTTAAAGTATTCATTAAGGACCTCAATTATTCCCCAGGTCAACCAATTACTCGCATTCAAGAAGATAATGGTATCATATACATACATGGTATGGGATATTCTATTAAGTTTCATCCTTCCTCTCTGCAGAAATATGTTTCCCCTATAAAATCTCTTTTTGATATATCGGTTGAGGATATCCTGAGCAAATATGAAAGTAGTTGGGGACATCAGATCCCCATGTAGAAGGCCTTACAAATCTTTTAAGAAACCATGGATCTTCCCCATGAAAGTCATAGACAGCCAAGAAGAACTGAAACATCTAAAAATAATATCTTCCTATAAGGAAGAGAAGCCTATACATTCTAAAACTCTTAGGAAGAAATTTCATTCAATTTTGTTGTATTCTTTATCCATTTCTGGTTTGATCACCATATTAAATCCACAATATTTATAATTAATATCACTGATCAAGTCATGTTCAAAGGTAATTTTCCCTTGTATTGACCATCCCTTGATGAACTCATGATGCTCCTTAGATATCCAACGATGTATATAAGAAGAGAGTAAATTATTAATGATACTCTCCAGCACCTTGTAAGTGAAATTACATAGGCTAACTGGTATATACTAGAGAATGGATGTGGGATCCTTAACCTTTGGTAGTAACACCATAGAGGTCACACAAACAACACGGGGAAGATTTACACCACATAAGAAGTCTTGAACTTCCTTGACAAGATCAGGTCCAACCACACTCCAAGACATCCTGAAGAAAGACCCTTGTAAACCATTAGTAATGGGGATGATTTTTGGGATGAGCTTTTTCTTTACCTTATAAATTTATTTCTCATTCAAAAAAGCTTCAAATACTGCATTATTATTATTGGAAACAACCTCATGGAA
This sequence comes from Viscum album, assembly GCA_963277665.1. Lineage (NCBI taxonomy): Eukaryota > Viridiplantae > Streptophyta > Magnoliopsida > Santalales > Viscaceae > Viscum > Viscum album. The sequence goes on along the minus strand of OY728158.1, from coordinate 1,104,040,920 downwards.
GACACTAATAAACTCATCAACCCCACCTGGGAAACCATTGGGCATATCAGTATTGAGACCAGTTAGAAGATTACTAAAGTGTGATAAATTCATGGCCCCAATGAAATCTGATTTTTCAGTGAATGATTCATCCTCAAGCCTGATATTGGGCCTTAAATATCTATTTTTCTCTTTGATACATGCCTAGAAATTGTCTGAGTTATGGTCTCCCTCATGGAGCCATCTGATTTGGGCTTGCTCATAGGCGAATCTTTTATGAATGAAAACCATGTCTGCCAATATATTCTTATTATAGGAAAGATCACTAAAAATATGTTCATCTTAGTTCTCCTCTATGGGGTCCTCAATACTTTCTATATATGAATTAATCCTATAAAAGACTTGGAAACGTGGTGGTTGTGAAGACACCCAATTCCTAAGGTCCTCTTTTAGGCATCTCGTCTTGTTATAAAGATTAATACATAAATACCCTTTAATAGGATTGTTCCAGGTTTCTCCATAGTATGATGATAACCAGCTGATTCCACCCAAAGATATGATAATGAGAATAGGCCTTCTTTTTCCTCCCTATGTGTTAGGGAAACAAGGAGTGGAGAGTGATTCAATATTACTCGAGTAAGATGGGTTACCTTTGATTCAAGGAAGGACAAGATTGTTTGATCATTTTCTAGACCCCAGCAAGGCAGCACCAGGTCCTCTGATTACCTCTTATGTTAATACAACCCACAATATTGATAAGTGTAGTGTATTTGGGTTGTTAGTTACATTATATAATAACTTAAAATAGGGGTATATTTTAATTATTTAAAACCTCCTTAACATGATCATAATTTTCCATCATTCTTAAAACTGCATGGGATAACCTGGGGACATACAAAAGAAAGGGGTGAGTTATAAAGTATAGTAAGGGAATAGAAAAAGCATAAGATGAAAAAATTATTTCATGTTAAAAAATAACAATTTAAATGAGACAAAAAAAGGGTGAGAATCATAAACATGAACAATGAGGCATGATATAGCATGGTAACATAATGGTAACATGGTAAATGTGGCAAAAAAATTAAACATGACATAACAAACATAGGTCAAGGCTAACCACCAAGAAATACTAACATTATGGGAAAATTACCATAAGGGATTTGGTTCACTCCCTAATCCCTTACATGATTTCTCATGATACTAAAACATTTCCCAATACATTAGAGTGATATATAATTCTAGGTACACCTATCGCTTTTATATCATGTATATACATAAGTCTACCACATAATTCATTCAAAATAGGATCATATTTCATTAAATATAATTTCATTATCAAGGAGTGTGGGATACATATATGTAATTCCCCAATCAAATAATTATTGGTATGTCTAGGTGAATACCCTTGAGTACAAATAGTGATAGTATTAACAATACAATGGTTTGGCATGGAAAAATCATAGTGAAATTTCGACAGCATAACAGAAGTAATTAAAGATTCATAAAATGGTTTAATGGGAGAAAAGGGGGTATGTCATCATTTGGAACTAAAAAATTCTGTAACAAGGATGTTAAAAAACATATACTGATATTCTTAATTAAAAATAAAATTCCTAAAATGAAGAATATTCTTGAATAAAGAGGAGAATGAGGGGATCAATTACTAAATTTTGGCACAGTAACTACTAGTACTGTAGTAGTAATGTAGCAGTCACTGTAGTAGTACTGTAACAGTCATTGTTCGGTACTGTAGTAGTTATTGTTCAGTACTGTAGCAGTCAGAACTATTCACCTGATTTGGGCCTTTGGGCCACCGGTTTGGGCCTACGGGTCTCTAGGGCCTTCAGGTCATCAAAGGCCTTCGGGCCACAGGGCCTTCAGGTCATGTAGACCATGGAGTAGCCCGGTTCACACAGAAAAGGACCCAGAAGAGGATCAGAGCAACAGAAGTAGCAGCCACCAGATGCAGAGCTAACCGGATTGGAAGAATGAGAGGGTATGGAAGCCGCCATCGGGACCAGGCACTGTGCATCTTTATATGGGGCAATGCTATTCGATCAGTAATGCAATGTGGGGAGCTCAGGAGATCAATGATTCAAAATGCTGGGGAGGGGTAGTTCTAGTGGGTTGGGCCTACAGGTCATGTAATGGGCATGGTATGCCTCTGGGCCTTCAGGTCATGTATTGCGGGTCATGTCGGGCCTTGTGCCTTGGTCCTATGGGTCATGTACAGGTTCCCCTTCAACCCTTAAAAGGCGGATTATCTATAATAAAATAAAAAAGAAGGCCTTCGATCCATTCGGGCAAAAGGCCAAATACAAATAAGGTGCTTAAATTGAAAAGAAGGGAGAGAGGTCCCTTACCTAGAGAGAGTGATTTCAAAAGCTTGGTAGGAGCTTCTTAAGAGATTGGGGGAACCTTGGGATGACTATAGAGAAGGTAGGTAATAGTAATGATGTGATCACAGATTTTTTAGTGAAAATTAATGTGATGTTGGGTGGGTATATATAGGAAAAGAGAGGGTAGTTTATTATTTCACAAACATAGGTTTTGGACTCATGTAATAAAGTAATATAAAAAACAAACCTTCCCATAGTTTTTTACCATGTATTTGGACATATAGAAGTGGTTTTCTTTATTTTATAGTTCCAAGGGCTGAAATTAATAAAATAATACCCATAGTGATGTGGAAGTGAGTCAAGTTTATAAAAAAGTTATTTTTAAAACATAAAATATAATATAGGTTTGGGATGATACATAAGGGATTTATAAAATTAATAAAATAACCTAAAAAAATTATTTTAAAGGGGAAACTTATATTTAGTCATATATACCCTTAATATAATTAATTTTAATACTTTTGGGTCATTATAATGTCATTATACACATTATATATTTCTACGATATTATATTTTTTACCTAAAATTTTGATTGTCTTAGAAAATTATGGAAAATTAACCATTGGATAACTTTGATGTGATGATTTTGAAAATAAAATTTATTTTATCAAAATAATTTTCTAAATATTTGAATTTTCACTTTGAAAACAAGGATCAAAATTTATTGAAAAATGTTTTTTTCGATAATAATAGTTCTCAAACTCAAAAAACAATTACATTTGACTTTATTAAAATTATACTAAAATTTATATTTAATGAAAAATATTAATTTTTATTTTTTTTAATAAAATATTATTTATTTTTTAAAATTCATAAATTTATCAAAAATAAATGTCTTGGTTAAAATTTCATATTACACAAAAAATATAATTTATATTTTATCATATCAAAATAAAAAACATTTGTAAAGTAAAAAAAATAAGAAGTAAATATAATAATTATTATATAGAAAATACAATATACATATTCATATTATTATGGTCTTGATAGATATCCCTTTATTACACCATAAAACGCTCTAATTTTAAGATGTGTGATTGTGAAATTTTCATGGGCTGGTTCGGAAAACATGGTTTGAAATGTGATCTCGATGAGCATGAACTTATCCCATAAATGGTTTTTCTAATTATTTAGTTTTTGGATCTCATCTTGGGATTAGTCAAGTGAAAATATCAGTGATTATATATCTCTATAAACCTCTCATGAATGGTATTCATAGGTTACGGTCCTATTGGTTGAGGTAATTTCTCATTTATTCTATGTTAATTGTATTTATCATAACCCTTTATTAATACAAATCATATGATCATTTTTCAATGGCTATTTTATCAATAGTTATGATACTTAATGGTCTTTTAAATATGATAGGATATAATAAAACTAAATAATTTGATGTGTTTTCTATAACCATAATAGGGAATTTAATTCAACCACATAGATAATTTTATTTATAAAATTTTGGGTCGTTATAAGAAATGTCTTTTTAGGGGACTTGATCCACTCTTCAGAGAGCAATAGATTAGTAGTTCCATTAAAGTATGGAGTTTTTGGTTGTATAAAGTAATCTAAAATTAATGAATCATACTTTGAAATAATATTTTTTTCAATAAGAACAAGGTTATTTATCATAACCTAAGTCAACTATCTGAATATAGTCCTAATATTCTCAGCACCAATACTATCTATATTGACTTTATCATGAGGTAAATCCATACATTGATTATGGGTGTTGAAATTGTTTATATTCCTTTCATTTGGTACCATTTCTAAATAATGGAATATACGATATTAGCTCATAAAATTATGAATCATAGTGTATAATTCAAAATCAAGTATAATACCTAACATAAATTGAAAATTTACACATAGATAATCTCAAAATAATAATCTTAGTATCTTTAGGAATATCATAAAATCATAACACTATTTTTAAATATTTCATTATGTTTTTTAAAGAGTACACAAATCAACCATATTATATCCCATGGGAGTATCTAGACGGGTGTGTAGTCTTAGGCTCACTCATCGTGCACTGAGTGAAGATCGAGTTAATAGTCAATTAGCCTTTCTTAGGGTGTTTACCCATAGATGCATCTGTACCATAGCTACATCCACTAGCCATTATCTATACATGGATACATTTTCTAAGAAACCACACATTCTCTAACTTAAAAAAATTATAATATCATCCTATACATAGAATTATCCTTAGAATATTTGATATATTCATGTTATCTATTATATATTTTCCTAAATATAGTTCCCAAGGTTTATACAAAACTTCCTCTGATACCAACTATAACACCCCAACTCTGGTAGCATGAATTTATTGGTTACATTATTATATTGGAAGAAGATATGAGATATCACATCCTAAAGGATTGAATTTGTTAAAATTTTATAGGTTCCACTACCACATACTCAATTAATAATTCCTTGATAAACTCCATCTAGACTTGGATGATTTTCAACAATGGATGGGTTTAAGTTATAGTATTAGTTTTTTCTCCTTTAATATCATCAAAAAATAGATTATTCAAGTCATCACTCATCGGGTTTATGTTCCAATATTCAAATAAATATCTGGACTTGAGAAAGTAGTCTTCTTTAATCCATGTATGGTCCACCTTTCAAACCTCAATGACTGATCACCTTTTGGGTAGTATAAATTTTGACAACAACTCTAGGTTTCAGATGTCATACAAAGTTTTCTATATATCTTATGAAAAATTGGAATTTAGTCATACATGATTTCTCCAGATATCTTACACTAGTTGATGTCTTACAAAAATAGATAATGTAGGTATTTATATCTTACATCGGGATGATATCTTATTAGATTAGATATCGTATACACTGGGAAGACTTCTAAGATTTTGCAAAAAGCCTTAATTTTTTTCTACAAAAAAATATTGAAAAAATTATAAATTTTTTTTGAAATAAATTAAATTTAATTCAAAAAATAATAATACTTCCCAAAAGATTCTTCTAATAATTTTAAATTTCAGAAAATGTTATTAAAAATAGTTCCATCAAACAGTATTTATAATAAAACCTTATAAATTTGGAAATTTAATATCCAACACTTGCAATAATTAGAAAATAAAATTTCAAATAAATTTGTATTATATTTAAATATAATATTTGATCTTAATAAATAATTAAATAAAAACAAATATCATTTGATGAATTTATCACCAAAACACTTATTTTCATACAAAAATTGATGAAATTGTATTTTTAACTCAAAACGGTTAGGATTTAATAAATTGTTCATTAAAGCATATTTAGATCCCAAAATCACTATAAATTGATAAAATATATGTGGAAAACATGTATCAAACTAAATCCATATATCTATACTTACCCTTTATTTAGGGTGTCTCTTAGTAGTATGATTATGATATTTGAAATTATGAATTTGATCATCATGAGATATATTATTTTAATCTATTCGATTAACCATTTCTATTGTTATGGATATGGTATGATTTTTTATTTAGTTTTATAAACTTATTTTTTTATTTATACCTACCATATTGTGTATTTCATACTTCTTCTATGGTTAGATTCTACTATATGCTACCCCTTAACTGCGCATATGAACTCACCTTTATATTTCCCCATAAAACTATAAATAATTCTATATGTGATATAACAATAAGTAATGAATAAATAATAAATATTTAATTATTTTATGATATAATTTATGTTCTAAAGTAATATAATGATGAAATGTATCTAGTATCCTCAGAATACTGAATTTTAGATCTTGTCTTTTGTGATCTATGTATTCTGTTTCCAATGTTGTAAATTACCCCCAAATATAAGTTACTAAATTCAGATTCATTTCATCTTATGCTGAATATTAATTTATATCAATCTATTCTGGATCATATAAATACAATATATCATCTCTTTCACCAATCTTGGTTCTAAGAGTGGCGTGTATTTTACCTTAGTCAAATCTATACGAGATCAATACAGACTCCCATACAACACATCAGATGGATCCAACCAAAAAAATCTTTATATCTTTTTATAAGAAAAATCAACCAAAAATATTATACTCATATAATCTCATAAAATCTTACACATGAGCTTGAAGCATGCCATTTAAAGTTTGTTTCGTTAGTTCTGATTATCCATTACTTTGAGGTTGATATAACGTAATCATCTTAAACTAAGTACTAATCTTCTTTTATAATCCCCTTAATATTATTGAAGTAAATAATGGTTCCATATCCATTGGTATAGATAAAATAACTTCATAAAAAATTCTCTTATTCTTTCATATATAACTTTCCCAATTCTAAGACTGATAATAACTCCTAAATAAGTAAATAGAGACATGATGTTTTAATTTAGTCCCCAATCATCAAGATAGAGTCATTCTTGTGTGGTGATATTGTTAACAATTAATGGAATATATCAAAATATTCTATCATTTATAGGATCACATAGAGAATGGTTACATAATTATAGAAGGTCATTTATCACTTACTTACAAATCAAGTATTGAAATAAAAAATCTATTATATATTTACAAATTCTTATCCATAAGAACAAATATTTAATGTCATCATACATCTTTGATATTCTAGGATATACTTCTTAATAATTGATATTCATTTCTTTCACAAGTTATTTCAAATCTATGGGAATTATCATTTTATCCTTCATATAGATCATTAAATCCAATATTTGAGACTACCCATCAAATGGTCACTCAACTATTTTGTGAATCAGTATTCCATTTACATCTAGTAACTATTATTTTTCATTTTTTACTTTATTCGCAAGTATAAATGTTTGTTAAATATATGATTCATCAGGCATATAAAAATAATAGGATTATTATAAACCCAAAATAGAATTACCAAATTTATAAATCCCTTACATACTCACAAAATCCATTTTTTGAATTTCCTCAATATTCTTCCCCAACTAGTGACACGCTGACCTTATCCTGATTATCAAAAATAACTTAAATTTATTTATTTAATATAAAAAAATTAATGTTAAAGGCTACTTTTTCATCACTGTCTCTAGGTTTATTAATTGGTAGTTAATGCATAATCACAAAATTTTATATAGTTTATTATAAAATAGAATTGTTGCTATAAAAGGTGACACACTTGGATAGAAAAATGTTTTCCCCTTAAAATCATCAAATCGAGTATTCATATATTATTTATTTACAAACACCATACAATATTATAGAGAAAATCGGACTTTTTCTATGTAAAAAAGTCAATATAGAACTCTATATCTCTCTCTAGTGGTAGTCTATAAAAATCATTAGGGAATACGAGAAATAAATTATTCACTACAACTGGTAATTAAGGTTTACCATTTTATTCCACTAATCCAAAAATCATACCAACTTCCTAAAAAGTTAATAATATAATGATCATAGTAATAGGTCATTCTCAAGTCACATGAATATGTCACTCTCCTTGAAAAGAATGAATACATTTTTAGGTAAGGTAAAATAAAATATATGACCATGGTATTCTAAATGATCCATAAACCTTCTCATCCAATCTATTAAAATCTTCAGATCACATTCTCTTAAATATAGTTAAAAAATTAATACATGATATATATATATATATCTTTAATCTTAAAAGAATAAAAATTATATTTAAATATTTATCATGTCCTTAATCCAAGAGGTATCTGAATCTTTAAAAAATAAGGAATAAATTCATTATAAAAAAATCAACCACTACTCATGCATATATTAATGAATGAGATGAACCAATATAAATCATAGTAGATGTAATACTATAATAAAAAATATAATCATATTATACATTAATAGGCCTTTTATTTATTCTTTGATCACATGATCTATAGTGAAAAACTGCACCATGTTCTTTTTCATCTATCCTAGTCAATGAGTGCCACATGTAATCACTTATAAACAAGATGAGACTTTAATTAGTCTCTTACTATAAATAATAAATCCTCAAATAAAATTAGAATCACTACCACAAGATATGTAACGAAACCTATTATTCTGTACATTATTACACACTAATGAAACTTCATAGGATCGATGGGAAAATGCCACTTAAAATGAATCATACCACCATACTAATAATAAGAAAAAAAATTCTCATATGAGATAAATCTAGGGATATAAATTTCTTCTAACTTCTTCCTTAATTAAATACATTTTCTTTATTATTTATATTAGATAAATGCTTACCTATTCTTATATAAGGATGAAAATAATTTATTACTTGATTATCCATCATGTATGATTCCATAAAAATTTCCATATTTACTGGTTATATTTATGTTTGTAAATCCAATAGGGTAATATTCAACTTAATCTCAGTTAGAAGACGTTACTAAAATCTTATGGCCTTAATGTCACTATTCATAATCAACTCTGGTGTAAAGAAAACCACCTCAACAAAATTAGTTTAGTATTCTTGTGCCATCATGTTCCCTTTGTTTAACTCAAGATACACCCATGATTTATAGATATTTAAAACCTATAGGTAAAATCACTAACTAAACATTATCTAAAATCCATATGATATAATATGCTTATATAAATTTTCTTTCATGAATATTTTCCAAAATATATGAGCTTCTCATTCTAGAATTAAGGTATCAACTCAAAATTTGATATATCAAGAGTATAATGTAACTAAAATATTTTATATGATAATTATGACCAATCATTAGTTTTTTCACTCCACTGTCACTTATAAAAATAGGATTATTCTTATTTTGAAACTCTAAAGAATGATTCGCTTCCTCTAACTACTCATGATTCATTCCTCCTCTATATTCTTGAATTACTTTTGCAAATAAATTAAAAATTATGGTTATTCCTTATATATTCCCATCTTCTTTCCCATTAATAATATCTCTAACTTGATTTATTTAAATATTCAAATATTTATTTATGGGTGTCAATTTTCCTTCCCCATATTACTTCACTTCAATTTAACATAATATAACCAAAAAAATTAAACCAAGATGTTTTATTTAAATAAAAAAATGAAATTAATTTAAAACAAATTTAAAAAATTGTTCTAATTGATAGACCATTTTTAAAATCAAATACATTTGTTTTTTATCTTTATACTACTAAAAATATGGAATTTATCAGCGCTAGAAAAGTGCATTAACAGCGCTAAAAAGTGCTATTAATCGAGGCGAAGATAAATGGGGGCCCCTTTTATCAGTGCTCAGAAAAGAATTGATAAAGGCCCCTTTTATCAGTGCTAAAAAAAGCGCTAATAAAAGGGGTGTTTTATCAGTGCTAAAAAAATAGATGATGAAAGGTCTTTTATAAATGCTTTTTTTAGCACTGATAAAAGACACCTTTTATCAGTGATTTTTTTAAGCACTCATAAAAGTAAAAAAAAATTAAATAATTAAAATGAATATATAATATCGGGGGGAGCTTTTAACAGCGCTTGACCCCCCCCCCCCCCATCAGCACTAGGCAGACCCACTCCTACTCTCCCACACACTTCCCTTGCCCGTGCATCCACCACATGTCTGTACACCCCTCTCTGCTTCCACACGACTTCCAATTTTACCCTTTGGTGAGTTTTTAGTAAAAGATATAAAAGTAATCTTTTGTCATTTTTCATACGAGGTACTTTTTGACTTTTTCGACAAAAGTACGAAGAATTTTTTTTTACTTATACGGCACGAACGGATTTTTACAGTTTTATAAAGCCTTATTTTCATGAAGCTTCCTCCAAAAGATTTCATGACTATTTTCAATAAAATCTCTTTCTTTTAAAATTGAATGATGTTTTGTGAAAAGAAATTGATTTTGAAGAAGAAAGGATATTTTCCTCAAGAATTCATTTCAAGTGTTTTATCAAAATTATTTTACATCTAAGATAATAAAGGGTTCTGTTTTTATCCCTATTATTACATTGATTTGATTATGTTGTGATGGAATTATTTTTATGAATTCCTTTATCTTATATGAATTGTTTTATGATGTCATGATATTTAAGATTCCCATTTGTATTACATGGGTTATGCAATGATGTATGATTTATGATTTTGTGGCACACATAAGAATGGTATCATTATGAGATGGGTGGGACCTATATCTCCCTCCAATGCATTGGGTTAAGATTTTATATCTCATGAGATAGACATGGCTGGAATGGTAGGTTATACCGGTTCAGTGAAACAGGACTGAAACGAGGGTGACTCGGTTCCCAAAGGGACTTTGTCCACTAAGATAGTCTTGGAAATGAGTCTTGACTAACAAGAAATGATTCTCTATGATTATGTGTGAATGCCACAAAGTTTAATGTTTTAAGTTATGATTATTTTGATTATATTTCACTGCCATGATTTATCCCACGTTATTAAATTATGCTCTCTTTTGCAGGTTGAGATTTCCAAAATGTTATGTTCTTATGAATATGATGTGATTGATATTTCTTTTGTTTACCCTTACTGAGCATTTGAGCTCACCCTTTTATGTTTTCTTTTCCCCAGGATATAAAGAAAGGTTTTAGGTATAAAAAAAAGGAAGATCTTTATGGGAGATTTTGAAGATCATTCACCAGGATTAGAGGATTATATTCCGATTTTCCAAAGGCACGAAACTATTACGGTCCTTGTGTGTGTGTTTTTGTTATGTACTAAGTATTCCGCAAAAGTAATGTAATTTCCATGTACGTTAAGATACGGGTCTCTATAGTTGGTATCAGAGGAAAGGTTTAGTCAACCTTTGGAAACTAGGATGCGAAAGCGTTAGTGAGATCCCTAGAGATATTTCTAAGGTATGTCTAGGGATGTCCCTAAGGATAAGTATACGTATAAGATACAGTCCTAGAACTACGGTAACGATCTTAGAATTTAACCTAAGATGTTAGATATTAAGGGTACTCCCCCTTTACTATGTTGTTTTCCCTAGCATGATTTTTTCCTCTCACAAGATTCTTTTTGTGTTTTAGTTAATGGAGGGAACCAGAAGGAATTCGGTTAACATTTAATCCAATGGACAAATTGGTGACTATGAGAAAAAAAATTATGTAATTCCTAGAGAGAAAGATCTTGTGATTATGCCAAATCAGTCATCGCGATATATGATTAACAAGGTGAAATTTAGTGGTATGCCTAATTCATCAAAGAAGAGAAAGATAAACTATTATGCATGTTCGCATGTTGAGGAGCATAAAGAAAGGAAGATTGAGATTTCTAAAGAAGGGAAGAAGAACCTTGAGGAATACCTCAAATGGAGGGACCGATGTTATCTGTGTGGAGAAAAGGGTCATAGAGTGACAGACTGTTATGGAGTTCAATGTCTTATTTGTGGAGAACATGGGCATTACCCAACTCAATGCCATGACCTAAAAAGTTACTTCTAAATCAAGGAAGGACTTCTTCCAGGACAATCATTGAAGTGGATGGACTGAAGTGTTTATGTATTGGTATTCAGGAATAATGTTGTTAAGGTACTTTTATGGTGTATTTAAATATTTATGTATTGGTCTATTGTGGTCTTAAATAATTTTAAGGTACCGGTAACCATGAAAAGTGATTCAAATATTTTGGAAAGTAGATAATATGCCCATAATGAAGGGATAAGGAGAAAATGAAATGTTTGACAGTATTCATGAGCTCATGATTGATATAAGGACTATGTGATATCATGGTTTGAGTATATAGAATTTTGAGGATTTTGGTATGTGGAAGGTGTTAACTTTTAACTGCATTCATGTTTTCACTAAGGTATTCAAGAGAATACATGATTAAGGACTTTGAATGTTTGGAATGTGACCAACAAAACATATCTTATGATATATGGGGATCGACGATGGTGTTAAATCTCTGGTAATCGTTTTCACTATGTTATGAGAGTGGACTGCATTATTATGGATAAGCCTAAAGATTGGAATGGATTATGTTGGACATAAGTTAGTATTGTTTAAGGATAGAAGTTTTTTCGATATTATTGATGGGATGTTATAGTAATATAGTTTTAGAAAAAGGACAACCTGCAGGATGGGCGACAGCCCATCGCGTCGGACAAGGCTGTGGAAATCGAACCCACAATCGAAGTGCGACTCGCCTTTATCGCCTACCACTGGCCTACAGGAAGTCCCTGTTTATTAGAAAATAGTTTTATTATATTAAGCAATATGATATATGAAGTATAAGTCCATTTTAGGAACCATATATGATTAATCTCACTATAGATCGACTTATGTATATAATTTTTGCTAACCTTTTGTTTGAGACAGATGGAATGACTCGTCATTCTATCACATGATCTGCTAACACTTCACGAATAACAAATTCAACTTCATTTATTTAAGAGATGAAGTGGAAATTGTTCAAGGCATGAACAACAGTGAGATTGTACCAAAATGAAGTAAGTATTTATTCTAATTCAAATTTTCAACTTTAGGGAAATGATCTTGAAAACCAAAAATGTTGTCTTAGTGATCTTATACCTGATGAATCAGATGGTACCTTATATCATCAAAAATCTATGGATTTGTGATTACTGGCTTTTCCATAGCCATGTTCTCTACCACTCTCTATCAGAACATGATGGTTAGATTTCTCTTCCATATCCATATTTTCACATTTGTGGAAACCCAGTGATTAGTTTATTTGGGTAACCATTATGTTTCATACCTTTGTTTTTAAATATTGGTTTTGGTATTCCTTTTTACGATGTGGGTTTCTATTAAAGAAACTTTCGAATAGTAAACCATTTATAACCCCGACGACTTTCGAGGGAGAAATTCATTTTAAGGGGGGTCGAATGTAACACCCCGAAATTTTATGAAAAATATTCTTTTTAATATCACTAATGTCTTGTGTTGTATACTACACCAAAAGGAGCTTTCACAACACGCATCCTTGACTTGCCTTGTATTACATGCAATCGGGACCTTCCTCGATAGCGTGTGTAGTACGCAATATCGAGTTTCACTAAACAACGATATGCTATTAAAATATTATTAAAACTAGCTGTTATGAATAATAATAACCACCTTTTAAAATTTTAGAAATTTTATCTCTCAAAATGGACTTCATTTTTGGATTTGGAGTATCGAATTTAGCCTAAGGTGAAATGTTGATACTTTTTGGATAACTTTCATATTCTGATGAATAGTGAAAATTACAAAATTTTAATTAAAAACAACTTTTTTAATCGAAATAATTAATAGTGATAAATTATTAATTTGAGTGGTTTTAAAGTATATTTAGAATATATTTTTACAATTCAATACAATGTTGGTCATTGGATGTAATTTCACATTTACACCAGACATAAACAAGTGTTAATCTTTTGATAGTTATTATCTCTTAAAAACACGCTATTTGTTGTGACAGCGGAAATTAATTATAAAATTAATTAATGCAACTTATATGTTGGGAATTTTTTAAAATATAAATCATTTTTGAATTCGGAATATCAATTATATCTTAGGGTGAAATTTTGGCATTTTTCTGAAAAACTTCAATTTTTGATGAATAGTGAAACTACTAAGTGGTAGTTAAAAAAATTATTTTTTTTCATAAATCTTAATTTTACCGCTTCTGTGAATGGAATTTCAAAAATCCGAGAGACACGGTTGATGTCAGTAAGTAAAATGTGGTTCAATGAGATGAAAATAATTTTTGGTGAATAGTAACTTTTTACTTTTGTTTACCACGGTTAAAAGTAAATAGGGTAATTAAGGGTAAAAATGATATTAATATAACCCTAACACATGTCCTAATCCTATTTTACAAGTGTATCTCGGCCAAAAACAACCTTAAGTGTAAAATATTATCATTTTGGCCCACTTGGATTAGATTAGGACATTTATTATTATTTAATTCAAATAAGAGTTAAAAGAGTTAAAATCAAAGTTTATTTACTAAACAATTTTTAATATAGGGTTATACATAATATAATTTTGACTATAAATATTCATTAGAAATATAAAAATATTTCATACATAATGGTATTTTATTTGTAATTTTTATACTTTAAATAATTTAATTTATTTATGACACAACGATGATGCAGTAATTACCTTTTTAAGAAAATATTAACATAATTGATGTTATAAATGCCCAAATAAATGTAATTTGAGACTTTTTATGACTTACACTAATTTTCTAGGTTAATATGACTTGTTATTGTTGATTTAAGTAACTTTGTTCGAACTTATCATTCTGTTGGAAATTTCATAAAAATCATGTACCAAATAGTGTCAAAATTGACATAAATTCGTTTTTAAAACAAATATTATATTATTAATTGTTATTTAAGTCCTAAAAGTCTAATGTTCGGCCAAATTACTTAGATAAGGATAGATATATTAATAAAAAACAACTTGGGGTTCTTTTGGCTTCATATAGTAAGTTTATTAACCATATAGTGTAAGAAAACAAAAAGACACGGTAAAAGTTAAATTATTTAACTTAGAGTTAAATCTAATTGATAAGGTTAAAATAATAACCTAAACTTGTCTAAATCATATTGGATGAGAGGATTTCGACCCATCCCCACTTTAGCTTCTAAATAAGACCATTTGGAACCATTATAAACCAAATTTGACCTTAATATAAAATAATATTTTGAGATTTTCCTAAGATGCCCCTCTCCTCCCTTATAAAAGGGCACCTCCTCCCTATCCTCCTCACACCAATTTGAGCATTCAAGCTTGGCCAAACCCTGCCAAAATATCTTCTCCACTTCCCTAGTATCATCCTAGAGGCCCTGGTCATCTTCAAAGACCATCCTTAGTTCTTTAAGTGGAGGTTAAGTGAAGGCACGTCAAAAAGAGGTAATATCCATTACCGATCTTTTTCAATTTATTTCTTCTTCAAATTCTTCTTCTTTAGTTGTTTCATGATAAAGTAATAACATAAGTATTTCTTATATAGTGATATGTTATTATAAATATGAAACAACTCTAATTAACCTTCTATCCATCCTACGGAAAAAGGAAATCACCGCGTGTGCGTACGTACGGAATACCGTCTCCACGCCGTGGTGTAATCTATTTTCCTCCACCACCTTAATTGGATGGGTATAATGGTATAATGAGTAACTATATATGATTATTATAAAGTGATATTGATACTGAAATAGTATACATACACTTCAACACAATTCCACGACCATGGGAATGATATCATCGCTCGTGCGTACGTACGGACTACCGTCTCCATGACGCGATGAGATTCATTCTCAATGATTAACCTTTCATGAATGATTATAAAGTATATATAATAAGTACTAATGAAATATATGACATAATAATTATACTGGTTTTATGTATATTTATATGTATGTAATCTACTTAATTCCATTCAATTCAATAAGGAAACGAAAACAGCGTTCATGCGTACGTACGGACTACCGTCTCCATGAACGGTGTATTTCATTCCATTTATCGATATATTATATATATATATATATTCTGAATATATATTATATATAAATCATGTTTTACATTCTGGATATAAGTAATCATGATCCAAGTAATCATATTAATAATTACAAGTTAAAAACACGAACGACAAATTAGACGATTTTACCCAAAACGCTACTTTAACATGAATTTACAAAAAAACGGGTAATATAAAGTCATAAGTGGACCATATATGATATAATAACAATGAATATTATTCTGGAATAAGTCAATAACATGATTTAAATCATTATACAGGAGGTTCAGACACTTACGAAGCAAATCGGACCTAAGGTAAGGGAAATATCACAATCTCATTTTTATCCGAGATTGTTTATACTTTGGTATTTACTGGGGTGTATTTTATCATCCACATCCATGTTTCTTCAATATGTAATATTATTTCCATCCACCTAAAATTTTTTAAATCCAATTTTACCCTTTGGTGAGTTTTTAGTAAAAGATATGAAAGGAATCTTTTGTCATTTTTCGTACGAGGTACTTTTTGACATTTTCGACAAAAGTACGAAGAATGTTTTTTTTACTTATACGGCACGAACGGATTTTTACAGTTTTATAAAGCCTTATTTTCATGAAGCTTCCTCCAAAAGATTTCATGACTATTTTCAATAAAATCTATTTCTTTTAAAATTGCATGATGTTTTGTGAAAAGAAATTTATTTTGAAGAAGAAAGGATATTTTCCTCAAGAATTCATTTCAAGTGTTTTATCAAAATTATTTTCCATCTAAGATAATAAAGGGTTCTGTTTTTATCCCTATTATTACATTGATTTGATTATGTTGTGATGGAATTATTTTTATGAATTCCTTTATCTTATATGAATTGTTTTATGATGTCATGATGTTTAAGATTCCCATTTGTATTACATTGGTTATGCAATGATGTATGATTTATGATTTTGTGGCACACATAAGAATGGTATCATTATGAGATGGGTGGGACCTATATCTCCCTCCAATGCATTGGGTAAAGATTTTATATCTCATGAGATAGACATGGCTGGAATGGTAGGTTATACCGGTTCAGTGAAACAGGACTGAAACGAGGGTGACTCGATTCAGAAAGGGACTTTTTCCACTAAGATAGTCTTGGCAAAGAGTCTTGACTAACAAGAAATGATTCTCTATGATTATGTGTGAATGTCACAAAGTTTCATGTTTTAAGTTATGATTGTTTTGATTACATTTCACTGCCATGATTTATCCAATGTTATGAAATTATGCTCTCTTTTGCAGGTTAAGATTTCCAAAATGTTATGTTCTTATGAATATGATGTGATTGATATTTCTTTTGTTTACCCTTACTGAGCATTTGAGCTCACCCTTTTATGTTTTCTTTTCCCCAGGATATAAAGAAAGGTTTTAGGTATAAAAAAAAGGAAGATCTTTATGGGAGATGTTGAAGATCATTCACCAGGATTAGAGGATTATATTCCGAGTTTCCAAAGACACTAAACTATTACGGTCCTTGTGTGTGTGTTTTTGTTATGTACTAAGTATTCCGCAAAAGTAATGTAATTTCCATGTACGTCAAGATACGGGTCTCTACAGAAATCACTCTCCATATGGAAAATTGACCCCTGATTTTGTACAAGTGCATGGAGTAGGATAAATATTCTTTAGAACCATCATCTCAAGTGTGGATATTACTTCCCCATGATCATGTGTATCCTGCTCAGATGATTGATTCTAAGGAAGCAACCAAAATTGAATGCATACATATTGTGAGGGAATTCACTGAAGTATTTCCTAGGGAATTATCTAGTCTTCCTCCTAGAAGAGATGTTGAATTCTCGATTGATCTTATACCTGGGGCATTTCCAATATCCAATAGTCCATATATAATGGTTATTATGGAGCTTGAGGATCTAAAGAAACAAATACAAGAGAATCTAGATATAGAGTTTGTATTCCCAAGTGCTTCACCATGGGGTGCACTAGTCCTCTTCATCAAGAAGAAGGATGGGTCAATGAGCCTTTGCATTAATTATCGTGAGCCCAACAAAATCACAATAATGAACAAGTATCCTCTGACGCGAATTGATGACTTGTTCAATTAGCTATGTGGAACACAATACTTCTCTAGGGTGGATCTGTGGTTAGAATATTATTAAGTAAGGGTAAAGAAGGAGGATATCCCCAAGACTATTTTTCATATAAGGTATGGGAACTATGAATTCATAATAATTCCTTTCAAACTTCCTAATGCTATAGCAATCTTCATGGACTTGATTAATATATTCTTTAGATATTACCTTGACAAATGTGTGGTAGTATTTATAGACGATATTCTAATATACTTCAAAACCATGGAGGATCAGTAGGATTATCTAAGCATTGTACTAGAGACCTTGAGAAAGGATAAGATATTTACAAAGTACAAAAAGTGTGAGTTCTAGTTGAAGGAAATCTCATTCTTGGGTCATATCATCATAAGCAATGGAATATCTGTGGATCCCTCCAAGACAAATGCAATTGAGGGATGGTTGAGGCCAACATCTATGATAGATATCCAAAGCTCCCTTGGGTTAACTAGATATTATCGCCGATTTATTATAAATTTCTCATTATTTTCAAACCCTCTTACTAAGATAACTTAGAAGGGAGTAAAGTTTTCTCTGATTTATGATTGTGAAGAATGATTCAAGGATTTGAAAAGTAGGCTTATCACTACAACCATTCTCACATTACCCACAAGTGGAGAACTTTTTGTGGTATTTAGTGATGCTTCGAAAAAGGCCATGGGTTGTGTGTTGATGAAAAATAATAAATTCATTGCCTATGCTTCCAGGAAATTGAAATTTCTTGAGAAACACTATACAACACATGATCTATAGTTGGCTACAGTAATCTTTTCTTCAAAATTTTGGTGATATTACTTCTTTGGGGAGAAGTGTGAAATATATATGGATCAAAAAAACCTCAAGTATATATTCACACAAAAAGATCTGAATATGATCCAATGAAGATGGTGAGAGATGATCAATGACTATGACTTTTCAATTCACTACCATATAGGGAAATAGAACAATGTGGAAGATGCTCTAAGTATAACAGATCCAGAAACTCTTTCATTCATGATAATTGAAAAGGATCAATATTATTAGATTTTATGAATATGGACATGATAATCATATATAAGGGAATATCATCAATCCTTTCACAAATTTTTGCTCAACCATATCTTTTGGAATGGTTAAAGGATGATAAAAAGGAAGGTGTGGGAATTCATAAGAAAGTGGAAACTATTAGAAAATGGAAATCCATAGATTTCAATGTTAATGTAACACCCCAGGTAAATAAGGAATATGACATTTTCATATTTATCCATATTTGTGAATAAAATATTAATATGACTTTAAAGGGGACGCTATGCTTGATGGCGTACCCAACACGCAACAACGAGTTTCTTGGGAATCTTACGTTGCACTCTAATAATAAAATAATATTATTTTAAATGGTAGTTAACATGTAGTCGTTGTAATGGAGGGAATGGATAGAAATAACTAAAATATGATTATATATGTTCTTAAATATTTTTACATTTATAAAATAAAAGATAAAGGCTTAAAATACGGAAAGAATTCAATTTTAGGCGTATATGCCCTAGTTTTCACTAAAGGTTCACTTATCACCTTTTGATGGAGAACCGTCATTAAATATAGTTTTTTTCACTCTTAAACATTCTTTTGGACCAAATAAAACTCTTATTAAGAATCGGGACATCAAAATTTACTTTGTGTAAATTTTTGGTATCTTTCCGATAAAGTTCATTTTTTAATGAATAGTGTAAAATGTTGTATTTTAATTCAAAACCACTTTTTAATCTAATTTATTTATATGATTAGATTATATTTTGAATTGGTTTTAAAGTGAAATTAGAAAATATTTTTACCATTAAATCCAATAGTGGTTGTTGGAATCAATTTCACTTTGAAATCAGACTTAAACTAGTGTCAATCTTTTGATACTTATTGTTTCATAAAACACGCTATTTGTCATGACAGCGGGAATTAATTATTAAATTAATTAATGTGACTTATATGTTTTGAATTTTGTAAAACGGACTTCATTTTTGAATTCATAATATCAAATATAGCTTAGGGTGAATTTTTGGGATTTTTCTGAAAAACTTCAATTTTTGATGAATAGTGAAACCACTAAGTGGTACTTATAAAAACTGTTTTTTCCGTTTAAATGAAATTTTGCCATCATTGTGTTTTGATTTTCAAAAATCCGACATACATGGTTGTCATTAATAAGTAAAATTTGGTTCAATGAGATTAAAATAATTTTTTGGTGAATAGTAACTTATTAAGTTTTTAATCGCAATTAGTGGTAATTAGTGTAGTTTAAGGTAAAAATAATACTTTAATAAACTGAGATGAGCTTGACACATGTCTTACCCTCATTGGTTGTATCATGGCCGACCAATACAAGCCATGGGTCAACTTGGGGACCCTATGGATCCACTTTGGTTGGGAAATGACGTAAATAACATTTTATTTAATGTAAAAGTAAAATTGACACAAACATGATATGTTTTACTAAAACAATTTTTAAGTGGGGTTATACAAGTCATATTTTTGATTATAAATATTAATTGGAAATCTAAAACGATTTCCTACATCATAGTATTTTTTTTATAATTTTTAGACATTAAATAAATTAAATTATTTGTGACATAATAATGATGCAGCGATGACATCATTATTTGACGATTTAAATAAAATGGAAAGATAATGTAAAATATATGAACTAAACATGTCCAAAACTTATTGGATGAGTGTATTTAGAAGCCCTATCACCTTATCCACGAATTATATAAATGTGGGACATTTTGAAACCGAAACACATTTTCAAATAAAGTAATATTTCTTTACTTTCCAAAAGTGCCCCTCCTCTCCTCTTATAAAAGGCCCCCACCTCTACCTCATTTAACACACTCCTCAAGACTTTTACTCGGCCAACCCCTGCCCATTTACTCTCTCCACATCCCTATCCTAATCCTAGAGGATTACCTTTGGGAAGAATCCTTTCCAAGGAAGCCTTTAGGCTCAAATCAAAAGGAGTTACACTTTTAAAGGTAATTCATTCTCTCATGTTCATTTGTTTTATTTTGCTTCTCCAACCCCCTAAACTCTTTTTATTTACTTATTTTGTAACAACACCAGTATCTTCAATATACTAGGATGTTTTTATAAGTTTTATTCTAGCTACACTCTCACACAACTACATCAAATGGTTAAAGAACATACGGTTTCCGTGGATGGTGAAATTCTGCCTCCCGAAACGATGATTGTTCAATACTCATTTAACACCTTCAAAGGTGGCCATTATGATGTCACTATTTTTATATATGATATATAATATGTTTATGTTTTATTTATGCTTCTGTATTTTTCATTTTTTTCTTACCTTTATGGCTTCCATTATGGGTATACGCGATATCTTCATTTAAGGAAGTGCGGACTACCGCCCCCTCAAAGTGATTTGATTCGTTAAATACCATATGTGGGATGTATAAAGGATGGAAATATGACATTATATATTATATTATACTGGAATTATAATATACCTTTATATCATTATTATTCCATTCTATAAAATACGAAATAGAAATGAAAGTAGCGTTCATGCGTACGTACGGCTTACCGTCTCCATGAACGGTGCATTTCATTTCTTACCTCTAAATGATTATGTAATGTTATAAATTCATGCATGTACTGGATATATATGACATATATGATATCTACATAATGAATACAATTCTGGATATAATAAACATTTGGCCACACGAACAACATGTAATTGTAAGAAGTCCACTTTCGACTTAAGAACCAAATATCGGCAAAACAAATATTATTAACTTAAATGATTACATAATGTTTATGACATGGTAATAGGTGGTATAAAAGTAATAATGAACTTGAAAAAGGTTCTTAAGGAATTAGAAATTAACTCAAGTTTATTATTCATGAGATTAAAGAACGATCGAGTCAAGTCGGACCCGAGGTAAGGGATCCTACAACTCTCTTTCTTTTTAAGTACACTCTTTTATGTCATTTATTTTAAGCTCATATTTCTTATGATTGGGATGTTATTTTATATTATATTTACTGTAATTTTTATGTTAATGTGATGAGAGACCCTATTCTCTCTCATCAATCCATTTTGGAAGTTTTGAGTGGCGCCGTTAGGCTGCCGAACTTTCGTAAGAGATCTGACCTCTCTCTTTCTTTTTAAGTACTCTCCTTCATGTCACTTCTTTTAAACTCCTCCTTGAAATGTTGGGGAATTTTCTTTTATATTCCACTTGCTGTAAATTCTATTGTAATATGATGGGATACTCTATTTGATCTCATCAATCAATATTCAGAAGTTTTATGTGGCGCCGTTAGGCTGCCGAGTTTTCGTAAGGGATTTTTCACCTCACTTTTATTCCCGTGAGATTTATGCTACATTCGCCACAAATTCCATTGAGTGGTGTATGTACTTCCCATTATTCTACTCTTTTTGTAATATACTTTCGTTTATGAGTATTTACATCAATGACCTATTGTCTTTCTTTCATGGGGTGTATGTTTTGAAAGATACCCAAGTCGGTAAGGGAACCTTTCACCCTCCTCTTTTTTAAAAGACTTCTTTTATTGGGTCTTTTAATTAACATATTTTTATGTTGGGATATGTTCTCATACATCCTTATTGAAGTAAATTTTATGTCCAAGTGATGAGATACACTTTTTATCTCTCATCAACTCATTTTGATGTGATGTCGTTAGGCTGTCAAGGGAACATTTTAACCCAATTTCGATTTCTTTGGGTTCAACTTGTAGTCATTGAATATGTCATCCATTGAGTATGTGTGAATGAACTTTTATTGTTTTACACTTAATATCCACTTATATTGGGTTTATATATATTTGTCACACATATTTTTGAGATTTATTTGTCCATAATTTAAGGATACCTTCTTTATAAGGGATTTCATCACATTTGACATTTCTATTGAGGGTTCATTGTTGTTATGCACCAATTCACTCTTATATGGTGTATATACTGTCATTTGGAGTATTATATCGTGAATCCTTTTATTCTCATGATATTATAAAGTTCTGACTAAATGTTATTCCTTGATTATTGTATTCAAGTGTCTCTAAAACCCCTTTAACCAAAATATCGTTTTAAATGTTTTAATTATTTGTTCTTATTAATATCCATGTTTTCAAAATGGTTTTAAGGATTTATTTATATGGATATTAATGGTTTAAAATGTTAAAAGCTTCAAGGTGGTATGGGACACTTTGATTCAAAAACCTCTTTATTAAATGTTTTAAATGGTTTTGGAAATGGTTTCTTTTTGAATGGATTCATTATTTCAATATCCTAAAATGTTATATTGTGATTGAAATGTGGAAATGTTATGTTTCCTTTATTCATGTTTATGTGATACGATTATGTTATGGTTATTGGGCATTGTTATGAAAACGGGTGGTTCCGTGATAAACTAAGGGCGGGTGAGCCCGATATAGCTCTCCAATGCATTGGGTAACGCAAAGGAGTGAAACGTTAAGGTTTCTCCGAAGAGATTTAGGGAATATACTGTGATGGGTATTCCAAACGTAACCAAGAGGGTTACTCCCTACATAAGAATGTTATGAATGCCTCAAGTTACCTTTATGTCTTATGTTTTCTATGATTTATTCATGATTTGATATGCCTATGTTTTATGGGTAAAGTATGATTTCATTCTTATGTATATATGAACTCATGTTTCCTTTCCATATTTTTATAACCCTTACTGAGCTTTTTATGCTCATCCCAAGTTTTTGAAATGCTTTTCACAGGTCAAGGGAAAGGTACATGATGTGACGATAGTGTCAAGGATGTGTCAAGGAAGAATCCGTGTTTTATTTTAAATAGGTTTCCATTGATGGGAAGAATGAATATTGTCTTTTATGTAACCACCTTGTTTAAATGTGGAATGTAATGCAAGTTTCATGATCTAATTCTCTAAAACTCTAAACCTGAAAAGATCCTCAATGTGTAATCTTGTAATAACTCAAGTTTAAGTAAGGTTTAAGGCTGGGGCCTTATAGTTGGTATCAAAGGTCGGTTTAGATAACTTTAGAGGTTAGGGTATTCTTTAAGCATAATTGACAATTACCATAATGGTTAGGATTTCAGAAAGAGTCTTAGTTTTAGATAAAGTGAATGAGTAAGTATATCTTATTGTCTATCTTACTCATTAGTACATGATGGTTTTGTTGATATACTCACACTGACCTTTTTGGTTTTAGTAAATGGCTGGATCTAGCAGGCACCAAAGTAACAGTGGATGTGAAGGAAACTGTGATAGTTTTTTTGAGCAAGCAACTGAATGATATGGGAGCTGCAATGAGAACTCTTTTGATTATCCTCAACCAACTATCTGGAGTCATGATTGACCACCTAAACCTTGGAGATTTCTCTAAGGCATCATATATGCAAGAAACAAATCCCTACGGAAGTACAGGTAATAATCATAAAGGTAAGTGTGTTCAAAAACCTATGTGTCAAAGATGTGGAAAGAAACACCTAGGAAAATGTTTCAAAGGGACAGAAATATGCTATAGATGTGGAAATGAAGGTCATAAAGCAAGAACCTGCCATGGAAAAAGGAAGCATCCAGTTGACTCGAGGAAAGGGAAAGAAGTTCTTTCTGAGGGATCAATTGAATGTTTTAAATGTGGTGTGCATGGTCATTATGCAAACACATGTCCTATGAAGAAGTTTCGTGAATGGGGTCACCAAGAGCGTACCAATATTCGTTTACCAATACCTAATGCCATTCCGATTGAGGATGAAGAAACTGACAATGACCAATCAAAGGTATGTACTATTTCATGACTATTGTTTTCTTATTTTGGAATCTTAGGATATGATTCATGATTTGGTTTGTAGGAAAGAGGTATTTCGGAATAAGTTGGAAAGGAATGGATAATGGATCATGAAGAATGTTGAATGAGTAAGATGTCAACATATAAGGGCTTCAAGAGTTAGGGTGAAATTCTTAAGAGTATTAAGTCTCTTTTGATGATGGGGTTACATTAGAAGACTTTTTATATTATGTGTAACCCTGATGTTTAATATAGGCAAATTTTATTCAAGTAATAGTTATCTTTTCTTTTGTGGACATAGTTATAAAGAACCATTTGGGTTTATATGATCCTTACTTTTGAGGTAATTATAGGTTACCATATGTTATGATTGAAGTGAAAGGCATGAGATAAAATTGAGGTTAAATTATGTTATGGTTATTTTTGATGATTTTATCCCTTTTTGGGTAATTATTTGAGAATTATATAGTTTTGGAAAAAGGACAACACACAGACCGTGTGACAACCCGTCGCGTCGGACAATGCTGCGGGAATCGAACCCACAACCAAAGTGTGACTGGTATTTATCGCCTACCACTGGACTACATGAAGTCCCTGGTTAGTTTGACTGATTCTTTTTAGTTATATGATTTTATGAATTAAGAGTAAGTTGATTTTGGAGGATATGTGATTAGGATAATTACTTTTCTATGTGAGACTTTAGGAGCAACTGATGTTGTTTGGAGATAAATGTTACGATTTAACTTGGAAGACTATGTGACTAAATCCTTCAAATATTTGGGTTTCAATCTTATATTGGTTTACTTTGAAGAATTTTATGGACAAATTGTTTATCGGATGGTCCTCGTTGAACTTTGGGTTTTGTTGGACAAATTTTGGAGATTAAGAATAGATTTTCTTTTTATAAGGGGTTATCCTTTTCTGGATTATCTGATCTTGTACTAACCTTTTTGGTTTTGGTTTTCGTTAAAGCCTAAATACATGGGATGTATATAGTTCTCTTTTGGGGATTAGGTGATTCTCTAGAAGTTGATTATAGTACTCTTAATGCGAACAAGTCTCCCTAAATACTCGTCTTTTGGAAAAAAATATGAGTTTGACTAAGGAATCTAGTAAATGTTGAAAGTCAGCATGATAAGTGATTATGCTTCCTTATGAATAAATTCCTCAATAAAAAGTAACTTAAAACAAAAATGTTGTCTATTAACTTTTCCTACAGGGTAACCCAACACCGTTTAACCCATCACAAGTTTGTGATTTTTTTATTGTTAACTTTCTCCTAAACATGTTTTCTATCACTCTCCATCAGAACATGACCCTATGTTTTCTCCTCCATGTCCATATTTTCATACTTAGAATCCTAGTATGGGTTAACTCGGGTGACCTCTGTGCTTATCTTTCTTTATTTTAAAGTGATTGTTTTACCGACTCTTGTTCTGATGTGGGACGTTCAAGGATGTTTCCAAGCGCAATTTTAAAATTGCGAGGACGCAATTCCCAAAAGGGGGGAAGGATGTAACACCCCAGGTAAATAAGGAATATGACATTTTCATATTTATCCATATTTGTGAATAAAATATTAATATGACTTTAAAGGGGACGCTATGCTCGATGGCGTACCCAACACGCAACAACGAGTTTCTTGGGAATCTTGCGTTGTACTATAATAATAAAATAATATTATTTTAAATGGTAGTTAACATGTAGCCATTGTAATGGCGGGAATGGATAGAAATAACTAAAATATGATTATATATGTTCTTAAATATTTTTACATTTATAAAATAAAAGATAAAGACTTAAAATACGGAAATAATTCAATTTTAGGCGTATATGCCCTAGTTTTCACTAAAGGTTCACTTATCACCTTTTGATGGAGAACCGTCATTAAATATAGTTTTGTTCACTCTTAAACATTATTTTGGACCAAATAAAACTCTTATTAAGAATCGGGACATCAAAATTTACTTTGTGTAAATTTTTGGTATCTTTCCGATAAAGTTCATTTTTTTAATGAATAGTGTAAAATGTTGTATTTTAATTCAAAACCACTTTTTAATCTAATTTATTTATATGATTAGATTATATTTTGAATTGGTTTTAAAGTGAAATTAGAAAATATTTTTACCATTAAATCCAATAGTGGTCGTTGGAATCAATTTCACTTTGAAATCACACTTAAACTAGTGTCAATCTTTTGATACTTATTGTTTCATAAAACACGCTATTTGTCATGACAGCGGGAATTAATTATTAAATTAATTAATGTGACTTATATGTTTTGAATTTTGTAAAACGGACTTCATTTTTGAATTCATAATATCAAATATAGCTTAGGGTGAATTTTTGGGATTTTTCTGAAAAACTTCAATTTTTGATGAATAGTGAAACCACTAAGTGGTACTTATAAAAACTGATTTTTCCGTTTAAATGAAATTTTTCCATCATTGTGTTTTGATTTTCAAAAATCCAACATACATGGTTGTCATTAAGAAGTAAAATTTGGTTCAATGAGATTAAAATAATTTTTGGTGAATAGTAACTTATTAAGTTTTTAATCGCGATTAGTGGTAATTAGTGTAGTTTAAGGTAAAAATAATACTTTAATAAAATGAGATGAGCTTGAAAAATTTCTTACCCTCATTGGTTGTATCATGGCCGACCAAGAAAAGCCATGGGTCAACTTGGGGACCCCATGTATCTACTTTGGTTGGGAAATGACATAAATAACATTTTATTTAATGTAAAAGTAAAATTGACACAAACATGATATGTTTTACTAAAACAATTTTTAAGTGGGGTTATACAAGTAATATTTTTCATTATAAATATTCATTGGAAATCTAAAAAGATTTCCTACATCATAGTATTTTTTTTATAATTTTTATACATTAAATAAATTAAATTATTTATGACATAATAATGATGCAGCGATGACATCATTATTTGACGATTTAAATAAAATGGAAAGATAATGTAAAATATATGAACTACACATGTCAAAAACTTATTGAATGAGTGTATTTCGAATCCTTATCACCTTATCCACGAATTATATAAATGTGGGACCTTTTGAAACCGAAACACATTTTCAAATAAAGTAATATTTCTTTACTTTCCAAAAGTGCCCCTCCTCTCCTCTTATAAAAGGCCCCCACCTCTACCTCATTTAACACACTCCTCAAGCCTTTGGCTCGGCCAAACCCTGCCCATTTACTCTCTCCACATCCCTATCCTCATCCTAGAGGATTCCATTTGGGAAGAATCCTTTCCAAGGAAGCCTTTAGGCTCAAATCAAAAGGAGTTACACTTTTAAAGGTAATTCATTCTCTCATGTTCATTTGTTTTATTTTGCTTCTCCAACCCCCTAAACTCTTTTTATTTACTTATTTTGTAACAACACCAGTATCTTCAATATACTAGGATGTTGTTATAAGATTTATTAGAGCTACACTCTCACACAACTACATCAAATGGTTAAAGAACATACGGTTTCTGTGGATGGTGAAATTCTACCTCCCGAAACGATGATTGTTCAATACTCATTTAACACCTTCAAAGGTGGCCATTATGATGTCACTATTTTTATATATGATATATAATATGTTTATGTTTTATTTATTCTTCTGTATTTTTCATTTTTTTCTTACCATTATGGCTTCCATTATGGGTATACGCGATATCTTCATTTAAGGAAGTGCGGACTACCGCCCCCTCAAAGTGATTTGATTCGTTAAATACCATACGTGGGATGTATAAAGGATGGAAATATGACATTATATATGATATTATACTGGAATTATAATATACCTTTATATCATTATTATTCCATTATATAAAATACGAAATAGAAATGAAAGTAGCGTTCATGCGTACGTACGGCTTACCGTCTCCATGAACGGTGCATTTCATTTCTTACCTCTAAATGATTATGTAATGTTATAAATGCATGCATGTACTGGATATATATGACATATATGATATCTACATAATGAATACAATTTTGGATATAATAAACATTTGGCCACATGAACAACATGTAATTGTAAGAAGTCCACTTTCGACTTAAGAACCAAATATCGGCAAAACAAATATTATTAACTTAAATGATTACATAAGGTTTATGACATGGTAATAAGTGGTATAAAAGTAATAATGAACTTGAAAAAGGTTCTTAAGGAATTAGAAATTAACTCAAGTTTATTATTCAGGAGATTAAAGAACGATCGAGTCAAGTCGGACCCGAGGTAAGGGATCCTACAACTCTCTTTCTTTTTAAGTACACTCTTTTATGTCATTTATTTTAAGCTCATCTTTCTTATCATTGGGATGTTATTTTATATTATATTTACTGTAATTTTTATATTCATGCGACGAGAGACCCTATTCTCTCTCATCAATCCATTTTGGAAGTTTTGAGTGGCGCCGTTAGGCTGCCGAACTTTCGTAAGAGATCTAACCTCTCTCTTTCTTTTTAAGTACTCTCCTTCATGTCACTTCTTTTAAACTCCTCCTTGCAATGTTGGGGGATTTTATTTTATATTCCACTTTCTGTAAATTCTATTTTAATATGATGGGATACTCTATTTGATCTCATCAATCAATATTCGGAAGTTTTATGTGGCGTCGTTAGGCTGCCGAGTTTTCGTAAGGGATTTTTCACCTCACTTTTATTCCTGTGAGATTTATGCTACATTCGCCACAAATTCCATTGAGTGGTGTATGTACTTCCCATTATTCTACTCTTTTTGTAATATAATTTTGTTTATGAGTATTTACATCAATGACCTATTGTCTTTCTTCCATGGGGTGTATGTTTTGAAAGATACCCAAGTCGGTAAGGGAACCTTTCACCCTCCTCTTTTTTAAAAGACTTATTTTATTGGGTCTTTTAATTTACATATTTTTATGTTGGGATATGTTCTCATACATCCTTATTGATGTAAATTTTATGTCCAAGTTATGAGATACACTTTTTATCTCTCATCAACTCATTTTGATGTGATGCCGTTAGGCTGTCAAGGGAACATTTTAACCCAATTTCGATTTCTTTGGGTTCAACTTGTAGTCATTGAATATGTCATCCATTGAATATGTGTGAATGACCTTTTATTGTTTTACACTTAATATCCACTTATATTGGGTGTATATATATTTGTCACACATATTTTTGAGATTTATTTGTCCTTAATTTAAGGATACCTTCTTTATAAGGGATTTCATCACATTTGACATTTCTATTGAGGGATCATTGTTGTTATGCACCAATTCACTCTTATATGGTGTATATACTGTCCTTTGGAGTATTATATCATGAATCCTTTTATTCTCATGATATTATACAGTTCTGACTAAATGTTATTCCTTGATTATTGTATTCAAGTGTCTCTAAAACCCCTTTAACCAAAATATCATTTTAAATGTTTTAATTATTTGTTCTTATTAATATCCATGTTTTGAAAATGGTTTTAAGGATTTATTTATATGGATATTAATGGTTTAAAATGTTAAAAGCTTCAAGGTGGTATGGGACACTTTGATTCAAAAACCTCTTTATTAAATGTTTTAAATGGTTTAGGAAATGGTTTCTTTTTGAATGGATTCATTATTTCAATATCCTAAAATGTTATATTTTGATTGAAATGTGGAAATGTTATGTTTCCTTTATTCATGTTTATGTGATACGATTATGTTATGGTTCTTGGGCATTGTTATGAAAATGGGTGGTTCCGTGATAAACTAAGGGAGGGTGAGCCCGATATAGCTCTCCAATGCATTGGGTAACGCAAAGGAGTGAAACGTTAAGGTTTCTCCGAAGAGATTTAGGGAATATACTATGATGGGTATTCCAAACGTAACCAAGAGGGTTACTCCCTACGTAAGAATGTTATGAATGCCTCAAGTTACCTTTATGTCTTATGTTTTCTATGATTTATTCATGATTTGATATGCCTATGTTTTATGGGTAAAGTATGATTTCATTCTTATGTATATATGAACTCATGTTTCCTTTCCACATTTTTATAAACCTTACTGAGCTTTTTCCACTCATCCCAAGTTTTTTAAATGATTTTCACAGGTCAAGTGAAAGGTACATGATGTGACGATAGTGTCAAGGATGTGTCAAGGAAGAATTCGTGTTTTATTTTAAATAGGTTTCCATTGATGGGAAGAATGAATATTGTCTTTTATGTAACCACCTTGTTTAAATGTGGAATGTAATGCAAGTTTCATGATCTAATTCTCTAAAACTCTAAACCTGAAAAGATCCTCAATGTGTAATCTTGTAATAACTCAAGTTTAAGTAAGGTTTAAGGCTGGGGCCTTATAGTTAATGAAGAAGGAATTGTAAGATTTGGTTCAAGGATATGTGTTCCATAAAATACGGTGTTAAATAATGAACTTTTGCAAGATGAATATAGTTCAAATTTATCCATTCACCTAGGAAACACAAATATGTATCGAGATATCTGAGAGTATTTTTGGTGGGATAACATGAAGAAGGATATAGCTGAGTATACATCAAAGTTCCTGGTGTGTTAGAAAGTGAAGGCTGAGAGGTATAAGTCTAAGGGGATGATGAAACCATTACCCATACCAATGTGGAAATGGGAGAACATCACCATGGACTT
The DNA here is from genome assembly GCA_963277665.1 of Viscum album. Taxonomy (NCBI): domain Eukaryota; kingdom Viridiplantae; phylum Streptophyta; class Magnoliopsida; order Santalales; family Viscaceae; genus Viscum; species Viscum album. The sequence goes on along the minus strand of OY728158.1, from coordinate 1,104,009,579 downwards.
TGTCATTGGACTTATGAATACATACAAAAAAAACAATTTTATCTGGGTTGTTGTAGATTTTCTTATAAAGACTGAACACTTTATTACAATTCGAAAGGATTTCTCATTGGATCAACTGGCACAGATTTACATCAGAGAATTGGTAAGGTTTCATGGATTACCACTACCGATTGTATCCAATCGATATCCAATATTCATCTATAAGTTTTGTAAGAGTATCCAATATACTCTGAATAATGATCTGAACTTCAGTATGGCTTATCATCCTCAAAATTATGGCTAATCTGAGTGGACTATCCAAACACTTCAGGACATGTTGAGAGCATGATCAATGGACTTCAAAGGAGGATGGGATCAACATCTTTCTCTGGTTGATCTCTCTTACAATAACAGTTTCCACTCAGACATCCAAATGGATCCTTATTAATTCCTTTATGCTAAGAGGTGCAGAACATTGGCATGTTGAGATGAAGTTGGGGAGAAAAAACTCTTAGGTCCAAGAATGGCTGAAGAAATGGTGGAGAAGTTAAGACCATCCAACAGCACATTAAAGCTGCCTAGAGTCGAATAAAGATCTATTCTGATAATCGTCGACAAGTCCTAGATTTTTATGTTGGATACATGGTATTCCTCTACATATCATTTTGGAAGAGAGTTATGATATTTTGGAATAATGGAAATCTATTTCCAAGGTACAATGGCCCTTTTGAGATCCTTGATCGAATTGGAGTAGTGGCCTATTGACTAGCACTCCCAACGAACCTATCTCAAGTTCATGATATATTCCATGTATCACTCTTGAGGAAGTAGATACCTGACCCATCACATGTACTCAATCCAGAGGTTGTACCATTGGATAATGACCTCTCCTATGAAGATAATCCAATGAAGATCTTAGATTATAGGGAAAATATCTACAAAATAAGACAATTCCCCTCGTCAAGGTGTTGTGTAGAAACCACAAGTTTGAAGAGGCAACATGGGAATCGGAGGAATTGATGAAGTAGAGTTACCCTCATCTGTTTTAGAGTGGGAGAAGGAAATTTTGAGGGAAAAATTTCTTAAGGGGGGAAGATTTTAACGACCCAAACTTTTATTAATGAAAATTCCTATTAATCTAATTAAATTTATTATTATGTAAAATGGTTTAATAAAACATATGAAATACCATGGTTATATTTTTTTTAGATTTTAAATTACTATTAAGAATTGTTACCATTTCTAATATAGTCGTTGAACATTGATCACATGATTAGTATAAATATAGGTCTTTAATAAATCCAATTTACTCATATAAAGGAAGCGATGGCCTCATCCAGTAGAATGTCTCTATACGAAGCCCATTTTTTGAAGCTCAGAAATGAGGTAGCATCATTGGACTTCACTCTTGACCAATTCCAAGCTGAGCTTCAACACTTTAAACTTGAACGGAACCGCCTATGGGAGAAGTGTAATTTGATAGAGATTACCACCTGAGCTATCTTATCTGAGCCACCCCAAGAGTTTTTCATTATCGCACACCTTACCCTTAGGTATTATGCGGGTGTTACAAGAGGTTATATAACAAGACCCTATAACTATGATTATGTGCATTATTTTTGTATAAATAATATACATTCATTTTATTATTGTTACTTTGTAAATGGTTTTTAAAGCACAAATAGTATTTTTAGTTAATATTTAAATTCAATTAAGAAATATCTTTTGATGAATTAATGGATTTTTGAATTAAATAATATTTTAATAAAATATAATTACTAAATTACTTTTTATTAAATATAAACAGTCGTATAATTTTTATGAATACAATGGTAATTTTTATTAAGGTTTGAAAGTTGTTTTTGTCAAAACCCATGAATTTTCGATAAATGTCAATTTTTATTTTAAAACTAAAAATTCACATATTTATAAAATTATTTAGATAAAATGAATATTATTTTTGGATTCAGTACTTTGAAATTATCTAATGGTGAATTTTTCATAATTTTTTGAGACAGTCAAATTTTTGGGTAAAAATTAAATACTGTTTAAATATATATTGTGTTTTATGACATCATAATGATCCGATAGTGATGAAATAAAATACTATAAAAGGTAAATTCATCCGATATATGTTTTACCTTTAAAATAATGTTTTTTTTAGATTTTTTTTATTAATCTTGTGGTTCCTTAGTGGACCCTCCAAGACTTATAAAATATTTTATCTTTCTAAAACTATTTCTTTGGGAGTGTGACTCACCTCCATATAATAAAGCCTAATATTTTAATAATTTAGGTCATTGGACTTATAAAATAATTTTTCCACTCTAATTTGGAAAAAAACATGGGTAAAAAACATGGGATAGTTTGTGGTTTTTATTATATTAATGTGTGGTGTCCAAAACCTAAATAATAAAGAATCCCATCTCCTTTACTATATAAACCCACTCAGTCTCTCATTCCTATTTTATAAAACCATTTGTAGCTCAACCAAAATCTACCCTCATCTCTCTATAATCCTTATAAGGTTCCACAATCTCCCAAGAAGCCTCTCACAAGTCTCTCTCAAGCCTTTGGGATCACACTTCCAAGTAAGGGATCCTCGCTTTCCTTCCTTATTTATATACAACTTTCCTTACATTATTATGAAATTTTATTTTCAATTAAAAATGTTGAGGTATGATTTTTCACCAGCCCTATACTTCCCTCCTTATTTTTTAATGATGTTATACCCCTTTCTATCTCATTAATTCCTTCTATGTACACCTGTTACCATATCGGAATTATGTAAGGGATTTATCTCTCCTCTTTTACATTCAAGAAATTATTTTATAATATGCATCTAAATTCCATTAAATATGTTGGGATATTATTTTACATGATCCCCTTACTTTAAATTTCATTTATAAATGATTATATACCCATTTCTCTATCATTAAACCATTTTAAAACTTCTATTTGGCGTCGGTGTGTTACTGAAGTTATGCCAAACTTTCCATGCCAAAATCATCGTGTAAGTGAATATCATACCCCTTTCTATATCAAGGGTATTCACCTTTATGAACATGTACTTATTTATTTATGACTTACATTTATTTATTCCATAACTCTTATTCTTGGAAAAAATTATGAGTTTTAATGAATCCATGTTTTATGATCTATGTGGCACACTTATGCATGGAATGAATTGATTAAGAAGGGTGCACCCTAATAGTGCTCTAATGCATTAGGTAAAGAACAGTATCATGATACTCCATGTGCAATTATGCTTTACTCATGCTAATTTAAGTGAAATTATGGTTTACTCATGCTAATTCAAGTGCAATGAGGTTTACTCATGCTCCATGTGCAATGAGCCTTGGTTCATGCTAATATTATGTTAAATGTTGTTTCCATATTTCCATGTTATGATAATCATGCTATATCATTCATTTATGTTAAATTTTCTCCTATTATCCATTGATATGATTATTTCCTAACTTGTATTTTATTCTTCATGTTGTGCCTTGTTGACTCCCTTACTGGGCTTTATAGCTCACCCTTTTCTTATGTATGCCCTCAGGTGATCCCATGCAATGCTAAGTACTAAGGAATTTTGTAGTCATGTAAAAGAAGTTTTCAATAAATATGTTGTATTTTATATCCTAAGTTTTCATGTAATGTTCCTAATTTACCAAGACACTAGACCTCTTAATCCTCAGAGTTGTCCTAAGTGCAAGTTTATGTAATAAATCATGTTTAAGTGTGTAATAAAGAGCAGGGTTGTTATATCAGAACCCTTTTGGTTCATCAAATCCCTATCCAAATCACTTATAAACCTCCATACCCTTATCCTATCAGAATTATTTTTTTTAAATCCATTCTAGTAATACTTTAGGTATAATACTAAAAAGTTGGTTCGATAAGAGGTAAAATTCCTAACTATGTGTTTTTGTATTAGTTATTCTTCCACCTCCTTCAAATATTCTTCATTTTTTAGTATATAATAACACCAGTATATCCCATATACATATATTGAATTATTTTAAGGGAAATACCTATATCCATATCCTCTTCCCTCAAATGGGAAATGATAACATCATTCATGTGTATGGTGGACTACCGTCTTGCGAACCGAAGTGACATGTTTTCCATCAACACCTCTCACCATTGGGTATAATGATGGATATAAAGTATATATATGATATTTATAAAATAATTATACATATGGAGTCATTATATCATATATACCCTTATTAATTTATATTCCTTAGTGGATATGATAACTTCTCTTGTGTGTACGGTGGACTACCGCCTCACGAAGTGATGTGATTTTTTTCAATAATGCTTAAATGGAAGGTAATAAGAATATAGTTAATGAATATATGTGATAAACATGACATAATTATGGTATTAATGAAATATATATCATTATTAAAATATAATATATCATTTTATTTATTACCTTTTCACTCACTGAAAGATGATAACTTCATTCATTTACGTGTGGATTGTCGCCTACACAAAGCGATGTGACTCTATTTTCATGAAAAAACCAAATGGATGATTTATATAAGTATATTTAAGGAAATAATATTTTATTAATTATATTATTATTATTCCATAAAGATAAAATATTACTTACCTTATTTCCATAATGATCGTTGAAAAATGGGAACTTTACTCAGGAGTATGTATGGCCTACCGCCTCCAGGATCATAACATACTTAATTTATAAAATCCATATTTAATGATTGGTATTAAAATTATAATTTATGAATAAATATGATAATTAGTTCATGATTATTATTCATTACAAGTTAAAATAATGATCTCTTAGACTAATAGTCAACCTACAAAAGTCATTTTTGATACATAAGTCAAATATCATCAGAACACCTGATGTAAACTTAATTGATTCAGTAATTGTATTTAACATAGTACTAAGTGAAATAAAAGGAATAATTAACTTGAAAATTTTTCTTAAGAAATTAAATAATTAACATGCTTTTATTATTTATGAAGTTGAAAAACCTATGTGGCGAGTCGGAATCAATGTAAGGGTTTCTGCTAACACTTTTACTTACATGAAACATATTCCATATTAAACACTTATTTATTTTTTGTGGTTTATATAATTAAAATTTTGGATTATATATCATGAATTAATTTATATTCTTTCTATTTAAAATTTTACTTAAATTTATTTTTTTCACGGGACTTATGAATCAAATTTACCAAACTGGTAAGGGTTTATTTCACAATCTCATCATTAATCAGGATATTTTTTAATTAAATTTCCAATAAAGTAATTTATTTGATAATTTTATAATAATACCATTTAATTTTTGTTTCCTCTGTTTATTCATAATTTTTTCCTGTGATAGTGCCATTTTTTCCACTCATTGGTACTTAAAATGATTGATAAAATGTTTTTAAGAAAACACGGCTTTATTTATCTCTTTGGTCAGAAATCTATTTTCATCTAAACCCATGTTTTTAAAAAATTAATAAACAAATGTTTTTAACATTTTCAAAATTATTTATTAAATACAATTTACCTATTTTTACTTTTTTAAAAAAAATTAAATAAATATTCATATCATTTTCAAAACAATGCCTATTTGGATTTTACTCAAAATATGAAAAGAATATTTTCTTTAACATGTAATACATGAAAAAAATTACACCATAATTACCACTCAATGTTTTAAAATTTATTTTATAATATTTCAAGGTTATTTTAAAATAAAATTATTTTCAAAAAAAATTGTGATTTCTTTTTATAGTAATTTTCAAAATGAAATGTTTATTTTCCTCAAAAATATTTTTAAGTATCTTTTATTGTATTTCTATTCATCAATAATATCAACCCTTAATTGTACTTATGATCTACCAGGTATATTTTATATTGATACTATACTCATTCTTTATTTGGATGGTTTATGATCAGTTTGATTGGGGAAGTATTATTTTGATACCATTCATTTTAATCTGGATGGTTTATGATTATGTTTATTGATTGAGTAAAGTATTCACATTTCTTATTCTAGTTTAAATACAAATGTTTATGTGAATTATGTTTCACCCCTTTCATATGTGGAATGAATTGGACTTATTATATGATGGGAAAGGCCTACTATAGCCCCTCAATGCATCGATGGTCTCATGAGACAAACTATATGAGATTTTGGCTGAGACCTTAACCATTTCTATAGATGTCTTGGTACAATGTATCTTAGATGTCTTGGAACATGGACTTTATGGTATGTTTTAGATGTCCATTATTTTTTATTCCATCATTATGAATTCATTTATTGGTATTCCCTGTGATTACTTGATTAGTTATAACATCCATGGTAAGGTTTTAAGCTCATGTGATTATTTATATGGAATTATTTGATAATCATTTATTCCTACCATATTATGATAAAGTTATTGATTAAATGGAATTTTTGGAGTTATTTATCTTGCCATATTCATTATTTCTTATTTATTCAAATATTACACTATACACTTACCCTTACAAAGAATATGATATCACCACTTTCTTATGTTTTATTTTCCCCATGATACCATTAAGTGTTTTTTGATTTATATATAGGGATATGCTAAGAGGAATAATGGAATTCTCAAAGAAAATACTTTGTATATTTTATGTTTTCAGTTTTAATAATAATTTCATGTTTGTATATATTTTACCAATAGTACTAAACTATTCAGTCCTTTAGGATGTGATTCCTTATATCTTATGCCAATGTAAAAAAGTAGACATCGACTCAGGGATACTGGGTTTACAGTGATACACTTGTCTAGGTACTACAGTGTATGGCCTAACTACTAGAAGCTAATCATTTTTTAGTCCTGGTGGAAATCTCCCCAGGAAGAATTCTGAGCATATGGTATCTAATGTTTCTGTTTCACTGCATGATGATCTGGGAATTTAAAGGAATGTATTGGATTTTCAGGCCTTTAACAGTATATAGGTTATCTCTTAATACTATGAACAGGGTATTCTTCCAAACATTGAGACCTAAAATTATATCAAGGTGATGAAGGATTCATCCCCAAACAATGATAATAAGGGGTGGGAAACTATTAGGATCTAGAGGAAGAATAATCAAGTGAAAATTATAGGCTCATCCACTAGACACAAATTCAAATATTTTGAAGAAATAGAAATTGAGGTTTCCAAAGAAGGTAATAAAAACTATGAGGATCTATCTTAGGTAGTGTCATAATATGAAGAAGAGTTATAAGTGGAGGAATATTTTCAAATAGAATTTGGTGTGAATAAAGTAATAGATTTCTTGGGAAATAAACTACTAAAAATAAAAATAAAAAAAGTGACACCATGACTACTCAATCCTTCCAAAACCAATAAATACTCACTCATCTAGAAAATTACTTGGACCAAAAAATGATGAGGGTTTTTTGGTGCAAGGGCCTAAGGAAGTAGAAATTCTTGACCCTGTTCAAACTAGAGAGCTTGAGGAGCTAACCAAGGAGGGTAATAAGGAACCACATAGTCAAAAGGATAGACTCAAGGACCACCCATCAGAATTGGAAGAAAATAAGAGTTTGGGATTTTCAATTCTGCAACATTTCAATGATAGGATAAAATCAACATATGATAAATTAGTAAAGGCTATTTTGAACAATATAGAGAAGAAAGGAAATTAAATCGATATTTTTCACCATTGGGTTTTGATAAAATAAAGAATACAAGGGATCCTCATGGGCTCAATTTAAAACTTATCAGATGGTACATTGAACAAATTTATGTTTTATTTATGGAATTCAACCATCAAACATTACTTATGGATGTATATTTACTGGATTTCAACATATTTTTTAATATTTACAATTATAACATACAGAAAAATTATCATCTTGACATCAAAAATCATGGACAGAAGTTCAGGTCCTCTTCTAGACTGAATGTTTAGTGAATTTTTTGGGTGATTTTATAATGATTTTCCTTTATTGTGAGCTTGGTTATGGGTTCCCACTAAACCCTTAAAATGGGTTCTTCCAAAATAAAATAAAAAAGTAAATATGAGTGGATAGTTTTTAGAGGTGGATTTTTGTAAAGAAAAAAAATTGTGTGAAACATATAAATACAAATAGAGTTATGTTCTAAATTTGATTTCAAATCACTAAAGTTCAGCTAAGGAAATTTTTTCTCAAGGTAGTTTCACGTAGGTCCAGAAACATCTATAAATTGGGGGATACTCCATCATTTAAATAATACATGATCATTAAAGCTTCAAAGGCTTTGAATCATTAAGTAGTTTCATGAATGTACATCTTGTGTGAATAATTCCTGAAAACATGTGTTGCGTGAACAAATGAATTGTCTTAGTTTGACCATAAAAGTTTTAAAAATTCGTTAAAAATCCATCATTTTCATAAAATAAATTATTTCATGAAGCAGAAATGTTATCATCAGTTTCACAAAAAAAAATTAGAATGTGTTTACACAAAACATGTGACCTTAATGAAAGGATGAAAGTCTCATGAATGTTAGGATATTCATGAAGCTGAAAAATTTAAACAAAACTGTGGAGTTTCAGGATACAAGTAAAGTTGAAAGAAAGTGGAGAGTTTCATGACATGGAGGGGGTTGTATGAAAGTGAGAGTGGTGAAAAAATGTAAATATTTGTGTGAAAGGGAATATTAGGTAGTCACATCATGTAAATAGTATAGAAAGTGTTTGAAAATAATTATAAACCATACCAAATTAAATATTACTTAAAGACTATTTCAATAGGGAAAGTGAATTTTTTAAAATGATGATGTTTAAAACTAGGTTTTGAAAGAGTAGTATGAAGATATATGAGTATTAATTACTGAATAAACATTTGATAATGAATCCATGCATTGGAATGTGAGCTAAAGATCATGTCCTCCTAATGTAGTGAGAAAAGGGAGATTAAAAAGTGTGTAAACATGGGGTAGTAGTAAACAAAACCATATATATATTATAAAGGTACTTATTCAGTGTGACTATAGATAAATCATTTTATCCACAATAATATTAAATATTATTTTATTTTTTCACACCCACTCCATATTAGCAAGTGCTCCTTGGATGTATCCTAGTGTGGGTGAACCAAGTAAATTTCATCTGTATTTTATGCCTTTTTTATTATATTATGTGGGATGATAATCAGTTCATGTCAATTGATATATCATAAATATTATTTAAACAAGTATAAGATAAGTGTACAAGTTAATCAGTTCATCACTTAACAAGTGAACACAAGAGTGTCCCTACTAACAAGATAGGTCAATATTGGTTAGGACAGTGAGAGTTTCATGGGTACATGTGTAAACATGAGAAAGTTTCATACTCTGATTCTCCCCCCCAAGTCATCTCTCATTAAATTCTCTTATGGTTCAAATACTTACTAATTCCAATTCATTAATCATATGAAAAAAATGAAAAAAAATCAATACATAATCAAGATAAGAAATCGTATTGAAATACTCACATATTAAATATTAATACTTTCCTCATTTAATCACCAGAGAAACATGATTATAAGTCTTATGAAGTAATATGGTGGATGGTATAATTAGATTATAACTCTAATAAATTATAATATTTCTAAAAGGATGTCGACATAAATGAGAATACTTTTATAATATCACTAGAAAATTTCTTGAGGAAAATACCATTTTCATTTTTGATATCTCTTATTTTAAATCTAAAAATATCAATAATATTAGTAAAAAAATCCTTGAAATGAAACATGGAACCTTTAAAGGAATCCATAGTCCAAATAAAAGTCATACGGTAAGAAAAGTTTTTTATACAATAAATGTTAAAATAATGATTCTTTTCGTACCTTTGGTAAAAAGTACCTCATTCAAAAAACAACAAGAATATGAATTTTAAAACTCTTTATAAAAAGTATAAAATAGTTAAAAATTAATTTAATCAATAATTGGAGAATTTTAAATGAATTCCTGAAATATTTTTATATAAAATATGGATATAGAAGATAAAATTATTCATCAAAAAGGAGAAATACAATTTTTATTCCTTTAAAATATTATTTCATACTTTTGACTGCTTAGATAAAGTTAAATGAAAGTAAAACTTGTAATTTATAGAAATAAATAGAGTATAAGAGTATACATGAGAATTTTGTGGGATATATCATAAAATTTCATCATCATAAATTTAAGTATAAATAATCCTAGTAAAAAGTGAGATTTAAACATAAACCCTGAACAATTTTATAACCTTTGAATTATTACCCCATGAAAGAAATAACATAAACCTAAAAATTAAAAAAAATTAATGTAAATATATTCATAATATAACATATCAAAGGTGGATTATATACACCACATGATAGATATAAGTGGTAAATATGGAATTTGTCTCACTGAAACAAAAGTGAGACGAGAAACCATTATCTCTGGTTTGAATTGATTTATATGAAATTTTAACCACCTATATAGTAAATTTATATTTATTATTATAATATTATAGAAACATATTTATACTTATAATACTATACATGGTTTATGTATAACATCTTATCACTTGTTCATTAAAAATATTTCATTATCATCATTATTTTAGGTGTTAACTACTTAATTTTTATATATGTTTTGATTCAGAAGTTATGGTCCTTGCATCTTATTCATGTTTCTATCATCTAAAAAATATTAATAATTTCATAAGTATAATATCTATTCATTATAAATATTTTTTTAACCATTCATATAAAGTGATGATGAAAAAATGAATTGCATCACTTCTTGGAGAGGGTGGTCCAAACATACTTATAATTAATGTTTCCACATTTCTATATATGGAATGAAAGAAAGTTAAATAATAATTCACCTTTAAATAATAATAATTGTATCTTAAATATCATATATATTCATTAAATCTATCATTATTACCATCCATTAAAAGTGGATATGAAAAATGAATCACATCTCTTTGTAGAGGTGGTGGTCCACGCGTAAACATGGGTGACGTTATCATTTTCCAAAGGATGGTAAGGTAAGACGGTATATAATATATTATAATAAAATAATAATATTTATTTTATAAATATCATATATAAACATTGAATCCATCATTATACCCAACTATAAAATATGGCTATAGAAAATTAATTATATCGCTACGTGGAGGTGGTAGTTCACACGTATGCAAGAGCGATGCTTTCATTTAACATTTGATGGAAAAGAGGAGGAAAATGGTTCCACATAATAATGATAACATATTGGTATATTTATTATATTGTATTAATTAGGTTATTATGGATAAAAAATATTTATAGGAAGTATAATAAGAAATAAACTTTTAAAGAGTCGAGTAAGATGATTACCTCTTCTTTAAGACACCTCCTTTGGCTTACACCTTTATCCTTCATACAATGTTCTTAGGGTAATACTAGGAAATCAAGAATGAAAAAATATATATATTAATGTTTTTGGGTATTTATTTTCTGATTTATAGGTATAAAGTTTTGTTAATAAGGAGGGAGAATAAGTTTCCTTCAATAATTGAGGGTAAAGACACACATGGAATTTCAATTGATTTATATAATATAAAGCAATTTTCTTGTTAAAGTGACTAAAATTTATATGAAATTGAATTTAACATATTATAATATCAAAATATATTTAACCAGTAATAGTTAGATAACTTTAAGTTTCATGTTTACCCTTATCTCTTAGTTTAACCCCCGGTAAACCCTTCCCACCTTACCTGATATAACAAATTTTTATTTCTTTTACTAATCATTATAATGAAAAATTAACTTAAAATTATTAATTAAAATTAATTATTAAAATTAAAAATAATGAGTAAATTTTAAATTATTAAATTTCAATAAGTGTTAAAATTTAATTTTAATATATGTTCATAAAAGGAAATGAAAATTATTTTTAGAAAAAAAAATTACTGTAATCATAAAAATGATTTTTCAGAAAAATAAAGTATAATATTGATTAAAGTTAAATTAATTCTAATTATTCTCATATGAAACATTTAAACCCCATTTTTATGAAGAATTTATTCTTATGGAATAACATGAATTTTTTCTTATACTTTTCCTAGTAATGATAATTATATAAATGATATTTTTGTATTTAATTCATTATTTGTATTTATGAGATTATATCTATATATTTTTCATAATTTGGGTGTTACTTTTTATAACCTCCAACCCAACATCTAGGTTATAATAATCATATTTAAAAAAATATTATTTATCTTTTCGTTTAATCTCAAGGTTTTGTGTAGGGAATGTTATCAAACAAATAATTAATTTAAAGGAAACTTAAATATTGTGTTATAATAATATCACCTCCATATATAAATTTCATCCTTACAATTTTTATTCATTTTGAGAATATAATGTATTTTTAATGTATTTTTTCATTAATTTTAATTCCTAGGTTAAGACTAGGAAACTTTCTAATTCATAAATAAAAATATGTGTACCTTTATAAGACATACACTTATGAATGTGTTTCCATAATACGACCTTAATAATTAAATGATACTTTCCAAAAAAACATAATATATGTATCTACCATTTCTAGTGTTTGATGAATTATAATAAAATACACTTACTTGATTTATTTCAACTTATTAAGGGAATATTTTTCCCTTTAATTTATTATTTTAATCAATTTACACTTCTGATTATAATGATGAATAAATAAGAGGGGTTTTTCATTCATAAAAAAAATAATCCTTTAATAGATCATAAGAATAATAAAATAAAGACAAGTTATTTCACATATCTAAAAAAATATTTGAACAAGTTATGATAATACTCTATATGAATAAACATTTTGGGAAGAAGTAATAAATTAATTCCTAAAACATTAATAATAACACTCATATAAATGATAAAATACTTTAACATTTAAATTATAATAAACTTATTTCATTATAGATTATTCTATGCCTCATCTATTAATTATTAAATCCTTAAAACTAATTAAACCCCAAAACATAGGATTATATCAAATATAAACATAGGTATAACATACATGTTTGTAACTATGGAATAAATGATCATATTAATTGAAGCCACTTAATATATTTTCATTATAACTATATTCCCACTGGGTGTATTTATTGAAACTTCCTTATATAAAGTTTCAAGGGATGATTCGATGACCATGAAAAATATAAAAGAGTGTGTAGATTCAGAATCAAATAAATCATGAGTTTGAGATAAAAATACATGCAATCACAACTTAATGGATTTCAAATTCAGGTGTTGTAATTGCATCAGCTTGGTATTTCTCCCTTATTAATTTCTAAGGTAAATTACATTTATTCTAATTGAATTATTTTTCACAGTTCCACATATCCTTATATTTGAATCATTAATCATTAGAAGCTTCTTTCTTGCCAATGATTCCATGTACCTGATGGAATTTCTATCCACACATAAAAAAATTCTCATTTCTTTTATGAAAGTGTCATTTTGTTTCTTTCTGAAATTATCACATTTGGGAAGTTCCATCCTTACCTTATTTTCCTTCTATGCATTTATTTTTTATTGGTTTTAGTCATCATATTCTTATCTTTATTTCCTTTGAAAATATATGACTTAGAGAATTATTTCTCTATCCTGATGACACTTGATACCATATCATAGTATGATGAAAACTTTTTAGATACTAGTTCCCTTCAGAGGCTTGGATTAATCCCATAAAATAAATATTAAATCTAAATTTTCAGATTATATACATTTTTTATAGCATACCTTGTTAATCATGTAATGTTTTCAATATACTCAACAATAATTTCCTCTTTCTTATATCTTATATTGAGGAATATATTTTCTATATACGATCACTACTCATGAGGAAAGTATTTTTAAAAATAATATCTCTTTAAAAGTATTCCATTCTATTATATATATCTCTTCCTCCTCTATATTTTGAATCAATGAAAATCATTTATTAGCATATTCTTTTATATAATAAATTTCTAGAATAACATGCTCCCTTTCATCACTTCTCAATGATATAAATATAACAACTCTAGTCTTTATTTCACATTAATTAGTGATTTATTACATAATAATACACATAATACAACCCATAACATCAATAATTTTAGATTATTTGGGAAATTAGGTACATTAAATAATAAGTTGAAATAGGGGGTACCTTAGCATTATTGAAAACTTCCTTAACATGATCATAATTTTCCATCATTCTTAAAATTTTATGGGATAACCTGGGGACATACAAAAGAAATGGGTTAGATATACAACCTAATAAAGGAATAAACAACTAATAAAAAGAAGAAAGTAATAAATGTTATAAAGTATGAATTTAAATGGGGGAAAATGGTTGATAATGATAAACATGAACAATGAGGCCTAATATATCCTGGTAACATAAAGGTAACATGGAAAATGGGGAAACAACTTTAAACATGATATCACAAATATAGTTCAAGGATAACTGCTAAGACATCATAACATGGTGTAAAAATTACCATAATATATTAGGTTTACTCCCTAATCCCATAAATTACATCTAATGAGACTAATATATTACCCAATTCATTAGAGTGCTATATAATTATGGTCGCACCCACTACTTTATTATCATGTACATGAATAAGTGTGCCACATAGATCATTCATTAAGGATCATATTTCATCACATTTAATTCCATGATCAAGAATCTTGGAATGAATGTTTGGAATTAATCAATAAAATAAGTATGCGTATGAAAATTTTAATACCCTTGAGTGTAAATAGTTATGGTATTCATAATACAAATGTTTGTCAAGGAAAAATTACAATGAAATTTTGGAAGTATAACAGAAATACTAAAAGATTCATAAAATAGTTTAATGAGAGATAAAGGGGTATATAATAATTTTTAAATAAAAATTATAGTAATACAGATATAGGAAAAACTATCTTAGAATTATAAATTGGGAATAAAAGGCATAAAATTAATAAGTTGGTTGAATAAAGAGAAGAAGGAGAGGATCCCTTACTAAAATTAAGCATAGTAACTGCTTAGGTAAATGATATAATGAGATAGGATAAATGATATATAATTATTATTACATAAATTTTAAATTCTTGGGATATTTATAAATTCATTACAACATAACCAATTTATTTTAAAAAGGCTAAATACAAAGAAGGTAATTGAGTTGAAAATAATAGAGCGAGTTCAATTACCTTGAGAGAGTGATTCCAAAATCTTGAAAGGATATTATTGAGATCTTGGGAACCATTTAAGGAATCTATAGATGGTAGGGAAGAGTAAATAAATTCTAAAATGTTTTTTATTGAATATTAATGGGATCTTGGGTGGGTTTACATGGGGAAAGAGAGGGGAGTTCATTATAATTTTCCCAACATAGGTTTTGGAGTCTATATAATAAAGTAATCAAAACCACAAAACATACCATGGTATTTTCCCATGGTTTATTCCAAATAGGAGTAGTTTTAATTATTTTATAATGATAAGGGTTGAACTTAATAAAATATCACCTTTGGTGATGTGTAAGTGATTCATGTTTATAAAGAATTGATTTTAAAACCTTAAAATATAATATAGGTTTTGGAAGATTCATAAAGGATTTATAAAATTAATCAGATAAAATAAAAATATTATTTTAAAGATAAAACATATATTTGGTTGTGGATACCATTTATATCATTTATTACATGTCTTTTGGGTCATTATGATGTTATAATACACATCATATATTTATATCGTATTTAGTTTTTTACCCAAAAATTTTACTATCTCATTAAATTATAGAAAATCCATTATTGGATGATTTTTATCTACTAATTAAAAAATAATATTTATTTAATCAAAATAATTTTCAAATATGTGAATTTTCACTTTAAAACAAAAAATTACATTTATTAAGAAACACTAGTTTTGTTAGAAATAATATTTTTCGAACCCTTATAACCATTACATTTGACTTTAGAGAAATTATATTATAATTTATATTTAATAAAAATTATTTTATTATTTTATTTTATTAAAATATTATTTATTTTTAAAATTAATGAATTCATCAAAAAGGGATGACTTAATTTAAATTTCATATTACACAAAAATAAAATTTGTATTTTATCATATCAGAATCAAAATCATTTATAAAGTAAGATTAATAAGAAGTAAATATAACCATTATTATATTTAAAATAATATATTTATATATATTCATATTATTAGGGTATTTATAAGTATCCCTTTATTATATTAGTATATGCCCTAAGTGTATAGTACATGATGACGAGATTTTCATGAGGTGGTTCGGCATATGTGGTTTGGGTCATGATCTCGATGAGCTTTAACTTCACCGGTAAATGGTTTCTCTAATGTTTTATTTATTGAATATCAGCTTGGTATTGGTCAAGGTAAAGCCTAGTGAATCTATCCACCTAATATTCTCTAGTAAATGGGCTTCATATGGTAATCCTGCTGGTTGAGACCATTGATTATTTTGTCTTTGTCAATTGAATTTATCATAACCCCATATTTATATTAATCATATGATCATTATTAAATGAATATTTTATCAATGGTTATAATGATTAATAGTATTTTAAATATTATAGTATATAATAAAACCAAATAAGTTCATGCTTTTCAATAACTATAATGGGGAATGTAATTCAATCAAAAAGTGGATTTAATTTATAAAAGTTTGTGTCATTACAATCTTCCTCCCTTAAAAAAAATTCCCTATAAATTTTCATTTCACACAATAAAATAGATTAGGGTAACTATTTTTCATCACCTCCTCTAATTCTCATGTTTCTTCTTTAAACTTGTGGATTCACCATAGCACTTTGACCAGGTTCATTGTCTAATTTCGTAGAACTTTGTCTCTACGATCTAATATCTTCATCGGCAACTCTTCATATGATAGATCATTATCCAACGATACCACCTATGTATTCATAACATATAAGGTTATGGATATGTACTTCCTCAATAGGGATACATAGAACACATTATGTACTTTATATAGGTTCAGTGGGAGTTAAAGTCGATAAGCCACAACTCTGAAGTGATCAAATATCTCAAAGAGACCGATGTATCTTAGACTAATCTTTCCCTTATTCTCAAATCTCATGACTTTATTCCATTGATATATGTAGAGGAATACCTTATCTCTAATATTAAACTATAGTTCTTGTTGATAATTTTAATCATAGATCTTCTATCAAATTTGAGAATCTGTAATATGCTGCTGAATAGTTTTGAACTCTTCCACTATTCCCTCGACTATTTTAGGACCCAGCAGTTTTCATTCACAAACTTTATCCCAGCATGAAGTTGTTTTGTACCTCTTCCCATAAATTACTTCATAAGGATATATTTGGATGCATGAGTGAAAAATATTATTGTATTATAACTTACCATAGGAATATTTTGACCCCATATTCATTTGAAGACCATGGAGCATGCTCTCAACATGTCCTTGAGTGTCTGGATAGTCTGCTCTGATTGGACATTAGTTTGAGGATGATAATCCATAATGAAGTTAAAATCAGTATTTAAATAATTTTGGGAAATATTACAGAACTTAGAGGTAAATCTTGATTCTTGATTAGATAGGATCTATAGTGGTGTTCCATGAAGCCTCACCACTTCTCAAGTGTATATCCATGGAAGTTGATTGAGTGAGAAGTCTTCTTATATTATAATAAGGTGATAATTCTTTGAAAGAAAATACACCAAAACCCATATAGTATTTTTTTCTTAATGTCCTCATAATACTAGTGAAAAATTATATGGTTATGTTGTCCCATTTCCATATAGGTATGGGTAATTGTTTCATCATCCCCTTGGATTTTTTCCTTTCTTCCTTCACTTTCTAACATATAAGACACCTTAATATATATTCCATGATCTCCTCCTTCATATTGTTCCACCAATAGTGATATCAGAGATATATATACATATTTTTTCTCCTTATATGGATGGAGAAGGTCGAGCTATGTGCATCTTTCAATAAATACTTCATTCACTGAAGATTTTATAGTATACATAGTCAAGATCCAAATCATACAACTCCTTCTTCATTAATTTTGAACTTCAAGGATTTTCCTTTAATTGTAGCTTCCTCCTTCTAAATTTCTATATAATCTCTTTGAGAATAATTTATATCCTCCAAAGGAGATTGTTTATAAATCATTTGGGAAAGTATTGATGATGTTCTTTTCTTTATGATTCCTACATCTATCTTTTTAAAGTCTAAGAAGATATGATCATTCTCAATTCTCATCAATGATAAAATTATCAGATCCTTTATACTTAGAACATTTCTACTTGATTTAATTTCCTAAAAAGGTAGTGGATTGAGTGGGCATAGTCCTTAATCATCTCTAACCATCTAAACAGGTGCATAATTATCTCTATCTATGAGAATTTATACTTTATGCTCTTATGATCTGTATATATTTTACACTTTTCCCCAAATAGATAATGCATCTATATTTTCAATGAAAAAAATAATACATACAACTATAGATAATGTGTTTGATAGTTCTATTTATGAAATTTCAATTACCTTTAGGCATAATCTATCACTTTTTCATTCTGCATTAGTACACATCCCAATCCGTTCTTCAAAGCATCACTTTATACAATGAAAATGTTACCCAGTTATGGGTAGCATAAGTACAGGTGCAGTGATAAGACACTATTAAAACTACTTGAATATCTCTTCACCTTAATTATTCTATACAAATTTGAATCCCTTCAGAGTTATCTTTGTTATAGGGTTTGAAAATCATAATAAATTTCAAAAAATCATGGATAATACCTAGAATGTCTAAGGAAACCATGGATATCTATCACATATATTATCATCAATGATCCTTCAATTTCCATAGTCCTTGAAGGGTCCATAGATATACCTTTTCTAGTGATTACATGCCCTAAGAATGTTACTTGGTCTAGCTATAATTTTGATTGGGGACTCAATGACTCATTTAAGATGCAGACCATGCAATTCTTTATAAAACACATCATCATATTCCCTCACAATGGAAATGTATTAAAGGATAATATTTTCTTTAGTCTCAATTATTTGAGCTAGATACACTTTCTCAAAGGAAAAAATATCTATTCTTGATATGATGATAAAGAATATTCATCCTCTTCCTTTCACATGAATAGAATCAAAGGGTGATTCATGGTATGGAGGTTAATTCCTTATCCAAACAATTTATATTGTCTTTAAAAAAGGAAAAAAATTCCATAACTAAGATAACATCAAATTACACTAATGGGATACTGATAATATTTTCTAGAAGAAAATTCCCACAAACATCAACAGGTGATACAATAATCAAATAATTATTTTCCTAGTGATATCAAATCATTTTAAGTGGTGACAATATGTTGTTAGAAAACTAATAAAATATGCTAACAGGGAATGAATTTAAATACAACATTGAATTCACTACTCTAAACTAGAGGATGCATGTACTTCCATCATCATGATCCATCTCAGCATAGTACTTTCATTATTCCCTTGTTCTCATAGATTTTTTGTTCTCATCGTGATTTTTATCCCTTGGAATAATTCATTGGCTTGGATAATTCCTAACTTATCCACATTTATGACAAAGAACTATATATGGTACATTAGATTGAATTGTATTCACATCCATCATTTTATTCATTTTTTCATGGAAATTGGATTCTCTATATCCTATTTTTTTCACACATAAAAAATCACTTAGTTCCTTTGCAACATTTTCCATGGTGTCTCTTTCAACAATTTTTTCACAAATGAAATTGGGTCTTCTTTCCTTTATCACCTTTATCAGATGAACTTATTAGCGATATAGTCCTTCTCTTCTTTGATGTATTTTTACATTAAACTATATGATAGTTTTTAATCATGATTTTTAATATTTTCTTTTTCATAATAAAAATATTTCTTACTTGAGCTCCCTTCATGTTAGGTATCTCATTTGGAAATTCATTATAATTCTCTTCACATTGGTTTTTTACTCGATTCCTCCTATTTCTGTCCATTGGTTATAATAAAGTAAAAATTATGGATAATTATTTTTAAACTATTAAACACACATATAGGGATCCTATAACATTAAAAGAATAATTTATAAATGACATTTGTTCCTTAACTTATGAATTTCTAGGATTCAATCTAAGATATCCATGATCTATTTACTAACATAGATACTTATACTCATTTTTGTTCCCTTAAGAATGTTTTATAATGAGCATATGAATTTACTAAAGCATATCCCCCTAGTATTTTCAAACTAAGTGTGTAGAAAATCATGTTTTCATGTACTAAGTGATGATTGAGACTAGCTCAATTTTCCCATTTTAGGGTTATTACACATAGGTACCTTTGTGTCAGGGCTAAATCCACTTGTAGTATCTAGACAATACATTATTTTCTTGGAAACCCCTTAATGAATACTTTAACAATAGGGATGTTTTACTATACTTAGTATTATCCATAATTATTTTTCTAGAGGTTCTTAATCCAAATCTCAAGAAAAACTAGACTTTCCACTGACCAAAATAAATATTTTTAATTATAAAAGGTAAAGTGAAAAGAAGATAAGGGACAAATTATAGGGTCCTAAAATAATTTATGACAAGTGTGTCCCCCCTGATGTTGTTCACTCCCTCTAAGGGAAATGATTTCAAGCTATGGAAAAAATACATGTTTGTGGTGCGAGACATCTGAGAAGAAAATAAATTTGAAACCTTGTTTCCCTCCCACCAGGTGTGGAGTACATTTAACTGGTTATTAATAAACTTACTAAACCTTCTAATGGTATATTTGATAGTCTATAGAGTCCTTATATAATATTTCAATTATTTTAAGAGCATGAGAGAGTCAATTTCCACCTCTTTCAAGATAATGTTCTTCTAGTGGAAAACCTGAAGGCCAGTTAGGAGGGTAGAAGATTTTTCTTGGAGAGAGTTACCATGTCCAAAGGAAGCACTAAACACTAGAATGATAGATCCATTTGAGTAATGTACCACACCACCTCCATTGGCCATCCATGTGATGCAGGAGCCATCATAATTTAGTTTTAGACCGAAGGGTGGGGGTTTCAGCAAAACTAATGACCTTGACCACTGCATTTTCTAAGATGAGGGAGAGAGACACCTACACAAAGAGGACTGACGGTGGGTGTTTCCACCCAGTTCTTTATAATATTCTTCATGTCTAGTAACAGAAATTTGGTTTGGATAACCACTGTTTCTTCCTAGGATTGGGCCTCCTCGAAATGATTAGAGTTTATTACCCTCCAAATACACTAGTAGCCTGCTATCAGCACAGCAACTCTCGTCTTCCATTAAGGACCTATATCACTAGCTCCATGAAACCAATGATCAAAAAAATTGAGACCCATGAGATTTAGGTAATAGAAACATGTAAAGTCTCTAAAGTACCTCTAAATTGTACAATCCCACTAACTTTCAAAAAAGAGGTGATTAATATTCTCCTCCTTTTGGTTTTTTTCAGAATGAACATATAGAAGCCAAGTAGATTCCCTTGCATTGGATATTCTCATTAGTAGCTAAATCTTAGTTCTTGATTATCCACAATAAGAAATTGAACTTAGCAGGAATCTTCTTTATCCACAATGTCTCTCCAATACATTGACACTTTCAGATGGGAGAGCCACTTTAGGATAATGCTTTGTAGAAAAAGATCCTAAAGTGGAATCCATGAAGATGCATTTATCCTGCTCCATATTGATCTCAATATCATCATATAGGTGGTGTTGGTCTAGGTTAATAATAGAATCAATGAAGTTCCTATGATTACTGGAATATCGAAAAGATGGATCTGGGGTAGGGCATGAAGGGAAACCAATGATGGAACTGGCCCAATTATGAAACCATAAGGAGATGTCACCCCTACCCATGATCCAACATGAATTATCCTGAATCACCTAAATATATGGAAAGACTAAATAGTGTAAGAGTTTCCCCTAGACCAGATGTCTCTTCACTGTGTTTGATCTTTATATGACTTACCTGAAGAGACTATTCTATTAAGAATTCCCAATCAATATTTTCATGCATAAAACTCAGGGTGTACTTCATATTCTTCATGTCTATCCCCCCCCCAATTTATTAGTTTGGACATCCTCTGTCAAGAATTCCAGCGATTATTACCTTAAGATTGATCATCCCACAAGAATGAGTCTAAGATATGTTCTATGTTATGAATCACCCTCTTAGGGACCCTAACAATAGATAATTCATGAATCTGGATAGAGGAAAATATGCTATTAATGAGTGCAATTCTACCACTGAAACAAAGATATATATTTTTCTAGTTAAGAATTATGTTCGAGTTTCTTCCCATAAGTTGATCAAAATGATGGATTTGAAGCCTCCTTGGGGAGACAGGGGCACCCAAATATTCCATCAAGAACAAACCATGTTGCATGGTTAACTAAGTGGAAATAGAGCAGGTGAGAGATTCCAAACACCTGCTAGAGATAAACATATTACTCTTTCTATGGTTAATCACCTACACTCTCCACTTAAAGTATTCATTAAGGACCTCAATTATTCCCCAGGTCAACCTATTACTCGCATTCAAGAAGATAATGGTATCATATACATACATGGTATGGGATATTCTATTAAGTTTCATCCTTCCTCTCTACAGAAATATTTTTCCCCTATAAAATCTCTTTTTGATATATCGGTTGAGGATATCCTGAGAAAATATGAAAATAGTTGGGGACATCAGATCCCCATGTAGAAGGCCTTACAAATCTTTTAAGAAACCATGTATCTTCCCCATGAAAGTCATAGACAGCCAAGAAGAACTGAAACATCTAAAAATAATATCTTCCTATAAGGAAGAGAAGCCTATACATTCTAAAACTCTTAGGATGAAATTTCATTCAATTTTGTTGTATTCTTTATCCATTTCTGGTTTGATCACCATATTAAATCCACAATATTTATAATTAATATCACTGATCAAGTCATGTTCAAAGGTAATTTTCCCTTGTATTGACCATCCCTTGATGAACTCATGATGCTCCTTAGATATCCAACAATGTATATAAGAAGAGAGTAAATTATTAATGATACTCTCCAGCACCTTGTAAGTGAAATTACATAGGCTAACTGGTATATACTAGAGAATGGATGTGGGATCCTTAACCTTTGGTAGTAACACCATAGAGGTCACACAAACAACACGGGGAATATTTCCACCACATAAGAAGTCTTGAACTTCCTTGACAATATCAGGTCCAACCACACTCCAAGACATCCTGAAGAAAGACCCTTGTAAACCATCAGGAATGGGGATGATTTTTGGGATGAGCTTTTTCTTTACCTTATAAATTTATTTCTCATTCAAAAAAGCTTCAAATACTGCATTATTATTATTGGAAACAACCTCATGGAAGACACTAATAAACTCATCAACCCCACCTGGGAAACCATTGGGCATATCAGTATTGAGACCAGTTAGAAGATTACTAAAGTGTGAGAAATTCATGGCCCCAATGAACTCTGATTTTTCAGTGAATGATTCATCCTCAGGCCTGATATTGGGCCTTAAATATCTCTTTTTCTCTTTGATACATGCCTAGAAATTTTCTGAGTTACGGCCGCCCTCACGGAGCCATCTGATCCGGGCTTGCTCATAGGCGAATCTTTTATGAATGAAAACCATGTCTGCCAATATATTCTTATTAGAGGAAAGATCACTAAAAATATGTTCATCTTAGTTCTCTTCTATGGTGTCCTCAATACTTTCTATGTATGAATTAATCCTATAAAAGACTTGGAAACGTGGTGGTTGTGAAGACACCCAATTCCTAAGGTCCTCTTTTAGGCATCTCGTCTTGTTATAAAGATTAATACATAAATACCCTTGAATAGGATTGTTCCAGGTTTCTCCATAGTATGATGATAACCAGCTGATTCCACCCAAAGATATGATAATGAGAATAGACCTTCTTTTTCCTCCCTATGTGTTAGGGAAACAAGGAGTGGAGAGTGATTCAATATTACTCGAATAAGATGGGTTAACTTTGATTCAAGGAAGGACAAGATTGTTTGATCATTTTCTAGACCCCAGCAAGGCGGCACCAGGTCCTCTGATTACCTCTTATGTTAATACAACCCACAATATCGATAAGTGTAGTGTATTTGGGTAGTTAGTTACATTATATATAATTTAAAATAGGGGTATATTTTAATTATTTAAAACCTCCTTAACATGATCATAATTTTCCATCATTCTTAAAACTGCATGGGATAACCTGGGGACATACACAAGAAAGGGGTGAGTTATAAAGTATAGTAAGGGAATAAAAAAGCATAAGATGAAAAAATTATTTCATGTTAAAAAATAACAATTTAAATGAGACAAAAAAAGGGTGAGAATCATAAACATGAACAATGAGGCATGATATAGCATGGTAACATAAAGGTAACATGGTAAATGTGGCAATAAATTTAAACATGACATAAAAAACATAGGTTAAGGATAACCACCAAGAAATACTAACATTGTGGGAAAATTACCATAAGGGATTCGGTTCACTCCCTAATCCCTTACATGATTTCTCATGATACTAAAACATTTCCCAATACATTAGAGTGATATATAATTCTAGGTACACCTATCACTTTTATATCATGTATATACATAAGTCTACCACATAATTCATTCAAAATAGGATCATATTTCATTAAATATAATTTCATTATCAAGGATTGTGGGATACATATATGTAATTCCCCAATCAAATAATTATTGGTATGTCTAGGTGAATACCCTTGAGTACAAATAGTGATAGTATTAACAATACAATGGTTTGGCATGGAAAAATCATAGTGAAATTTTGACAGCATAATAGAAGTAATTAAAGATTCATAAAATGGTTTAATGGGAGAAAAAGGGGTATGTCATCATTTGGAACTAAAAAATTCTATAACAAGGATGTTAAAAAACATATACTGATATTCTTAATTAAAAATAAAATTCCTAAAATGAAGAATATTCTTGAATAAAGAGGAGAATGAGGGGATCAATTACTAAATTTTGGCACAGTAACTACTAGTACTGTAGTAGTAATGTAGCAGTCACTGTAGCAGTACTGTAACAGTCATTGTTCGGTACTGTAGTAGTTATTATTTAGTACTGTAGCAGTCGGAACTATTCACCTGATTTGGGCCTTTGGGCCACCGGTTCGGGCCTACGGGTCTCTAGGGACTTCAGGTCATCAAAGGCCTTCGGGCCACAGGGCCTTCAGGTCATGTAGACCATGGAGTAGCCCAGTTCACACAGAACAGGACCCAGAAGAGGATCAGAGCAATAGAAGTAGCAGCCACCAGATGCAGAGCTAACCGGATTGGAAGAATGAGAGGGTATGGCAGCCGCCATCGGGACCAGGCACTGTGCAGATTTGTATGGGGAAATGCTATTCGATCAGTAATGGAATGTGGGGAGCTCAAGAGATCAATGATTCAAAATGCTGGGGAGGGGCAGTTCTAGTGGGTTGGGCCTACAGGTCATGTAATGGGCATGGTATGCCTCTGGGCCTTCAGGTCATGTATTGCGGGTCATGTCGAGCCTTGTGCCTTGGTCCTACGGGTCATGTACAGGTTCCCCTTCAACCCTTAAAAGGGGGATTATCTATAATAAAATAAAAAAGAAGGCCTTCGGTCCATTCGGGAAAAAGGACAAATACAAATAAGGTGCTTAAATTGAAAAGAAGGGAGAGAGGTCCCTTACCTAGAGAGAGTGATAACAAAAGCTTAGTAGGAGCTTCTTAAGAGATTGGGGGAACCTTGGGATGACTATAGAGAAGGTAGGTAATAGTAATGATGTGATCATAGATTTTTTAGTGAAAATTAATGTGATGTTGGGTGGGTATATATAGGAAAAGAGAGGGTAGTTTATTATTTCACAAACATAGGTTTTGGACTCATGTAATAAAGTAATATAAAAAACAAACCTTCCCATAGTTTTTTACCATGTATTTGTACATAGAGAAGTGGTTTTCTTTATTTTATAGTTCCAAGGGCTAAAATTAATAAAATAATACCCATAGTGATATGGAAGTGAGTCAAGTTTATAAAAAAGTTATTTTTAAAACATAAAATATAATATAGGTTTGGGATGATACATAAGGGATTTATAAAATTAATAAAATAACCTAAAAAACATTATTTTAAAGGGGAAACTTATATTTAGTCATATATACCCTTAATATAATTAATTTTAATACTTTTGGGTCATTATGATGTCATTATACACATTATATATTTCTACCATATTATATTTTTTACCTAAAATTTTGATTGTCTTAGAAAATTATAAAAAATTAACCATTGGATAACTTTGATGTGATGATTTTGAAAATAAAATTTATTTTATCAAAATAATTTTCTAAATATTTGAATTTTCACTTTGAAAACAAGGATCAAAATTTATTGAAAAATGTTTTTTTCGATAATAATAGTTCTCAAACTCAAAAAACAATTACATTTGACTTTATTAAAATTATATTAAAATTTATATTTAATTAAAAATATTAATTTTTATTTTTTTTATTAAAATATTATTTATTTTTTAAAATTCATAAATTCATCAAAAATAGATGTCTTGGTTAAAATTTCATATTACACAAAAAATATAATTTATATTTTATCATATCAAAATAAAAAACATTTGTAAAGTAAAAAAAATAAGAAGTAAATATAATAATTATTATATAGAAAATACAATATACATATTCATATTATTAGGGTCTTGATAGATATCCCTTTATTACACCATAAAACGCTCTAATTTTAAGATGTGTGATTGTGAAATTTTCATGGGCTGGTTCGGAATACATGGTTTGAAATGTGATCTCGATGAGCATGAACTTCTCCCATAAATGGTTTTTCTAATTATTTAGTTTTTGGATCTCATCTTGGGATTAGTCAAGTGAAAATATCAGTGATTATATATCTCTATAAACCTCTCATGAATGGTATTCATAGGTTACGATCCTATTGGTTGAGGTAATTTCTCATTTATTCTATGTTAATTGTATTTATCATAACCCTTTATTAATACAAATCATATGATCATTTTTCAATGGCTATTCTATCAATAGTTATGATACTTAATGGTCTTTTAAATATGATAGGATATAATAAAACTAAATAATTTGATGTGTTTTCTATAACCATAATAGGGAATTTAATTCAACCACATAGCTAATTTTATTTATAAAATTTTGGGTCGTTATAAGAAATGTATTTTTAGGGGACTTGATCCACTCTTCAGAGAGAAATAGATTAGTAGTTCCATTAAAGTATGGAGTTTTTGGTTGTATAAAGTAGTCTAAAATTAATGAATCATACTGTGAAATAATATTTTTTTCAATAAGAACAAGTTTATTTATCATAACCTAAGTCAAATATCTGAATATAGTCCTAGTATTCTCAGCACCAATACTATCTATATTGACTTTATCATGAGGGAAATCCATACATTGATTATGAGTGTTGAAATTGTTTATATTCCATTCATTAGGTACCATTTCTAAATAATGGAATATACGATATTAGCTCATAACATTATGAATCATAGTGTATAATTCAAAATCAAGTATAATACCTAACATAAATTGAAAATTTACACATAGATAATCTCAAAATAATAATCTTAGTATCTTTAGGAATATCATCAAATCATAACACTATTTTTAAATATTTCATTATGTTTTTTAAAGAGTACACAAATCAACCATATTATATCCCATGGGAGTATCTAGACGGGTGTGTAGTCTTAGGCTCACTCATCGTGCACTGAGTGAAGATCGAGTTAATAGTCAATTAGCCTTTCTTAGGGTGTTTACCCCTAGATGCATATGTACCATAGCTACATCCACTAGCCATTATCTATACATGGATATATTTTCTAAGAGACCACACATTATCTAACTTAAAAAAATTATAATATCATCCTATACATAGAATTATCCTTAGAATATTTGATATAGTCATGTTATCTATTATATATTTTCCTAAATATAGTTCCCAAGGTTTATACAAAACTTCCTCCGATACCAACTATAACACCCCAACTCTGGTAGCATGAATTTATTGGTTACATTATTATATTGGAAGAAGATATGAGAGATCACATCCTTAAGGATTGAATTTGTTTAAATTTTATAGGTTCCACTACCACATACTCAGTTAATAATTCCTTGATAAACTCCATCTAGACTTGGATGATTTTCAACAATGGATGGGTTTAAGTTTTAGTATCAGTTTTTTCTCCTTTAATATCATCAAAAAATAGATTATTCAAGTCATCACTCATTGGGTTTATGTTCCAATATTCAAATAAATATCTGGACTTGAGAAAGTAGTCCTCTTTAATCCATGTATGGTCCACCCTTCAAACCTCTATTATTGATCACCTTTTGGGTAGTATAAATTTTGACAACAACTCTAGGTTTCAGATGTCATACAAAGTTTTCAATATATCTTATGAAAAATTGGAATTTAGTCATACATGCTTTCTCCAGATATCTTACACTAGTTGATGTCTTACAAAAATAGATAATTTAGGTATTTATATCTTACATCGGGATGATATCTTATGAGATTAGATATCGTATACACTGGGAAGACTTCTAAGATTTTGCAAAAAGCCTTAATTTTTTTCTACAAAAAAATATTGAAAAAATTATAAATTTTTTTTGAAATAAATTAAATTTAATTCAAAAAATAATAATACTTCCCAAAAGATTCTTCTAATAATTTTAAATTTCAGAAAATGTTATTAAAAATAGTTCCATCAAACAGTATTTATAATAAAACCTTATAAATTTGGAAATTTAATATCCAACACTTGCAATAATTAGAAAATAAAATTTCAAATAAATTTGTAGTATATTTAAATATAATATTTGATCTTAATAAATAATTAAATAAAAACAAATATCATTTGATGAATTTATCACCAAAACACTTATTTTCATACAAAAATTGATGAAATTGTATTTTTAACTCAAAACGGTTAGGATTTAATAAATTGTTCATTAAAGCATATTTAGATCCCAAAATCACTATAAATTGATAAAATATATGTGGAAAACATGTATCAAACTAAATCCATATATCTATACTTACCCTTTATTTAGGGTGTCTCTTAGTAGTATGATTATGATATTTGAAATTATGAATTTGATCATCATGAGATATATTATTTTAATCTATTCGATTAACCATTTCCATTGTTATGGATATGGTATGATTTTTTATTTAGTTTTATAAAACTTATTTTTTTATTTATACCTACCATATTGCGTATTTCAAACTTCTTCTATGGTTAGATTCTACTATATGCTACCCTTTAACTGCGCATATGAACTCACCTTTATATTTCCCCATAAAACTATAAATAATTCTATATGTGATATAACAATAAGTAATGAATAAATAATAAATATTTAATTATTTTATGATATAATTTATGTTCTAAAGTAATATAATGATGAAATGTATCTAGTATCCTCAGAATACTGAATTTTAGATCTTGTCTTTTGTGATCTATGTATTCTGTTTCCAATGTTGTAAATTACCCCCAAATATAAGTTACTAAATTCAGATTCATTTAATCTTATGCTGAATATTAATTTATATCAATCTATTCTGGATCATATAAATACAATATATCATCTCTTTCACCAATCTTGGTTCTAAGAGTGGCGTGTATTTTACCTCAGTCAAATCTATAGGAGATCAATACAGACTCCCATACAACACATCAGATGGATCCAACCAAAAAAATCTTTATATCTTTTTATAAGAAAAATCAACCAAAAATATTATACTCATATAATCTCATAAAATCTTACACACGAGCTTGAAGCATGCCATTTAAAGTTTGTTTCTTTAGTTCTGATTATCCATTACTTTGTGGTTGATATAACGTACTCATCTTAAACTAAGTACTAATCTTCTTTTATAATCCCCTTAATATTATTGAAGTAAATAATGGTTCCATATCCATTGGGATAGATAAAATAACTCCATAAAAAATTCTCTTATTCTTTCATATATAACTTTCCCAATTCTAAGACTGATAATAACTCCTAAATAAGTAAATAGAGACATGATGTTTTAATTTAGTCCCCAATCATCAAGATAGAGTCATTCTTGTGTGGTGATATTGTTAAAAATTAATGGAATATATCAAAATATTCTATCATTTATAGGATCACATAGAGAATGGTTACATAATTATAGAAGGTCATTTATCACTTACTTACAAATCAAGTATCGAGATAAAAAATCTATTATATATTTACAAATTCTTATCCATAAGAACAAATATTTAATGTCATCATACATCTTTGATATTCTAAGATATACTTCTTAATAATTGATATTCATTTCTTTCACAAGTTATTTCAAATCTATGGGAATTATCATTTTATCCTTCATATAGATCATTAAATCCATTATTTGAGACTACCCATCAAATGGTCACTCAACTATTTTGTGAATCAGTATTCCATTTACATCTAGTAACTATTATTTTTCATTTTTTACTTTATTCGCAAGTATAAATGTTTGTTAAATATATGATTCATCAGGCATATAAAAATAATAGGATAATTATAAACCCTAAATAGAATTACCAAATTTATAAATCCCTTACATACTCACAAATTCCATTTTTTGAATTTACTCAATATTCTTCCCCAACTAGTGACACGCTGACCTTATCCTGATTTTCAAAAATAACATAAATTTATTTATTTAATATAAAAAAATTAATGTTAAAGGCTACTTATTCATCACTATCTCTAGGTTTATTAATTGGTAGTTAATGCGTAATCACAAAATTTTATATAGTTTATTATAAAATAGAATTGTTGCTATAAAAGGTGACACACTTGGTTAGAAAAATGTTTTCCCCTTAAAATCATCAAATCGGGTATTCATATATTATTTATTTACAAACACCATACAATATTATGGAGAAAATCGGACATTTTCTATGTAAAAAGTCAATATAGAACTCTATATCTCTCTCTAGTGGTAGTCTATAAAAATCATTAGGGAATACGAGAAATAAATTATTCACTACAACTGGTAATTAAGGTTTACCATTTTATTCCACTAATCCAAAAATCATACCAACTTCCTAAAAAGTTAATAATATAATGATCATAGTAATAGGGCATTCTCAAGTCACATGAATATCTCACTCTCCTTGAAAAGAATGAATACATTTTTAGGTAAGGTAAAATAAAATATAAGACCATGGTATTCTAAATGATCCATAAACCTTCTCATCCAATCTATTAAAATCTGCGGATCACATTCTCTTAAATATAGTTAAAAAATTACTACATGATATATATATATATATATATATATCTTTAATCTTAAAAGAATAAAAATTATATTTAAATATTTATCATGTCCTTAATCCAAGAGGTAACTGAATCTTTAAAAAATAAGGAATAAATTCATTATAAAAAAAATCGACCACTACTCATGCATATATTAATGAATGAGATGAACCAATATAAATCATAGTAGATTTAATACTATAATAAAAAATAAAAACATATTATACATTAATAGGCCTTTTATTTATTCTTTGATCACATGATCTATAGTGAAAAACTGCACCATGGTCTTTTTCATCTATCCTAGTCAATGAGTGCCACATGTAATCACCTATAACCAAGATGAGACTTTCATTAGTCTCTTACTATAAATAATAAATCCTCAAATAAAATTAGAATCACTACCACAATATATGTAACAAAACCTATTATTCTGTACATTATTACACACTAATGAAACTTCATAGGATCGATGGGAAAATTCCACTTAAAATGAATCATACCACCATACTAATAATAAGAAAAAAAATTCTCATATGAGATAAATCTATGGATATAAATTTCTTCTAACTTCTTCCTTAATTAAATACATTTTCTTTATTATTTATATTAGATAAATGCTTACCTATTCTTATATAAAGATGAAAATAATTTATTACTTGATTATCCATCATGTATGATTCCATAAAAATTTCCATATTTACTGCTTATATTTATGTTTGTAAATCCAATAGGGTAATATTCAACTTAATCTCAGTTAGAAGACATTACTAAAATCTTATGGCCTTAATGTAACTATTCATAATCAACTCTGGTGTAAAGAAAACCACTTCAACAAAATTAGTTTGGTATTCTTGTACCATCATGTTCCCTTTATTTAACTCAAGATACACCCATGATTTATAGATATTTAAAACCTATAGGTAAAATCACTAACTAAACATTATCTAAAATACATATGATATAATATGCTTCTATAAATTTTCTTTCATGAATATTTTCCAAAATATATGAGCTTCTCATTCTAGAATTAAGGTATCAACTCAAAATTTGATATATCAAGAGTATAATGTAACTAAAATATTTTATCTGATCATTATGACCAATCATTAGTTTTTTCACTCCACTGTCACTTATAAAAATAGGATTATTCTTATTTTGAAACTCTAAAGAATGATTCGCTTCCTCTAACTACTCATGATTCATTCCTCCTATATATTCTTGAATTACTTTTGCAAATAAATTAAAAAGTATGGTTATTCCTTATATATTCCCATCTTCTTTCCCATTAATAATATCTCTAACTTGATTTATTTAAATATTCAAATATTTATTTATGGGTGTCAATTTTCCTTCCCTATATTACTTCACTTCAATTTCACATAATATAACCAAAAAAATTAAACCAAGATGTTTTATTGAAATAAAAAAATGAAATTAATTTAAAACCAATTTAAAAAATAGTTCTAATTGATAGACCATTTTTAAAATCAAATACATTTGTTTTTTATCTTTATACTACTACAAATATGGCATTTATCAGTGCTAGAAAAGTGCATTAACAGCGCTAAAAAGTGCTATTAATCGAGGCGAAGATAAATGGGGGCCCCTTTTATCAGTGCTCAGAAAAGAATTGATAAAGGCCCCTTTTATTAGTGCTAAAAAAAGCACTAATAAAAGGGGTGTTTTATCAGTGCAAAAAAAATAGATGATGAAAAGGTCTTTTATAAATGCTTTTTTAGCACTGATAAAAGACACCTTTTATCAGTGATTTTTTTAATCACTCATAAAAGTCAAAAAAAATTAAATAATTAAAATGAATATATAATGTCGGGGGGAGCTTTTAACAGCGCTTGACCCCCCCCCCCCCCCCCATCAGCGCTAGGCAGACCCACTCCTACTCTCCCACACACTGCCCTTGCCCGTACATCCACCACATGTTTGTACACCCCTCTCTGCTTCCACCCGACTTCAAACTCGAGACCTCCCCCCTTGCATGCCTGCATCTTTACCACTAAGCTATTTAGTTTTTTTTCTATTTATATATATTTATAGTTATATTTATTCATATATTAATATAGATTCATATTAATATAAATATATTTAGTTATATTAATACATATATATTTATTAAAATATTAATATATATTTATTTATTTATTTCTTTGTTCATATATTTATATTTATTTATATTTATTTGTTCATATATTTATATATATTTATATTTATTTATTCATATATTTATATTTATTTATATTTATTTATATTTATTTATATATATATAGTTATATTTATTCGTATATTAATATAGATTCATATTAATATAAATATATTTAGTTATATTAATACATATATATTTATTCATATATTAATATATTTATTTATTTATTTATCTATTTGTATATTAATATATATTTATATTTCTTTATATATATATAGTTTTATTTATTCGTATATTAATATAGATTCATATTAATATAAATATATTTAGTTATATTAATACATATATATTTATTCATATATTAGTGTGTATATATATATATTCATTAATATTTATATTTATTTATATATTTTTTTTAGTTATAATTTTTTATCTATATATTTCTTTGTATATTAATATATATTTATAAGATTAGTTTTAAATACATTTATAAAATATTTTTTTAAATGTGTGTTTATAAATAAATAAATACATACATGCATACATATATACAATGCACACACACATACACACACACACACACACAAATATATATATTTTTGAATAAATACATATATATGTGTATTTGAAAATCCATAGAATGTTAAAACAATCATAACTTTTAATCCGGAAGTCTATTTCAACTCCACAACTAGTCAAATCGAATAAAAGGAAACAATATTTTATATGATATGTGGTACAGGCCAAGAGGACATCCGGATCAGAAGTTATACTTATTTGAATGTAATCAAATCAGGGTATCCCAACTAAAAACTTAGTTTTTGAGGACTTATAGGCCTTTTGGGCCTCAAAAAATGTAACAGAATATTTTCTTCTGTCATTAGAGCGTAGATCTCTTCGAAAGTTTCAATTTGATATGTTTTAGAGCTCAAACGGACACCCGTATCAAAATTTATGGTTATTTGAAGTTTGAGTACATTTTTAACTTATTTTAGATCTATTATTTTTATTTTTTATTTTTTATTTTTTGTACCTTCAAATTGTTATTAAATGATTATTAATTTATGATAATTAGAAAATTATTAATTAATAATATTTTTTAAAATATTTTAAATCCATTTTCACTAAATTTCTTATTTATTAAATGTAATAGTCTATTTATAATTATCTAAAACATATTTAAAAAATATATATTATATTTATATCAATATAAATATACTTATATAATAGCATATTATTTTTCATGAAATTTTTTTAAAAAATAAATTTTATCAACTCTAGGAAAAAGCACTAATAAATCCCCCCCCCCCTTCTATCAGCGCTACTAAAAAAAGCGCTAATAAAGGGGTCCCCTTTAACAGCACTAAAAAGAGCGCTGATAAAGGGGGGGTTTATCAGCACTAAAAAATCACTGATAAAGGGGGCCTATAGGGAATAATATTCTATAAAATATCTTATGATCAATTTTCATACCTCAACACCTTGGAAACTCATATTTTACTATAATGTGGAAATTTATGCCATTTTATGAGTACCTTATTAGTTAAGAGCATCCAAATATATATTTCTTCTGGTATTATAAAGACTAAACCTTAAAATAATTCTTTAATAGCACTTTATAACAGCCTAACCCATATACTTAACAATCAAGGACCATTTTGGACACCCAATCATACTAAAGCACATTCCATGGTCATTAGAGGTTCGAAACAAGTACCAAGCTATATAAAACATTATTTGGGAAATTATTTTTCAATTAAAAAAATAAATCATTTGGATAAAAAATCTAATTTATTTTAAAACCAAAAAACCCTTAAAATAACACTTTAAAACCCAACAAGGTTTCAGTTATTCTAATGTAAAATACAATAACAATTTATGACACATCATAACCCATATAAATGACTAACAACTATAAAACTAGGATAAAAAATCTCCTCTAATGAATCATAACTGAACACCGTCAGATACCTCTATAAAAATATCTCCTAGGATCTATTTCTATTGAACAAGTTAGACTTACCTTTTTTCTTTATCCCATCAAACAACATCTACACATGCATTGAGATGTGTGGGTATAGGTGAGTAAAAGTTTATTGAGTAGTGTTTCCTTGAATCACTTCCAAGAATTCACATCTAGTATCTATTCTAAACCATATAAAAAAACTTTATTTGGAATAAAAATAAATATTCTATTGATTAAAAATTCAAAAATATATTTTATCCAAGAAGAACAAATTCTAGAAGGATCATTAGAGAATCCATATTTCCAAACATACCAAATCCATTAATGTTTTACAAAATAAACTAAAATTTCATTATTTATATTGAATCATAAGTAATATAAAAATTAATTAACCATGAAATAAAGAAAAAAAACTTATATAATAATTTTACACATATAGTGAATCATAATCTACCAAGATGAATTTAGTAAGGTTTTTTCACATTGACCCTAGATATTTTTGACCATGCCATAGGTTGGTTCCAAATAATGGATTCTCAAATTCTCTTACCTTTAAAAAAATTTCAATAAGAAACCATTTTATTTTAAAAAATATTTTTCAAATCCATTGACCAGAAATTAGAAACCAAATTTAACATAAATTATCTATTTTGAAATATAAAATCCCATGAATTTAGTAATATTATATTCATAATTTTCATAAAAACTCTAATTTCTAATTTATCATGAAAATGAATAAACCATTGTTTCCTCAAATAAATTTCACTCAATTATTTCATAAAATAACACTATAAATCAAGAAATAAGAATTAAAATAAATCAAAATCAAAATAATTATATCAAATTAAGGAGTTAATAGGACCACTTAACACAAATTATTTTCATATAACTCCCAAAAAAAATTAAACTTCTAAGCCCAATGGAATATTTCATCAAGTGTTATCAAGTAAAATTACAATAAACCATATATTAAAAATCAAATGAACTATACTTATCATATAAAAGTTATTAGCCTGGAAATGAACATTAGGAATGATTGTGTTCTGAATTTGTAGGGCTCATGTTAAAATATAATGACTTCCATATTACTCTAAGGACCATGGTATACAACTTATATTTATTGGCATGAACCTCATGACACATTACACAAACTTTCATATACACCTATCAAATTAGTATATAATAATAATAGAAAGGGGATAAAGTATAAATTGTGGAACAACCCCATACGAGTTAACCAAACTCTATACTAAATGTCAGAAATGCATCCCTTATTTCTTTTTGTGAGATAAAGGATAAAATAAGATTATCAAGTAATAAGGATATATTTTCTTATAATTTAATTATTCTCCTTAAAATATAACATCATTTTAGAATATTCCATGAAATTAGAATAATAATATTTACAACCAATAATTTTATGATTACCTCATGTGAAGACTCCCACTACCACAAAATTAGAACATATATAGAGAGATAAAATAGGAGTAAATTATGAGACACTCCTCTATTTTCAAAACATATTCTAATATGTTTTAACATAACTTTTTCATATCAAACATCACCCAATAAATTATTCAAATCCCATTAAATTACCCTTCTTCATAATTTCTCTCTCTTTATTCATCATAAATATTTACATTCTATCCCAACAATTCCTTGAAGGATAGGTTAATTCATCATGTCAAATATCTCTCTATAATTCTCTAACATCTTAAAATATCTATGGTGTTAGAATACTCTTAAATCCTTTAATTTAATATATTCAAACACTATAAATTCCATTTCAATCATTTTACTTATTAACAATTTTATAATATTCAATTTAAAAATTCTATAATTAAACAGAATTTAAAATCCATGTCTGTTATATCCAATTAAAATATGTAAATTATTTTTAAATGTTAAATTAATACCCAAATTGATATAAATATAATGTAATTAATATAATACCTTTTAAATAATTAAAAAATTTACCAAATATTCCTCTTATCAAAAAGAATATTCTTCTATTAAATAAAATCCATACAAAATTCTATAATTAAATATTAAAATAATTATAAGGTAAATTAAAAATCCTATGGAACATACTCTAATAAAATAACTTGAGATCATATCCAAATTGATTAATTAAAGTTAAAAAATAACATATTTTATAGGCCTCACAACTTCAAGGACAAGAGGGTGCCCAAAAATTTACTATGATAAATAAATATAAAAAAAATAATAGGGAAAATGTAATACTAGGTATTTAATAGGAATTGGTGGGAGTCTTTCATTGTGGTCCCTTAGAATGTTATTGAATCCTCTAATATGATTTCTAGGGGGAATTTATTTCTTTTTTTGGATTTTTTTTATATAGATTATATGTGAATTTTAATGTATACCAAAAAAGACAAATAAAAGCCACATATGAGGGATTTGGATTTCGATATTGATATTGATATAAATTGGGAATTAAAATTCATAATTCTTCATTAACTCATTCAATGTTATAAATTTTCAAATTTGGTTTTATTTCATAATGTTGATTTGAGTATTATATGATAACTATAGAATAAACTAAATCACCAAACAAAAAATATCACCATAAACTATTAAAAAATTTAATTTCAATTATTTTTAAAATATTGTAGATTCATTAATGTTACTTTTTAATGTTTTTAAGATTATTAAAATAATATTCATATTTTAAAAAAAATAGTGAATCATTTTGGAATCATATATTTAAATTTGAATCCAAAATTTCACATTATTATATAATGTTTAGGATTTTAAAACACACATTTACTCATAATTAACATATAATTATATAAATAATGAATTTATATTAATTTCATTTAATTATTTAATCAATTAAAAATTATAATAATTATGATAATAATAAAAAATAATTATTTTGATATGTCAATTAATATTTTTGAAAGTGGTTAAATTGAGTTTTAATTTAAATTGTATTATTATCTATGATTTTTTTCCAGTGTATAAATGAATTTATTGATAAATATAATGGTAAAATAGAGTATTAATTTAAATTATATTTTAAATGATAATAATTTAAATATTTATAGTTTTATATTTTAATTAGAAGTTTATATTAAAATGATAAACCCTCATACTGATAATTAGGACCAATTTAATTCAGTAATTATATTTATTTATTTATTTATTTATAGTATTAGTTTAACAATGGGATAGAAATAAATTCCTTTATTAAAAAGTATACCTTTGTTTTTTATATAATAGTAATACTTATAAAATTTATAGTTTTTTATTGTATTTTTAATGCTTCAATGTTATGTTTTATTTCATTAACTTCTTGATAGAAGAATATATATTATATCAAAATAGATAAGTATTTTTCTACCTTCTTTGATTTTTATTTATATTTACCTTTTTCTGTGTCTATTGCATAAGGGTAAAAAGGGGTCATAATACATAATATTATGATTTCTAATTCATATTAAAAACACTTAATGATCCATTGATAAGTAATAGTGCATATTTAATTAAGGAATAAATATTATTTGATATATATGGATAAATATTCTTTTGGAATGAAACTTATTGACATTTGTTTTATTCTACATATTTAATAAGACTTAGCATCAATGAATTTAACTTACTTCATGGTTTTAAGATAAAAAAGTTAATTCTCATCAAATGGGGATGTTTTTTGATTTATCCCTATAATCCATTATAATTTTCTAGGTAGTGGCATCCCAAAAATGACATCCCTTCACACAATCAACATATCCCATGAATATACATTTCCTTAATCTTGAATACAACTTTAATCTTTACTTATCACTTAGAAATATATATATATGTGTATATATATATACAGGACTTCCATATGTATGTAACAAATAATAGTGTGTGGGTTTTTACATCCAAAGTCTCCATTATTGTAATTATATCAATCTCTAATTAATGATATTTATCGATCAAATAATAGGATGTTTTCATTACTTACTCATATAGTGTCTTGTTCACTCCTTCTATATTAAACATTACCTATTTTATATCCAAAATTGTTTTATTTGTCTTATTATTTATTCATATAAATGATGATTTCATGACACCTTAAAATGTATCTTGATGTCTTTTATAGACATAATTCATCAATTATTTATTATCTACTATAATTAGTCCTTAAATAATTGATCTTCCTTTTATATTCTTGTTTCCTATATGATTTAATTATTTTAATGTCTTTTAAAACCCATATATTATCCTCTTGATTTGGAATAACCAAAATCTCTTATAATAGATAATAATAAATGATACAATGTAAATTCATTATCTTAGATATACAACAAGTTTTTTATAGATATCTAAATATATTATGTTTATGATATCCTTATTCATTTATATTATAATTAATAATATTTCCATACTTTTCTTTCTCATAACACAATAGACACATGTACGTAATTGTAATGTCTTGACCCGGGTACCACTATACTAGTGCCTCAAGATGGTGCACCACATGATCTCAAGCATGACTCCTTGTATGCCAGAGGCTATCGACTAACAGTGAGGGTCTGATGAGGTATGTGGGGAGACTTTAACTTCTTTACCAGAGTAAGACAACAGTGAAAAAAAATATAAACCATATCCAAGTAATAACAATCATTTATAATGCATCATATAACAAATTTTCCATAATGGGTGAATTCCCACAACTATACAAATAAACATGATATGTAATACTAGTGTCAAGTGTCACAAGAAAATCCCCAATACAGGTCTTGACATTGATTCTTGTTCCCTCATCCTTTCTCTATCCCAAATCACACCCCACTCATCTAATATAGATCATTTTCCCTTATTGTGACATGTAACCATTAAGTCTATTTGAGTACCCAACGGAAGCCCCATAAAGGTGTCAATATAACTTTGTAATCTACCACCAATGGAATATACAATAATATATAGTATAAAGAAAAAAATAGTGTATATATATGTACAAATAAATAATGAAAAAGGTAAAAAAGTTAAATAGGTACCTCAATTTAACCTTTTATAGTTTACCATATATTACCTATGGTTTTATCATTCCATTAAAACCTAAACCTACTTCATCCATATTATAAGTCTATGCTAATAATATTAAGAGTTGTACATTTCTATTTAACATTAAGGGGTATTCATTTACCATTTAAAATACATATACTAAGGTTCTCTAATCCATTTACAAATAACACACAAATAGGATTTAGTGCTTGTATCACTATGCCAGCACCCTATCCAAGAATAAAGAATTCCATGTACATAAAATCATGTATAGGATATCGAACCTCATGTCTTTACATCATACATCAAATATAATGAATTTCATTTCCAACCATTCTTACCCATGGGTGGGAGCCATGATGTACCTCATTACTAACCATTCCATCAATACTCATTCTACAAGGTCTAATAAACATGGCCTTTTTAAAACATCATTATATCATGGGTTCACCTTATTTATTTAAACATTATTCCTATAGTTTATCAATTTTATTACATTTAACTCGATTATATAACTATCCTATTTCACCATTTATCCATAACCAAAACCATTGAACATATGTTCAACCCATTTTATAACATAAACATGCCCCTTTTCCCATTTATCACTTTTCCCCTTAGTTATCTCACAACCTACTTAAGTGTACAAGTTAAGATAAACAACCCTTTATTCCAAGTTAACATGATAAATTCAATTAAAATTGTATTAATCTCATAAAACATTATATTCATCATTGAACAACTAAATTCCCATGTCCAAGGGAGTGGAACACCCCATGGGTGGCCTTAGGACCAGCCTACTCTTCATCAATGGATATAATGAAGTCCTTGAAAGTTCCAACACATTTTAAAACACAAAATTTATCATTTAATACCAAGGAATTAAATTTTTATCACAATCGCACAAAATAAAAACAACATACATGTGAATAAACATCATGACTATGGGATATAACTTATAGAACACCTACCTCAAACTCATAGACAATCGATCGCTTAAACATGGCCCTTGATTCAATCCCAAATATCCCTTAAAGTCCAAAAAACGAATATTATATAAAA
Source organism: Viscum album (assembly GCA_963277665.1). Classification (NCBI taxonomy): domain Eukaryota; kingdom Viridiplantae; phylum Streptophyta; class Magnoliopsida; order Santalales; family Viscaceae; genus Viscum; species Viscum album. The sequence continues at coordinate 1,103,967,988 of OY728158.1, read as the reverse complement.
TAAGGGTTTAGATATTTGTAAGAAGACAAAAAATTCATCCTTGGTTATTCTAGTAAATATAATAAAGAGAAGTGTTAGAATCACCCGGGGATTCGATTCGCAACTAGTGGTGCTTTAAACAACCAAGGATTGAAGGATAATCACACTTGGGAATATTGGGAGATATTGGTTCATAACCCATGATGTTGTAAGAGTAAATGAGAGTAAAATTAGGTAATGATCCTTAAATTATATGGGTAAAATGGTAAACCACCCCCCCCCCCCCCCACCCCCACAAACACACACATACACATACTTTTAATGAGGTTCATGGTTTTTCCACATGGTTGTCCAAACTTTGTGCCAACAGGGAATCCTCCATTATCCAAAGAGAGGAATGGGTCACATGGATTCTTAGGGATCCCACATGGTTTTTCAAATCATGTGTAGGATATGATTTTTCCTCTGTACAAGGCTGTAGTATTTCTATTCTCCCCTTTCATAGTTTGTTAATTGTGCATCATCTCCCTACATGTTTCATGATTAAGGAACACAATTAGTACTAACCATGTTCCAACTATGCGCCCTGTATATTATGGAAACTTTTACCCCATTTTTATGTTCTAAGCTCCCCAAAAAACCTTTAGGTCCCCTCATACTCTTATTAATTATTTCATTAACCAATCTAAAAAGAGCTAACTCAAAATTAAATAAGAACTCATCTCATCAAAAGGTTTAGATCTTAAAACCTCCCCATCTTATAATAAATCAACCTCAAGCTACTCTACTAATCAACACTAATCCTCTAAGGTAAAAAGGTTGTGCCAAAAGGCCTTTATATCTTATTCTATCTCTCAAGTTTCCTCTTGAACATTACCATGTTTCCACAATAGTTTGGATAAATTCATAGTCTTACCCCACAAAACTTTCTCAACATGATACACAACACGAACCAGGTGCTCCTCAAGGGACACATCATCCTAAAGATCCACATCATCAATATCAATCACATGATATGTGTTATGTTGATAATTTCAAATTAGTGAAACATGAAAAATATTGTACATACCTCCATACTATTATAGAAGACACAATCAGTATGCCACTGGTCTAATACTCTCCATAATCTCAAATGAACTAAAATATCTAGAAATTAACTTTACCTACATATGTATCCAATGATGCAACAATCTTGGTGACACCTGAAGGAATGCCCAGTCACCCACCATAATCTAAAGAGTTAGATAATGTCAATCAGCGTATAGATTTTTTTTACTCTCGATCATAGTTACATACTTCTGAATCAACTAAACTACCTTCGACATCTCCTTCACAAGACTCAGTTCCAACATCTATGATTCCCATACTTCCATCCAACATAATGGATAATTCATGGCCTACCATTAAGAAACTCGTTTAGTGTCATTTGAATAGTATCTTGATAACTATTGTTATATGTGAAATTCATGAGAGCTAAGTGTTTCTCCTATGATTCCCTAAATACTAGGATGCATTCCCTCAACATGTCTTCAAATACCTAGATAGTATAATCTAATTTACCATCTATCTATCAGTGAAAATACATACTCAGAATTACCCAAGTACCAAGTTCATTCTACTTCCCTTTCCAGAAGTGCAAAGTAAAATGCAGATCATGATCTGAAACAATAGTCTGTGGCACCCCATAAAAACATACTATTTCCCAAAAATAAAATTCTCCCAATTAGTTTATTATAAAAGTCTCCTGAATCATAAATAAATGAGATAACTTTGTTAACTAGTCCACAACCACCCAAATCATGTTATTATTTTGAGTTTTCTTTGAGGGAACTACCATAAAATCCATGGTAAGATCATCATAATTCCATTATGGAATGGGAAACATATATAAAAGTCCATCTTTTCATTGATTCTTGAACTTTATCTGATAACATGTGTAGCATCATGTCATGAAACCATCAATATACATTTTTATTATTAGCTAGAAATAATATCTATGAATATCATGGTATATTTTGTTCAAACCAGGGTGAACCACCTAATTTGAGGAATGAAACTCACACATCATCTCTTATCACTTACATGTAGGCACAATATTATACCCATGAACATTAATAATCTCATCCTCATCAATATACCCATCAGAAGTCGAATCCCCACCTTTGAAACATTCTCCCAAACATAAACATTCTGAGTAATCATACTTTCTCCTCTTAGCATTGTTTAGAATATATGGATAAATAGATAAAGATATGAATATCATCGAATCATGATTCTCCTAAACACCTATATGCATCTCAGCAAACAAGGCCATCAATTTCCACTCATAAATGGACTCTTAAATGACATGAGTATTTTTCCTCCTAATCAATGCATCTGCAACATGGTTTCCCTTACCGGTGTGTAATATAATTCATAGTCAAAATACTATATTTACTCTACCCAAATCTATTTTCATAGGTTTAGATCATGTTGTGAGAATATGTACTTAAGACTTTTTTGATTGGTGTAAAAAGAAAACTTTTCACCCATAAGATAATTCTACCACCATTTCAAGGAATAAACCACTATAGCCAACTCAATATCATTCATAGTATAATTTCATTCATGTGGCCTCAACTATCATGATCGATACCCCACAAGTCGATCCTCTTGCATCAATACCACCCCAAGTCCAATCCCAAATGTGTCACAAAACAATGTATACTTATTACCTAACTCGGGTAAGACCAACATTGGTGTAGTGGTCAAGTGTTTCTTTAACTCTTATAATTCATTATCACATGCCTCCATCTACTCAAATTTGATTATATTCTTGTTTAGTCCTAAAATCAGTGTTAATTGGTGAGAAAAGTCATTAATGAACCTTCAGTAGTAACCCAATAAGCCCAAAAATCCTTGAATATCAATAATGTTTCAGGGATACTCCCAAGAAACCATTTATTGAACCATCTCCTAGTCCATTATGTTAGATTTGGTGGCCTAGAACCAACTACTTTGTACTTTATTCATTAAATAAACACCTTATCACATCTTTATTGTTCTTTTGTGTGACAATACATGTAATAATTTCCCAAGGATACATGTTGTATTAAAGGGTCATAGAGGATCCCAGCTATGATGAGAACCTAGAAGTTCCATAACACTGCTCTTGAATATATGTTCTATGGTCGGATGATGTTATTTGAGGGACACAAATAATACAGGTCATTAGGGGTGAGGACTCATAAAACTTTGAGGCACCTTCTCATGGTGTGCGCCCTTGGAAATATCTAGGAGGATATTATGAGAATGGGACCCGTGAGTAGGAAATCCACATTTCATAGTGTCATTGGATGTTCCTATATACGGACATGTGTATTGGTCCTTAGAATTTATGATTACTATTAATGGGTATTACAACTCGCACACTTAGATGTATTGACAAAAATTGTGACGACACACTATTTGGAGTGAGGTGGGATACGTTGGGTGCATCACGAGTGATACTGCATTAATAGATAATGCGATAAAGTATTTATACCTTTTGTTCCATAACGGAAGTAGATATCTCAGACCCTTTGATGGAATTGATATACCCTAAATAAATCCATGGACATGGTAAGGTATGGGCGAGTTCGATTCCGGGAAGTCAAAAAAAAAAAGAATAATCGATCACATGGGTTGATGGCACTAGCATACAGCCCACTTGATTCGAGATATCATGACAAAGGGATTATATTACACGGTAAGCATTCGTAGGAGATGACACATCATTGCGACGTTAATTTCTTTCTCTATGGGTGCCTTGGCGTATTGCTAGACGCTAACCTTGGACTTCAGGCAGGCTCCGCCTAATGCCACTGAGAAAGAGGCCTAGAGGGTCACACACTAAGTATGTCCATGTATCTCAGTTAAATATTAATTTAACAAGTTAAATAATGATTATTCCCAACTGTGGTTTAATAATTATTTAAGGATGTCTGATTTCATTTATTTCGACACTATTTATTTGAGAGGATATATTGTGGGTGAAATAATATATATTTATTAGCGAGTAATGTAGTTACATTTATTTGAGAAATATCCATTACTCAAGGTCTAATAAATGTGGTGGAGGAAATAAAGAAAAATGAAAACAATATAAACACGTTGTGTGCATTAAATGTACATGCCGTGTAGTTTTCATGGAAAAATAGTACACGTCGTGTATTAATGATTACACACCATATAGTATTTCAAGTCAAGATTTTGAGGAAATAATATCATTTTATTAAATTATATTTATTATAATCAGGGTGGGTGCATGTCAAGGAATTAATCATTCTACATGGGGGTTTTCAATAAGAGTTAATGAAATAAATAAAACACGTAATGCGTTTATTTATTGTCATAACTCTATAACCTAAAACTAGATTATAAATATCCTCATAACCCCAACAATTTTCCCCAATCATTGTGCACAACAATTCTAGAGAGGTCACCCAAGGACGAAAGAAATCCTTCCTCTTACAACGCTCTCAAGACCCAGAGAGATCCACCACCACCGGATCAAAGTGATTGAAGGCGGACATCGCAAGTAAAGGTTCTTCCACACTAGCACCCAGATATCCCTTTAGCAATGTCCAAAGATACATGGAGCACGTGTAGATCACCACTAGAGGAATCCTATACTTGGATTCTATGAAGCAATGATGGATCACATCAGATTGTGACCAGAGACATCAACGAAGAAAGAATTCAATCAAGGTAATTATTGTCAATTTATTAAATTAATTATAACCAACATGTGATGATCCTATCTCTATAGTTCTGAGAATCCCTATTTTGTTTTTCATTCTTCGTTATATTTTGAAGATCCGGTGTTTTACATCGTGACGGATCTCAGATCGATCACTGTTAATTCTAAAATTAAAATTGGGTGACCCACCAACACGCTTCCCCGATTATGAAAGAACGTTGTGTAGTCTAGGTTTAATGCATTGACTAATCTGCCAAATCAGGTCGTGTATTGGATCTTATCTAAGTCATTTATGACACTGTGTGTTGACCAGGAACAGGTGGCACACGGTTTCTAGATTACATGTCGTGTGGTCCAACTGAACATGGTGTGTAGTCCCTTCAGGTTAGGGTTGGACCGTGTACCCCGTACATGGCTTGCCCGGCTGGAAACCGTGTAATGCGGAAACTACACGGCGTGTGTCCCACTGAACACGCCATTTACTCCAAAAATTTCTGAAGTACATCAACACGCCATGTCCTCAGGCGTGTACTTCGGATGGACAATGAACAAAAAAAGTACACGTCGTGTACTCATCCAAATTACGCAGATTTATTAAAATTTATTATTATATTATAAAAACCCTTGAGACCTGTACCATAGTGTAGGCATAAAGCTGAGCCATAACACGTGATGGGTGTTTTATATATGTGTGTTTAATTTAACATTTTCATAATAAATGTAAATTCATCAGGTTGCCTTCAAGGTACATGTTACATACAAGGATAATTTTAAATGAATTTATTTGTTTAAAATTATGATGGATGAGAATCTCATGGAAATTCAAAAAAGGGTTTAAGATAAAGGGATTGATTAATTAAAGATAATTAATTGATTCAAGCATGATTTATCTTAAACAAGAGCGATTCAAGAAATGAATGCTAGTTTTATTTATGCATAAATATCATTGCATATATGGATGATCATGAGCTAGACCAAGACCTTTGTATGTGAATGATTTCTTTTAATTTATTTATTTAAATTAAATTTTTTGTCCTACAATCCTTCCCTCATTAATATGTAGGGTCTGCGTGCCCAAGGATTATTTTATGTAAGAACCCATTTTTACCCCTCACCTATGTGTGAGATAAGTGCATATGTAATGGATGGATCTCCCAAGCTAGTGGAGGAGGCTCAATTCAGGAGCCAAGGTGAAACCAATCCAAGGAGATACAAAGGGGGACAAGTGGAAAGTTGTAAACACGAACCCGAAAGGTTCAAGGTGTTTCTCCCCTAGGTATTAGGTTAGTTTATTAACCGCTAGATAAATTAACCAATAGAACAAGCTCATGATCATACCATTTATTTTATTTCTATTATTTTCATGGTTTATTTATTGTGGGTGTGTTGTCACGATCAAGAAAATAATGAATTAAATGAGCATGCAAGATGGAACTAAAATAAAATCGGCTTATGTGTAAATATTATCTTAGAAATGGTTAATAACTTAAGTATATCACAGTAAATATTAGAAATCATGTAATAAAAGATAATAAATTGGTAATTTACGTCTAAGGATAAAATCCCTCAAATAAATATTAAGTCGGTATATCCTTCTAAAATATTGGTTAGAATCGAACCATAGTTCAAAGTACTTGACTAACCCTAGTTGGGGTGCTTTCAATTATCAGGGAATTCTAATTCAAGGTTTTGGGTTGACTTAACTTGGTTCGCATCAAGGGTTTACTACCACAGCAGGACTTGGTGTGACCAAGAGGCAAAGGTTGAGGAAATCCAAAATAAAAGGGTTTCAGGATTGGGGAGTCCACTCAGCAGATCAAGGAGTTTCAAGTTAATACAGTTGGAATTTAGAATGCAAACCTAAAACCCTTTAAGTTGCTTGACCAAACCTAGTTGGGGTAATACGAAGGTCAATATAGATCCTTTCCACTAGAATATTCATGCAACCGAATATTCTAAAGTTAATGGTGAGGTATATTGGATTTCGATAAAATAGTGGGAGACTAATAAGTATTGATTTATTTATTTGTCTCAGTTTTTATAATAAAGTACTAAACCTTTTCTCATCTTAATTTTTAGAAATGGAAAGAAAAATGAATTCAAACATATCATTGTGAACCATACTCGCGAACTAAAACCTTCTCACCAACACCAATTTCTAATAGTGGAAGAAGCATTTATGCATCATCCTTTTTCACGAAAGGAAATTGTATGTACTAGAAGATCATATTCCAGTTGCGCCTAGAAAGGAGGCCATTGATGAGGAACTATCTCTCTACATGAAACACATGGATGATGCCACAAATGTCCAGTTTTTCATGCTATCGGCCATGTCTAATGAGATCTTTAAGCAACATGAAAGCATGGATGCCTATAGAATGATGTCTCACCTTAACGATCTCTACCAAGAGAAAGCGAGACAGGAGAGATATGAGATCTCCAACACATTGTTGACAAATAATCTTGGAGAGTTTGCGCCATCTGAGCCTCATATAGTCAAGATTATTGGCTACATTGAATGCCTGGACATCTTAGGGATTAAGTTCCCATATGAGTTGCATACAGATCTCATCCTATCATCACTGTCCAAGACCTTCTCTAGCTTTATTGTCAACTACAACATGAGAAACAATGAGACGAGTCTATTGGAACTTCTGACCTTAATTTTCTATGCATATAAGGACATGGGGCATGAAAAACCCGCAATCCTTATGGTGAATAAGAAAATAAAGGACAAGACAAAGGGGCCAAAGACTTATAAATGGTCCAAAGACCCCGAGCACCATCCTTCCAAGAAGGGTAAGATCTAGTAGCAGGGCAAGGAATGGGAGGCAGTATTTTTTCATGTGGCAAGCAAGACCACTGGAAGAGGAACTGAACCCAGAAGCATGGGGATTCTAAAGGTTCATTCATTATCGAGTGTAATCTTTCCATTTCTACACATTGGGTATTAGATACAGCTTGTGGGTCTCACATATGTATTAAAATGAAGGAACCAAGTAGATTTAGAAAGATTGACAGAGGAGAGGTGGATCTTCTAGCTGCCAAAGTCACGAGGATAGCTGCATTGGCCATTGGCTATTACCACCTCTCATTGCTGACTGGGAAGATTCTGGTTTTACATAACTATTATTATGTGCCTAGTGTTACCAAGAACAAAATTTCTATATCTTTTTTGGATATAGATGGATGTATTTTCAAGTTTGGAAATAAGGGTTATCTCTTTTATAAGAACAACGTATGTTATGGTTTGGCGCATTTAAATAATGGTTTGTATGTATTAAATTAAGAAAACTAAGTGTTGGAAATTAATAACAAAACAAACTCACAAGACTCATACATCACCCAGTTGTGGCATCATCATCTCGGTCATGTAAAAGAGAAGTTCTTGACAAAGCTCTAACAAGATGGTTATTTGGACTCTACTGAGCTAAAACCACTTGATAGATGTCATGCTTGTTTATAATGAAAAATGACCAATCCGCCCTTCGATGGAAAAGGTGAAATGGCCACAGATCTTATAGGATTGGTGCACATGGATGTGTGTGGACCATTTCCAGTATAAGCTAGAGGTGGATATTATTACTTCATTACTTTTACTAATAATTTGAGTAGATGTGGCTATGTCTACTTAATGAGTTATAAGTCAGAAGCCTTAGAGAAATTTAAGGAATTCAAGAATGAAGTATAGAATCATCTTGGTAAGAAGATAAAGAAACTTTGATCGGATCGAGGTGGAGAATATCTGAACCAAGAGTTCATTGATCTTCTATGGGAATCTGGGATTTTGTCTCTACTCACTCCTCCTTATACACCACAGGGGAATGGTGTTAGTGAAAGGAGGAACTGCACCTTGTTAGACATGGTGAGGTTAATGATGAGTCATGCAGATCTTCCATTATCCTTTTGGGGATATTCATTACAAACTACAGCATACACATTAAACTGAGTACCAACTAAGGCAGCAAATGGAATTTCATTTGAGTTATGGAATGAAAAGAAACCCATTTTGTCATACACACATGTATGGGGATGCGAGGTGTTTGTTAAGGCCTTCTCAGGAAAAAAACTAGCACCCTGGGGCACGAGGTGTATCTTTATAGAATATCCCAAGTAAACGAAAGTATATTACCTATATAACCCTTCAGACAGGAAAGTGATTGTCGTCATACAAGCCATCTTTCTTGAGAGGGAGCACATCCTCAAAAAGGATAGTGGGAGAAAGATTGAATTCAATGAAGTTGATGCTCAAGATACACAAGAGTTAGTACAGGAACAAGTCCCAAAGGTCCCTGTAGAAGAGGTTCCAAAAACACAAGTATTGCGTAGGATCTCAAGAGAGGTAAGGGAACTAGAGAGATTTGGTTTCCTAGTCACCGAGGATGGTGAATCGTTATTGTTCGACAATGATGAACTTATCTCCTACAAGGAAGTCGTAGAAAGCTCAGAAGATGCAAGATGGCTAGAAGCTATGAATTATGAGATGGATTCCATGTATCAGAACCAAGTCTAGGTTTTGGTTGATGATCCAGTTGATGTAAAGACTATTGGATGCAAATGGGTATTCAAGAGAAAACTAGACATGGAAGGTCAAGTTAGTACCTATAAAGAAAGGATAGTGGCTAAAGGATTCAGACAGCATCAAGTAACTGACTATGATGAAACCTTCTCACTAGTTTCCATGTTTAAATCCATAAGAATCATACTTTCCATAGCATCTCACCATGACTACGAGATTTAGCAGATGGATGTCAAAATGGCATTCTTTAATGGGAACCTTCAAGAAGATGTCTAAATGACACAACCAGAAGGTTTTGTGACACCAGGTGAATCCAAACGGGTTTTCAAGTTGTAGAAATTCATTTATGGATTCAATCAAGCATCTAGGTTATGAAACATTCAATTTGATGGATCCATAAAAGAATTTGGTTTCATTAAGAATGAATTTTATACATGTGTTTATAAATAGTTTGATGATAATACAATCATTATCCTAGTAGTATATATTGATGACATATTGCTCATTGGAAATGATGTACCAATCTTGCAGTCAGTTAAGGATTGGTTGAACAAGTGTTTCTCTAGGAAGGACTTGGGTGAAGCAGCCTACATTCTAGGGATCAAGATCATTCGTGATAGATCCAAGAGGCTTCTTGGACTAAGTCATGGTACATATATTGAATAGATACTAAACTTATTTATTATGGAACAATCCAAGAGAGTATTGGTTTCACATAGCCTATATCTTTCTAAGAAAATGCGTCCTCATACACAACTAGAGAAATATAGAATGAGTAAGATCCCATACTCTTCGGCTATAGGATCCATCATGTATGTCATGTTATATACCAGGATTGATGTTTCCTATGCACTGATCATTGTAGGAAGATATCAAGAAGATCTAGGAGAAAACAATTGGACTACTGTTAAGACTATCCTTAAGTATCTAAGAAGAACTAAGGATATGTTCCTAGTGTATCGAGGAGACGAGGAGCTTGTCATCAGAGGGTATGTTGATATTGTCTTTCAGAAAAATCAGAATGATCTGAAGTTGCAATATGGATATGTTTTTTGTCTTAATAGATGAGACGTGAGTTGGAAGAATTAGAAGCAGCCAGTTGTCGTCGATTCTACAGTGGAGTCCGAATATATAAAGGCTTCTGATGCAGCCAAGGAAGCCATCTGGATTTGGAACTTTTTCCAAGATCTTGATGTGGTTCCTAGTAGTAAAGATCTAATCACATTGTATTGTGATAATATTGCAGTGGTGGCTCTTACAAAAGAACCAAGGTCACATCAACGGACAATGAATATACTCTATAAGTATCACATCTTGGGGGATTTATATCAAAGGGGTCAAGTTGCAGTGAGCAGATTGTCCACAGAAGAGAACGTGGAGGACCCCATGACTAAAGTCTTATCTCATCATAAGCATGAATATCATGTGAGAGCTAATGGATTAAAATTTATTAGCAGTTGGATCTAGTCCAAGTGAGAGTCTGTTGGAGTTTGTGGCCTAGAACCAACTACTTTGTACTTTATCTATTAAATAAACACCTTATCACATCTTGATTTTTATTCTGCGTGAAAATGCATGTGATAATATCCCAATGATAGTTTTTTCATTAAAGGGTCATAGCGGATCCCTACTATGATGAGAACCCGAAAGTTCCATAACAGTGTTCTTGAATATATGTTTTATGTATGGATGATGTTTTTTTAGGGACACAAATAATACAGTCCATTAGGGGTGAGGACTCATAAAACTTTGAGGCACCTTCTCAAGGTGTGCACCCTTGGTAATATCCAGGAAGATATTATGAGAACGAGACCTGCCAGTAGGAAATCCACATTTTATAGTGTCATTGGATGTTCCTATCTGCGGATGTGTGTATTGGTCCTTAGAATTTATGATTGTTATTAATGGGTATTACAACTCGTGCACTTAGATGTATTGATGAAAACTATGATGACACACTGTTTGTAGTAAGGTAGGATACATTGGGTGCATCATGAGTGATACTGCATTAATAGATAATGCGAGAAAGGAATTATCCCTTTTGTTCCATAATGGAATTATATATCTCAGGCCCTTTGATGGAATTGATATAGCCTAAATAAATACATGTCCATGGTAAGGTATGGGCAAGTTCAATTCTGGGAAGTCAAAAAATAATAATAATCGAGCACATGGGTTGATGGAACTAGCATGCAGCCCGCTTGATTTGAGATATTGCGACAAAGGGATTATATTACACGATACACGTTCATAGGAGGTGACACATCATTGTGACATTAACTTCTTTCTCTATGGGTGTCTTGGTGTGTTGCTAGAATCTAACCTTGGAATTTAGGTAGGCTCCACCTAATTCCACTGAGAAAGAAGCCTAGAGGTTCACACACTAAGTGTGTCCATGTATCTCAGTTAAATATTAATTTAACAAGTTAAATAAAGATTATTCCCGATTGTGGTTTAATAATTATTTAAGGATGCCAGATCACATTTATTTTGACACTAGTTATTCGAGAGAATATATTGTGGGAAAAATAATATATATTTATTAGCGATTTTTGCAGTTACATTTATTTGAGAAATAGATAGCCATTACTCAAGGTCCAATAAATGTGGTAGAAGAAATAAAGAAAAATGAAAACAAGATAAACACGTTGTGTACATTGAATTTACACGTCGTGTAGTTTTCATGGAAAAAGAGTACACACCGTGTATTAATGATTACACGCCGTGTAGTTTTTCCAGTCAGAATTTTGAGGAAATAATATTGTTTTATTAAATGATATTTATTATAATTAGCATGGGCGCATGTCAAGGAATTAATCATTCAACATGGGGGTTTTCAATAAGAGTTAATGAAATAAATAAAATGTGTAACACGTTTATTTATTTTCATAACTCTATAACCTCAAACTCGATTATCAATATCCTCACAACCCCAACACTTTTCCCTAATCTTTGTGCACAACAATTCTGGAGAGTTCTCTCAAGTTTGAAAGAACTCCTTCCTCTAAGAACGCTCTCAAGACTGAGAGAGATCCACCACCACCGGATCAAGGCGATCGAAGGTGGACATCACAAGCAAAGGTTATTTTGTGATATCACCCAGATATACCTTCGGCGATGTCCATAGATACGTAGAGCACATGTGGATCACTGCTAGAAAAATCCTACACTTGGATTCTACGACGCAATGACGGATCACATCGGATCATGACCAGAGACATCAATTAATAAAGAATTCCATCAAGGTAATTCTTGTCAATTAATTAAATTAATTATAACCAACATATGATGATCCTATATCTATGGTTCCAGGACTCCCTCTTTTGTTTTTATTTCTTCATTCTATTCTAAAGATCCGTCATTTTACTTCATTACGGATCTTGGATTGATCATTGTTAACACTAAAATTAATGTTCGGCGACCCACCAACCTGCTTCCGCTGCGCCCAGAACCTACACATTAAACACCTTCCTAGGAGATTATGTGACCCAAAAAATTTACCTTGTCAATCTAGAAATGACACTTTGATAGCTTCACATAAACCTGATGCTCTTTTAGTGTACTCAAGATGATGTCAAGTTGTTTGGCATGATTATCATGAGTCTATGAGTAAACTAATATATAATCCATGAAGAAAACTAAAAACTGGTCCAAATATGGGTGGAATATTCAATTCATAAAATCTATAAACATTTTAAGTGAATTTTTCAGCCTGAATAGAATCATAGTGAACTCATACAATCCATACCTTCTTCTAAAAGAAATCTATTTTATGGAAGAAGATTTCATCCTCAACTGATGATACCCCGATCTCAAATCAACCTTATAGAACACACATGGACCTCTCAGCTTATCAAAAAGATAATTAATACATACGAGTGGGTATCGATTTGTAATCATCATTTGGTCTAACTTCTGGTTATATACACACAAAAAAAACATTACATTATCTTTCTTAGAAAATAATATTAGTTATCCAAAAGGAAATATTAATGGAAGGATAAACCCCTTATTCTCTAAATCCTCCAACTGGGTATTTATCTATTGAGTAGTTATTTATTCTATCCTATACAGTGGAATAGAAACTATCTTAGCTCCCATAATTAGTTCAATCATGAACTCAACCTCTCTTTAAGGTGGAAACCCTAAGAAGTTATAAATAAACATGTCTTGAAACTAATACATCACTAGATGGAAGACATCATATAACGACCTAGGCTTTTGATAAATGGATATTATATATTTTTAGATGAATATTCATTACATTACAAGAACACACACCTTAGGACTGTAATAGTTTAGTGACTTTGGAAAAATGGAACATAATCTTATAATCTAGTGAATGATATTAAAAAACTCCTGCAAACATTTCCTCACATATTAATCCCTTATGAATACCCTACTTAAATATTTATTCAAAATACTAGGGAAGGAAATGTAATAAAGGGTGAGATCAGATTCTCAGTAAGGGTAAACAAAAGATATATCAATATAAGATCATATGAGAGTATAAGATAAGCATAAGGGTATGTAATCATAAAAAAAACATACAAATATCATACCCAAACTATCATGGATCATAAAAAATAGTCATGTAATAAAGATTTATCATTTTATAAAACATGGTCTATGAGAGTGTGAGGAGGATAATATAGGTGGTGTCCTTTTATAAGGGAGGGGGATGACACACTTGGAATTTTTTAAAATATTATAATGTATTAATGTATTAACTAATAAAAATGGACCCAAAATGAATAATAAGACTATAAAATTGGATTTAGATATTTTTTTAGGTCATTTTAACTTTTATCTCTTTAGTTTAACCCCTCATAACCCCTTTTAACCTTTACTGTGGTAATGAATTTTTATCTCGATTACTATTCATAATGAGAAAAAGTTAAGTTGAAATTATTAAATAATATTAGTTATGTTGATTAAAAATTTGGAATAAATTTTATAACATTCAATCCATATATTTGGAAGAAATTTCTTTTTAAAGTAAACTCATAAAACGTGATAAAAACGATTTTCCAGATAAATGAATTTGTAAGTATAAAAATGATTTTATACCAAAATTAAGCATAATTTCAATTCTAATGAATATAATTGGATTATTTTTAATTTAAATTAACTAATAAAATTTTAAAATCAATTAAAAACAAAATTATTATTTTTAAATACTTGAATGGAAAAGACAGTTCTCTGTAAAATTCGTATTTTTTCACTATTCACTAGAAATTTTAATCTCTTCAGAAAAATCACAAAATTTTATATTAAATTAATTTTGATATTTTTATTTAAAAAATTAATTAATTTCTATAAAATAAAATTTATAATATTTTTAGAAAATAATTATAATATTTTTTCACAAAAAAAAAAATAAAGACCCTTTTTGAAGAAAACGTATTTTTGAATCATAAAATCACTTCATTAAAATTGATTGATTAATTAACAAGAATTAATAAATGAATTTATATTGATCAGATAAATTATATATATATATGTATATATTACAATTCAGTTACTCTTATTCATACCCAATAATTCAATGTCTAGGTTATAATGAACATATTTAAAATAATGATATTTCAATAGTTTATAATGGTCCTTTTAAACCCAGTGTTGTGTGTAAATTAAGATATCAAAGAAATCAAGTTTATTTAAAGATAAATATATGATAAAATATTGTAGTGTTATAATATACCCCCGTTAAAATAATTTTTCCCTGAAAACTCTATAAATTCAATACAAACAATTTAGTATAATTATACCTCATCACATCATTAGATTCCCATGAATCTTCATTAAATTTATGGTTTCACCACAAAACATTGACTAGGTAAGTGGTATACTTACCAATAACATTATGTATTAAATAAATAATCTACACCTTTTTTCCATTATAAAATAGATCATGATCCATCGGTACAACCTCTAAGTTCAATACAAGTAAAGGATCAAGAATGTACTTCTTCAGGATAGATACATTGAACACATTGTGAAATTGAGATAGATTCATTTTAAGTTCCATGAGATAAGAATTGTTTTCAATGAGATCAAGAATTTATAAGGGAGTGATATGTCTAGGTATAATATTTCACTTCTTTTCAAATATAGTAACCTTATTCTAGAGAGATATTCATAGGAATACCTTGTCATTAACTTCAAACTTGAGTTCTCACTAATGATTTTTAGTATAAATTTTCTATAAACTCGAAGATTCCCTGATGTATTTCTGAATAGATCTAACATCCTCTATAATTTTCTCAACTAGATCAAGTTAAAATATCATTCCTTATCCAACTTTATCCCAGTATATTAGAGTTATGTACTTTCTTCCATAGTGGTATTTATAAGGATCTATCTAAATTCTTGAGTGAAAGTTATTATTGTAAAAAAATTCCACCAAAATAATGTGTTGATACAAACCACCTTTGAAATCCATAGAATTGGATATTAGTATATCCTATAGGTTTGAAATAATCTTATCATACTAACCATCTATCTGAGGATGATATGCAGTGTTAAGGTTCAAGTCCATATTTAATTCTAACTAAATAATTCTTTTGAACTTCAATATAAACCTCAGATCCTAATAAAATACATTAGAATATTTCACTCCATGAAATTTTACCACCTCATTGATGAATTTATGGGAAATATGATGAAGAGATAAATCTTATATAATGGTAATTAAATGTGTATACTTCATAAGGTGACCAATGATAACCCAAATAGCATTGTGCTATTTAGACGTTTTAAGGAGTCCAATAAAAATTCCATGGTGATGGTTTCCTATTTCCATTCCGGTATGGGAAAAAGTTATAAAATGCCATTTGAAGTTTTCCTCAAAAACTTAACTTGTTGACATACTATAAATCAAGATACATATTCTACAATATCCCTTTTCATGTTATCCCACTAGATATATTATTTCATACCTCTATACATATTCAAAATTTTGGGATGAATAGAGAATGACGAACTATGAGCTTCATTAAATAACCATGTCTTCAAGTATGGTATTTACATGACACATGCTTATTTTATAAGATTTATTATTCCATCAAAATCATGGTTGAACTCAGGATATTTTTCATCATCTTCTTCAACTTTACATCCTCCTTATGTGCCTCTTTAATCATCTCATGAATGGATGGTTGAACATTCATCTAAGAAAGATATGACCAATCCTATTTCTTTATGATTTCAAGATACATATTATACAAATCCATAAATATTGTACCTCTTTCAATCCTCTAAATAGAAAAACTATCATGGTCTTTCTGACTCAGACCATTAGCCACCTTGTTTGTCTTCCTAGGATGATATTGTCTTGATCAGTCATAATCTTTAATCAATTCCAACCATATCCTTTAGAGAATATTCAAATATTTTTATGTAAAAATATACTTCAATATTTTATTATTATATATATATATAATCTTTCACCATAAACAAAAATAATATATATTTTCACTAAAAAATTACTACTTCTAACTACCACTCATGATTCGGGTAATTTTCTTCATGAATTTTCAATTGGAGCAAGGTATAATCTATCACCAAATAATTATACATGAGGATTAATCCTAGTACATTATTTGATGAATCTCTAAAGATCATAAACCCTTCTCCATTAAAGGGTGTTGTGATCATAGGTTTGTAGAGCAACCTTATTTTCATCTCATAAAATTTTTCCTCACTTTCATATATTCATCAGAACTTAGATCCCATTCATTTCAATTAGGTTAGTGTATTAGATAGACCTGATAAATTATTCAAAAATTATTAATAATATCCAGTCAATCTAAGAAAACTATAGATATCATTCGTAGTGGTTGTTTTAGACCAATGGTCAAAAACATTCATATTTGAAGGATCTACCAAAATAACTTCAGTTGAGATTATATAGCCCATGAATAAAACTTTTTGTAGCCAAAATTCACACTTTCTGAATTTTTCATATATATTATATTTACTCAAGGTACTCAATACAATCCTAAAATGATATTGTAAAAGGTTCTGAATCTAGGTGATCCCGATCCCAAAATTCATTAATAAAAACATAAAAAAATGTTTCAGGAATTATAAGGGATTTTGAAAAGGTGGGAGTGAATTTTACCCCGCATATCTGCACCTACCATGGGTATAAAAAATTATAGGATCCATAAGGACCACATTGATCGCATATCTATAATTTATCTCTTTTACATGGAATCTATAACCTGATTAGATTATCTATATGTATGTGAACTAACCAAGTTGTGATGACTGGTGGCCTAAAGGAAATCAATCCATTGGGGAAGCACTTTCCATAGAACAATCCTAGTCATTGCTTTCAGATCTTCAACCACATGCTTTGAGTATGATTCAATCCATAGGTAATCCCATTTATTATGGATAACATACTTGACGGCATGAATAATAGACCATAATTTATCCTCATATGTTATTTCAAATCCAATTTAATGATAAAATCATCCTTGGATAAAGACATAGTGGGTGAAGTAGATGCCTCCACATCCATAGGGTCCTAGAAGTCTATAGGTTGCACCATCAACATTCACCATTATCCACGTAGCTATTGGGGGGATATAAATAATTTATTTTAGCACCATAGGTTTTTTAGACCTTATATTCACTCCTAACATCCTCATTATGTTTAGACAATCCTCAAATGATATTCATACTCTAAATTTCTTTAATAATATCATCTATAAGGACCCCCATAAACTGATCAAAGTAATATTTAAAGACTATATTCATTATTTCCATAAAGATGGTGGGGGATTATTATGTCCAAATGGTATTAATATAAATTCATAATGACCATACCTCATATGGAAGTATATCTTTGGTATATCCTCTTTCTTGTCCCTTAATTTATGATTATATAGAATGAAGGTCAGTATTTTAAATGTATTGAGCTCTATATAGTTGATCAAAAAAGTCATCAATATGGAGTAAATGATGTTTTTTATTTATGGTGATCTTGTTAATTTCTTGATAATCAATGAAAAGATATAGTGTTTTATTTTTCTTGAAACTGAAAAGAACAGGTGTACCCCATGGTGATAAACTTAAGCATATGAATCCTTTATCAATATTATTCTAGAGTTGCCTCTTTAATTCCTATAACATAATTGATTCCATTATATAATGATTCTTTCAAATATGTTAAACACTGAGTATGATTTCTATTAAAAACTAAAATTCACAATTTAGCAGAAGACTCGGAACGTCTTTAAGAAATACATCAACATATTCCCTAACAATAAGAATATATTCAATATTGAGTTTTCCCCAACAATTTGAGATAAATATCCATCATGAATAGGTAGTAAAATCCATAAAATGGATGTAATTCTCATTATAAGTTCATTTTCATTATTTCGTCGATGGAATATCATAAGTTGATTCAGAATATCAAATGTGATTTCCATATAATATAAATTTATATGAATTTTATGCAGATAGAGATAATCGATTCTCAAAACATATCAAATTCTACTAAAGGATGAAAAAAATATTTTCATAGGACAAATTATTATAAACATTAGCATGACATCCCCAACTCTAGAATGGATCCAATTAAATTATTGACATAGCATAGAATCTTCCAAGTTTTATAAGTTATCCCTTGCATTAGTATTTTGAACCATATAATTTATTAGTTCCCCCATATATAATACATTGAACTATTAGTGATTCCCTAGGATGAACTTCATTTCCCTACACTAAACTCTTGATTTTCCATTGTAAATTCATTATTTTATTACCTTATTTTCCAAACATAAAATATCTTTCCATTCCATTGATTCATTTCCCTGGGTGTGTATTTCCACATTCTAGACATATAGAAAATTAATCTTATTTTCTCAATGGTATTCATGAAAATTCGTTTTTATCTTATTATGTGTGTTATGAAACTCACCCAAGTTGAGGTCGTTAAAAATATATTGAGACATCTAGTTATGAATAATCACAATTTTCACATTATAACTTCCATTTAATTTGGTTACTCATGAATGCATTCATTTCATTGGACATAACATTCATTTTTCACATGATTACTCCCAGTTCCATCCATTGACTAAGACCAAAAACTTAATTTGAGTGTAAAACATCAATAATCATAGTAAATAATTATATGGTTATGAAAATAATTTTTATGATTTCATAAATTATTAAACCCAATTTAAATCCATGAAACTTTAAGTTCATCTCATATCATTGTGGATTTTCATAGGTTTTATCCTCTCATTCAACATAATGGTTCATAATGAGAATGTAAATTAATCAAAACAAATCCTTTAAGAGTTTTTATCCTAGTGTGAAGCCTTAATCACACTCACCATGCACCAGTGAAGATCAAATTAATACCGAATTCACCCCATTTAGAGTGGTTACCTCTGGGTGAGTATGTGCCACAACTTCATCGATTTTCCAATATCTAAACATGGATATTTGTTATAGGAAAACTACAAGATCTCTACTATACCAAAACTTTTGTATGTTATCCTATACTTATAATTTTTCCCAAGATTTTCAATAAATTTATCTAATACTAATCACTAAAAATAATTAAACCCTATTTTGATACCAATTTAGGTAACCTAGAAAAAATATATAAAAATATTACATCATTATAAATGAATATTTAATACATATCACAATTATACATGCTCTAGGACTGTAAATGTTTTGTGTATTTGGAGACTAGATACATGATCAACTTATTTCCTAAAATATCTTCAACATCTCCTATAAATATACTCATAATAGTAACCTTATAGACATATCATAATTAAAACCATCCATCATAACTTGGGGTAGGAAAACATAAGAAAGGTTGATCTCAAATTCTCAGTAAGGGTAAACATAGGATATGTCACTCATAAGAGCATAAGTTGAATATAAGGGTATGATAACATAATAAAGTACATGTTCTAGCCATAAAATATTATTACCTAGAAAGTTTTTGATCATAAACTCAAAAATAAATCCACATCCATAAGCATGACTAATAAGGGTTTCAAAATAGTAATCATCATCTAAAGGTCATAACATAGGCATGTGGCATTATAAGCATAGGAAATCAAAATATTATGAACATAGCCATTAAAATTCATTTCTATACATAATACTGTGAGAATATATATAATAAATCATACTCACATATCAAAATATGAATATACCCATTTGAAATCAGGTACATTCATAATATTATGTGCATATCTAGGAGTAATCATACTCATGCATAAAAATGTGAACATAGATATACATAATCATGTCCACACTTATCATAATTTTTTAACGAGATATATATATACCAAATTACCCAATGCATTGGATGGATATAATAGACCCAGCTATCACATGACCTTAAACCATTAATGTTCCACAAGATTATAAAAACATTCATTTTTTTATCATAGTATAACATGAGGAAAAGAAACAGGTTTTAGAAATATTTCATCTTAACATAGTTAACCCATAGAAATGTAATAGGTTTCATAGAATAATCCATAGAACTTCATCATCATAAAAATATATATAGAAAATAAGTGGATGAAATCATCATATCATATCCTCAGTGAGTCATAAGTAACATCAATGTATGTTTTCATATTGAAAATTCCTTTAAAATATCACTGAAATGTTTCTTGAAGAAAATACCCATTTTATTTTGAAATAACTTGTTTAAAATCCAAAAATATCAAAATATTAAGGAAAATATTTTTTTGAAAATAAATATAGAATAATTTAAATTAAACTTCAAATCAAAGAGTAATCATGATGGTAAGAAAAAAAAATTGTGCAGCATACGTTAAAAAAAATAGTTTTTCAAACTATTGATAAAGAGTACCACATTTGGAAAATTATAAAAATATAATTTTTAAACCATTTAATCGAAATTAAAATATGGATAAAAATTAATTTAATAAATAATTGAATAATAGTAAAAATATTTTTGAAAACATTTTAAAGAAAATATTAACATTGAAGAAAAATATTCCTGACAAAAAGATAAATAAATTCAGTTTTCTTAAAAAAATTCTCAACCATTTTGTATACCAAAGAGAAAAATTTTAATATTATATGAAAAATTCAGGAATAATCATAGGATAATAAAATATATGTGTTTAAATGATAATATCCATATAATTTCACCCAATGGAAATTTCGCATATACAATTTCGAAAAGAAATGATATTATAACATAAACCCTTACCTCAAGTATTGTCTTGATTCATATGTGTTAAAATATCCTGTATAATAAATATGTTTTTATTATAAATATATTAAAACCCATATTCATACATATCATACCATATATAATATACTTCTAATATCTTATCACCCATTTTGTTTATTAAATCACTATTCTTGGTGATAACTGTTTCATTTTTTGTACATGTTTCACTTTGGAATTTCTAGTACTTATACATTGATCATGGTTAAATAATCTCTATAATGTTAATAATTTCATAATTACCATAAATAATCATTATATATACTTTTATAACTATTCACATAAATAGGTAATGAAAAATGAATTACATAACTTCATGAAGATGGTGGTCCATACATACACATAAGTGATGTTTCCACTTTTTAATAGATGTAATGAAAGAAAGTTAAATTATAATTCACCTTTAAATAATGATAAATATATTTTAAATATTGTATAAAACCATTAAATATATCCTTATTACCATCCATGTAAGGCATAAAAGAAAAATGAATCACATCACTTCTAATAGGTGGTAGTCCACACGTACGCACTACCGACGTTATTGTTTTCCAACAGATGTAAAGGTAAAAAGGTAAATAATATATTATAATAAAAAAAGAATAAATATTTACTAATGTAACATATAAAAATTAAATCCATAATAATAATTAATTATTAATTATAGTGATAAAAAATGAAATGCATCGCTTTGTGAGGTGGTAGTCTACACATACACATGAATAGTGCTTTCATTTCCAATTTGATGGAAAGGAGGTGAATAAAATTGAACCATAAACACAATAACATATTAGTATGTTTATTATATATTATTTATCATTTTTTTTATTTATAAAATAGGTTATATATGGTTTAAAAGGAAATAAAATTGAAAGTACTTGGTTAAGAGTTATACCTCTTCATTGAGAACCCCCATTTGTCTTACACCTTAATCCATGAAAGGATGGTATTATTATCAAAAAGATACCTTTATATCATTTTTAAGGATGTTATAAAAATATTTTTATAACGCCCCGACCCTAGATACCCAGAGACAGTGCATTATTACATAACATTGGCATGATCACAAAGGATCAATTCTCGAAAGACCGATTAGTTTAGTAGTATTGGAAACACTAGATATATTCATAAGTCTTACATTACATCATAAGGTAAAAAAACTACAACAACATCTTGTCTTCATATCCCCTCATAATATCCCAGCAGGTCATTCATAAATTACTTCTTCACATCCTGGGAAAAATAAAACATTGAAAGGGGTGATCTTAGATGCTTAGTAAGGATAACAATATAGCAGAAGCTTTCATAGATAAGCATAAACACTTAAAGTAATTTATAACTAAAACAAAAGCCTTTTAAACATGAACTTATTCATAATATGGCAAAGATAAAATGAAATAATTCCATTTACTTATTCACATGGATATTCTATTATTCGAACAATCACATGCAATATCAATAACCACTTTCATAATGATGGAATGCATAATGCCAAACTATTATAACCACATATCCAAGGCCTCCTGCCAAGACTACAAATAAGATTTTGCCAAGGCCTTGTGCCAAGACACTAGTTTGTCTCATGAGACCTACCGATGCATCGAGGAGCTATAGCGGGCTCCACCCGTCACTTACAAAGTCCAATGCATTCCTCATATGATCAGTTTTAAACATAACATAAGCATTCATATTAAAACTAGCATACGAAATGTCAATACTTTATCCACAAACCATGAATGGTATAAAAATAGCACATCCACAGTCAAACATAACTCATTCGATACAATATGGAAGATTGTATTGTATCATAATAACCTCAATCAAGAATGATGAAGGATATTGACATAGATGAAAATAATCATCAAAACAATTAGAGTGAAATATCCCCCTTTTTCTTGAAATCATTTAAAAGTCACACTATTTGTCAAGAATCCATTCAAAATAGATTTTAGAATCAAAGTGTCCCATACCACTTTCAAACTTTTAAAAGTAATTTTGATTTGAAGACTTTAATGTCCATATAAATAAATCCCTAAAACCATTTTTAAAACATGGACATTAATGAGAAAGATTTAGAATAACAAATCTTTAAAACATTTTAAAATGATATTTTAGTTAGAGTTACTAACCAAAATAGAGACACTTGAATACAAATAATTGAGGTAATCAAACTTTTTAATATAATGAGAATAAAGGGATTCATGATATACTATGTTAAAGTACATTATATACACCATATAAAAGTGATTTGGTGTATAACAACAAATAAGTCTCAATGGAATGTAAATTGAGATGAATTCTCTTATAAAGACCATATACTTAGGTTAAGGATAAATCAACTACATAATTATGTGAGACAAATTTAAATACACTCAATATTATTGGATATTCAGTTTAAATCAATCATAGGAAATTCACACATATTCTTGTAAAAACAACACCAATGAATTGGATATTTAACTCAACAAATGGAGATTGAGTTAAAATTACACTTATCAAGTTCAAATCTATGACTTGAGAATTTATCAATGGATTGATTATGTGTATCAAAAGTATATCCACATAAAGGGGATAGGAAATTATGACATAATAAAATTAATAGTGATTCCACACAAAATCTTGGAGTAAAATAATCAATGAAGTATGCGTAAAGCCAAATGAGTGAAAATTGAAATTTCAAATTCCCTTATCGATTAGGTAACTTACAAAACATACACCCATGAAATAAGGATCATACAATGATGATGTAAATACCCATAAATTAAAGTATATTACACAATTAATACAGTCATGGGTAGTACACATACACTACAAGCAATAAATAAGTGGTGAACAATGGAATTCTCACGAAATTAAGAGTGAGATAAGAAACCCATTACTTTGTAATTTTTCCTTGGTTGACGGTAGGTTAACCTCCTGTATAATGATAAAATAATTGTTATTGAATTATAAAAGACTCATTTACATTAATATGATATCATATATGATCTTTTGACATTGATTTGTTAATAATATCTTAGTATTATCGTCATTTCGGGTGTTAACTTACTCATTTTCCTTTATATTCATTGTTATGTAAGCCATGTTTGTTATGGATAGGTTGTATATTATTCATATAAAGAATTATATCAAGTCATTAAAAATTATTTTTAAATCATCAAATGATAATTATACTTGAATGGATACGATGGAGAATGAATCTCATCACTTTCGTGGAGACGGTAGTTCGTATGTACGCACGAGCGACAATATCATTCTTTTGAAGTTAAAATAAAATATAATTGGATGTTATATCATATAGAAATAATAATTATCATGTTATATTTATTATTTAAATGAATTTCACATCATTATTATTCCCATACAAATAATAATTTATTGAATAACAATTACACCACGACGTCGAGACGGTAAGTCGTACGTACGCACGTATGGTGACATGTTATTCAAAGGATGGATAGAATGCTGAATATGGTTGTAACATATTTATAATAACATCACATTATATATAAGATACTGTATTTATTATTTTATAATGGTAATAACAAAGAAATAATAAGTGTAAGAAGAAAGGAACTTGAAAAAGGGTGGTGAAATCATTACCTCTTCTTCGGGTTCTTCCTTTTTATTTGATCAAAAGGGATATTAGGTTGGCTTTCTGATCAAACTAAGGCCTCTAGGTTGTATTGAGGGAAGTTTAGAGAGTATTTGGGCAGAGTTTGGACGAACCAAAAGGCTTTGAAGGTGTGAGTTAATGAGAAGGGAGAGTGACATTTTATAAGAGGGGTGAGGGGCACCTTTGGAAAAGCTAGAAATATTATTTTATAATAAATTCATATTCGGTTTCTAATGGCTCAAAAGTGGATTATTTAAATATTAAGGTGGGGATAGGTCGAAAAAAACTCAACCAATATAATTTATACAGGTTTGGATTACTATATTAACCTTATCATTAATTATTAACTCTTAGTTAATTAGTTTCACTTTTACAATGTCTCTTTGTATTTTTATATTATATAGTTAATAAAATTACTATATACATCCAATCGACCCCCAAGTGGTCCATTAATAAAACACCTATCATGATATAAGTCTCTTGTCCGAACCTTATATTTTTAGGAATTTAATATCAATTAATAATATAATATTTGTTTTAAAAACTCTTTTATGTCAATTTTGACACTATTCAATAAATGATTTTTTTGAAACTCATAACAGAATGATTACTTCGAAAAAGGACAATTCAATAAATCCTAATATGTCATATTAACCTAGAAAATTAGTTTAATTCATAAAAAGTCTCAAATTATATTTATTTGTGCATTTACAATATCAATCATTTTAATTTTTCACTATTATGGTAATTACTGTATCACCATTGTGTCATAGCTAAATTAAATTATTTAATGTCTAAAAATTATAAATAAAATACAATTATATATTAAATCTTTTTATCTTTCTAATTAATATTTATACTTGAAACTCCAACATATATAACACTATGTAAAAATTGTTTTTCTAAAAGATATATTCTTGTGTCATTTTTGTATTCATTTTAACTTAATTAAAATAAAGTGTCCCTATCACTTACAAGTGGCTCCATGGGGTCCCAAAATCGACTCAAAGATGCTCATGGTCGGAAATTTATCAATCAATAAGGTTAGTACACGTTTTAGGGTAATTTTTTATTATTATAATATTATTTTTTAACCCTTATTTACCGGATTTACCCTTTAACCATGGTAAATAAAATATTTACCGAAGTAATTATTCAAAATGTCTAAAAATAAAAGTTTTTTATTTACACAATTTGAACATCCTGATTCAAAATATGGAATCCATTTTTCAAAATTCAAAACACATAATTGGCAGAAATTAATTTAAAATTAATTCCCGAAGTTAAAACAAAAAGCGTGTTTTTAAGAGATAATAACTATCAAAATATTGGCACTTGTTTATGTCTGGTTTAATTGTGAAATTATGTCCAATGAAAAACATTGAATTAAATGGTAAAAATATATTCTAAATATACTTTAAAACCACTCAACTTAATAATTTTTCAATATTAATTATTTTGATTAAAAAAGTTATTTTTAATTAAAATTTAGTAATTTTCACTATTCATCGAAATATGAAAGTTATCTGAAAAGTACCAAAATTTCACCCTAGGATAATTTAAATATTCCGAATCCAAAAATGAAGTCCATTTTGAGGGATAGAATTTATAAAATTTCAAAAATTATGTATTACTATTCATAACGGCTAGTTTGATTGGTTGTGGTGTGTTAGAATCTCGAAGTTGCGTACAATGCACGCCATTGCATTATTCAAAGGGAAACGTACCGAGGAAGCTTGGGGTGTTACATTCTCCCCTCATTAAATAAATTTCATCCTTGCAATTTTTTTAAAATTGGGCTTGATAATATAATGGAAAGTCTCACATCGGAAAAAGAGTCAATAAAACTGTCACTTTAAAAGAAAGGAAGAGAGGTATAAATGTCACCCAAGATAACCCATACGAGGATTCCATGTAGGAAAACATAGATATGGATGATAAACTAAGTGTTCAGTTCTGATGGAGAGGTATAGAAAACATGATCAGGAGAAAGTTAACAATTAGAAAATCACAAACTTGTGTTGGGACAAACGGTCCTTAGTCTCCCAGTAGGAAAAGTAAACGGACAACATTTTTTTATTTTAAGTTACATTACATAAGGATGAGGAATTAATTTATGATATTGACTTAGAACATAAAGAGATATACTTACTTTTTAAGTATAATTTCAGTCTTTAATAACTTTTTACCACTAACTCATTTTTTTTTGAACAATGAGTATTCAAGAAGACTTGGTCACAATGGAAGAGCTAGAATAAAATTCTATAGAAATACATGATCCATGTAGGATAAACTATATATTTACCTTGTCTTTAGAGATTAATCAATACCAAAATGGTTAGTATAATATCTAATGACCCCCCAAATGGATATTCCATTAGAGAAAAAAACACTAATCTTAATTTCTAAAATTAAACCATCAATACCCCAAAGTTAAATAAATACCATTCAATAATAAATTGTCCTTAAAATACTTCAATATAATCCAAACTAATATTGAAACTCAAAACTTATAAGAATGTAGTCTTCCATGTTAAATTGTATCTCCAAATGACATTAATTACTCTTAAAGTCACATACTTAGAAGTAATTAACCTAATCATTTCCATAAACCATCCAAATCACTATAAATCCACAATAAAAACATAGATAAAAATCCACCATTACTCCTCAAATGAAATCCCATACTATTCTATTTTCCATACAACAAAGCGAACAACTTCCAAAATAACATCTATCACTTAATTACCAAATCATTTTCCTATACTAAGGGTATTCATTTGATAAGACATAAGATCCCAAATCAAATTATTAATGATCAATAAAATCATTTAACTAAAAATAATAGTCACACTAACCAGGGACTTCACGTAGTCCAGTGGTGGGTGATAAATCCCAATCTCACTTTGGTTGTGGGTTTGATTCCCACAGCTTTGTCCGACGCGACGGGTTGTCACACGATCTACGTGATGTCATTTTTCAAAATCTATATTTTATAACATTACCAAAATGAGATAAATTCCTCAAAATAACCATAACATAATTTAACCACAAATCTTATCTCATACCTTTCATTTTCATCCCAAATTATAATAACTTATAATTTCCTCAAACCCAACGATCATATAAGACCAAATGGTTATTTATAACTATATCCGCAACAGAAATTATAATTCTTCCTCAAATATCATTTTCACATGATAAATTGCAGGTTTACACATACAGGAGAAAATTATTCCAAAGTAATCCCATCAATAAAGATCACTAACACTTTTAAACATTTCACCATCCATTTATTTCCACATAGGTTCTTCATCATATGTTCCTCGGGTTCCCACATTGCCTCTTCCATCTTATGATTTCTCCATAAAACTTTTACCAGATGAGTCATCCAGTTTCTCAACACTTTATCTTTGGTATGAAGAATTCTGATAGGCTCTCCACAATAAGATAGATCAGGTTCCAGTTCTAATTCTTCATAGGTGAGTACATGCGTTGGGTCAGGAATGTATTTTGTTACTAGAGATATGTGGATCACAACATGAAATCTGGAGAGACTAGGAAGATTTGCCTTTTGGTAGAATGCATTTATGTGTCACAATGGTACCTCAAGAATTTTTTAAAATCATCTACTTCCTTTACCCAAAAACTACTCATCCATCTTGGATTATATCGATGGAAGCATCGATGCATCATAAAAAAATAGGTATTTCTTATATATAATTTTGAGACATCATCTTTAACATGTTCTTTTAGAAAAATTCTCACTGATTCATCTTCAAATATTTCAAAATAAGGTTTTGGTAAATCAGTTTTCGTATATCCCAAAAGACATAAATATATAATTTGATACATATAGGCTATTCGAAGGTCTCCCTCTTCTGCAGCATCTACAAAATCATTTAGTGCATCGTAATTTTGAGATAAAGTGAATAATTTGAAGAGACCCTGATGGTACTTCCCACGCTTAGTGTGGTAAGAAAGTTGAGAGCGCAACATTATCCCATAGTCGGTACTTTATCCTTGAAAGAATCATGCAATTCTAGAGGTATTGGATGTCTCATAAAGTTATTTGCATATAACTTGGACATTTGAAAAAGTTTCAACATCGTCTGCACATGACTTCTAGATAATAATTGTAAGTAGTTCTTCAGGAAGAGAGAGAAGAGTTGTTCTTGATCTTGCTCCCTCCATGTTTCAACTAACAAAAAGAAAATACAATTAGGGTTTTTGAATACTTATCTAATAAGAATGTAAAAAAAATAGACATAATAGGATAATCTTGTAATTGAAAAATATATCCTAACTTGGGGTACCCTGTGTTAAAATCTAGGCTATCCACTATCTATTTGCCGACATATATTCTTAGGGGCATTTTTTTGTATTCCCTTAATAATGGTTCATACTAATCTTGTGAATTTACCAAAGCATATCCCCCGGGAGTGTCGTAACCAAGAGTGCAGCAAGGCCCGTCGTCGTGCACCAGTTCCCATTCGAGTCTAGCTCAAAGCGGAGTTTTTGTGTTTTACCCCTAGGTACATATGTTCCAGAGCCTCCTCAACCTGTTCGTATCTAGACAGGGATGTATTGCTCGGAAAACTCACAAAATATCTACAATACCAAAATTCTAGTATGTTCTTCTATACTAATCCTCAAATTCTCTCTTAGGGCTATGTGATCTAATTAGAGTTTATCTAAATCTAGCTTCCAAGGTTTTTACTAAACTTCCTCTGATACCAACTATAACACCCCGACCCTAGATACCCAGAGTCAGTGAATTATTACATAACATTGGAATGATCAGAAAGGATCAAGTCTCGAAAGACCGATTAGTTTAGTAGTCTTGGAAACACTAGATATATTTATAAGTCTTACATTACATCATAAGGTAAAAAAACTACGACAACATCTTGTTTTCATATCCCCTCATACTATCCCTGCAGGTCATTCATAAATTACTTCTTCACATCCTGGGAAAAATAAAACATTGAAAGGGGTGATCTCAGATGCTCAATAAGGATAAGAATATAGCAGAAGCTTTCATAGATAAGCATAAACACTTAAATCAATTTATAACTAAAACAAAAGCCTTTTAAACAGGAACTTCCGCATAATATGGAAAAAATAAAATAAAATAATGTCATTTACTTATTCACATAGATATTCTACTAGTCGAAAAATCACATGCAATATCAATAACCACTTTCATAATGATGGAATGTATAATGTCAGACTATCATAACCACATAGCCAAGGCCTCGTGCCAAGAATACAAATAAGATTTTTCCAAGGCCTTGTGCCAAGACACTAGTTTGTCTCATAAGACCTACTGATGCATCGAGGAGCTATAGCGGGATCCACCCGTCACTTACTAAGTCCAATGCATTCCTCATATGATCAGTTTTAAACATAACATAAACATTCGTATTAAAACTAGCATATGAAATGTCAATACTTTATCCACAAACCATGAATGGTATAAAAATAGCACATCCACAGTCAAACATAACTCATTCGATACAATATGGAAGATTGTATTGTATCATAATAACCTCAATCAAGAATGATTAAGGATATTGACATAGATGAAAATAACCATCAAAACAATTAGAGTGAAATATCACCCTTTTTCTTGAAATCAATTAAAAGTTACACTATTTGTCAAGAATCCATTCAAAATAGATTTTAGAATCAAAGTGTCCCATACCACTTTGAAACTTTTAAAAGGAATTTTTATTTGAAGACTTTAATGTCCATATAAATAAATCCCTAAAACTATTTTTAACACATGGACATTAATAAGAAAGATTTAGAATAATAAATCTTTAAAACATTTTAAAATGATATTTTAGTTAGAGTTACTAACCAAAAGAGAAACACTTGAATACAAATAATTGAGCTAATCAAACTTTGTAATATAATGAGAATAAAGGGATTCATGATATACTATGTCAAAGTACATTATATACACCATATAAAAGTGATTTGGTGTATAACAACAAACAAGTCTCAATGGAATTTAAATTGAGATGAATTCTCTTATAAAGACCATATCCTTAGGTTAAGGATAAATGAACTACATAATTAGGTGTGAAAAATTTAAATACACTCAATATTATTGGATATTCAGGTTAAATCAATCAGAGTAAATTCACACATATTCTTGTAAAAACAACACCAATGAATTGGATATTTAACTCAACAAATGGAGATTGAGTTAAAATTACACTTATCAAGTTCAAATCGATGACTTAAGAATTTATCAATGGAGTGATTATGTGTATCAAAAGTATATACACATAAAGGGGAGTGTAAATTATGACATAATCAAATAAATAGTGATTCCACACATAATCTTGGAGTAAAATAATCAATGAAGTATGTGTAAATCCAAATGAGTGGAAATTGAAATTTCAAATTCCCTTATCGATTAGGTAACTTATGAAACATACACCCATGAAAGAAGGATCATACAATGATGACGTAAATACCCATAAATTAAAGTATATTACACAATGAATATAGTCATGGTCAGTACACATACACCACATGCAATAAATAAGTGGTGAACAATGGAATTCTCACGAAATTAAGAGTGAGATAAGAAACCCCCTACTTTGTACTTTTTCCTTGGTCGACGGTAGGTTAACCTCATGTATAATGGTGAAATAATTGTTATTGAATTATACAAGTATCATTTACATTAATATGATATCATATATGATCTTTTAACATTGATTTGTTAATAATATCTTAGTATTATCGTCATTTCGGGTGTTAACTTACTCGATTTCCTTTATATTCTTTGTTACGTAAGCCGTGTTTGTTATGGATAGGTTGTATATTATTCATATCCAGTATTATATAAAGTCCTTAAACATTATTTTTAAATCATCAAATGATAATTATACTTGAATGGATATGATTGAGAATGAATCTCATCGCTTTCATGGAGACGGTAGTCCGTACGTACGAACGAACGACAATATCATTCTTTTGATGTTAAAATAATATATAATTGGATGGTATATAATGTAGACAGAATAATTATCATGTTATATTTATTATTTAAATGAATTAAACATCATTATTATAAACATCCAAATAATAATTTATTGAATAACTATTACACCACGACGTGGAGACGGTAAGCCGTACGTACGCACGTATGGTGACATGTTATTCAAAGGATGGATAGAATACTGAATATGGTTGTATCATATTTATAATAACATCAAAGTATATATAATATACTGGAGTTATTATTTTAGAATGGTAATAACAAATAAATAAGAAGTGGAAGAGGAAAGGAACTTGAAAAAGGGTGGTGAAATCATTACCTCTTCTTCGGGTTATTCCTTTTGATTTGATCAAAAGGGATATTAGGTTGGCTTTATGATCAAACTAAGGCCACTAGGTTGTAGTGAGGTAATTTTAGAGAGTATTTGGGTAGAGTTTGGCCGAAAAAAAAAGGCTTTGAAGGTGTGAGTTAATGAGAAGGGAGAGTTCCCTTTTATAAGAGGGGTGAGGGGCACCTTTGGAAAAGCTAGAAATATTATTTTATAATAAATTCATATTCGGGTTATAATGGCTCCAAAGTGGATTATTTAAATGTTAAGGTGGGGATAGGTCGAAAAAAACTCAACCATTAGAATTTAGACAGGTTCGGGTTACTATATTAACCTTATCTTTAAGTATTAACTCTTAGTTAATTAGTTTCACTTTTACAATGTCTCTTTGTATTTTTATAATATATTGTTAATAAACTTACTATATACATCCAAGAGACCCCCAAGTGGTCCATTAATGATACACCTATCATGATATAAGTCTCTTGTCCGAACCTTAGATTTTTAGGAATTTAATATCAATTAATAATATAATATTTGTTTTAAAAACTCTTTTATGTCAATTTTGACACTATTCAATAATTGATTTTTGTGAAACTCATAACAGAATGATTACTTCGAAAAATTTCAATTAAATCAATACTAATATGTCATATTAACCTAGAAAATTAGTTTAATTCATAAAAAGTCTTAAATTATATTTATTTGGGTATCTACAATATCAATCATTTTAATTTTTCACTATTATGGTAATTACGACATCACCATTGTGTCATAACTAAATTAAATTATTTAATGTCTAAAAATTATAAATAAACTACCATTATGTAGGAAATCGTTTTATATTTCTAATGAATATTTATAGTCTAAAATCTAACATATATAACCCTATGTAACAATTGTTTGGCTAAAAGATATATTCTTGTGTCATTTTTGTATTCATTTTAACTTAATTAAAATAAAGTGTCTCTATCACTTACAAGTGGCTCCATGGGGTCCCAAAATCAACCCAAAGATGACCATGGTCGGAAATGTATCAACCAATAAGGTTAGGACACGTTTTAGGGTAATTTTTATTATTATAATATTATTTGTTAACCCTTATTTACCGGATTTACCTTTTAACCATGGTAAATAAAATATTTACCGAAGTAATTATTCAAAATGTCTAAAAATAAAAGTTACCTATTTACACAATTTGAACATCCTGATTCCAAATATGGAATCCATTTTTTCAAATTCAAAACACATAAGTGGCAGAAATTAATTTAAAATTAATTCCCGTTATTAAAACAAAAAGCGTGTTTTTAAGAGATAATAATTATCAAAAGATTGGCACTTGTTTTTGTCTGGTTTAATTGTGAAATTAATTCCAATGACAAACATTGAATTAAATGGTAAAAATATATTCTAAATATACTTTAAAACCACTTAAATTCATAATTTTTCAATATTAAGTATTTCGATTAAAAAAGTTGTTTTTAATTAAAATTTAGTAATTTTCATTATTCATCAAAATATGAAAGTTATCCGAAAAATACCAAAATTTCACCCTAGGCTAATTTCGATATTCAAAATCCAAAAATAAAGTCCATTTTTAGAGATAGAATTTATAAAATTTCAAAAAGTAGGTATTACTATTCATAACGGCTAGTTTGATTGGTTGTGGTGTGTTAGAATCTCGAAGTTGCATACAATGCACGCCATTGCATTATTCAAAGGGAAACGTACTGTGGAAGCTTGGGGTGTTACAATTTTTTAAGGTATTTTCAAATATTTAAGGTTTAGAAAATGTTATAAAAGAGGATATGTGGTATCCTTTTAGAAGTTATGGAGAGGACACACTTGAAAATTTTCAAAATATTAATATATATTAATATCTTACTCACACCAAATGGATTCAAAATGACTAATATTAGAATATTATATTATATAGGGTCTCGATATGACTATAAAATAGTATTTAGACAATTTTTTAGATTATTTTAACTCTTATCTATTTAGTTTAACTCATCGTTAACCACTTTTAACTTTTATTGTAGTAATGAATTTTTACCTTAGTTATTATTCATAATGACCAAAAATTAAGTTGAAATTGTTAAATAATATTAATTATTATGATCCTAAATATTTAATAAATTTTACATTATTAAATCCCTATAATTTATATAAAATACATTTAAAATAAACCCAAAAAAACTCGATGAAAACGATTTTCTATAAAAATTACATTTTGAAGTATAAAAAATTTATACCAAAATTAAGAATAATTTAAATTAAAATAACAATAATTATATTATTTTTAATAAAAATTTAATAATTAAATTTTAAAATCAATTAAAAATAAAATAATACTTTTTAAATACATTAATGGAAAAGACAGTTTTCTATAAAATCAATATTTTGTCACTATTCATTGAAAAATTAATCTTTTCAGAAAAATCCCAAAATTTCACCTAAAGATAATTTTGATGTGATAATTTAAAAAATTGTATAATTTTTATAAAATAAATTTTCTAAAATTGGGGGAAATTGATTATAATATTTTCTAAAAAATGCAATAAATTCTAATTTTGAAGAAAAATAATTTTTAAAGCATAAAATAACTTTAATAAAAATTGAGTTTTTAATTACTAATAATTAATAAATAAATTTATAATAATTAGGACCATTATAATTATATTTCAAAATGCGGTTAATATTATTCATACCCACTAATTCAATAGCTAGGTTATAATGGTCATATTTAAAATATTAATATTTCAATAGTATATTGTGGTCAGTTTAAACCCAGTGTAGCATGTAAAGAAAGATATCAAATAAATAAAAATTTATTTAATTATAAATACACCATAAAATATCATGGTTTTAAATTCTTTCCCCTAATAATAATTTTTTCCTTGAAATTTTATCACTCATATAAAAAAATTGAGGATACTTCTACCACATCACATTCTAGGGTTCCAATACAGCTTCCTCAAATTTATGGTTTCACCACAAAACTTTAACCAAGTGAGTGATCTTGTTCCTCAGTATTTTTCCTCTGATTCAATATTTCTACTATTTTTTCTCATAAGAGAGATCATGATCTATTTTTACAACATCTAAGTTCAGTACATGTGAAGGATCAGGTATGTACTTACTTAGGAGAGATATATGGAACAAATCATGAACTTGAGAGATATTTAGTGGAAGCACCGGGTGAAAACAAAATATCCTAATAAAATAAATATTTTCAAATGAATAATATATCTAAGGATCATATTTCCTTAATTTCCAAATCTCATAACCTTCTTTCAAGGATATATTCATAAGAATACCTTATAACCAACTTTGAACTCTATATTTCACTAATGATTATCAGTATAACTTTTATTTAGACTCTGAGATGCCCTGATATGAAATAGAATGGCTCTAAAATTCTCTATAATTTCTTCATATAGCCTAGGTCCTAATATTTTTTGTCCAAATATCTTTAATTCTACACTTTATATCATATAGGTCATCAAAATGAGCCATCTGAATGCTCGAGTGAAAGCTATTGTTCTATGAAAACTCCACCAATAAAAGTTGTTGATTCAAAGCACCTTTGAAATCCATAAAATAGTATCTCAACATATCCTATAGAGTTTTAATAATCACCTTAGACTAACCATTTGTATGAGGATAATATGAAGTAATAAAGTTCAGCTTTACATTCAATGCTAACCGAACTTTGAGTTAAACCTTGAATCCTGATCAAATAAAATAGAATGTGGTACACCATCAAACTTATAACTTCCTTGATTTATATCCTGGAAAGTTGTCTATGGGATAAATATTCACTAATTGAAATGAAATATGATGAATTTTTAATGCAATTAACTATAATACAAATATAATTGTTCCCTTTTAAATGTTTTAAGGAGTCCAATAATGAAATCCAGAGTGATTTTTCCCATTTCCATTCTAGTATGGGTAATGGTTATAAAATACCCTTAGACTTATGTATCTCATCCTTAAATTTTTGACATACTAGACATCGAGATTCATATTCTTTATTATACATTTTCATGTTATCCCACTATAAATACTCATTCAGATATCTATAAACCTTCATACTTCTGATATGAATAGAGAATGATGAACTATGAGATTAATTCAATATCTCCTTCTTAAAGTATAGTTTTTATGGGATATATACTCTATTTCTAAACCTTATCATTTCATAAAAATCATGGTATAACTCATGAACATTTCTCACCTTCTACTATTTTCCAACATCCTCATGCACCTCTTTAATCCTAACATGGATGGATAGTTGAACATTCATCGGATAAATATATGATCTATCCCCTTTACTCATTATTTCAAGATCTATCTTCAAAAAATATATAAATATTGAATCTCTTTCAATCCACATCATCGAAAAACTAGCATGTTCTTTCATACACATGGCATCAACCACTTTTTTTTCCTTATCAGGGTGGTAGTGTATTGCAAAGTCATGCTCTTTAATCAATTCCAACCATATAATTTACTTCATATTTTACTCTTTCTATGTGAATATATATTTAAAGATTTTATGATTAGTATATATATCACATATTTTACCATAAATATAATGCCTCCA
Organism: Viscum album; assembly: GCA_963277665.1. Lineage (NCBI taxonomy): Eukaryota > Viridiplantae > Streptophyta > Magnoliopsida > Santalales > Viscaceae > Viscum > Viscum album. Next base: position 1,103,930,934 of record OY728158.1, on the reverse strand, counting down.
TATTTTCAATGAAAAAATTTCTACCTCTAACTATAAATCACATATCCAATAATTTTTCTCATGAATTTTCAATTTTCATGAGGAATAACCTATAACTATATAATTATATATGGGGATTCATCCAAATGCCTTAATATATGCATCATTAAATATCAAAAAGCCTTTTCTACTATAGAGTAGTGTGATCATAGGTGCATTAACCAACCTTCTTTTCATCTTCTTCAAATTTTCCTCACATTCATATGTCCAAAAGAATTTGGCTCCCTTTCATGTTAAATTGCTTAATATATTATATAGATTTAAGAAATTACTTAAATACAATTAATAATATCGATCCAATCTAAGAAAACTATGGATCTTATTCACAGTGGTTGGTTCATTCCATTGGTAAATAAACTTCATCATTGAAGGATCTACTGATATACCTTCACTTCAGATTATATGACCTAAAAATGAAACTTTTGTAGCTAAAATTCACACTTTTTTAATTTAGCATATATATTCTACATCCTCAAGGTCTTCAATAAAATTCTTAAATAATCTTCATTCTCATCCTTTTTTAAGAATAACATCTATAAATACTAGCACAAAATAATCTAGTTAATCCATAAAGACTTTATACATTAGATCCATGATGGTGGTGGAGATTTGGTGAGTCCAAATGGAATTAATATACATTCATAATGAATATACCTCATACATAAGGTTATCTTTGGTATATCCTCATTATTAAACCTTAATTGATGATATATATAATAAAGGTCAATCTTTGGAAAGTAATGATATCCACACAGTTAATCTTAAAAATCATAAATATGGAATAAAGGATACTTTTTCTTGATAGTTATATTATTAAGTTCTTGATAATCAATGTAAAGACACATTGATCCATATTTCTTCTTAAAAAATAATATTTTTACCCTATAGTTATGAACTCAGATGAATGAACTCTTTATCAAGAATCTAATGGAGTTTCTACTTCAATTTAAGAAACTCAGTTGGGGATATTCTATAAGGAGTCTTTGAAATAAGTGTGTGAGTAGGTAATAATTCTATTGAAAAATCAACTTCATCATTTGATGGAATACAAGGAAAGTATTCAAGAAATACATCACCATATTCATGAAAAAAAATATATATATTAAATATTGAGTTTCTCCCAAATATTTTTGATATATGTCTCTAATTAATAGGTTGTAAGTCCCATATAATAGAATTAATTCTCATTGTAATTTCATTTTCTTCCTCACACCGATAGATAATTATAGGTTGATTTATAATATCAAATTTATAGGGAACATTCTCAAAAAACTCAATATGAAATTCCCTACTCTAGATAAGAGGATAAGTGTGCCATAACCATCATGTTCCACTTTAATGATTGATATAGCATAGACCCTTCCCCAGTATAAGATTTATCCCTTATATTAGGTAATTGACACATATAATGCCCAAGTTCACCACAAAAAAAATACATTAAACTATTATTTATACCCTAATATGAACTTCATTTACCTACATTGAACTCTTTATTTTTCCTCAATAATTATATACTTTATGCACTTCTTTTCTACACATGAAATATTTTCTTATTCTATTAATATATTTCCTAGGGTTCTTCTTCCCGTATTCTCAACATGTAGAAATATGACTCTTCTTTCTTTCATGGTTTTCATAAAACTCCATTTTTTCTTATTAGTTATGTTAGGAAACTCACCCAAGTTGATTTTATTAATAATATATTGAGAAATATTTTTAGGAATAATCACAAAGTTTCACATTCCATCTCCCATTTCATTTGGTTTCTCATGAAAATAGTCTTTTCATTGGTAGTCATATTTTTTAATCACATGATTTCTCCTGGTTCCATCCATTGACTAAAACCATAAACATAGTGTGAGTATCAAACATCAATAATATAATTAAACAATCATATGGTTATAAAAATAATTATTATGATACCTTAAATTATGACACATTCTTTAAACCCATTACAATTTACATTCATCTCTTATCACTATGGATTATCATCAATTTTTATAGTTTCTATCGTCTTATTCATTATAATGAATCATAAAGATAATGTGAGTTAACCAATATGTATACACCAATAGTGTCTATATTGGTGTATAGTCTTAGTCCCACTCATAATTCACCATTTACAATTGACTTAATACCTAATTCACCCCTTTATAGTTGTTTCTCCTAGGGGAATCTGTGATAAAGATGCATCTACTTTCCAATATCCTGATGTATTTTCTATAAAATCCATGAAATATATACTTTACCAAAACTTTAGAATAATATTCTATACATATATTTGTCCAAATGGTTTTCAAAAAATTTCTTTAATAATAATATATAAAAATAAATAAACCCTCCTCTGATACCAAAAGAGGCAGCCCAAGAATAACATGCATAAGTATTACATCATTCTTGATGAATATTCAAAATATATCTCAATTATAAATAATTTAGTGGTATAAAGTTTTAGTGTCTTTGGATACTAGATACATGAAAAACTTATTTCTTAAAAGATCCTTAACATATCTCATTTTACCCTTGTAGGAATATCATACATATGTAATTCTATCCAAACCTATAAAATAAAAACATAAGAAATGGAGAGATCATATGCTCTATAAGGTTAAATATGGGAGATATCGGTCATAATAGAATATAAGATAATAAAAACGTTATGGTAACATTGTCACGACCCAACCCTACCTGGGCTCGAGCCGCAACTACCCCAAGCCCGCCTCCATAGGCCAGGGGCTGGTGACCAGCGCCGAAAGCACAACAACTCAGGGAGGCCTTTTCCTAAGTACCTGTACACACACAGGCAGCACACTCAATGCCAAAGTGCAGAGTAAAAAGAAAGAACAAGCAGAGTAAAAAAGAACAACTTCTATATATAAAAACCATAGAGTGCATCGACCTCTATAAGTACAAAGTACAAACTAAAAAGAAAATGGCCAAAACATGCACCCAACCCAAAAGTGCCACAACCCGGCAACAGGTAAACAAAAGAAACAGCTGACGGGTCTCCCACCTGGAACCCGGCTACGACCACCGCACGCGGTCCAAGCTCTCAAGCTCCTACGCTCCACTGAAGTCACGCTCCACCTGTCCATCGTCTGTAAGGGCACACTAAGTTTGGGCAAAGCCCAAGCAGTGGTGAGTATAAAAATACTCAGTAGGATACCCCGAAGTCTCGAGGGAGCAACAAAGTAGGTACCTAAGGGTGAGCAGTAGAGCGAACATGGAGAAGTAAAAGAGTACAATAGAGAGTGTAGTAATGAGTCCATCTCAACCCAACAAAAGAAAGGAAGTAGACTCATCCAGGCACAAGGAGCTGGAAATGGGGAGAAGATAAACTTCTCGTCGAGTCTTCACTACCTATAGCAGGAGAGTAGACTCATCCAACCACGAGAAGCTAGACACGGAAAGCACGTGTCATACCCCGTGCGTCTTCGCCTCTCCTGGAGGGAGGGTAACCAAGCCCAAGAAGTGGGTACTCGAACAAGGAATATAAATATATATATTCTCTACAAGAAGCCCGAACAAGCTCGTAAGGGGATCTCTGTCCCGTAGCTCAGCCCAAGAAAAGGTGAGTCGCCAACAGTCCCAGAATTAACACCATCATCGATGCCCAGCATCCCGCGCGTCTTCCCCGAACCGCAAGCCAAGGTCTCAATCACCACACCTCGACACTATCCACTTTGGGTGGCACTGACTCGCCCGCACGGTTTTAGATCACGTCACAAGAATGCATCTCGGTGGGTAAAGTGCTCCTCGTACTTGAGAGTTCTGGGGGAACATCAACCACAACTCGTCACTGCCCCGCAGTCGAGAGGTTTTCTCAAAGTCAAAGCCATCATAACACTGACCCATATAACCAAGGGTCCCGCTCCGGTAATCATGGAGGAAAGCCTCAGACTAGCCTAGTATAAAGGACTGAACCTGGAATGCCAACCGGTGTCCCCACTGCCCAGCCCTGCTGAAGGGTAATTCCTAACCAGATATCGGGTGACCCACTGCCCAGCCCTACTGGAGGGTAAACCCTAACACATCATCAAGCGACCCACTGCCCAGCCCCGCTGGAGGTTAAACCATGTTAAGATACTGGGTGACCCACTACCCAGCCCTGCTGGAAGGTAAACCATAACACATAATCCGGCGACCCACTGCCCAGCCCAACTGGAGGGTAGACCTTAATACATCATTAGGCGACCCACTGCCCAGCCCCACAGGAGGGAAGACCTGGAATAAGTCGACAGGTGACCCACTGCCCAACCGTGCTGGAGGGTAGACCTGGAACTAGACGACGGGCGACCCACTGCCCAGCCCTACTGGAGGGTAGACCCTAAGTGGTCATCGAGTGAACCACTGCCCGGTATCTGCTGGAGGGTAGACCCTAAGTGCATCAGGTGACCCACTGCCCAGTATCTGGTGGAGGGTAGACCCTAAGAGCGTTGGGTGACCCACTACCCAGTCTCTGCTGGAGGGTAGACCCTAAGAGGGTCGGGTGACCCACTACCCAGTCTCTGCTGGAGGGTAGACCCTAAGAGTGTCGGGTGACCCACTACCCAGTCCCTGCTGGAGGGTATATCCTAGAAGCTAATGAGAAACCCACTGCCCAGCCCCACTGGAGGGTAAAAATCAGAACTGTTCTGGCCATCCCTGCTAGATGGTACTGCTTGGTGAACACCGTTGTACTGGCCATCCCTGCCGGATGGTAACCCTATGGCGAGCCCAGCTCAAAACAACCTCAGCCCTACTAGAAACAACCTCAGCCCTGCTGGAAACAACCTCAGCCCTGCTGGAACAACCTCAGCCCTACTGGAACAACCTCAGCCCTGCTGGAAACAACCTCAGCCCTGCTGGAACAACCTCAGCCCTACTGGAACAACCTCCTGGGTAGAGGATCGGTTCCCTCATAAAGTGTTGGTCACACCGAAACCACAATCTCTACCAGGGAACACGGAGAAACAGGAGAAACTCCCCAGGCCACACAAGGCGATCACGCTCCAATCCGCTGAGTCACTGTCGAAGCGAACTGAGACATCTCATCCCAGAAAGGGGGGAAAACACCCATATTGTACGAACACCCATAGTCACAGACGGTGTCGCAGTCCGGTGAAAGGGAACAGTACTGAAACCCCTCACAGCTGAAGAAGCAGAGGAACCAAACCATCTCTGCCAGCCAAGCCATCGAGAACAAGACCAGGGGGAGACCGCTGAACCCTACTGGTCAGACAAAAGAGCACCAGGCCAGGGGAAACTCCACCCTGCTGGTCAAACAAATGAGCGCAGAGGGACCCTCTACGTCACGAGAGGTCAAAGTACGTAAAGCAGAACAGGGCACGCACATGGGGCCCACATGACGTGTGGCCCCAAGTCAACCCCAACTGAGCGCACAAACATCCTCAGGTACAAACAACCACACGTACCTCTAATCGCTCCCGTATACTCCCAGAGTATACCTCATTCCAGCCCATAGGCTATTATACACACGGTACCCAACGTCAACGTGAAGGCATGACATAACAACTCCAACCTGCCACCTCATCAGCTGAGGCACAGCCAACCACGTCTCGTGGACAATTTATATCTCTCTCCCAAGAGTGCACGATCACACGCCAAGGGTCCGCTATAAACAAGGTAGCACGAACCACCACCAAAGCACCTCTCATGCTCCACATTTAACAAGATCGTGCAAGAGGCTCCGCACCACCAAACGGATCACACCGTTGTAATCCTCGCGGAAAAACATGCGAGATCGACTACTTACTCGCCTCCAACGGATATCTGATGGAAAAGTCACCAACACCACCTCACGCCCGAACGGCGTTCCGTGATCCCGAGCCTCAGCCTCGAAAACAGTCGGGCACATCGCACCAATGCGATCCCCTCAGGAAAAAATGTCAAAAGCACTACTCACTTGAGTGCAACGGATATCTGGAGAAAAAAATATGTTCTGGCGCACTGCACACGAGCGGTGCTTTGTGGGACCCACATCCCGGTCCTGAAACTCAACGAACGGATCGCACCGTTGCGATCCTCTCGAAAAAGCACACAAAATGGACTACTCACTTGTCCAAAATGGTCATCCGGTGATAAAGATGGAAAATCATTGTCGACGCCCAAACGGCCCTCATGGGCCCCACACCATCGCTCTGAATTAGGGCGGGCGGATTGCACCACTTCAATCCCCTCATAAAAACACCCAACATCGACTGCTCGCACGCCCCAAACGGACGTCAGATGAAAAAGTCGTGAAACGCTGCACGCCGCTCAAGAGACGGGTCGTGGGGCCCACACCTCAACTTCGGCCTCAATGCATGGAACTGCACTGGAAACCTTCACCTCAGTACCAGGGTCGCAACGCCACTGACGGTGCTCAAAATGGACATCGGACGTGTCCGCGCCGTCCAAAACAAGAAACTTGGGGAAAACGCTCGTCCACTTAGGGACACGTCGCGCCTCTGTGGCCCCTCGTTTCAGGAATTAAAAATTTCTGAAACCATCTCAAAAATTTTTTCTCAAACTAAGGGTTGCGTCGCCGTAGACGGCACAAAGTTTCGACCCACGGTTTGAAAGTTACGGCATTTTAATTCCGTCGGACGCATGTGGGGGTGGACCGGACCGGTCCGGCCGGTCCACACCCCCTGGACCGGCTCAAGTCGGCCGGTCCGCGGCTCTGCCGGCCGAACCGCCGCGGCCTCGGTTCATCTATGCGGACCGCGTGCCTCCAAGACCACCGGCCACGAGGTCGTTCGCTTCTCCACGCGGAGACCCGCGTTCAGCGGGTCTCTGCCTCCCGAGCGGGGTCGCGCACCGCGACCCCGGACACCGCGTCAACCGGCCGGCTGCGCTGGCCGGTACTTCTGCTCCGCCGCGGAGCGCCTCCGCCTGGCGCCACCGCCAGACGCCGCTCACCCTCCGCGAGCCCCGGCCGTCACCGAGGAACCCGCCGCCTGCCGAGGAGAAGTCGCTGCCGCCTGCAGGTGTCGCGCCGCCGCCTAAGCCTGCCGGACCGCCGGGAAACACCCAGAAATCCCGAATTTCCCGCAACCTTTGGTGAACATTTTCGATCGACTCCGAACTCGGATTTTAAATCCGAAAGATGCGATGGAAAGCTCATGAATTATACTACAAGATTATGGTCTTTGATTTCAAAATAGACAGCAATTCGATGTTGTAAATGAATAAAAAGAAAGGGTTCGGGAATTAAAACGCAACCAAAATCCTCCTACCTCTTGGGAGATGCCCGGAGCTTCACGGTGAGTCCGCCGCCAGGCCGCGCCTTGCCGGAGCTTCTTCACCGGAGCTGGAGGGGGAGAGGTAGGATTTCCTCCTTGCTGATGTCCAAGTGAGGAAGAGGAATAGGGAGGGGGTGACTTAAGCGTTTAAATAGAAACGCTTAACCACCCGCCCGTCGGTCCAAACCCGAACCCTCACCAGGGTCGATGTTAAGCCTCCCCTAGGGTAAACACCACCTCCCAATCACAACGGCTATCTCAGAATTTTAATCAGAGACCCCTTTCAAAAGTTATAAAATTTAACGTCCGAAGCCGCTAAATTACGAAAACGCCCCTGGGGCCATTTTTCACAAACGGCCCGTGCCCGCGAAACGTACACCCCTCCTAGGGTAAACGACACCTTCAAAACTCAACGGTGTCCTCGGTTTCCCAATCCGAGTCACCGTTTAAGAGATACCTTCGTTTCTCCATTAAACGAATTAATTTATTTATTTAATCCGTTTAACGTTCCAGAAGCGGGCGAGGGGTCCAAACATCCAGCGCCGACAAGTTTTATGTCGTTACTAGGGTAAACACCCCATTCCAGTCCCATAAGTACACTCGGATCTCTGATCTGAAGCACCGTTTAGGAGTAATACCATTTTTTTAGCGTTTCCAGTGTGAACGTACTGAAAATTTAATTCTGGCCACTCCGGGGCTCGGAATCGCACGTCATCTGAAGGTGCTGTTCTGGAATATCATCAAGAATATTCCAAAGTCTTTCGCAGTAAAAACTGGGTTCTTACATCATTCCCTCCTTCAATATTTTCATCCTCTAAAAGCAAAACTAGGGAGCAACACATGGTACTAAGCCCACACTTGGCTTTCCCATACCCAGAAGAACCCACGCACAGCTCTGTGTCACCGCACATAGACCAAAGGATTGATCCATTCATGCGAGGTCGTCCCTTTCCGATGTCGTGCACCCACTCTAGACTTTGGGGTTAGGGCAAGGCGGTAGGGTACCTCTCCATCCCTTCGCATGGTCTCAAATGGACCGAAGGCTCTCGGGGGTAGCTCACCTCCCCGAACCAAACTCTACGTCGCACGCCACGACTAGAATCACTGCCCGCACTTGAAACAAGGCCCGGTGATTCCCTACTTCAGAATATCTATATGGAGAAACACCCAAGGATATCTGGTCATTCACGGTTCCACAGTCGATGCTCTCTTACACGCTCAAAAGGCGAAGGAGTCAACACCATCGACTAAAGGAAAAGGTGTCACGCCTTTTTCCTTACCAACACAGGGTTACACCCGACGCGTTGCGTCACCCTGGTAACACCTCAAACAAGGAGCAGGGAGAAAAGCCTTTCACACGCAGAGCCTAACAATTCCACTGCAAAAAGTAGAAGAATCGCAAGGGGTACCTCTCACCATCCCATGCTCTACAGGATCGTAGACATCCAAAGCTCGCGGCTGTCCATGGTCCCAATCGTCATCTCCTGGAGCCTGAAGTGGACCACCTAGTGGTGACGAGGAGATCTCATAAAGTCGTCCCCCACTACCATCTCCTCACGCTCCTCTACTAGCACCACCTCTCTGGGTACTACTCCGATCACGGCGCTGCCTCTGCCGTGGTGGTGCGCCTGCTGCCTGCCCGAAGCTCTCAGCAACTCGGGGCGGGCAGTCTTGTGCCAAGTGACCTCGCCCGTCACAAGCATAACACTGACTCTCTCTGGGCTTCACTGGTGCCCTCTGGTGCCACTGTGGTGTACGACCACGCCCCTGAGTCCAGTTTTTAGTAAGCCACCTACGTCGAGGTTCTTCTTTCCGACGCCCACTAGCTGCGGTAGACGTCTCGGCTCCAACGTGCCTGCTGCCACCACCAACTCTAGAACGTGATAGGAAGCCCTCTGTCACCAGCGCCTACTCTAGCACCCCGTCATATGTGGAAATGCCCAAGGGTAATATGATATCACGAATCTCTCGACGGCGACCCTTCTCAAACTTCAGTGCTCGTATGTTTTCGTCATGGACCAAGTCCGGGTAAAAGCGTGCACGGTCTGCGAAACTAGCCGCGTACTCGGCTACTGTCATCCCTCCCTACTGAAACTGCAGGAGCTCCTGAATCCAATCGAAGCATAAGCAGGAGGGGCAAAAATCCTCACGAAACAACAACTGGAAGTCACCCCATGAAAGCGATGACTCGTCAAAAAGCTAAGTTCCCAGACTCCACCAACGCCAAGTTGCCCCACAAAAAAGGGTGGCTGCCAAAGCCACTCTCTGATTTGTCGGTGTCTGCACAAGACTAAAAAGGAAAACCACTATCTCAAGCCAAACCTCTGCTGCCTGAGGTTCTGGCTCACCACTGAACCTTAGCGGTCTCTGCCAGTGGAACTCACGGAGCACGCTCAACTTGCGCTCAAGCTCAGATTGCTCTGCTGAAACTGCCTGTTGCTCAACAGGTGGGGGTGCTGCTACCGGCCCACCCGGAGAAAGGGGATCACATGATGGGTCCTGGACTATGGCCTCGTAACTCACAGGGTCATCGTCATGAACCAAAGTTGGTATCCTGGCCGGTTGTCTTCACGGAGACATCCTGAATATTATCAAGGAGTGTCGCGGTCAGATGAGCATATGTGTATATACCAATAACAACAAAAATGGGGAGCTGACTCAAGAAGGACAGTCAAAGACTCAATCCTATGTGATGCATAAACAAATTTTTCCCTGCAACAAGTGTCTCAGCATGCCGAGTCGACAACCAGGTTATCAAGGTCCTGGTGAATGGATACATCGGCCGCCGCACCATCACTAGACTCCCTGGCCTGAGAGCCGCTCTCAAGACACGTTAACACTATTTCCCTAAATCCCAACCAATTCCTTTTTAGGGACTTCCGCACAACGTCCCAAAGAACGAACCACCTCTAATACCACTTTGTCATGACCTGACCCTACCCGGGCTCGAGCCGAAACTACCCCATGCTCGCCTCCATAGGCCAGGGGCTGGCGACCAGCGCCGAAGGCACAACAACTCGGGGAGGCCTTTTCCTAAGTACCTGTACACACACACGCAGCACACTCAATGCAAAAGTGCAGAGTAAAAAAGAAAGAACAAGCAGAGCAAAAAGAACAGCTGCTATATATATAAACCACAGAGTGCATCGACCTCTACAAGTACAAAGTACAAACTGAAAAGAAAATGGGCAAAACAAGCGCCCAACCCAAAAGTGCCACAACCCGGCAACAGGTAAACAAAAGAAACAGCTGATGGGTCTCCCACCTGAAACCCAGCTATGACCACCACACGCGGTCCAATCTCCCAAACTCCTACGCTCCACTGAAGTCACGCTCCACATGTCCGTCGTCTGCAAGGGCACACCAAGTGCGGGCAAAGCCCAAGCAGGGGTGAGTATAAAAATACTCAGTTGGATACCCTGAAGTCTCGAGGGAGCAATAAAGGAGGTACTGAAGGGTGATCAGTAGAGAAAACAGGGAGAAGTAAAAGAGTACAACAGAGAGTGCAGTAATGAGTCCAACTCAACCCAACAAGAGAAAGGAAGTAGACTCTTCCAGGCACAAGGAGATGGAAACGGTGAGAAGATGAACTTCCCGTCGAGTCTTCTCTGCCTATAGCAGGAGAGTAGACTCATCCAACCACGAGAATCTAGACACGGAAAGCACGTGGCAGACCCCGCGCGTCTTCGCCTCTCCTGGAGGGAGGGTAACCAAGCCCAAGAAGTGGGTACTGTAACAAGGTATATACATATATATATATGCTCTACAAGAAGCCCGAACAAGCTTGTAAGGGGATCTCTATCTCGTAGCTCAGCCCAAGAAAAGGTGAGTCGCCAACAGTCCCAGAAGTAACACCATCATCGATGCACATCATCCCGCGCGTCTGCCCCAAACTGCAAGCGAAGGGCTCAATCACCGCACCTCGACACTATCTGCTTTGGGAGGCATTGAATCGCCCTTACGGTTTTAGATCGTGTCACAAGAATGCGTCTCAGTGGGGAAAGTGCTCCTCGTACTTGAGAGTTCTGGGGGAACATCAACCACAACTCTTCACTGCCCCGCAGTCAAGAGGTTTTCTCAAAGTCAAAGTCGTCACAACACTGACCCATATAACCAAGGGTCCTGCTCCAGTAATCACGGAGGAAAGCCTCAGACTAGCCTAGTAGAAAGGACTGAGCCTGGAATGCCAACCGGTGTCCCCACTGCCCAGCCCTGCTGAAGGGATCCTAACCAGATATCGGGTGACCCACTGCCCAGCCCTGCTGGAGGGTAAACCCTAACACATCATCGAGCGACCCACTGCCCAGCCCCGCTGGAGGGTAAACCATGTTAAGATACTGGGTGACCCACTACCCAGCCCTGCTGGAGGGTAAACCATAACACATCATCCAGCGACCCACTACCCAGCCCCGCTTGAGGGTAGACCTTAATACATCATTAGGCGACCCACTTCCCAGCCCCGCTAGAGGGTAGACCTGGAATAAGTCGAAAGGCGACCCACTGCCCAGCCGTGCTGGAGGGTAGACCTAGAACTAGACGACGGGCGACCCATTGCCCAGCCCTACTGGAGGGTAGACCCTAAGAGGTCATCGGGTGACCCACTGCCCAGTCTCTGCTAGAGGGTAGACCCTAAGTGCGTCGGGTGACCCACTGCCCAGTCACTGCTGGAGGGTAGACCTTAAGAGCATCGGGTGACCCACTACCCAGTCTCTGCTAGAGGGTAGACCCTAAGAGCGTCGGATGACCCACTGCCCAGTCTCTGTTGGAGGGTAGACCCTAAGAGCATCAGGTTACCCACTGCCCAGTCCCTGCTGAAGGGTAGACCCTAGAAGCTGATGAGTAACCCACTGCCCAGCCCCACTGGAGGGTAAAACTCAGAACTGCTCTGGTCATCCCTGCTAGATGGTACTGCTTGGTGAACACCGCTGTACTGGTCATCCCTGTCGGATGCTAACCCTCTGGCGAGCCAAGCTCGAAACAACCTCAGCCCTGCTGGAAACAACCTCAACCCTGCTAGAAACAACCTCAGCCCTGCTGGAACAACCTCAGCCCTGCTGGAACAACCTCAGCCCTGCTGGAAACAACCTCAGCCCTGCTGGAACAACCTCAGCCCTGCTGGAACAACTTCCTGGGTAGAGGATCGGTGCCCGCATAAAGTGTTGGTCACACCGAAACCACAATCTCTACCAGGGAATACGGAGCAACGGGAGAAACTCCCCAGGCCTCACAAGGGGATCACGCTCCAATCCGCTGAGTCACTGTCGAAGCGGACTGAGACATCTCATCCCAGAAAGTGGGGAAAACACCCACGCTGTACGAACACCCGTAGTCGCAGACGGTGTCATAGTCCGGTGAAAGGGCACAGTAATGAAACCCCTCACAGCTGAAGAAGCAGAGGAACCAAACCATCTCTGTTGGCCAAACCATTGAGAACAAGACCAGGGGGAGACCGCTCAACCCTACGGGTCAGACAAAAGAGCACCAGGCTAGGGGAAACTCCACCCTGCTGGTCAAACAAACGAGCGCAGAGGGACCCTCTACATCACAAGAGGTCAAAGTACGTAAAGCAGAACACGGCACGCACATGGGTCCCACATGACGTGTGGCCCCAATTCAACCCCAAATGAGAGCACAAACATCCTCCGGTACAAACAACCACACGTACCTCCAAGCGCTCCCGTATACTCCCAGGTTATACCTCATTCCAGCCCATAGGCTATCATACACACGGCACCCAACGTCAATGCGAAGGCGTGAAATAACAACTCCAACCTGCCACCTCATCGGCTGAGGCACAGCCAACCACATCTCGTGGACCAATTAAATCACTCTCCCAAGAGTGCACGATCACATGCCAAGGGTCCGCTACAAACAAGTTAGGACGAACCACCACCGGAGCACCTCTCATGCTCCACATTTAACAAGATCGTGCAAGAGTCTATGCACCACCAAACGGATCGCACCGTTGTAATCCTCTTGGAAAAACACGTGAGATCGACTACTTACTCACCTCCAACGGATATCCGATGGAAAAGTCACCAACACTGCCTCACGCCCGAACGGCGTCTCATGATCCTGAGCCTCGGCCCCGAAAATAGTCAGGCACATCGCACCAATGCAATCCCCTTGGGAAAACACGTCAAAAGCACTACTCACTTGAGTGCAACGGATATCCGAAGAAAAAGATACGTTCCAGCGCACCGCACATGAAGGGTGCTTCGTGGGACCCACATCCCGGTCCTGAAACTCAACGAACGTATCGCACCATTTCGATCCTCTCGAAAAAGCACACAAGATGGACTACTCACTTGTCCAAAACGGTCGTTCGGTGATAAAGATGGAAAATCACTCTCGACGCCCAAACGGCCCTTGTGGGCCCTGCACCATTGTTCTGAATTAGGGCGGGCGGATTGCACCATTGCAATCCCCTCGAAAAAACACCCAACATCGACTGTTCGCATGCCCCGAACGGACGTCTGATGAAAAAGTCGTGAAACGCTGCACGCCGCTCAAGAGACGGGTCGTGGGGCCCACACCTCAACTTCGGCCTCAACGCCTGGAACCACATTGAAAACCTCTGCCTCAGTGCCAGGGTCGCAACTCCACTGACGGTGCTCAAAACGGACATCGGACGCGTCTGCGCCATCCAAAACAAGAAACTCGGGGAAAACGCTCGTCCACTTAGGGACACATCGCACCTCTGTGGCCCCTCGTTTCGGGAATTAAAAATTCCCGAAACCATCTCAAAAAGTTCATCTCAAACTAAGGGTCGCGTCGCCGCAGACGACACGAAGTTTTGACCCATGGTTTGAAAGTTACGTCATTTTAATGTCGTCGGACGCAGGTGGGGGTGGACCGGACCGGTCCGGCCGGTCCACACCCACTGGACCGGCTCAAGCCGGCCGGTCCGCGGCTCTGCCGGCCGAACCGCCACGGCCGCGGTTCATCTGCGTGGACCACGCGCCTCCAAGCCAACCGAACATGAGGCTGGTCGCTTCTCCACGCGGAGACCCGCATTCAGCGGGTCTTTGCCTCCCGAGTGGGGTCGCGCACCGCGACCCCGAACACCGCGTCAACCGGCCGGCGCAGCCGGCCGGTGCTTCTGCTCTGCCGCGGAGCACCTATGCCTGGTGCCACCGCCGAACGCCGCTCGCCCTCCGCGAGCCTCGGCCGTCACCGAGGAACCCGCCGCCTGCCGAGGAGAAGTCGTCGCCGCCCGCAGGTGTCGCGCCGCCGCCTAAGCCCGCCGGACCGCCGGAACCCGCCGAGAAACACCCAGAAATCCCAAATTTCCCGCAACCTTCGGCGAACATTTTCGATCGACTCCAAACTCGGATTTTAAATCCGAAAGATGCGATGGAAATATCCTGAATTATGCTACAAGATTATGGGATTTGATTGCAAAATCGACAGCAATTCGATGTTGTAAATGAATCAAAATGAAGGGTTCGGGAATTAAAACGCAACCAAAATCCTCCTACCTCTTGGGCGATGCCCGGAGCTTCATGGAGAGTCCACCGCCGGGCCGCGCCTTGCCGGAGCTGCTTCGCCGGAGCTGGAGGGGGAGAGGGAGGAGTTCCTCCTTGCTGCTATCCAAGTGAGGAAGAGGAAGAGGGAGGGGGTGACTTAAGCGTTTATATAGAAACGCTTAACCACCCGCCCGTCGGTCCGAACCCGAACCCTCAGCAGGGTCGATGTTAAGCCTCCCCTAAGGTAAACACCACCTCCCGAGCACAATGTCGGTCTCGGAATTTTAATCTGAGACCCCTTTCAAAAGTTATAAAATTTAACGTCTGAAGCCGCTAAATTACAAAAACACCCCTGGGGCCATTTTTCACAAACGGCCCGCGCCCGCGAAACGTACACCCCTACTAGGGTAAAAGGCACCTTCCAAACTCAAATGTTCCCTCGGTTTCCCAATCCGAGTCACCGTTTGATAGATCCCTACATTTCGCCATTAAACGAATTAATTAATTTATTTAATCCGTTTAACGTTCCAGAAGCGGGCGAGGGGTCCAAACATCCCGCGCCGACAAGTTTTATGTTGTTCCTAGGGTAAACACTTCATTCCAGACCCATCCGTACACTCGGATCTCTAATCTGAAGCACCGTTTAGGAGTTATCCCATTTATTTAGCGTTTCTAGTGTGAACGCACTGAAAATTTAATTCCAGCCACTCCGGGGATCGGAATCGCATGTCGTCCAAAGGCGCTGCTCTAGAATATCATAAAGAATATTTCAAAGTCTTTTGCAGTAAAAATTGGGTTCTTACAAACATAATCAAGAACATGTTATCAATATAAAAGATTCATAACCAAAAAATATTAGATCATGATTTCCAAAATCATGTCATGTCCAAAATCAGGATTAATAAGGTTGTCAAACAAGTAATCATCATTCAAGAGTCATAACATAAGAATGTTTCATCTTAAGAATAGGAAATCATAATATTGTAAAAATAGCTACTCACAATCATTTCCATGCATAATATTGTGGTTATAGCTATAATAAAACATACTCACGCATCAAAATGCGAGCAAAGTCATTCATAATCATTCCCCCGCATAATCTCGTGAGAATAACTAGAAAAAAAAATACTCACATAAATATGTGAACATATTTATTTGTGATAATGTCTATTCTTATCATCCTCATCTCATGAGATATCTATATCACATTTTCCAATGCATTAAAGTGATATAACAGACCCAACCATCACATAATCATGATTAATTCATATTTACCAAGATTAAGAAAACATTTATTATTTCATCATATCTTAACATGTGGAAAATAAAATGGGTTTCCTCAAGATTTTATCATTATAATCAATAACCATCGATATAAAAACATGGATAGTATCATTTTATCATCTCACCAATAAATCATAAGTAATATTAATACATGTTGTTAGAGATGGAAATATATTTAAAACATTACTAGAACATTTCTTAAGGAAAATACCCTTTTAATTTTCAAATCAACCATATTAAATATAAAAAATTTAAGAATATTTATAAAAAAATTATATTTGAAAATAACCATGGAAACTTATAAAGGAAACTTAAAATCAAAGAGTAGTTATGATGGCAGAAAAGTTGTTCATGTAGTATATATTAAAACAATTATTATGTTCACACATTTTCTAGGAAGTATATTTTTCAAAATAAAGATTATTTTTAAAACTTTTTATAGATATTATAATATAAGTAAAAAATTATTTAATAAATCAATGGATAATAATAATAACATTCTTGAATACATTTTAAATAAAATATATACATATAGGAAAAAAATTCCCAGGAAAATAGAAAATAATGTAAAATTTTCTTAAAAACATTTTATCAATAATTTTATATACCAAAGATAGGATAATGAAATGAAAACATTAAAAACCTATAAATAACTAGATTATAATAAAATAGAAGGGGTTAAAGGATAAGTATCATATAATTTCCCCTAATGTAAATTTAATATAAATAATCTTGAAAATAAATGGTATTTTATTGTTAATATATGATATTATTTATATAATGGATCCAAAATGACTCGTCTTCAAGTATTAGGTGATATAGGATCAAAATATAACCATAAAATATGAATAGACAAGTTTTTAGGCCTTTTTAACACTTATTTATTTAGTGTAACCCCTTTTAACCTTTAATGTAATAATGAATTTTTAGCTTATTTACCATTCATAATGAAAAAGAAATTAAGCTAACCTTATTAAAAAATATTAATTATGTTTAATTAGAATACGAAATCCATTTTATATGATTCAATCCCTATAAGTGTCATAAATTACTTTAAAAATAAACACTCAAGACACAATGAAAAATAGTTTTCCATACAAATGAATTTTTAAGTATAAAAATGTTTTCATACAAAAATTAAGCATAATGTAGATTAATATATACTCTTATTATTATTTAAGAGTTTTTTTTGGGTTCAGAGGGTGTTGGAGTTGGTTTGGGAACTTCCTGTAGAACCTGGGTTAGATGTTGTATGTTGGGCACATTCACACTGTGAATATGATTCATGGTGTGAATCTATCACTAGGAGAAAGCCATGAAACTAGTTTATAGCATGAAAAATTATAATCAATGAAACATTATTTCATCATAAAAATATAAATCAGGATAATTTAACTTGAGGAGATGCCTTTTTCGGCATGCATGCGACTCATGGGATTCTCGTCATGAATCTATATTTCACATCATGAATCATGTGTAAATTATAGGTTTTATACATTTGATGCATAAATAATTTTCATTCTTTCAATTTTCAAGCCTACTCTAAAAACCTAGGTACTCTTCTAGCTCATTTGGGTTATTTATACTCCTTATGGATCACTCTATTCACCATTCGATCTCCATGGTGGTTGGGTCTCTTCTTCTGGGTAAGAGGCCTTTTTCTTCTTCGATTTCATTGAGAATGGTAGTATCATTGGATATGGTTAAGGATATGAAATCATGTGTTTTTATCATGTTTTAATAGTGTTTTTAGGTTCCTTTAGATCCATTATCAGAACATCTTCTAGGGGTTGGTCTTCATTGGTTGTGGTGTGACAGGTGTGTTTTATTTGGGGTATGTTGTGATCTATCCTTTTTTTCATATATATTATTTATGTAATGTGATTATAATATGTGGGAATCAATTATAGGTCCTATTTTGTTGTCTTTGTGTTTTTTCTAGTGTTGATGAATTTTTTTGTGCATGTGTGCAACTTGAGTTTGAGGTATGTGGTTTTGTCTCTATCCTTTTTTGAATGAACCTGGATTGTTATTATTTTATAAATTATTTTATAAATTAATTGGCATGTTTTTTTTGTGTGTGTAAATGTATTTTAAATAGAAAAAGGGTTTTCCCTTGGGTTTTTTAAAGGAAAATGTGTGTTTTCAAAGAATTGGGAAATGGGTTTTCAAAGAAGGTTTGATAAATGAAAAAGGTTGTTTTAAATTGACTGTAAAAATCCATTTTGAAATGATTTGAGAAATTAAGTATATTGAAATCCTTGGGTACATAGTTGGAAGGTGTATCTTAGGTCCATAATCTATTTTATATAAAAGGGTTCACTCATAGTATTTTCCTCTACTTCTTAGGACCATTGATCTAGAGATTGATATTGACATCGTTGGGGGTTCACTCGTGGGGGGTTTATTCATGGGGTGTTACTCTACACCCTAGTAATGTTGTTCTAGGGGATTGAGTATGCACTAGTCATTGATTATGGTATGACTAGTCTATTATCCTATCCTGTTGTGATCATTGGAATTATTTTCCATTTGATTTGGATTTTTATTATTCTGTTATTGATATACCAACTTTGAATTTGATGAATGTTTATGAAAATTTTTCTTTGAAATTTTTTTTCCTATCTTGTTTTTTGAACTATAGAAAAAGGGAAATATTTAATATGATTTTGATACGAACTACTTTAACATTTATCATTCCATGTTTTATTTAAAATGAGCATATTTGGTTTTTTTGTATAGATACTTGATATGGAACACCTGGTTGGATCTTACTGAGCATGTTTATCTCACACCCGGCACACCCCTTCTACAGTGTGTAGAACAGGTTATGTCTTTTAATGTAGAAAAATTAATGGTTCCACAGTGAGTAAGTGAGATTTCATTCAGCTAGGTATGATATCTGGTGGTGAGATGGTGGGATGTTTCCCAAATTATCACATGGAGAAGTTTTCTTTTTTAGTTTTCTCTTATTCTTGGACTTGTACTTTAGATTTTGTTCTGACTATTTGAGTTGTATCACTCCTACTATTTCTTTAAGATATGGAATGTGTCTTCTGGTTATTCTTTTATTGATTATTTCTACTATGTATATATATTCCATGTCATATGTATCAGGTTGGGTGAAATCATTCCCTATGGTTTTTGTTGATTCACAGGTGCTAGTAGCCAGACCATAAAGATCAGTAAGGCTTTTCAGGTATGTGTTTTATTAGGTTAGGGATAATTTTGTGAGGATATACCAAGTTGGTTCATTAAAAAATGGTATCATAGCATGTTTATTCTCAATATTGGGAATTTGTTAGATAGAAAATAGTATTTTTAGAACTTGAGAGGCAAGTTGCGGTGAGTGTATATCCATCTCTTATTATGATGAGACTAAAGTTACCATGGGATTATGGGATTTGTGTATCCTATGTTAAGTTATTGATCTTAATCTTAGTTTTTAATTATGTTTTTTTGGTTTGAACTGAAATTATACTATTGTCGAGTCATTTCCTTTTACTTTCGATATTCAACAGAATGATACTAAGACATCTTCTATGAGTTCCACTGGAGGGTGCAGTAGATGATCTTCAATGGAATCTACATCTAGATTGGAATCTTATATATACAATGAAAGTGTTTTATGTCATTGATCAAAATTTATCGTAATTCCATAATGCAGTTCTTGAGGTACAGGTGTGAGATGGAGGAGAAACGGATTGATCTCAGAATTTCTTACATGATAAGACCCCAACCTTTATGGGTATGAATGAGCCTCAAGAGATGAAGTACTAGATGGATAATATTTATTAGATCTTAAACTTCCTAGATACACTTTAGAATATCAAAGTGAAGTGTGCAATGTTTAGTATTGAGGGTCTAAGAAACTAATGGTGGGATTCTATGGTATAGGTATATAGGCATGTGGGCTTAGATTCAAAGTGTTTGAACACACTCTTCTTTAAACAGTTCTTCCTAGAGTCTCATATTATGGAAAAGTATCTATATTTCCCCTCTTTATAGTAATGATATAGTTCAGTGTTTGAATACACCAATTAGTAAGTGGAGTTGGTTTTTTTTCTCCAAAAGTGGTAAATAATGATTAGTTGAAATATCATGAGTACCTACAAGGTTTGTGACTAGATATCAAATCATAGGTATTTATACTGAATGTTTTTACAGATGTGTAGATAGTAGAAATAGACATGATGGTAGAGATTAACATGGTTGGAATTATTGTTATTATTTCCCTTATCTTCCATCCAGTGGTAGCTTCATTAGTGTACAGTGAAAGATGAGAAAGTGGTATGATCATCATAGGAGTGGTGGAGGTGGTTCTCATTAACAGGACTCCTTTTCAGCATCAATTAAAGGTAGTAGTGTTCCCTTGACTTTCTATCAGTGTGGTAAGGTTGGTCACACCTGACATTATTATTTCACACCTATAAATATGTACAATAGTTGTGGCCACTATGGCTATCTACATATGTTCTTTCAAGCTATACATATGCCTTGTTATGGTCAAGGATCATCAGCACTAAAGGCAACTGTGACATAGTCATAATCTTATATGTCCATAGGGATCTATCCACATGCCTCATGAGTGAATCACCTTCACATAGTGGATAAGTTTCCAATGGATTTTGACATGGTTATAGTGCTAATGAGAGGTACTATTTTTGATGAATTCTCTAAATCAAATACTTTATTTTACACAAGTGCATCCCACTCATTTATATATTTCCATTTTTTGATATTTTAAAACTTCAAATGGATATCCTACAATTTTTCATGGAATTATAGACACCTATTGTAAAGAGTAAATATACGGGGTTTTAGTGCCCTTATTCTCTATCTATAGCTAACATGGAGTTAGTCTGAGATTTTTTCGTTCTCAATCTGGATATATTTAACATCATCATTGGGATGGATTATCTAATCACTCATCATGTTTAGGTTGATTTTTATCATTTACATGTATCATTACTTCCAAGGGGATTCTTGGGTGTTTCAGAGAGAGTGGGATCTAAGGTCTGGATATTAAATACCTTCTCAACTAGATATTAGGAGTTTGTTTTCTATTATTGTAATTGAGCCTGATGATGCTTCTCATATTTTTGATCTTCCATTAGTTATTAAAAACTTCCGTGGTGTTTTCCTAGATGACTTATCTATTATTACTCCAAAATATAAAGGTGGTGTTAATGATTGATTTGGTGTGGGGTACACAGGCAATCTTGATACGCTCAAATCATATCGAACCAGTATAGATGAAATAGCTCAACTTTCAGTTTGATGATATGATATAGAAGGGTTTTTTCACCCTAGTGTTTCTCCATGGGTATCCTTAGTTCTCTTTCAGAAGAATTATTATAGTTCACATTGATGGTGTGTGTCCCATCAGAAGTTTAACCAAGTAATAATTAAGAATAAGTATCTTTTTCTCTATGTGGATTTTTTTTATATAATAAATAGGGTAAAGAAGTTTTCAAAGATTGACCTTTGGTCGGGTTATCATCATCTCAGAGTTAAAGAGTCTAATATACCAATGAAGGCTTTCAGGAGTACGTATGTCCATTATAAATATCTTGTAATTCCTTTTATTCTAAATAATGATTCTATATTTTTATGTCTCTGGTGAATTAAATATTCCATCAGTATCTCAACACCTTGTTGTTTGTGTTCATAGATGGTATTTTGGTTTATTTGAGTTATAAATTTGAGTAGGAGCACCATTTGATTCTGTTTTTGGAAAACTTTTGGAATAACTGTATTTATGGAAAGATTTAAAAATTCAATTTATGGATTTAATAATTGAAGATTTTGGAATATGTGATTTCTGAATGTGGCTTATCAATTGATCATGAGAAGGTGAAGGTTGTCTTTTAATGGAAGGATCTATGAAATGTCTTTGAGATTCAAAGCTTTCTTGGCCTTGTTGGATACTATCAGTAGTTCATCAATGATTTTTCAAAGTTTTAATCACTCTTGACTTATCTTACAAGTAAAGGGGTAATATTAATATGGGGTGAAATTTTTCAAACATCTTTTGATGATCTAAAATGAATTCTAACATCAGTACCTTTTTTCCTTACCTAATCTCAGTAAAGTTTATGTGGTATATTGTTATAATTTTAGTGTTGGTATGGGTTTCATGCTTATACAGGATGATCATGTTTTGGAATATGTATAACAAACCTACTCTTTATTTCACATTAATACATGTTTTATTACATAAAATTACACTTAATACAACCCAAAAGATTGATAAGTTTAGTGTCTATGGTAATTAGGTACATTACATAACAACATATAACATGGGATACAAAACATTATTCAAAACTTTCTTGACATGATCATAATATTCCAATGAACTTAAAACTAAATAGGATAACCTG
This sequence comes from Viscum album, assembly GCA_963277665.1. Taxonomy (NCBI): domain Eukaryota; kingdom Viridiplantae; phylum Streptophyta; class Magnoliopsida; order Santalales; family Viscaceae; genus Viscum; species Viscum album. The sequence continues at coordinate 1,103,908,533 of OY728158.1, read as the reverse complement.
GGGAAAACACAATAAAGGGGTGATCTATAAATCTCAGTAAGTTAATAAATAAGTCATAACATGAAGAAGATGATACATGTTAGATAATAGGAATATAAATGGGGCATAAAAAGAGTACTAATCATAAACAAGAACAATGAGACATGATATAGCATAGTGATCATAAAGGAAACATAGGAAATGTGGAAAAAATTTAAAACATGACATCATAAACTTAGGTCAAGGATAAATCTTCCAAGACCTCATGGTGGAAAAGTCCCACAAAGAAATTAGGTTCACTACCTATCCCAACATGATCTATCAGGATACTAAACATTACCCAATTCATTAGAGTGCTATCTGGGCCACACATCATATTCATTTCATTATCATTTTTAAGTGTGCCACATAGATCATAAAATATGGGTTCATTCATAATCATAATTTATTCAATGATTAATAAGTGTGGAATAAAAATAAGTAAGTCCCCAATAAATAAGTATACATTCAAAAAATTTAATACCCTTGATATAAAATGGGTTTGGTATTCACTACATAATTTTTTTGGCATGTAAAATCGCGGTGAAATTTTGGAAACATAATAGCATTACTTAAGAATTCATAAAATTGATTGATGAGAGAGAAAGGTATATCTCATATTTGTAAATAAATAGGATAGTAAGGATGATATGGAAAAAATTTATAAATTTATAAAGAAACTTGAATAAATAAGAGAAGGTGAGGGTCCCATATGGAATTTCAGCATAGTAATGGCTTAGGTAAGGATCTAAATTGGGGAGGATAAATAATACCTCATTAAAATAAAATAAAATTGAAAGTAAGTTAATTATCATAAATTAATTAAATTATACACATTTGAAATTACAATAACTAATTTCAAAGAAGTTGCTTGAATTTGAAAGGAGGAGATGAAGTTCCCTTATAAAAGTTTGGCATGGTAACGGGTGTATATAAAGGTTAATAGGAGGGATAAATGAGATTTAAAGGGAATGTAATAATTTATACATAAAATTTATAGTAATTTTTATATTTAATGACATATCCCAAAATATGAAAATTTAAATTAAACGACATAATATAAAAGGAGTTCTTGATAAAAGAAGAGAGTGAAAGATCCTTTAGTTGAATGTGTAACTCCAAAGGATTGGTAAGAACATATTAATAGATTAGTAGAGCCTTGGGAATAATATAGAGAGTGTATTTAGGAGTATGTATGTTCAAAAATGAGTTTTAGTGAAGGTAAATGGGATCTTTGGTGGGTTTATATATGAAATGAGGGTGGTTTCTTTATTATTTAGGTTTTGGAATCTATATAATAAAATAACCAAAACCGCAAACCATCTCATGGTTTTTGCCCATGGTTTCTTCTAAATGGTATTGGTTTAAATTATTTTATAATTATAATTTCCTAACTTATTAAAATATTACAATTGGTGATGTATAGGTGAGTCACACTCTTAAAGAAATGATTTTAAAACCTTAAAATATATCATAAGTTTTGGAGGATTCACAAAGGCTTTATAAAATAAATTAAATAAACATAAAAACACATTATTTTAAATTAAAAATATATATTTGTTCACTTATCCCATTTATATTACTTATTACATCACATTTGGTTCATTATGATGTCAAAAAACACAAAGTATATTTATACAGTATTTAATTTTTACCCGAAAATTTGGCTATCTCAGAAAATTATAAAAAAATCACTATTGGATAATTTCAAAATTTTGATACAAAAAATGATATTAATTTTATCTAAATAATATTCTAAATATATTAATCTTCACTTTAAAAATAATAACTGACATTTATTGAAAATTATAGGTTTTTGACCTTAACAGTTTTTGAATCCTAATAAAAAATTACATTTTCCATCATAAAAAATTATATGATCATTTATATTTGATAAAAATTATATAATAATAATATTTTATTAAATTATTATTTAATTAAAAAAATAATTAATGGAATTTAATATTAACCAAAAAACAATTTTGGCTTTATTGTATCAAAATAAAAATCATTTACAAAGTAATAATAATTGCATGAAAATATAATTATTATTATATAAAAAATAATTTAAATACTCATATTTCTAGGGTCTTGATACATGTACATTTAATACACTGGAAAACACCATAAGAGTAAGGTGCGTGATAGTGGGACTTTCCTAGTGATTTTGGTGAACATGGTTTGGGTCGTGATCTCGATGAGCTTGAACTTCTATCGTAAATGGTTTATCTCATGCTTAAGTTATTGGATCTAATCTTGTTCTTAGTCAATGGAAAATTCTAGAAATTTTATCTCTCTCATAATCTCCAATAAATGGGCTTTTTAGGGTATAATCTTATTGGTTGAATCCATCACTTCCTTTGTCTTCATCAATTGGATTTGTTAAAACCCTATATTTATACAAACCATGTGGTCACTGTTCAACCACTATATTATCAATGGTAATGATACTTAATGTTAATTTAAATATAACAGTATATAATAAAACAAAATAATTTCATTTGTTTCCTATAACCATAATAAATGATGATAAATTTAAATAAATCAAAAAGGGGAATTTTATTTATAACAGTTCAGGTCGTTACATCATCCGCCCTTAAGAAATTTCACACATAAAATTTTATTTTCCCATAATAAAATAGATGAGGGTAACTTTTCTTTATCACTACCTTCGGTTCTCACATTGCTTCCTCAAACTTTTGGTTTCTTCAAAAAACTTTTACAAGGTGCATTGTCTTATTTTGTAGAACTTTTTCTCTATGATCTAAGATCTTCACCAGCTACTCCTCATAGGAAAGTTCATTCTCCAATGGTACCACCTTTGTATTGAGTGCATGTGATGGGTCTGGTATGTACTTTCTCAAGAAGGGTATTTGGAATACATCGTGTACTTGAGATAGGTTTAGTGGGAGTGTTGGTCGATAGGTCACTACTCCGATACGATCAAGGATGTCAAAGGGGTTGATGTATCTTGGAATAATATTTCCCTTATTCCCAAATCTTATCGCTTTATTTTGTGAAGATATATCGAGGAATACCATGTCACCAATATCAAACTATAGGTTTCATCGATGATTGTCAACATAGCTCTCCTGCTAACTATGAGTAGCCTTGATGCGCAGTTGAATAGTCCTAATCTTATCCACCACTTCTTCAACCATTTCCGGACCTATAATTTTTCATTCCCCAACTTCATCCCAACATGTTGGTGTTCTGTACCTCTTCCTATAAATGTCTTCATAGGGATCCAATTGTATTCTTGAGTGGAAACTATTGTTGTAAGAGAACTCGACGAAAGGAATATGTTAGTCCCATCCATCTTTGAAGTCTATAGAACATGATTTCAAAATGTCTTCCCATGTATGAATAGTACTCTCAAATTGGACATCATTTTGAGGATAATAGGACACACTGAATTTCATCTTAGAGTTTAGATCATGTTGGAGACTTTTCTAGAACTTGGTGGTGAATCTTGGATCTTGATCAGATACAATAAAAAGTGGTACTCCATGCAGCCTTACTACTTCTATAATGTATATTTTTTCTAGTTAATCTAGTGATAAGTCATCTAAAATTGAAATAAAGTAGGATGTATTTGTAAGATGATCCATAATAACCCATGCAGCATTATTTACCTTGGATTTATTTGGAAGTCTGGTGACAAATTCCATTGTGATGTTCTCTCATTTCCATGTTGGTATGGGTAATGGTTGCATCATAACCTTATACATCTACCTTTCAGCCTTCACTTACTAACATAATAGGAACTTTAATGTATATTAAGTGATATTCTTCTTCATATTGTCCCACAAATAGTGCTCATAGATATCTTGATACGTCTTTGTGATTCCTGGGTGAATGGAGAAATTTGAACTATGTGTGTCATCCAACAGCTCCTTCTTTAACTTAGGATTTGATGTAACACATAGTCTTGACCCAAATCTCACAATTCATTATTCATCAACATTAAACTCCAAGGATTTACCTTTCCATATAGTTTCTATTTTCTTTTAAATTCTCACATCATTACTTTTTACATCCTTTATCTTTTCCAAAATTGGTGGTTGAGAAATAATTTATGAATGGATTAATGTTGTTCCTCCCTTTATGATTCCCATGTACATCTTTTTCAAATCTAGGAAGATCATATCCTTCTTAATTCTAAACATTGATAAAGCTGTAGAATCTTTTCTACTTACATCATCTACTACCTTATTTAATTTACCAGGATGGTAGTGGATTAAGAAGTCATAATCTTTTATGATCTCTAACCATCTTGATTTTCATATATTAATCTCTTACTATGTGAATATATATTTGAGTATCTTTTGATCAGTATATATCCCACACCTCTCCACATAGAGATAATGTCACTATATTTTCAACAGAAAGATCACAGATTCTAACTCTAGATCATGCATGGGATAGTTTTTCTCATGAATTTTCAACTTTCATGGGGCATAGGCAATGAATTTGTCATTCTGCATTAACGCACAACCCAAAACCTTCTTCGAAGCATCACTGAATACTATGAAATGTTCTCTAATTATGGGTATTTTGAGCATAGGGGTACTAATAAGCCTCCTTTTTAGATCCTTGAATATTTCTTTAAATTCATCATTCTAAGAAAACTTGACTCCTTTCTGAGTTATCTTGGTAAATGAGTTTGATAATCATGATAAATTTCTAATGAATTGGTGATAATACCTAGATAACCAAAGGAAACTATAGATATTTATCGCTGATGTTGGCCTCATTTATCCTTTAATTATGTTAATATTTTAAGGGTCTAAAAATATCCCATTGCTTATAATGATGTGTACCAAAAAAATACATCCTTCAAATAGAACTCACATTTGTTGTACTTGGCATAAAGCTTCTCCTTTAGTAAGGTATTTAGCATAGTATTTAAATACTCCTCAGGCTCATCCTTTATTTTTGAGTATATTAGAATATCATCTATAAATACTACCATAAATTTGTTTAGGTAATCTTTAAATAATCTATTCATAAATTCCATGAAGATTTATGGAGAATTAGTGATTCTAAATGGAATCACGATGAACTCATAGTACTTCTACCTTGTAAGAAAAGAGATCATGTGGTTATCTTCCTTATTTGACCTTATTTGATGATATCCTGACTAAAGATCCACCTTTGAGAAGTATTTTTCTCCATGTATCTGATCAAAAAAGTCATCAATACAAGTAAGAGGATACTTGTTCTATATCATGATCTTTTTGAACTCACGATAATCAATTAAAAGGTACATTGACTCATCCTTATTCTTGATGAAGATGATTATTTCACCCCATGGTGAAGCACTTGGTCATATGAAATATTTATCCATATTCTCTTGTAGTTGTTTCTTCAACATCTCAAGTTCCAAAATCACCATTCTATATGAAGTCTTGGATAATGGCAATGCCCTAGGTATAAGCTCAATTAAAAATTCAACCTCTTGGCTAGGAGGAAGGCCAGGAAATTCCTCAATAAACACATTAGCATATTCCCTCACAATAGGAATCTATTCAAGGATTTTTATTTCCTTAGACTCAATCATTTTAGCTAGATAAACTTTCTCATAGGAAAATAATATCTATGTTTGATATGACTGTGATAAAAAAGATTTATCATCCTCCTTACACTTGTACAAAATCAGTGTTCGATTTGAAATATGAAGAGTGATTTCCTTATCATGGATATTTATGTTGGCTCTATATATGTAAATCCAATACATGCCCATAATTGAATAAAACTACACTAAAGGGAGTATGATAAGGTTTTATGAGAAGTTCATCCCATAAACATTTATTGGGGAGGAGGTATATACTTGGGATGCAATAATTTCCCAATATTTTGTTTTTACAAACATCTATACTTCCATTCATTATAGTGGTGTTTGTATAGTTCTATTAAACATTCATGATATGAATAAATGTATATAACCAAAATCAAAAATCATGTTCTATATTCTTGAATGAATAACTATCATACCTATCACCGCTTCATTATTGGGATTCACTTTAGTGGTAGCGATGGAAAAATAAATCCCTTTATACCTTATTTGTCTCTAAAAACCATTGGCTTATTGAATTGGTTTGCAAAGTGTCCTCATTCATTGTTGTTTAAGCAATGGAAAATGCATTGAGGTTTGATAGGAGCATTATGTTCCTCTATCATATTCATGGGATTCTCCTATCGGTAATTTCTAGCTAGGTGTCTGTCTTTCCCACACCTAAATTATTTTTTGTTACCTTTAGAAAATTTCCAGGGTGGTTCTTCTCTCACCTTTAACAAGTGGGATGTTGAAATTTCTTAGCACCATTAGATCACTCTATCGGACCTACAGAATTAAATTCTACTTTTTAATTATTATCCCCATGATAACATTGAGATTCACTGATCTCCATTTCAACTTTGAGGGGACATTGTACAATTTATTCATAGTTACCAAAGTCATTAATCTTTTGGGATTTTCATAGACTAGGATTTAGCCCACTAAAAGAAGCAATTAACCTTGAATTTGGGGGTAATGAAAAAGACATAGTCATATCATGAAAGTCTTATGAAGTTTTCTTCAAACACCCTGATAGATTCATCATATTTGTTCTTAAGTGCAAGTAAATCCCATTCCATTTTAAATTAGAGGGTGTGAAGAAAATATTTATCAAAAAACATTTTCCAGAATTCCATCCACTCCATAGCTACGATCTCTTTATTAAGATTTGTATTTTTGATCAATTTCCACCACTAATCAGCTTCTCCATCCATATGATAAATATCTAGTATAAATTTATATTATTTGTAACATTTAAGGATAGATAATATCTTCTAAATGTAGTTTATCTATTGTTCTACGATTAAGGGATCGAATGATCCATTGAAAGTAGGAGGCCTTTGTCATATGAAGATTTAGATTATGGATTTTTCTCTCTTAGGGGGATTTGGGAACTCCTCTTGATCTAAGTTTCTATTCATAACTTGAGTTATTTGATAGAGTATCATGAAAAAGTTTTTGATTCCCACTCTCATCAGGTTGGGAATCTCATTAGGGAAGTCAACACATTTCCCTTCACGTCGATTGTTAACCTGATTCCTCTTATTTTTGACCATTGTCTAGAACAAAAGGAAAATTAGAGATGGTTATATTGAACTATTAAACACATAAAGAGGAATTTAGTGACAATAAATGGATAACTTATAAATTACATTTATTTTCTTACCTTATGAATTTCTAGGCTTTAATATATGTTATCCATGATCTATTTCTTAACATATATTCTTATGGGAATTTTTTATTCCCTTAATAATGGTTTATAATGAGCTTATGAATTTACCAAAGAATATCCCCTATGATTGTTAAAAAAAGGTGAGCAGTAAGGCCCGTTTTCATGTACTAGGTTACCCCAAGTCAAACCTAGAAAACCTTGTTGGAGTTATTACTCCTAGGTACATCTGTGCCAAAACCACGACCACTTGTAGTATCTAGATAGGGATGTATTTGATTGATAAACCAATTAATATATACTAAAAAATATTTAAGGATGTTTTTTATACTTAGTATTATCCTTAAGGCTTTCTCTATATTTTTCTAATCATAATCCAAAAAATAAATAAACTTTTCGTACGATACCAAGTATAAAAAATATACTCTTTATTTTACATTAACACACGTTTTATTACAAAAAAGTACACTTAATACAACCCAAAACATCTATAAATCTAGTGTATTTGCGAATTAGGTGAATTACATAACAAGTTATAACATAGGATATAAAACATTATAGAATACTTTATTCACATGATCATAATATTCCAACTAACTTGAAATTGCATGGGGTAACATAGAAATAAACATAATATATGGGTGGGGTATAAAACCAGGTAAGGGAATAAACAAGAAATAACATTAAGAAGATGATACATGTTAGACAATATGCATATCAAATAGTAATAAAAGGATTAGGAAGCATAAACATGAACAATGAGACATGATATAGCATGGTAATCATAAATGTAACATGGGAAATATGGAAAAAACTTAAAACATTACATCATAAAATTAGGTTAAGGATAAATCTGTAAATACCTAATGGTGGAAAAAGACATATAAAGTAATTAGGATCACTCCTTATCCCAACATTTCTTACCATGATACTAAACATTACCAAATGCATTGAAGCGCTATATGGGCACACCAATCATATTCATTTCATTCTCCTGCTTAAGCATGCAATAGAGATCATACAACATGGGTTCATTCATCATCATAATTTATTCAAAGATTAATGAGTTTAGAATAAATATAAGTCCCAAATAAATAATTATTTGTTCATTAAGGTGAATAAACTTGATAGAAAAATGGGTATAGTATTCAATACACAATTTTTTAGCATGGAAAATTGTGGTGAAATTTCAGCAGTACAATGGCATTACTTAAAAATTCATAAAATGGATTGGTGGGAGAGAAATGGATATCTAATAATTTATAAATAAATATTATATTAATTATTAAATTTAATTAAATTTCCCAAAAATAGGGAATGTAAATAAAATTCATAAGTTTATAAATAAACTTGAATAAAGAAGAGAAGGTGAGGATCCCTTATAGAATTTCATCATAGTAACAGATTATGTAAGGGTCAAAATGGGGGAGTTTAAATGATACCTAATTAAAATAAAATCAAATGGATTATAATATAATGATTATAAATTAATTAAAATATAACCATTTGAAATTAAAAGAACTAATTTCATATAAATTGCTTGAATTTGAAAGGATGAGAGGAAGGTATCTTCCAAAATTTTAGCATGGTAACGGGTGTATATAAAGGTTCATAGGAGGGATAAATGGGAGTTAAAGGGAATATGATAATTTATAAATAAAATGGATAGTAATGGTGATATGTAATAAAATATCTAAAAATATGAAATTTTAAATTAAAAGACATAACATAAAAGGGGCATTTTATAAAAGAGAAGAGTGGATGTAGAGACCCAAAGCTTTATATACATGGACATTACATTACTTTTGCGGAATACTTAATACATAACAAAAACAGACACCCAAGGACTGTAATATTTTAGTGTCTTTGGAAACTTGGAACATAATATTCTAATCACGGTGAAAGATCTTCAATATCTCCCATAAAGATATTCCCCTTTTTTTTCTTACCTAAAACCTTTCTTTATATCCTAGGGAAAAGAAAACATATAAAGGGTGAGCTTGAATGCTCAGTAAGGGTAAGTATAGAGAAAATAAAACAAACCATATACATTTGAACTTAGAAACATGAACATAAAGTTTAAACATTAAAATCTTGAGCAATGACATAAAACATGGCACTATATAAGGCATAGATCATAATGGAACATCAATAATGATAAAATAGCATGGGAATAAAACATGTAATTGTGTAAAACCATTAATCACATGATATGATTTCCATAGTAGCTAAGGCATTGCTTCCAAGACCATCATAGTGTACAAAGTCCATTACTGAACTGGGTTTACTTTCCATTCCAGCCCTGTATTACTAAACCAAATTTACTTGTCGTTTCATCCATGTCTATATCATGAGATATAAATCTTTACCCAATGAATTAGAGGGAGATATAGGTCCCACCCATATTATAATGAAATTATTCTTATGTGTGCCACAAAATCATTAATCATAAATCATAGCATAACCCATGTAATAAAATGGGATTCTTAAACATCATGCCCTTATAACATAATCCATATAAGATAAAAGGACTTCATAAGAATAATTCCATCATAAAATAATCAAATAAAAGTACTAATAGGAATATAAATATAACCCTATATCATCTTAGATGAAAAATAATTTTGATAAAACACTTGAACTTAGTTCTTGAGGAAAATATACTTTCTTCTTCAAAAACATTTTCTTTTCTCAAAATGTCATTCAATTTTAAAAGAAAATAATTTTGTTGAAAATAATCATGAAATATTGTAGATCAGTATTCATGTAAATAAGGAGTTATGAAACCGTAAAAATATGTTCATCTTGTATAAGTTAAAAAAGCATTATCCTCGTACTTTTGCCGAAAAAGTCAAAAAGTACCTTGTATGGTAAACAAAAGAAAGATTCCTTACATACCATGTAGTAAAAGTAAAAAATTGGTAAAAAGGACTTTAAAAATACATGAAAACATTTTTATAAAACATGGACATGGATGATAAATATAACCCCAGTAAATACTTATGAGTAAACAATCTCGGATAAGAATGAGATTGGAATAATTATCCCTTACCTTATGTCCAATTTCTTCCATATGTGTATGAGACTCCTGTATAGTGGTTTTAAACATATTATTAAATTATAACAGAATCATAATAATATTTATGATATCATATATGATTCACGTATGACTTTATATTACCCTTTCATTTGTCAATTCAATGTTAAAGCAGCATTGTGGGTAAAATCGTTTCATTTATCGTACGTGTTTTGACTTGTAATTATTCATATGATTACTTAGATCATGATTACTTACTTATAGAATGTAAAAAATGATATATATATATATATATATATAATATATTCAGAATATATATATAATAGTTTGATAAATGGAATTAAATACACCATTCATGGAGACGGTAGGCAGTACGTACGCATGAACGATGTTTTCATTTCCTTATTAAATCGAATGGAAGTAAATGAAATATATATATATATATACATAAATCGAGTAGCATTATTATGTAATATATTTCATTATTACTTATTATATATACTTTATAATCATTCTTGAATGGTTAACATGGAGAATGAATCTCATCGCGTCGTGGAGACGGTAATCCGTACGTACGCACGAGCGACGATATCGTTCCCATAATTGTTGAATGGTATTGGAGTGAATTATATAATATATCAGAATTAGTATCATGTTATAATAACCATATATAGTTATTATTTACACCATTATACCCATCTTATTAAGGTGGTGGTCGAAAACAGATTACACCACGGTGTGGAAACGGTATTCCGTACGTACGCACGCGCGGTGATTTCGTTTTCCATAGGATGGATAGAAGGTGAAATGGGGTTGTTTCATATTTATAATAACATATAATTATATTATTGATACTTATTTTATTACTTTATAATGAAACAAAAAAAGAAGAGGAAATAGAAGAAGAAATAAATTTGAAAGAATCGGTAAAGGATATTGCCTCTTCTTTGACGTGCCTCTTCTAAACTTCCTCTTAGGGAACTAGGGATGGTCTTTTGAGAAGACCAGAACATCTATAATGTAACTATAGAGTTTTAGAATAGTAATTGGCAGGTTTAGGCCGAGTTTAAAGGCTCAAAATGGTGTGAAGAGGAGAGGGAGGAGGTGCCCTTTTATAAGAGAGGAAAGGGGTACTTTAGGAAACTCTCAAAATATTAATTTACAATAAACTTAAACACAACTTAAAAACGTCAAAAATGACTAAAATTAGATATGAGATGATATAGGGTTGTAATATAATCATAAAAAAAATTATACATGTTGGTAATTTATTTTAATTTATTGATTTTTCACTAAATAAATAATTTCTGCATCATTAATGTATAAGCTATTTAGGTAATTAAATATTTATTAAAAATTACAAATAAATTACCATAATAAATAAATACATTTTATATTTAAAATGAGTATTTATAATTGAATTTATATTCTGTATAACCTTATATTAAAAATACATTAATTATTAAAGTTTGAGTGAGACATATTTCACTTTCCTTTAAATAAAATAAATTAAAGGTCTTAATCACATCCAAGTGGGTTCCAATAGATTATATTTAGACCCAAGTATGTTTTAAGGATAAATATAATCATCCAATTATATTAAAACAAGTGTTATGGTAATTTTATAATATTATTTTTACCCTTAATTACCTGATTTACCTTTAATTGTGGTAAATAAAATTTACCATAGTTACTATTCATAATGCCTAAAAATAAAAAGTATCCTATTAACATAATTTGGACCTAATGATTAAAAATATGGAATCCATTTTTCCAAATTCAAAATATAGAAGTTTCAGTATTTAATTTAAAATTAATCCTGTTGTTGAGAAAACGAGTTTTAAAAGTTAAAACATTACAAAAGATTGAAATGTTTTTACCTATGAATTCAATGTAAAATTAATGGTAATGACTTACATTATATTAAATGGTAAAAATATATTATATTTATACTTTAAAACCATTCAATATTATAATTTTACCATATAAATTATCTTGATGAAAAAAGTTGTTTTTAATTAAAATTTAGCGTATTTTTACTATTTATCAAAATATACAAGTTAACATAAAAATATAAAAAAATTATCCAAAGTAAATTTTTATATACTTATTGAAATTAATAATTTTATTTTGTCAAATTTAACTAATAAACATTTCAAAAAATAGATTTAAAGTGGGTGCGCCATCAAAAGGCGGTAAAACTGCTTTTTTTGAAAAATGCTTATTTTACCTGAAAATTTTATTTTGTTCTCATACCATGTTCTATATAATATGTAAGATGAATGATAATGTTATAAAATTCAAAATTCTGTTAATATTATTCATAACGGCTAGTTCATAATAATATTATAACAATATATTGTTGTTTAGGGAAACTCGGTATTGCGTACAACACACGCTATTGAGGGAGGTCGCTCTTGCGTGCAACACAAGACAAGAATAGTGTTTGCATATACTACAAGATAATAAGGTGTTTAATATAGTGAAAGTTAATCTTGGTGTAGCATACAACACAAGACATCAAAGAAATTAAAAATAATATTTCTTATAAAATCTCGGGGTGTTACAGTGGAAGATCCCTTGCATGAATGTGTGAATCCAAAGGCTTGGGAAGGAATTATTTTAGAGATTCAGGGAGCATTGGGAGGACTCTAGATAGTGGAGGGAAGATTATGTATGTGAACTAATTATTTTAAGTGAACAGAAATGGGATCTTGGGTGGTTTTATTTAGTAAAGGAGGGGGATTTCTTTATTATTTAGGTTTTAGACTCTACATAATAAAATATGAAAAACTAAAAACCATCCCATGGTTCTACAAAATGGGATTGGGTTAAATTACTTTAATTTCCAAGGTCCTAACTTATTAAAATATTACCATTGGTGATGTGTATGGGAGTCGCGCTCTTAAAGAAATGGTTTTAAAACCTTAAAATATATCATAAGTTTTGGAGGATTCACAAAGGCTTTATAAAATAAACTTAAAATAGAATTATTTTTAATGAAAAATATATATTTGGATGTGTATTATATTTATATTACTTATTTCATCACATTTTGGTCATTATGATGTCATAAAACACAAAGTATATTTATACGATATTAAATTTTTACCTGAAAATTCGGTTATCTCAGAAAATTATGAAAAATTCACTGTTGGATAATTTCAATGTTCTAATTCAAAATATGATATTAATTTTATCTAAATAATTTTATAAATATGTTAATTTTCACTTTTAAAATAATGACTAGTATTTAATGAAAATGATGTTTTTTGACAATAACAGTTTTCGAATCCTAATGAAAATTTACATTTAACTTCATAAAAAATTATATTATCATTTATATTTGATAAAAATTATTTAATAATAATATTTTATTAAAATATTATTTATTTCAAAAATCCATTAATTCATAAATTCATTAATTCAATTTGAATATTAACCAAAAATATTATTTGTGATTTATTGTATCGAAATAAAAATTATTTATAAAGTAACAATAATAGGATGAAAATATTTCATTATTCTATAAAAAATAATGTACATAATCATATTTTTAGGTTCTTGATACATATCCCTTTAATACACCAGAAAAATACCAAAGAGTAAGGTGCGTGATAGTGGGACTTTTATGGGGCGGTTCATCGAACATGGTTTGGGTCATGATCTTGATGAGCATGAACTTCTCCTGTAAACGGTTTCACTAAATATTAAGTTGTTGAATCACAATTTGGGATTGTTCAAGGAAAAATCCCATAAATTATATCTCCCTTGGAAGCTCAGATAAATGGGATTCATAGGTTACGATCCTACTGGTTGAGGTCATCACTTCTTTTGTCTGTTTCAATTGGATTTGTTAAAACCTTATATTTATATTAACCATGTGGTCATTGTTCAACAGTTATATTATCAACAGTAATGATACTTAATGGTCATTTAAATCCAATAGGATATAATAAAAAAAATAAGTGCATGTTTTTTCTACAACCTTATTACATGAAGAGATATTTAAATAAATCAAAAAGGTTGATTTTATTTATAATAGTTCAGGTCACTAAAATATGGCTCTCATCATATTTTTTCACATGAGAAGAATTAACCCACTAATGATTCAGATATTTTGTGGTTATTCATGCACTTAAGTGTTGGTAGTATTATCTTTCCAAGGAGAGATTCATTTTTTTTCTAACTAGAAAATTTTGAGCTATATCATTTCTCATAAGGAATTGAATCTTAGATAGAGGTGGTGGTTGTAATGCCTTATCATTTTTGAATTCAAAATCACCTAAACTATAGGGAAGGGGAATATCATTACATATTCTCTTAGTAGTAAAGTTTCATTATAGGCTGTTTTGAAATAGAAGGAAGAGTAAAACCATATGGGACTCTTCACTCTATTGCATTTGGATGCTCAGGAGGATGTTTTAGGTATGGTTCTAACCAATGTCTAGTTATCATCATCTCTACTTGATTTTATTTTATAGGTTCAACATTAGTATTATGATTTCATGGGAATCAAAGAACCCATTTATGGTGGGGATACCGTTTCTAGATGGTCTCTCCCTTCTAATCATATTCTCCACTTTAGGGATTGGTTTGTCATCCCAGCATCTATGATGTAACACCTCAAGTTTTTGTGAATTATTTTTGAATTAATTAAATTTCATTGACATCATTCATTACATGAAACAAATATTTAATCTTGAAATACATGAAACACTGGGTTAGCTTCCATTACACATGACACTGAGTTTTAAAAAAACCATGATATATTATTAATATAGTTATTTAAACGTGATCGTTATAACCTTTCCATTAAACATAGTGATATGAATAGTAATAAATAATATTTAAATATTAATTATAATTTTTTTATATAAAGGAAACATATTGATAAAAAATTACTTAATTTTTGATAGTCTTTGTATGCTTCGAAAATACTATTTTTGTAAAAATAATCTTTTTTATTTCTTTTTATAAATATTAATAAAATTTATTTTTCACAATTTTAGAAAATTAATTGGATAAGATAAATTTAATTTATAAAATAATAATTTAAAAATAATATTAGGTTTATTTTTTTGTATTTTTCTGAAAAGTTTAATTTTTTGATGAATAGTGAAGAATACTGAATTTTAATTAAAAAATGTCTTTTTTTAATTTATTTATATAGCAAAATTACATTTTAAATAAGTTTTAAAGTAAAATTAGTTTAATTATAAATAAATTTAAACAATTTAGGTCATTTTTATCAATTTCATATTTAATTATAATATAAAAACTTTGTGATCTTTTGAACATTTTCCCTTTAAAAACATGTTTTCTCATTGCATATGCAGAATTAATTTTAAATTAAATTTTTACACTTATGTTAATGAAATTTTAAAAAAACATTACATATTTTTAATTATAATAATTTATATTATCTATTAAGTTCAATTTAATTTTTGACCAAAATAAATAGTGAAAACATTAAAAATTAATTACCTCAGTTAAGGTAAAAATGGGTTTATCAGGGGTTAAACTAAAACGATAAGGGTTAAAATGACCTATAAACTTGTCTAAAAACAATTTTATGAACATATTTAGAACTTATACCTTCTATTATAAATTATTATCTATTATTGGATCATTTTGACATGAAAACAAACATGGGTGGAATTCTCTCTTTTAAAAAATTATGAGTGTGCCGCTCACTTCACTTATAAAAGGTCACCCCCTCTCCTCTTCACTTAAAAACTAAAACCCCTTTTGTTTCAAAAAATAACTACCCAAATAACTTCCCAACTTCAATCCTCTCATCATTGAAGTTTTATTTTTTACATAAATACAACCTAGTAAGGATTTTGGTATAAACCTAAAGAGGATACCCGAAGAAGATGTAATGTTCATCAATGAGTGTTTTTATTTTATTTATTCCTCCACCTCATTAAATTATTAATATAACATTTTTATATAACAAAATAATTATATTCATTAAACTTATATGTTTTTATGTTAAGTTAATGACCTGAAACCATCTCCACTTTCATCGAATGGGTTATGAAATCTGTATTCATGTGTACAGTGGACTACCACCTCACAAACTGATGTCATTAATTTTTTCATTACCACCACTCATGGTTTTACATAATGAAGGATTATTTTTATATATTATATTTATGATATTATAATTATTTTAAATTATTATATCACATATACCTTCATGGTTTCCATTTTTGGGAATAGGATAACATCGCTCGTGTGAACTGATAACTACCGGCTCATGAAGCAATGTGATTCGTTCATGATTTATATGAAAGGTAATAAGGATGATTTTAATAAAAATATATGATATATATGAAATATAAATGATTCTATAATGATAATATATCATTTAAATTTATTTACTTCAATACATTGAGAAAATGGAAACAGCATTCATGCATACGTATGGTATACCATCTCCATTAATGGTGTATTTCATTTTCTATATCTATATTTTATATATTACTATAAATACATATATAATGAATATATATGATACATATATCATGGTTAAAAAAAATTATATAATTAAACAATGATCAATCTAAGAAGACCAAAAATAACAAGTCAAAATATACATGAAAAACAAAGCAGTTATTCCACGAAACATGACATAACATGGATTTGTTAATAAAGGGTAATAAATGGTTATAAGAAAATAATATATTTTAATATATATATAAAAATTATTCAATATATTGATAATAAACTTTTATTTATTATATAGTAATTTTTAATAAGTATGATGAAATTCAAGACTTAAGGCAATGGATTTCTAGTCTCTGTTTTATTTATGGGATACATATACAAATTCACCACTAATTTATTTTTTGTAGTGTATATATTGAAACTTTTACATGTTATATCATGAATATACTTATTTTTATGATATTTAAAGTCTAATTTTATGTTATTATTTATTGATAATTATGATTCAAAATATTACTAAAGCGGGTAAGGGATTTTTGTCTCGCTTTTTTTTAGACGCGTGCCATATTCACCACATGTTTCTTTTATGTGGTATATATACTGAAAATGAATTTATTTTATGATTATTCTAATTAAAATTATTTTTATTTAAATATCCATTTTATTATCTCTGTTTCATGGGGTTTACGGTTCAAAAGTTACCAAATTAGTAAGGGATTTTTGTCTCAATTTTTCTTCTTTGAGACATACATTATTTTATGCACTTATATTCTTTAATGAGGTGTATAAAAAGCCCATTTGACATATAATATCATCATATTATTTATATTCATTATATTTTAAGTTCCATTTTATGTTATTCCTTCATGGTTCTTATGATTCAAAGTTACCAAAGCGGTAATGATTTTATGTTACAATCTCATCATTTATCGGTATTTTTTATGATTATGTTTACAATGATAAAATATTATGTTCAATCAATAAATAAACTCATTAATTTTATTATAATATGTTTATTCATGATATTTTCAAGTAATAGTACCAATTTTCCACTCTTTTATACTTAAAATAATTTAGAATTTTTTTAAGAAAACCTGACTTTATTAATCTCTTCAATCAAAAATATATTTTCTTCTAAAATAATGTTTTCTAAAATTGTTTTAAAAGTGGTTTTAAATTTATAAAAATGATTTATTAAATAAATTTTTATTATTTTTTAATTTTTTACATGAATTTTTTGAAATTATTATTCATGTCATTTTCTAAACAATGCACATTTGGCTTTTACCAAAAATATGAAAGGAATCTTTATTTTAACATATATAACATGAACAAAACTTCCCATTATTAGGACCATATTTTGTTTGAAGCTTCCTTTATATGTTTTTAAGATAATTTTCAAAAAAATATGTTTAAAAAAAATTCAAATAGGAAAAGATATCTTCCTTAAGAATTTTTTTATTTGATCGATTAAAATTAGTTTCTATATAAGATGATATTTTTTGATGTTACCTATGCCTTACTGGGGATATGATCTATGGATATCATTCTTATTATTTATCTTAATGGTTTATTTCTATAATGGAATGATATTTATGAAACTCATTTCTCTTACACAGGTTATACCATGATTAAATTATTATGAAACCCACTTATTTTTCTGTAGTTCATGCTATGATGAAATGATGAAAATACCTATCTCTTTTTTATAGGTTATGGTATGATGAATGTTTATGAAATCCATTTAATTTCATGGGTAATGATATGATTAATGTTTTATGATCTTGTGTCACACATAAATATTTTTTTCATTATGAGACGGGTGGGAACTATATCTCCCTCTAATGCATTGAGTAAAGATTTACATTTAATGAGATAGACAGGACTAGAATGGGAAATGTACCAAGTTTATTAAGGGAATTTGTATGCTATGATGGTCTTAGGAGTGAACCTTGACTACTATGATAGTTTGGGAAGTGAAACCATTCCACTGTTATAGCCTTGGAATTGATCCTTTACCAATATATAAATTATTTTCTATCCTTATGTGTATGACACAAATTTAAGTCTTATGCTAATGTTATACTCTCATGGCTCATGTTCTTTGATTTATTAATGATTAATGTCTTATATACTAGAAATATTTATTTCATAACTCAATATTATGATATTTTATATTCATGGTATGATTTTAAAATTTTATTCTCATTTTCAAATACCCTTATGTTAATATAATTCTAAAGTATCTCCCTTTTTTAACATTAATGAGAATCTGATATCAACCTTTCTTGTGTTTCTTTTCCTCGGGTTATGAATAAATTTATTATGTATGATATTTCTAATAATTTTTATAGTTATAAAGACTATAGTGAGAGATTATACATTTTCTTATGGACTAGTTTTTTGTGTTTCAAAGTTTTCAAAGACACTAAATTATTACGATCCTTAGGAATGTGTTTGTGTGATGTAATTAATATTCATAAAAAATGATGTAATATCTATGTATGATAATCTTGGGTCACTATATTTTGAATAAAAAGATATTATTAGTTAACCTTTAGAAACTATGATGATAAAAACTTAGTAAAATTCCTAATAAAATGTTTAAGGATAAGCCTAAGTATGAGTCAAAGTATAGGAAATGTCTTGGAATTTTGTTAAAGGATAGGATGAGTGGTTTCTAAGTAATTACATCTTTTTCTGGATAATACAAGTGGATGTAGATCTAGCATAGAGGTTCTTGGGGGTAATGAAATAAAAAATGGTGCATTGAGCTAGAATTGATAATCACTTTTTTCATAATAATGGGCCTTACTGGTTTGACACTCCCAGGGGATACACTTTGGAAATTCACAAACTCTTTAAAACCCATCATGATGGGTTTTAATAAATGATAAATATGAATGACATATAATAAACCTGATTTTATATATATTAAATACTTTTTAATTATTTAATTATATTGTATGTCATTTTTCATGATTATGTGGTTCCTCATCATGGTCTTTTTTTTGAGAAGTGCAGAGACATGAGTTGGTTGCCCAGTTCATGACTCCATATGAATTTATTAAAACAAACAAGAAAAATAGTACAATCATGAGGTGTAAAGTGTTTACACCAATAGGGGATTAGAGGGGGTACAAATAACAAACCTAGAAGATGATTTCTAACTGAAAACACCACAAAAGATCAAAACAAAAACAAGACAGAAGTGACATACACATAACCATCCTTCAAGTCAATGCATTGCCAAGTGAGAGTCCTGCACTATCCAAGGAGTGTGAAATCAGGAAAGTATAGCAAAATTAAGCTTCACCAGGAAGTCTCCCCATATGGTTCCCCATTCCAGGCATATACTTTTTGGAAAACTAAGAAAATCTGAGAAGGATAAAAGAACCAATCTTCAGAGAAAACAACCTGCAAAAATCTTCATATGAAAAACTCCCTATCCAAGCCAATAAAGACCCCCAGATCACAAAACCCAGCTTTCCAGGCATTCCCCCAGGGGATCCAGAGATCAAAAACCAAGATTTGTTCGATGCAGGTTGATCTTCAAAACCCAGACAACAGAGAAACTCAAAACAGAGAAAAATTAGCACTAACAGCATATCCGCAAAACACCAAAACCGAATAGGTAGACATATCACAGATTTCCTAAAAAACCACTTCGGTATCTCATAAAAAGTCCAAAACTCCAAACAAAATCAGCAGATCATAAAAGTTCCAATCATCTAATATGAAGAAGAAGAAAGCAGCAAATAGGTTGAAACAAACCACCAGCATCAAACCGCAAAGGACCTCCCAAAATCCCGACTCTAAAGACCATTCATACCAGTTCAACAAAGCTTGCAAAGCATGTAAAATAAAGGTAGAAGAAACTAGAAAACCAAAAAAGAACCTTCCAAGGAGTAGCAGCATCATTATACATATAGTCCTCAGATGAAAGAAATAGGATAAAATAGTAGTGATGCTATCAACCAATATTGAAACAGCTAGCAAAGGCTAACAAAGAAACATTATGGAGTTTTTTGAAACTCTCTCTTCAATATATCATTGAAAATGTCTTGTTTAATAGAAAGGTAAGTGTCTTTTTAAATCTATCCTTTTCTAAGGGAATTATACAAAATTTTATCTCTAAGTTTCACCGAAGATTCAGAATCTTCACAACTGGGCACATTCTGCTTCTCAACCCCTTCAACATTTTGCTTGTCTTCTACATGTTGAGTTGTGTCGGGGGGGAGACTTCCCTTCTTGAGATGTCCAAAGATCTTGTGACTATATTTCTTTAGATTTGGGAGTAATCTCTATGTTTCCTCGTTTTTTTGGAGTTGGGGGTGATAAACCCATCTGCATCAACAATTGGATTTTTCCTTTCCTAGCCATGGCTCTCAGATATTCTTCCTCAATATGAGTAGATTTATCTTCTTCCTTTGGTGAATCACTGCTTTCAGATGGATCACACCTCTCCTTTTCAACATCCTGCTGAGTATCATCATGCAATTGCACTCTCGGTACCACCTCAGGAGGAGTGGGAGGACTTTGATGGTTATTTTCAGACACAAATAGAGGTGAAATCTTATTGGAAGGGAGCACACCCATTTCCATAGTGGTATTTATTTGACTCTTCTGTAGAGGCATATTTTCCCTAGGTGCTGATATCTTATTAATAGTCCTGGGGATATCCATTCTATTTGGGATCAAAGTGTTATCAACAGGTTTATCATCTAAGATCCTTTTTGAGTCAGTTTTTTTCATCCAAATTGATTTGCAACGAGGTTGGGGGGGTTCAAATCTTTGGGTATCACACTCCTCCATCAAATGGCCAATTTTGGAATAGTATTTATAGTAAGGAGGAACATTTTAAAAAACAACCTCTTGGATGAATCCTTTATCTCCATTTTGAATCTAGAAACGAGATAGAAAATCTCATGAGATATTGACCTTAGTGCAAATCCTAGCTACTGAAGGTCTAGACAGGTTCAAGGTAGCTATGTTTAATCTAATTGGGAGTCCAAAAAGACCAGCAATAGCAGAAAGAGCACGCTGTTTAAACAGATGTAAGGTTAATCCTGGGAAACCTATCTAGATTGGTACAATGGGGGGCACGAAACCAATGTCGAAGTCTGGAGACCACTTGAGGACCTTCATAGAAGACCCCCCAAAGGACCAGGATCCTCGAATCCAGAGTCTATAGTAATCATTGTCTGAAGATAACCAAAATACGACATTCAAGGAATTCATAATCCCAATTTGAAAATTAGTGAAGCCAATGTTCTCAAGGTTTTTATGTAGAAATAACAAGGAAGGTCGATTCTTAATAAAGCGACCTACAAGTACGAATCTAAGATCCGAAGAAAGAGCTTGTACCTCATCTTTTGAGAATGCAATCATCTATAGACCTCTGTGTCTATAGGTTTTTGGAGCAAGACTATCGGAGGTCTTCGATTCTGCGCATGGGATTCTACCCGCTACAACATCCGCGAACGATCTCACATCCTGGATCCCTTGATCGGTACTGTTAGGGTTCGCGTTTCGAGTGCCCGGGAGCGACATCTCTCTTCTTCTTCCTCATCATGATTATTGTTTCTTAAACTGTGATTTTTGGTTTTATTCAAGGGTTGGAACCTAAAGTAATTGTGTTAATTATAATTGAGATGGACAATGTAATGATTTACCTCCTGTAAACCCAAAAAATTAAGGGGATGAAATAAAAAATCTCATTTCTATCCTCACATAACTTTCTCAATCTATGGATTATGATGAACTTCTAAATGATTAAAGGAGGGAACAATGTTTAGTTGAGTTCTTTATGAGGAAACATCCACCTTCTTTAAATGAGACTTCTGATACACTATTTTCTAATCAATGGGTCAGTATCATTGAAAATATATTTTCCATTCTCTAGTGTTTAAAACATGATAAGGTAATTTTGGATTTCAATCATTTATATGGTGAAGCGGATCAATGGTGGAATATTATCAAGAATACAAGGAAACATGAGGAATTTGACTCCACGGATTGGGATGAGTTTAAGAAATTAATTTTTAATAAGTACATTCCTCTTATTATTTGGGTGAAGATGGAGAAGGTGGTCCTTGAGCTAAAGAAAAATGATAATGAATATTTTGGTACCTATGAGGAAAATTTTAGAAGACTTAGGGTACACTTATGGTATTATCATCTAACCTGAAATTAAAGTTGATTGATTCTTCATTGGCTTAAAACAAAGTCTCCAAATGGTGTTATCCATAATAGACTTAATTAGCTATGAATATATTGTTCTATGTGATATCAAGGTTGAAATGGATGTTGGAGTTATGTATTAATACTAGGGTTTTCATAATAAGAGAAAAATATAATCAAAAGGAAAATCAAATAACCATGGAGAGAAGAAGATGAGACTTACTTTATGCTCAAAGTGCAGGAGGAAGCATCGAGTAAATTGTATTAAGGGTATTAGTAAATTTTTTAAGTGTGGAAGGGAAGTTCATTATAAAATTTATTTCCAAAATTTTGGGAAAAAGTTTTAAAATTATGTGAATAGATAGAAAGTTACACGAAATGAACCACCGACACTTTAGTGTTTCAAATGAAAGGGGTATAGGCATTATGATAAGAAATTCCCAAATACTAATTTAAATGATGATGATCGACATCAGTTTACTCTTAATCAAGATAAAAATGGAAATATCATGTGATCACTATTTCTAATGAGGGGTGTAATAAATATATGGTGAAAGGTACACTTACCATCTACTCTATAATTGCTAATATATTATTTGACTATGTATTTTCCCATTATTTCAAATCTAAAGAATTTTCTAAAGGTATCATGATGACACCCAATTATTATATGAGGAAATATAATTGAGACCTCTAATGGTATGATTATTTCATCTCAAGTATATGATTCCTCTCAAGTTTAAGTATCCGGTAATGTGCTTCCTGTAAATCTCATCATTTTTCCTTTGGTCTAATTTGATGTTATCTTAGGCATGGATTGGATTTATCTACATAAATACCACATCAATTTTTTAGTAAGATAATTAATGTTTGATATTCCAAACCAACCTACTTTCATATATCAATGTGTCAATATATATTAACTTTAAATAGAAATTACATTCATTGTATGGGTCTTAATTCTCATTCAGAAGGGGTGTTTATCTCAAATGGTTGGGGAGAAACTAGACATCAAAGATATGACGATTGTGTGGAAAAAAATTTATGTATTTCCAAAATATTTTCCTAGTCTTCCAACAAAATGTAAAGTTTAGTTCTCAATAAAACTCATACCTAGTTCCATACCAATTTCCAAGACTCCGTATAGAATGGCCTCGATTGAGTTGTACGAATTAAAGAATAAACTCCAGGAGAACCTTAAAAATGGATTCATTCATCCAAGTTTGTCATCGTGGGGTGAAACTATTATTTTTATTAAAAATAAATATATATTGATATGACTCTGAATTAATTATTATAAGTTGAACAAGATAATGATCAAGAATAAGTATCCTCTACCCTATATTTATTACACATTCGATCAACTATGTGGAGCTCAATACTTTTCCAAGATTAACCGTCATTATGGATGTCATCAATTAAAGATAAAAAATGAGGATATACCCAAGATGGAATTCCATATAAGGTATGGAAACTATGAATATATATTGATTTTATTTGGTCTTACAAATTCCCATGATATCTTCATGTATTTAATAAAATATGAAAAATTAAAAAAAGTGTGGATTTTGGATGAAAAGGGTTTCATTTTTGTAACATATAATCTCAAGAGAGGGTATATTGATACATCCCTCAAAGATAGAGGCTATTAAATATTGGCCCAGACCAACCATGGTGAGTGATTTCAATAGTTTTCTTGTTTGATCATGATATTATCAATATTTAATGGATAATTTCTTATGATTATCTATTACAATCACCAATTTAGCTTGAAAGGGATCCAAGTTCTTTTGGATAGATGAATGTGAGGAAAATATAAAGGAACTAGAGAGAATATTAGTCATCACACATGTTCTTACATTACCCTATAGTAGAGAAGGTTTGGTAATCTATAATGATGAATCCAAGAAGGTATTAGGATTTTTTATTATATAAAATGACATGGTTATAGATTATGTCTCATTACAATTGAATATTCAAGAGAAAAATTACCTAAATCGTGATTTGGAGTTAGCTTTGGATAAAAGTGTGATATATATAATGATCATAAAATTTTGAATTATATATTCACACTAAAGGAGTTAAATATGTTCCAAAGAAGATGGTTAGAGTTAATTAAATATTATGATTTCTCAATACAATACCACCCTTGGAAATTGAACAAGGTGGCTGATGATTTGAGTCAAAAAGGATTATTCTAACTTATCCATGATGAGGATTATAAAAGATAAAAATTTTATATATTTTCAAAGGATGGATCTAGAAATACTTAATAAAGAGAAAAATCTTATCTTTCTCAATTAAATGTTCAACCATCTATCAAGTTAAAGATTAATGAAGCACAAAAGGAAGATGTAGAGCTGGAAATCAAGGTTATAAAATGTTCTTGAGTTTAACCTTAATCATGATGGAATGATAAGGTATAGGAACTGTGTATGCATTCCATCTTTACTATATTTAAATAATGATTTGTTAGAGGATGCTCATAGTTCTTCATTATCTACTCATTTGAGAAGTATGAAGTTGTATAGAGATTTGAAAGAGTACTTTTAGTGGGATGTAATGAAGAAAGATATCATGGAGTTTGTGTCTAGATTCTTGATATTACAGTAATTTAAGGTTAAGAGAAAAATTTATAAGGGGATATTACATACATTACCCATACCCAAATGGAAATGGGAATACATCGCCATGGATTTTGTCATTGGAATCCCAAAAATGTATAAAGGGAATAATTTTATATGGGTTTTAGTGGATTGCATTACTAACTCAGAACACTTCATCATTATCATTGAAGACTTATCTATGGATTATCTTACATAGATATACATTAAGGACATGGTAAGGATTCAATAACCTCTATATTCTATTGTTTCTGATCTGGATATGTGGCTTACCTAAATGTTATGGAGAATTATTTAGTAAGATATTAATACGGAGTTAAGTTTCAGTACTGCATATCATCTTTAGATAGACGTTCAGTCTGAGAGAATAATTAAAACCCTATAGGATATTTTTAGATCTTTTTCCTTAGATTTCAAAGGTGGTTGGTATCAACACATTCCTTTAGTTTATTTTTCCAATATCGTTCACTCAAGAATTCGGGTGTCTCCTTATGAATCTATCTATGGAAAGAAATTTAGATAACCAACATTATGGAATGAAGTTTGAGAAAGAAGGATATTAGGTCCTGAGATAGTCGAAGAAATATAATATATGGTTAAATCCATTAATAAATACATAAAGGAAGCTTATATTTGGAAGAAATTTTATGATGATAGTCTCTAATGTGATCTATAATTTTATATTGGTGACAAGGAGTTTCTAAAAATTTATCCATGTAAAAAGGTTATGAGATTCATGAAGAAAGAGAAAATGGTCCCTAGGTATATTGTCCCCTTTGAAATTATTGATCATATCATAATGATATCCTATCAGTTGGTGCTTCCACAAAACCTCTCTCAATTCCATGATGTGTTCCATATATCTCTCTTAAGGAATTATATATTTAAACCTTTATATGTACTAAACTCAGATTCCATACCACTGGAGAAAGATATTTCTTATAAGGAACAACCAGTGGAGATTCAAGATCATACAGAGAAATTTATATGAAAAAACACCACTCACCTAGTCAAAAAATTTTGCTGAAACCACCATTTTAAATAAACTACATGGGAACCTAAAGATATTATAAGGCAGAAGTATCCTCATTTGTTTGTATTGAAGTAATGAATTTTGAAGTTGAAATTAATTTTAAGGGGGTATAATGTAACACCCTAATTTTTTGTGAATTTTTTCAAATAAATTAAATTTTTTTGATATCTTATGTTAAATGTAAATCCAAGTTAATCACTCATTACATTCATCACTAGTTTATCTTGTATGAAACATGATACTTAGTTTTAACAAAGCCACAATATATTATTAATATAGTTATTTAAATGTGATCATTATAACCTAACTATTAAAATTAGAGATATGAATATTCATAACTAATTTTAAAATATTAATTATAATATTTTTATATAAAGGATACATATTTATATAAAATTAATCTAATTTTTTAAAAATTCTTTTCATGATTTGAAAATACTATTTTCTCAAAAAATGATTTTTATTTCTTTTTTAAACATTAATAATATTAATTTTTCACACTTTTAGAACATTAATTTGATAATTAAACTTCATTTTTGTAATTATCATGTCAAAATTAGCTTATTTTTATTTTTTATGATTTTTTTGAAAAGTTTCTTTTTTCAATTAATAGTGAAAAATACACAATTTTAATTGAAACTACATTTCCGTTTAATTTATTTATAAAATTAAATTAAATATTAAATTATTTTTAAATTAAAATTATTTAAATAATACATACATTAATCCAATTTATTTCATTTTAATCAATGTTATATTTAATTTTTATATAAAAAACTTTTAAAACTTTTGAATATTTTCTCTTTAAAAACCTAGTTTCTCATCATGTTTGTGGGGTTAATTTTAAAATAAATTTTTATAATTATATGAATGGAATTTGGAAAAAATTATTCCATATTTTTAATCATAATAATTTATATTATCTGATAATTTAAACTTAATTTTTCACCCAAATTAAAAGTGAAATGATAAAAATTAATTGTCACGGTTAAGGTAAAAATGGGTTTGTTGAGGGTTAAACTAAAAAGATAAGGGTAAAAATGAACTATAAACTTGTATAAAAATATTTTATTACCATATTTAGAAATTATACTCTTTATTATTTACAATTTTATATTATTGGATCCTTGTGACATGAAAAAAAATGTGGGTGGAATTCTCTATTTCAAAACATTACAAGTTTGTCACTCACCTCACATATAAAAGGCCACCCCATATCCTCTCCTCTTTAAAAGTTAAATACCTTTTTTAACATGAATAACTAAATAAATAACTTAAAAAATCTCTAATATCATCCTAGAATACTTATTTTTTACATAAATTCAACCTAGGAATGATTTTGGTTAAAACCTAAGGAGGATACCTGAAGAAGAGGTAACATTCATCAATGAGCATTTTTGTTTTATTTATTCTTACACGTACTTCAATTATTATTATACCATAATGATATAATAAACTCACTATATTAATTATACTTATATTTTTTTTATGTTAATCTCATGACCTACAACTATCTACACTTCCATCTAATGGGTTATGAAATCATCATTTGTGTGTGCGGAGGAATACCGTCTCGTGAACCGATGTCATTTTTTCTACATTACCATATCTCATGGTTGTAAATTATGATAGATTTATTATTTATATATAATATTTATGATATTATTTTGATTTTTTAACTAATATATCGCACATTTCTTCGTGCTTTCCATTTTGTGGGAATACGAAAACGTCACTCAGGTGTACGATGGACTACCGCCTCTTGAAGCGATGTAATTCATTCATGATCTATATGGAAGGTAATATGGATAGTTTTAATAAAAATATGTTATATATATAACATTAAAATTATTTTTTAATGATAATATATAATTTAACTTTTTTTATTTCAATATGTTGAGAAAATAGAAACAGCGTTAATGTCTACATACGGCTTATTATCTTCATGAACGATGTGTTTCATTTTCTATATCAATATTTTATAGATTAATATAAATAAATATATACTGAATATATATGATGTTTAATAATATGTATATGATTAATCCATGATCAATATAAGTGGACCAAAAATAATGAGTCAAAACATACACAAAAAACAAAGCAATTGTTTCCAAAAAAATGACTTTAATGTGGAATTATAAATAAATAGATAATAAAATGTCATAATAAAATCATGTATGATGTGATATATATAAATATAGTTTTTTAATATATTTATAATAAAATTATATTTTTTATATAGGAATTTTGAACGAGTGTGATGGTAGTCAAGACTTGTGGTAAGAGATTTCTAGTCTCTCTTTTATTTTTGGGAGACATATGAAAATTCACCATTCATTTATTTTTATATGTATATACTGACCCTTTTACATGTTATATCATTAATATACTCATTTTAATTATATTTAAATTTTCATTTATTGTTATTATTTATTGGGGCTTATGATTCAAAAGATTACTAAAGTGGTAATGAATTTTTATCTCAATTTTATTTTTTTGTGAGACAAATGCCATATTCACCACATGATTATTTTATATGTTATATACAGTAAAATTTAATTTATTTTATGATGGTTATAATCAAAATTATTGGTATTTACATATCCATTTTAGGATCTCTATTTATTTGGTTTTTCATTTCAAAAGTTACCAAATCGATAAGGTATTTTTGTTTCAATTTTCCATCTTTGAGATGTACATTATGTTATGTGACTATATTCTTTCAAAAAGTGTATACAAATACCATTTTAAATATTGATAATTATATTATGTATCCTTATTAAATTTTAAGTTCCATTTTATGTTATTCCTTTATGGGGATTACGATTCAAAGTTAGCAATGTGGTAATGATTTTATGTTACAATCTCATCATTTATCGAGATTATTTATGATTATGTTTATGATGATAAAATTATATGATCCATATCTTAATAAAATTAGTAATTTTATTCTCATATTTTTATTCATTATATTTTCAATTAATAGTGCCATTTTTTCACTCTTTGGTACTTAAAATAATTTAGAAAAAGTTTTTAAAAAAACCCGACTTTATTTCTCTCTTCGGTCGAATATCCACTTTCTTCCAAATACATGTTTTTTAAAAATGTATTCAAAATGTTTTTAACATTCATAAAATAATTTATTAAATAAAATTTTACCCATTTTTTACTTTTTTTACATGAATTTTTGAAAGTAATCTTCGTGTTGTTTTCCAAACAACTTCCATTTTCCTTTTACTGAAAATATAGAAGGAATATTCATTTTAACGTATATAGAATGAAACAAACTTCTGATCATCATGAACATTATTTTATTTTAATATTACTTTATATTTTTTCAAGGTTGTTTTCAAATAAAAATATTTTCAAAGGTTTTTAGGTTTTAAAAAGTGTTTTTAAAATCAGAAAGGATATTTTCCTCAAGAAATGTTTTAAATGGTCGATCAAAATCATTTTATATATAAGAATAATTATATTAATGTTGCCTATGAATTATTGGTGATATGATCCAAGGATACCATTCTTATTATTTCTATGAATTGTTTATGTTTATGATGTCATGATTTTTATGAAACCCGTTTCTGTTCCTCGATTTATGCCATGATAAAATTCTTATGAAACCTAATTCTTTTTCCATAAGTTATGTTATAATGAAATGATTATGAAACCTATATCTTTTATATAGGTTATGATATGATGAAATGTTTATGAAACCCATTTCATTTCATGGTTTCCTATAATATATATGTTTTATTATCTTGTGGAATAAATAAATATAGTTTTCATTATGAGATGGGTGGGACCTATATCACCTTCCAATGCATTGGGTAAAGATTTATATCTCATGAGTTAGAAAGGACTGGAATGGGGAGTGAACCTTGTTCAGTTAGGGACTTTGTCTATTAAGATGTTCTTGGGTGTGAACCTTGACTATTATCATGGTGTGGGGAGTGAAATCATTACACTATGATATCCTTGAAAATGATACTTGACTAATATGGAAATTATTTTCTATGATTATGTATATGCCAAAAATATGTGTCTTATTCCAATGTTATACTCTCATGGTTCATGTAATTTTATTTCCATTTGATTCATGTCTTGTGAACTGAAAATATTTATTCCATGACTCAATATTATGATCTTTGATATCCAGGTTGTAATTTTCAAATTTTATACTCATGTTCTCATACCCTCATGTTCATGTTATGTTTACATATCTTCCTTGTTTACCCTTACTGAGCATCTGAGCTCACCCTTTATTATCTTTCCTTTACCCAGGTTATGAATAAATTTATTACATATGATATGTATAATAAGGGTACTAGTTATGAATAACATAGTGAGATATGATTAATTTTACCTATGGAATAGTTTTTTGTGTTTCTAATTTTGTAAAGACACTAAACTATTATGGTCCTCATGTGTATGTTTGTGTAATGTAATGAATATTTATAAAAAAAGATGTAATATCTATGTATGATAATCTTGGGCCACTATATATGAGAAGTTAAATTTTGTTTGAGTTTATCAGTTCTTCACAGGTCATTCATCTAGGTGCTGCAAAGATATATTATGACATGAGATGACATTTTTGGTGGTTAGGTATGGAGCGTGACATTGTCTATCATGTGTCTCATTGTTACACTAGCCAAAAAATAAAGACAGAGCATTTGAAACCTTCTGGTTTTCTCCAATAACTTCCAATCCCAATTTTTAAATAAGATGAGGTATATATGGGCTTAGTTATTGAATTTCTATGAACTCCTTAGGAGAATAATTCTATTTAGGCAGTGGTAGATTGGTTGATGAAATCAAAATATTTAATCCTGATCAAGTACACTACTAAGGTTAAAGATAGGCGTAAGTTGTATTTTTAGGAGATTATGGGGTCACATGGGGTTACCTATGCCATTGTTTTGGATAGGGATCCCTAGTTTACCTCTCAGTTTTTGAAGAGTCTCCAAGTGGTGATAGGGACTCAAGTTTAGTTGAGTACAACATACCATCCATAAAAGGACGGTCATACAAAGTGTATTATTAAGATCCTAGAGGATTTGTTTCATGCCTATATTTTTTATTTTGGTAGATCATGGATAATTATATAGGACTGTTCAGGTTTTCATATAATAATAGTAACTAGTCATCAATTAGAATGGATCCCTTTAAGGCTTTGTATGGTTACCCATGAAAATCACCTATTTATTGGGAAGAGGTGGGTAAGGCATCTATTGTGAGAATAATTATAATTTAGAAAACATCATAAAGGATTCAATATATATTTCTATATCTAGTTATAATGCATAGTCAACATAAATCATATTCATATCATCAACTTATCCCTTTGGAGTTTTCATTGGTGAATGGATTTTCTTGAATGTTTCTCCTTGGTTGGGTTACTGTCTACTTGGGAAATAGGGAAAGTTAAGTTTGAGATAGGTTTAATTGTTTAAGGTCACTAAGAATATTGGGTAGGTTGTGTATTGGTTATCACTACTAGCCCAATTTATAGGAATCCATGATGTTTTCTACATGTTTCAGCTTAGGAAGTACCATTCTGATCCATCTTATATTCTGAGTAGGGTAAATATTAAGTTAAGACTAGACCTCTAAGTTTTAGAGAATCTAGTGGATATCATTTATTATTAGTTGAACGTATTTCATGGGAATTATACCCTATTATTCAAAGTTTTATGGAAATAAATATCATAATCTCATGAGACTTAGGTGCATGAATCGTCGGTGAGGGAGTAGTGGCCTTACCTCTTTCTGAAGCACCATTATTTCACATGATTCCTAAGGATAGGAAGTCTTATGGTGGGGATATTTCAACATATTAGTTTAATGTACACTCTTTTTAATATTTTATAGTGTTTTTTCTGGTTCAAAGGGTGTTAGAGTTGGTTTTGTAAATTCTAGAAGAACATAGTCTAGATGCTGCCTGTAGGGCACATTCACACCATGAATATGATATATGGTGTAAATATATCACTAGGTGGAATCAATGAAATCAGTTCTATGTATGAAAAATTACAAGTCTTGAAACATTTTAAGAACATGAAAATTCCTATCGAGATAATTTAACCCAAGGTGATTCCTTTTTCAGCATGCATGTGACTCATGGGATTCATGCTATGAATATATATTTCACATAGTGAATTAGGTACAACCTGTTGGTTTTATGAAATATATTAATAACTTAATTTCATTTTTTTAATGTGAACATCTCCTATAGAACCCTAGGTACACTTATAGGTGATTTTATTGATTTATCCTCCTTCCATATCACTTTTTTCAGTGTTTGATCATAGTGGTAGTATCATATCTTCTTCTTGGTATGTGGACTTTCTTATTCTTCATTGCCATTGGTTTAGGAAGTTGTGTTAGTTGTGGTTGTAGATCTAAAATCATGTGGGGTTTTTCATGTTTTTATGGTTTTCACTTCTTCCTTTATATTCTTTGTGTGATCGTCCTTTGAGGGCTGGTCTTCATTGGTTGTAGTGCTAAAAATGTGTGTTTTAAGGGTATGTTGTGATCTATCCTCTCCGCTATTTCTTTTTTTAATGTGATTATAAAATGTGGGAATCAATAACAGGGCCTCTTTTATTACCTTTGTGTTCCTTCCAGTGTTGTTGGATCCTATTTAGAGCATTTGTGACCTGATTTTGAGGTATATGGTTCCATATCTAGCCTTTATTAAATGAACCTTTATTATTCCTATTTTATAAATTGTTTTATAAATCAATTGGAATGATTTTTTTGTGTGTATAAATGGATTTTAAATAAAAGAAGTTTTTATTTGGTTTTGTTAAAGGAAAATTAGTGTTTTCAAAGCATTTTGAAAATGGGTTTTCAAAGCAGTTTTTATAAAAGAAAAGGGTTGTTTGAAATTGATTGTGAAAATACATTTTGAAATAATTTTGGGAAATGAATCACATGGGAAGTCATGGGTACTTAGGTGGAAGGTTTAGCTTAAGTCGATCATCCATTTTACTATTTGGGGGTTTACTCATGGGGTGTTCCTCTACTCCCTAGGCATGTTCTTCTAGGGACTTGGTATTGACATTTTTGGGGGGTTCACTCATGGGGTGTTCCTCTGCTCCCTAGGCCTATTATTCTAAGGTCTTTAGCACACACTAGTTATTTATTATGGTATGAGTAGTCTGATAGCCTGGATTGTTGTGATCTTAGGAATTATTTACCTATTATTTGGATTTTTATTATTCTATATTTGATATACCTTCTTTAACTATGTTAAATTTTTATGGAAATTATGCATTGAAACTGTTTTTTCTGGCTTGTTTTGTGAACTGTGGAAAACAAATATTTACCATGATTTTTATATGAACTGTTATATCATTTATCATGCCATTTTTTTTAAATGATCATATTTTGATTTTTTTTGTATAGATATTTTATTTTAAACACTAGGGTGTGATCCTAATAAGCCTATTTATCTCACACCGTGCATGCACATTCGGTGGTGCATAGACCTGGTTTTGTCTTTTGGTGCAGAAAAAGGAAAGGCACTACAGTGAGGTGGTGGAATTTCTATTAGCTAGTTATGGTATCTGGTGGTGATATATGAGATTTTTTCTACATTATCACATGGATTATTTGTCTTGTTTTAGTTTTCCATTATTATTTTACTTGTACTTCAGAGTTTGTTCTGACTAATTGAGTTGTTTCTCTTTTGTAGTTTTCTTTCAGTCATGTCATGTATCTTCTAGTTATTCTCCCACTATTTTCTTCTAGTATGTATATATATTACATTTCAGGTGCTTCAGGTTAGAAAAAATCATCCCCTCTAGTTTTTTTTGATTCCCGAGTTTTAGTCACCATCCTATGGGGAACGAGAATGCCCTTTGAGTATATGGCGGATTGGATTGTGTGTCAATTTGTAAGGGTGTATCAGGTTAGTTAGTTAGAGTTGCAATGGAATTAATTGAATTATTTTTAATCAAAAATAAAATAATTAAATTTTAAAAACAATTAAAAATAAAATGGTACTTTTAAAATACTTTAATTGAAAGGATATTTTTTTATAAAATCGGTATTTTTTATATTTCCAGAAAAATTAATTTTTTCAGAAAAAACTCAAAATTTCACCTTAAGATAATTTTTATATGATGATTTCAAAAATGGTATCCTTTTAATAAAATAAAATTTTAAAAAAATAGAAATTCATTATAATAGTTTCATATAAAAAACAATAAAAACAATATTTTAAGAAAATGTGGTTTTGAAGCATAAGTTAACTTCACTAGAAATTGAGTGATTAATTCCTAAAAATTAATAAATTCATCTATATTTAGTGGTACCATTATTCATATATTTCATAATGTAGTTAATCTTATTCATACCTTCCAATTAAATGTCTAGTTAATAATGGTCATATTTAAAATAATAATTTTTTAGTAGTATATCACAGCCCATTAAAACTTGGTGTTGCATGTAAATCAAGATATCAAAGAAATAAAATTTATTTAAAGAGAAATATATCTTAAAATATTTATATTTTTTACAATATATTCATATATAAGGATTATAATAGAATACATATCATCAATGATCCTCTTTCTCCTAGTATTCTCAAGTTTTAACTTCTTAGCTTCATTAACCATGTCTTCTTTTTCAACCATGGTTTTTTCCCTTTATCAAGTTTTTATTTGATATATGAGTTTTCATATCTTATGTTTCTAATATTATTTAATAACATCTTGATATCAATTCACATGGTGTAATCCTTTTAAGAATCATCATCTTCAACACCAAAATCACTATCAATTTATGTGTCATCCTCTGAGGATTCAATTTCTTCCTTTTTTAATCCATGTGGTCTTGTTGAGTAGTTTCTTTAGAAATTTACTATTCACTATTACTTAATATATATTAGAATCATCTTCTTCAAGAGATATAAATTTCATTCTGAATAATTTGTAAGTCACCTTCTTCTTTACCTTAGAATGAAGCTAATTTATCCTCAAGAAAACTCTTTTATTAGATGATTCCCTATAAGATTAATAATTATAAATATCATTGTATATTATAAAGTAAATTAGAAGAAAATTAATCAATTTTACCATAAATAAAATATCTAAAAGGTAATTTACCTTGAAATTTACCTTCCACTTTTGAAGTTTCTTAACATAGGATAAAGTATCTCATTAAAACCTTCTATATCCACTTCTTTATCAAGGAAAACTTGTTCATATTCAATATTTAAATTTTTTATATATTTAAATTAAATATAATTCTCATTATTTAAATTTATATTTTGGTTATATACTCTTCATGTATCATCAAGAACTAAAATTTTATGAAACCATTATATTTTAAATATCTCTCTCTTCAAGGGATGATATTTGATCAACAAAATTATTTAGGATAATTCTCATGATTTTATTCACCACTATGGAGTATTAAATAATTTCTTTATATCATATTATGGTAATGAATATAATATTAGCTCTATTAAATAATTTATCAATGGTTTTATCTTCCTATATTCTTATATTTTGAAATTGACTGCTACATGGTTTCAATTTTTCTTCCTTTTCTTTTTTTTCTATTTTATAAATATTATAGAGTTCTTTCTAGATCTCCTTGGAATTTTTTCATCTAGTAACTTTTTTCATATTTTTATTGGATAATGAGGATAGCATAGAACTTTTTTCCTTCCCATGGATTTTTGTATTCTTTATATCAGATAAATACCATGCAATAGTCTCACTTGATAATATAAAACCTTGATCAATAGACACAAGAACATAAATTCCAAGAGATATGAGATTAGGAACCATTTTATACTTCTATATATGGAATCATTTTCCAAAAAAATCTTAATTACTTTATTCTTGGATGAGTTGTGATAATCCATAATAATTTTCAAATTGAGACCCTAGATAAAGAACCTACACTAATACCAATTTATATGATAACTTAAATGGATGATCAATACTAAGATAGGGTGAATTATTGTTGAAATTTTCCCTTTTATCAAATTCAACCTATCTCAAGTTTGTTCAATAGATATCTCTCAACTCACTCAAGTTTGTGTAGAAAATAAATACATGGAGCAATTGATTTAAGGATTTTTTTTCTCTAATATATATTATTATATCCCTGATGTATAGTTTTTGTTATCTTCTCACAAAAAAATCTATTTAATTATCACAATGAAGCCACAAAAAATGGTATATCCTTAAAACTAATACCATACCAACTACAATTAGTCAAAAATAAGCACTATCTTATTACAAATAATAAACAATAATAACTTCTTAAATAATGTTCACCAAAGAAAGTGCGAGTCTATAATGAACCAGACGAATATAGACTCCTTCTTCTCTATAACAATATTTTAGGCTATCTATCGTATGATAATATTCCACAAATATTATTAGTTATTTCCACTCCCTAGATTTATCATTGTTATATCTTCATTTTAAAACTCAGCATGATCACATGGTTATTTTATCCATTAATCACTCCCATAATTACTCCTCATAATTATTATTTTATTACCAATATTAAATTTATTGGAAACATGATCATGATATTTCCATGTTTTCCTCATTAATAATTTACCTTATATTCTCATTTAAATTGTTAAAATATATATCTATTTTAAAAAATATATATTATCTTTGACTCTCCAAAAATCTCATTTTTTTCATTCACATGAGATTCCACAAAACTCATAACTTCTTTTCCATGTCTGCATAATCACATGAACTCTGCAACTCACATGCTAATTTTGTTTCCAAATCATGAAAACACTAGTGTATATGAACTAAATATAGGTTCTATCATAATTTATTATATTCCTAGGTCATATCCTAATATATTAATATGATTCATATCATAGGCTATGATTTTCTTGAAACATAAAGCCACATTGGATCTATCTATTTTCCCCTATCACAGAGTATGATAAGGAATATGATATGATTATAACATGAATGAAACTCCTACCACATGTTTTCATCAAACATAAACCAATTGTATTGGTTTATAAATATATTGGTATATTCTCATTCAAAAATTCAATTAATGTTAGTCCAACAAGAAGTAACATACGAGCTCCATGAGATGGAACCTAATACATATAATTTGGCTAACGCGTTTAATTTAATAAAGAGTGTTGGGGTGGTCTATATAAGAGAAATAGTTTCATTTATTAGTGAACCACAGTTACTTTAAAACCTATAAAATATCTCTTTTACCTTTATAATTTTTTATCACTTAGTGAAGGTGATGACACCCCTTAAGTGTACTAGAATCCTTACGATATGATTAATGATCCAAATGATGGTGTACCAAATTTAGAGGTGGTAAGTTTAGGATTTATAGTTCAATTATCTTCACCAAATGTTCTCCACCAAGAAGAATATAAAGGTAGTCACGTTTTAGGTATTCCCATAAGGTTTTTAACTTTCATGCACATTTATTTTCTTGAAGATAGATCAGGAAAAACATGGGTTTTATCTCTTTAAAAAAAGATCATTATATGATCCCCCTAAATCCATCAGTGATATAAAATACTTGTTCTCTAAGTATTCATTATGTTAATATACTGGTTTAATAAAGAAATTAATATCATAAAGTGTTTCAAGTCAAATCAAAAAATGAGACACATAGTATTTCTTCTATTTTGATCAGTCATAGCATATGATAGGATTATATCATAAGGTATGATACACTAGAAACTTGTGGGTTATAATTGTTTCTTAAATTATGATATGAGATATCATATAGAATTACAGGATCTTTAGTTTTATAAAAATAGTGGATTATATCATAAATACCATATTGACTCTATCATAAAATATAATTGGAACTTTGCAATAGAGACATTTGTATTCAGTGATACTATTAGAGCATATAATTTGAAGTTATATTATAGAATATTATTGGTATATAGGATGTTCCTCTCTTGTATAAACTATATTTTAAGATTGGTAATATGATTATCAGTCATAAAATATGACATATCTAGAAATGTTTAAAAATATTTTGATAAATATATTTATAGTTTATAAATTATTTATAAATTATAAGTGTTATGAATAATAAAATGAAAATGTCCATGCCTATATTAAAAATTAGAAGTTCATATTGGTATCTCATATTTTATAAAATAAATAAAGTGTTTATTTATTTGTTAAATTCCTTTAGAATATTCATGTTTATAAATTGTTTATGAATTATTAATATTATGAATACAAAATTTATTTGATAAATTACTTTGAGGAGATAGTGTTCTACATTACATGCTAGGTATGAAATAAAAAGATTTAGTTTTCATCTACCTGGACATTAGTTTGTTATTATAGTTATGAGATTAAAAATAGTTATTAAATATATTTTGTGTATATTAGGTTTTAGGGTTATCATGAATTGAGTTCTCTCTTGAGTAAAGTCTCCTCTAAGAGAGGGAATTTGGGTTTGACAATCCAATATACTATAGGCTTATTCCTTATTCTAGAAAGGTAGGGGAATGGTTATCTATCACTCTAATCTTAATCATGTAGAGATTTTCAATATCATATAAATCTAAGTTTTTACATAAATATTTCATATACCTTATTCATGAGATATATTTAGATATGTATAAATATGTTTGGCTTCTACTCTTGGATGATTTACACAAATTTGTGAGATGTACATTAATGTGGTGTGAACAAATTAATTTCGTAGATGGAATAGGGATTTCAAAACTAAATTATTATAAGAATGCATACAGAGAGAAATAAAACGTGAGAAAATATTGATTTCATGATATTAAATGGGTTTAATATACATGGATGTATATTAAAATAATGATACTTTTAAAAGAAAAACCTCTAAAATACTAAGTGTGAGATTCATTCCAAATTAAAACTTTTTAAAGTCTTGATCATTCAATATGATTGGTCCTAATAGTTAGGTACCCATGAATTATCTTTTACAAGGAAATCAAGTAATAAGGTGGACCTAATGGTTTAGTGCCTCATACTTGGCATTTTATTTGGGAAACACTTAGTTGGTAAACCCTAACAGTTAGGATACTAAAGAAATAGACAGGTTTGAATCTATATTATATATTTGGATAAATATTTATCCAATTAGATATCCAAGAATTATATATGATATTATTGACAATTTTTATCTACTATATATAGTCATGGATTATTTACATCCTCAAATCAGTGTAATTCATGATGAAATATGGGTTTTGTCTCACTAATTGAATATGATGTATAGGGTAATCATTTTTAGTGGTATTATTTTCATTAAAATTAATTTATGAAAATATATAAGACACAATACTCACCCATAGATATATCTGTGTTACAGATTGTGGATTACTTCATGATAATCTTTTTTAGATCACTTTTAGGTATGACTAATATAAAAGTTTTATATTTGAATCTAAGGTTGATAATTTTTATCAAAGAAAATTAATTTTAGCATCTTAATGTGAATGTTATATAGAACAATTTCATCAAATTTGGATAATGGGTATTGGATATTAGGTGTATATCACACATTTGTTATGTTAAACATAGATTCAGATACATAAGGGAATTGAAAAAGGGTAAAGTGGATCTTTATATCGATAATGGATCAAGAGTTATTACATTATAATTAAACACTTTTAATCTAAATTTACCAAGTAAATTAAATGATAATTATAGAAGTATTATTATATTCCCTAGATAAATTGAAATCTGATTTTTGTATCTTGTTTGGAAAATAAGGGATTTACATTCATTATTAAGAACAAGAGTTGTTCTATATATATGAATGAAATGTTTTATAGAATTGGTAATATGATACATGATTTATATAATCTATACATGGATAATCATGTCTATAGTATTCAAAATAAGAAGGTTAGGGTTGATTCTAATCCAACCTACTTTTGTAATTTTCTCCTTGGATATATTAATAATAAGTGTATCTAAATACTCTATAAATATAGATTTTTTTAGAACCATTCTATTATGAATAATTTTAAAATCATGAATCTTGTTTATTATAAAAAATTACCAAATAACGTTTTAGTGAAAAAAGGTAAAAGGTCCAGTGGAATATTTTATCTCATACATAGTGATGTATATAAACCAATGAGAACTCAAGAAATTGGTTGTTTTAGGTACTTCATTACTTTTATTAATGAATTTAGTTGTTGTGTTTCTATTGAGACATGAGTATAACACTTTTAAAAAGTTTAAATTGTTTTTGAATGAAGTATAGAATTAATTGGAAAAGAGTATTAAGATTCTATGATCAGATTGGGGTAGTGAATACTTGATCCAATAATTAATTAGTCATTTGAGAGATTATGGAATTGTTTTACAACTTACTCCTCCTATAACACCATAATAAAATATTGTGTCTAAGAGGAGTAATAATACAATGTTAGACAATTTTTGGTCAATAATGAGTTAGCATGACCTTCTTATTTCATTTTTGGGTTATGAAATAGAGTCTACTATATTCTTACTTAACTACATTCTATATAAAGCATTCATAAAGTCACCATATGATATGTGGACTAGGAAGAATCCTAATATATATTTTATGAGTATTTGGGGTTGTTAGGAATATATATGAAATTTTAATTCTAATAAACTTAGACCTATATCATCTATGGAATATTAATTCTATAATACTATTCAACAAAAAGATTTTTTTTCCAATTTATTATTTTCCTCGAGCGATAATACATGGATTGAGTAGTCGGTGATAGGAACATTGAACTTAGAGAAGTTCAAGAAAAATAAATATTAAGTGTTTATGAGATGGAGATTGATCCAATTCAATAAAGAGTTATGGAAAAGGTGTCAAATCAAACAACATAATATACTTTAAGGTTTGGTAGGATTGATCAATAATTCATGATGTATGGATTTATCATATCTAATGATGATAAGGTAATGTTTATAGAAGATAAACCCACTACTTATCGGGAATCCATTAAGAGTTATGATTCCTAGAAATTGTTAAAGGTC
Organism: Viscum album; assembly: GCA_963277665.1. Lineage (NCBI taxonomy): Eukaryota > Viridiplantae > Streptophyta > Magnoliopsida > Santalales > Viscaceae > Viscum > Viscum album. The sequence goes on along the minus strand of OY728158.1, from coordinate 1,103,866,948 downwards.
ATATAATCTAATATAGACTCCATATATACTAACCATGTTTGGTAATTACTTGATGCACATTAATGGGTGATACCTATAGGTTATAGGAGGGTTACATAAGAAAACTGACATGTATGGTAGATTATATACCTATATATCATACTTGGTGGAAAAGTATTATAAGAAAATTTATAATATTCACTATATAGAAACCTTTTTCACTTGTTATGATGATAAATTCTATTCATATATTACTTTCCATAGAAGATAATTTTTATTATGATATATATCAAATGAATATCAAAATCACTTTCCTTAATGGTTATTTTTTCTAGGATATGTTTTTAATGCAACTTGAATATTTTGATGAGCCAAATGATTTTGATAAGTTATAAAAGTTTCAACAATAAATTTATGGATTAAATAAATATTTTTGGAGTTGAAATATCAAGTTTGATGATACAATTAAAGAGTTTTGTTTTATCCAAAATGGGTATGATTCTTTTGTATATAAGTGTATTAGTGGAAGTGTTGTGGTATTTATGATATTTTATGTATATGAAATACTTATCATAAAAAATGATATCCTAAATTTAAATTTTGTGGTTGGATAAATGATTCTCAATGAAATACATGGTTGATACAGCTTACATGGGTATGAAGATTTATAGAGATGAATCGATAAGGTTTATTATACTTAATCAAGACACATACATTGGTAAAGTTCTAAATATGTTTACCATGGAGAACTAAAAAAGGTTTCTTTACCAGTTTTGAATGGTTTTTATCTTAAAAATATTCAAGATCATTCATAGGAGTTGGAAATTATGGATATAATTCCTTATACATCTGCCATATGTTCTATTATGTATTTTATGTTGTATACTCGCCATGATTTTGTTTATACTCTTAGAATGATTTTTAGGTATCAATAAAATCCATCTGATAGTATTTATATTATTGTGAAGAACTTACTTAAGTACTTAATAAGAACTAAGTATATGTTCATGGTCTTTAGAGGAGGGGATGGGCTCTGAGTAAAGGGTTACAAAGATGCAAGTTTCTGATCTGATAGAGATGATATAAAATCTCAATTTGGTTTTGTATTTTTTATAAATGGTGAATACATTGGTTGGAAGTTCCAAACAAGATACCCTAGAAAATTGGACATTAAAGTTGGATTACATCATTGAACTAGATAATATGAAGGAGGCTATTTATATCAGAAGTTTCATTTTATAATTAAAGGTGGTTCCTTGCATCGAGGGGATGATCGAGATTTATTTTGATAATAATGGTTCTATCACTCATGAAAAGGAACCTAGGTATCACCAAATAACCAAAAACATTTTTCAAAAATAAAATCTTATACAAGAGATCATTGAGAAGGGTGATGTTAGAATCTATTGGGTGGATAAATACAATAATGTAGTAGATTCACTGATGAAACCATTAGCATAGAAAAATCTCAAGGTTCATGTTGAATATCTTGTCATATAATACTTAATTGATTTATGTAATGGTATCAAAATTTATCATATTATTATAATTAAATGAAATCTCCATTTATCATTCATTCATGTGTGCTGAAATTTAATTTACATGAATAGTGTAATGATAATATCCCCTTAAAGTATAACTTCAAGTTTTCTATAATTGATGATCATCATATATTATAATGGGTTGTGATGATATGAAAATATTATCATGATTAGTTGAATCATGAAATAATAAGTGTAGACTTATTATTTTGATTAATATGCCAAGTATATACCATGGAATATTATACAATAATTGATATACGTAGGGGTTTATTCTTATTATCAATCATTTTTATTATACCTCTATATGTATCATGATGTTTTCATGATCACAATAAAAAAAATTTATTTCTAAAAATTTCATTTGATTTAATTTTAGTCTCTTTATTTTAACTTTATACATATCCTATATGAACTTAATGAAGATATCAAATACTATTCAAAGGTATCATGATGATATTTTTAAAGGATTAAAATTTTCTTTTATCATGTTTTGAGATCTTGAAATGAATTTGGAGGATCAACCTAAGACCTTGGAATGAATATAGGGTTTCTATTCTTGGAGTTGGATAATTTAAGGATAAAAGGTAGCCTATAGTGACCAAATCATTTTACGCATATCATTACATGATTTCTAACACAAACATATATTAATTACAACCCAAAGATCATGAGACTTAGTTTATTTATAATACTAGGTTCATAATACATCAAAGTTAGTATAAAATAAAACTTCTTTATTTTAGTCTCCATAATGAGCTCCTAAATCCTTCATATCTCCTAAAACTGCATGGGTTAACCTAGGTAATATATGTAGAAAAGGGGTGATCTAAAAAGACAAGTAAGGAAATAAACATGATAAGTAAGCATATCATGTGATTAAAAGGTATAACATGATATCATAAAAGAGATGGAACATGAGTAATCAAATGAAAACATAACGTAAAGAACATGGTATCATAAGATCATGGAATCATATGAAACATGGTATCAACATAAAACATAACCTAAACATAATTCAAGGATAACTGTTGAGATAGTATCACATGGTGGATAAAGTCCTATAATATATTAGGTTCATTACATAATCCTATAAATGATGTATTTTGATACTAAAATATTACCCAATGCATTGGAGGGATATATAATTATAGGCCCACCCATCACATTAATTTCATGTACATAAATATTTGTTCTATATAAGGAAATTAATCATAAGGCATAAACATAAGAATTACCTATGGAAATAAAATGGGTTATATAATCTTTCCTCATATCATAAACAAAGAAAATTTCCTGATTAAGGTATTTAAGAAATGTTCATAAGGAATGTATTACCCAATCATGAAATTTTCTTTAAGAAATTTAATCATAAGAAAATAAAATGGGTTATCTAATAAAAAGGAAATAAATGAATATTTACATTAATATGTGTTCCATATAAGGAAATTAATCATAAGGAATAAATATAAGAATTTTCCATGGAAATAAAATGGGTTATATAATACTTCCTCGTATCATAATCAAAGAAACTTTCATGATGATAGAATTTAAGAAATAATAATAAATAAGGTATTACCCCATAAAAGGAAGTGAGATTGAGAAATTTATATATGTAAGATACATATATATATTGTCACGACCCGTCCTAGGGGCCCATGCCGTGACTACCCCAAGCCCGCCTTCCATAGGCCAGGGGCTGGCGACTAGCACCAAGGTGTAAATCCCGGTAAAGGGAAGGCATTGCCTTTGTAAAGTAAACAAGCACCACAGAGTAAGCAAGCGGAAAAAGTAAATACTAAGTAAAAGCTGGTATAAGAGTGAAGTGCGAAAAAGTAAGTGGGCCAGTATACAAACCCAAACTGAAAGTAAAGTACAACTCGAAAGGTAAAACATCAACTGAAAGGTAAAGCCGAAACGACGAGCTATCCACTGGGAATCCCACCTGAAGGGTGGGTACAGAAAGCCTCCACTGCTCCTCGGGTCCAGTCGACCGCTCTGAGTACGTCCTGCCCAGTGGTCCACCTCCAGGTACTGTCCTGCTCCACAAACCTCCACCACGATCAACGTTGTTCGTCGTCTACAACCAACACAATGTAGTGCGGGCATAGCCCGTGTAGGGGTGAGTATAAGATACTCAGTAGGGACCCCGAGACCCCCGAAGGTCTCCCAAAATCCACAAAGGATAAACCACAAAGGAAAGACACAATCACGAAGTAACAACCGACACTGCTTAGGTGTAAAGACCCGTAAAATTCAAGGAAAATTTTTTCTTAATTTTCTTTAGAATTTTACAAGAGCGCGGTTTCAGACGGCACCTGATTCCGAGGCCCGGAGTGCCCGGAATTATTTTCCGAAGTTTGGCTCGGGTACGTTCAGTGAACGAACGAGCGGGAATTCCTAACTTTTGATCCGGTGCTCGGAATTGAAATCCGAGGGCACCGATGAACTCGCAGCGCCGATATTTGCTTAAAGAGACCTTTTCAGGAGTTGCGTTTGTTGCGAGTTAAAAGTTAGTTTTGGGGTTTTTCAGTTAAGTTAAATAAAATTGTGTAAGACAAATTTTATTTTTAACTTATTAAAAACCTACCAAAGAAGGTTGGAAGTGGGACCCACACCCACTTAACCTCCCTTGGGAGGATTAAGTGTGGTGGGGCCCACACGAACCCCCTTTTCTTTTCAAATTTTTCTCAACGTACTAAACCCCCTCTTTATTGTCTTAGGTTACTCTTAATTAATTTTGGGAGTTAACTCTTTTGAATTTCAAACATTTGAAATTCTTTTGTGTTGTGTTAATAAAATAAGAGGTAGGTCTTTTTTGTTTGGGAGTTCTTTGTTTGTCTTTTTGGAGAGCTCCTCTTCTTCTTCTCCGGCGAAGAACGTCTTCATCCTCAACGAAGAACGACAACTCTTCGTCAAGGATCATCGACTCGGCGACCCGGTATCTTCGGACCTCTTCTTCCTCCTCGGACCTTCTTCGTCGGCAAACGAAGATCCGCCAACGTCGTGTCTCTTCGGGCATAACACTTCGTCAACGGATTTGACGAACGACGACCGCGACGCCCGACCTCCGCGACGTCGTCTTCCGCGGGACGTAGACGATTCTTCGAATCTTAAACCCGAGGTAGGGGTTGTCGTTTTCTTTTGGTTTTCTTGTTTTATTCTTGATCGTGATTCTATCAAGACTATCGTGTGACTTGATTTATTTTAAGTTGCGTTTTTATTTTAACGTGAGGGGGGCCGGACCGCACGAACACGGCCGAACCCCCCTCCATCGTTCTTGTTTAATTATTTTGCGGAGGAAAGCAAGTGGCGTGGTGCCGTCGCACCACGCGGATGAACGTGCGAATATCTTATGCGACGCCGTCGCGCCGCATTGAATAATATCAAAGCACGGCGAAGGGACGCGGTGCCGTCGCACCGCGCCGGATGACGAACACCGCGGCCGGTTCCGGGCCGCGGCGGGACGAGAAGACCGCGGCCGGTTCCGGGCCGCGGCGGGACGTGAAGACCGCGGCCGGTTCCGGGCCGCGGCGGGACGAGGAGACCGCGGCCGGTTCCGGGCCGCGGCGGAAGGAAAGACCGGCGGCCGGGCCGCCGGCGTCGGAAGTCGAGGGCGGGACCGGAATTTCCGGTCCCGTTGGTAAAAACCGGCCGGCCAGCGGGCCGGCCGGATGTCATAAAACCGAGGGAATAAATCCCCCGGCTGGTTCTTCAAACCCCCCTCTTAATGAGGGGGGCGGTTCATTTAAGGAGGGGGGGGCAACAGCCCCCCGGTTCGTCCAGCCGGCCCCCACTTGCGGGGGCCGTTTGTTGCAAAGGCACGGCTCAAAGCCGTGCCTCCTTGACAATGCAGCGGGGGCAATCAAGCCCCCCCGCGTGCCACCCGCGTGCGCCGCGGCCCGCCACCGCCACCACCGCGGCCCGCCGCCGCCGCCACCGCGGCCCGCCGCCGCCGCCGCCACCGCGGCCCGCCGCCGCGCCCCCCCCCGTTTCGGACCAGTTTCGGTTTTTGGCTCATAACTTGAGCCTCGGACCTCCGAATGACGAACCGTCTGCGGAAACGCGATCCATGGATCGAGACGGTCGTTTCGGTATATCGCACTCAAGGTTTCGGTTTACTTTGAGTTCGGCCGGGTTGGTTCGTTCACGAAACCAACCGGGCCTTCGGAGCGGAAACGCTCATATCTTGAGCTACGGACGTCCGTTTGACGTGCTGTCAGTCGCGTAGTGTTCCTATTAGTGAGACGGATCTTTTGGCATACTCCGCCCGAGGTTTGGACGCAGGTGGAGTACGGTCGGGTTGGTTTTGCCTTAAAAACCAACCGGGCCCCGGAGACGAAAATGCCAATAACTCTCAGACCGGGCGTCCGATCGACGCGCCGTCTGTTGCGTTGAGTTCCTGTTGACGATACGGAACTTTTGGATACATCAACTTCGGTCTTCGTGACAGTTGATGTATCAGCCTCTCGGCTCGTGGAGCGGACCCTCTGAACGAGCTTGCTGTGTGCGGGAACCCTAGTGCTGGCTGCGACTGTTCTACTGCTACGACTGCTACTGTGACTACGACGACGACAGTACAGAGATCCTGTGTGGATTCGACGACGACAGTACAAAGATCCTGTGTGGATTCGACGACGACAGTACAGAGATCCTGTGTGGATTCGACGACGACGACTACAGCACTCAGCGATCCTACGTGGATCAGTGCTACAGGTTCTGTGTGAGCCCGATCCTGTGTGGGTCCTTGCGCTCAGCGGTTCTGTGTGAGCCAGCGCCTACAGGTTCTGTGTGAGCCCGATCCTGTGTGGGTCTTCTGCGGGGGTTAGTTACCTATCGATCCTTCGTGGGTCCGATGACTTAGATGGATCAGTGATCATCTTTATCGTCCTTGAAGAAGTATACCTGTGTGAGCTGAAATCCTGTTGCTTTCCTGTGTGGATTGTGTTGTGCAATCCTGTGTGGATTATGTTTTGCTTCCTATGTGGAATACGTATACTTTCCTGCGTGGACTGAGTTGTACTTGGGCTCGGAGGTTGGAGCGTATTTGAATTGATGACTTAGGTATATGTATGGGCATATACCTAAGCAGTGTCGGTTGTTACTTCGTGATTGTACTTTTCTTCGTGGTTTACCCTTTGTGGATTTGAGAGACCTTCAGGGGTCTCGGGGTCCCTACTGAGTAGCTTATACTCACCCCTGCACGGGGTTCGCCCGCACTACGTTGTGTTGGTTGCAGACGACGGACAGCGTTGACCTTAGCTGAGGCTTGCACAGCGGGACGGTACCCGGAGGTGGACCACTGGGCGGGACGTGCTCGGAGCGGACAGCGGGACCCGTGGAGCAGAGGAGCTATCTGTACCCACCCTTCAGGTGGGATTTCCAGTGGACAGCTCGGAGTAGCGGCTTTTACTTTTTAGTTGCTGTTTTTCCCTTTTCGAGTTGTACTTTACTTTCAGTTTGGGTTTGTATTCTGGCCCATTTACTTTTCCGCACTTTCAGTCGTACTCTGCTTGTTAGTGTTTACTTTCCGCTTGTTTACTCTGTGGTGTGTGTTTACTTTTCAAAGGCAATGTCTTCCCTTTTTACCGGGATTTACGCCTTGGTGCTAGTCGCCAGCCCCTGGCCTATGGAAGGCGGGCTTGGGGTAGTCACGGCACGGACCCCGAGGGCGGGTCGTGACATTAGGTATATGCGCATACATATACCTAAGTCATCAATTCCAATACGCTCCAACCTCTGAGCCCAAGTACAACCCAGTCCACACAGGAAAGCATACGTATTCCACCTAGGAAAGCAAAACGAAATCCACACAGGATAGCACTACACAATCCACAGAGGAAAGTAAAACAGGATTTACCTCACATAGGTATACTTCTTCGAAAGACGATAGAGATGATCACTGATCCATCTAAGTCGTTCGACCCACAAAGGATCGATAGGTACTAACCCCCGCAAAGACCCACACAGGATCAGGCCCACATAGGACCTGTAGGCGCTGGCTCACACAGAACCACTGAGCGCTGACCCACACAGGATCGGATCCACACAGAATCGATAGCACTGATCCACACAGGATCGCTGAGTGTTGTAGTCATCGTCGTCGAATCCACTGAGGATCTCTGCACAGTCGTCGTCGCAGTCATAGTAGCAGTCGTAGCCAGCACTAGGGTTCCCACACACAGCAAGCTTGTTCGAGAGGGTCCGCTCCATGAGCCGAGAGGCTGATACATCAACTGACACATAGTCTAGATTTGATGTATCCAAAAGTTTCGTATCGTCAACAGGAACTCAACGTCGCAGACGGCGCGTCAAACGGACGCCCGGTTTGAGAGTTATTGGCTTTTTCGTTCCAGGGGCCCGGTTGGTTTTTAATGCAAAACCAACCCGATCATACTCCAACTGCGTCCAAACCTCAGGCGGAGTAAGACAAAAGATCCATCTCACTAAGAGGAAACCAACAGAGTTGACGGCACGTCATTCAGACGTCCGGAGCTTAAGATATGAGTGTTTCCGTTCCAAGGGCCCGGTTGGTTTCGTGTACGAACCAACCTGACCAAACTCAAAGTATTCCTAAACCTTGAGTGTGATATACTGAAACGACCTTCTCATTCCAAGGATCGTGTCTCCGCTGACGGTGCCTCGATCAGAGGTCCGTAGCCTGAGTTATGGGCAATTGAACCCAAACGGTCCGAAAACGGGGGTTTCAGGCCCGGACCGACCCGGCCCGAGACCCCCCGGTCGGCCCAAACCGGGTCGACCCACCCCGGGTCTGGGTCGGCCCGGCCCGGCGCGACCCGGACCGGCTGGTCGCGGCCCAGCCCTGCAGGTGCGGCCCGGCCTGGGTGCGGCCCGGCCCGGTGACCCGCGCGCTGGTCGGTGCTCGGCCAAAACGGCCGAGCCATTTTTGGCTCACGCGGGTGGGGGTGGGGGGGGGTACTTCCCCTCCCTTTTCTTGTAACCGCGACCCCTTAATTGGGGGCCGAAATGTTGGCCGGCTGGGGGAATTAATTCCCCCGGCTTCTCCTTGTCCGGCCGGCCCGACCTGGCCGGCCGATTCCTGCCTAACGGGACCGGCGATGGTCGGTCCCCTTCCAGCTATGACACCGGCGGCCCAGCACCGGCCTCCAGTCACCCTGCTCTGTCGCGCCCCTCTGCCGCGGCACCGCTCTGGCCGTAGCGTCTTCGGTTTTCTTCGATGTGGCGCGATGGCGTTGTGTCCTTGTTCTACTTCACGGCGCGGCGTGACGGCGCCGCGAAGTACTTGCCGTGTGATTTGCGCATGGTGCGATGACACCACGCCATTCCGTCCAATCCACAAAGTATCAACAAGGATAAAGAGGAGGGTCGGCCATGTTTGTGCGGTCTGGCCCCCTCTCGTTAAACGATTACATTTAGTCGAATATCCACGAAGATCGACAAACTAGAATCATGAACGGAAATAATAAAATAAAATAAATCCCCTACCTCAGTTTCAAGAACGGTGCACGTCAACGAGCCGCGGAAGAAGAGCGTCACGGAGGTCGGGCATCGTGGAAAACGAACGACGATTCCATTGTCGTCGAGGTGCGTCTGAAGAGGAAACATCGCGGAAGAAGAACGTCGTGGAAGAAGTTCTTCGCATTCTTCGGCGAAGATGTTCTTCGTTGAAGAATGGTGTTCTTCGTCGGAGTCCGAGGTGTTCTTCACATTCTTCGTCGAAGGAGAAGATGTTCTTCCCAAAACCTCTCAATGACAAAACTCTAACAACAAAATAAAATAAGCTCCTTTATTAATTTATTAACACAACAAGCCTTTTGAAATTCAAAGGTTTGAATTTCAAAAAAACTTACATTAAACACTCAACATTAAAACCATAAGTTTGATAAACTTAAGTTATCAACATTTAAATGGGAGTTGAGGGGGTTTAGAGGATATGAAGGGGTGGGGTTCGTATGGGCCCCACCACCCTCATAACCTCCCAAGGGAGGTTGGGTAGTTACCCACCTTCCATCCAAAGGATAAATCACTTAGGGTAAGATAAAAATTGTAGAATAATTATGAATTAAACTTCCACAATTTTTATCATTAACTCTAGTGAAAACGCAACTCCGGAACAGGAGTTCCTAAGCAATTACTGGCACTGCGGTTCCATCGGTGCCCTCATAATTCGATTCCGAGCACCGGTTCAAAAGTTATAAATTCCCGCTCGTTCTTTCACTGAACATACCCGAGCTAAACTTCGGATAGAAATTCTGAGCACTCCGGGCCTCGGAATCAAGTACCGTCTGAAACCACGTTCTTGTAAAATTCCAAAGAAAATTAAGAAAAACTTTCCCTTGAATTTTATGGGTCTTTACATTACTCCCACCTCAGGGCTTTACGTCCCCGTAAAGATACATCATAACTAGGGAAACAAATGAGGGTACTGAGCACACATCTGAGCCTCCCGCTCCCAAGTGCTCTCATGGAGGTTTCTGTGCCGCCATCTGATGCGCACTAGAGAAATTGACCATCCACGTAGGACCCGCTCCTGTCGATCCTCGATCTCCACCGTGAATTCCGCAAAAGTCGCCCCATCATCAATGTCTATATCCCCATGGTCAATGATGTGCGTCGGGTCGTGCACGTATCTCATCAGCTGAGATACGTGGAAGACGTCGTGCACCCGGTGCAACTGAGGTGGTAGATCCAGGTGATAAGCCACCTCTCCAATCCTGCTGAGGACCTGGAATGGTCTGATGAAACGTGGAGACAACTTGCCACCTCGGCCAAATCTCCGTAATCCACATCGAGGTGAGACACACAAAAGGACGTGGTCGCCATCCTCGAACTCTAGTGGCCTCCGCCTCCTGTCAACATTAGACTTCTGCCGGCTCTGAGCTGTCCTCATCCGCTCCTGGATGACCTGGACCTTCTCTGTCATGGCCTGGACCATCTCTGGTCCCACAAGTGCTGACTCCCCAGGGTCTGTCCAGCACAAAGGAGATCTACAAGGTCGGTCGTACAACGCCTCGTATGGTGCCATCCCAATGGTGGAGTGGTAGTTGTTGTTGTACACGAACTCCACCAAGGGTAGGTGGTCCTCCCAGCTGTGACCAAAGTCGAGGACGCCTGCGCGAAGCATGTCCTCGAGAGTCTGAATGGTCCTCTCTGACTGACCATCCGTCTGAGGGTGAAAGGCCGTGCTCAAACGTAGCTGCGTCCCAAACGCCTCCTGCAACCCCTTCCAAAGCCGGGAAGTAAAGTGAGCATCTCTATTGGAGACAATAGATGATGGTACATCGTGAATCCGTACAATCTACTGAACGTAAAAACGTCCCAAGCTCTCCACTGAGCCCTGCTCTCTGATGGGTAATAAGTGAGCTGACTTGGTGAGTTGGTTGACAATAACCCAAATAGAGTCGTGACCTATGGAAGTGCGTGGAATTCCATTCACGAAGTCCATAGATATGTCGTCCCACTTCCACTCCGGAACCTCCAAGGGCTGTACCAATCCTGCTGGTACCTGGTGCTCAGCCTTCACCTGCTGGCAGGTGAGGCATCGAGAAACGAACTCCGCCACAGCCTTCTTCATGCCCGGCCACCAGTGTTGTCGTCTGAGATCCTAGTACATCTTCGCCACTCCAGGATGTACCACCAAAGGAGACACTACTATAAAAGTAGGCTATACCAACAGTTTATAACTGTTGGTATAGGGTATACCAACGGTTTTCCAAACCGTTGGCCAGTTAGCCGTGGGGAAAGCCCTATACCAACGGTTTTATTTAAACCGTTGGTATAGGTGTTTGAGATTTCTGGGAAACTCTTTACCAATGGTTCTGAACCGTTGGTTTAAGTTTTTCTAGAATTCTCGGAAAATCTTTACCAGTGGTTCAGAACCGTTGGTATAAGTTTTTCCAGAATTCTGGAAAAAGCTTTACCAACGGTTCAGAACCGTTGGTAAAGCTTTTCCCAGAGCTGCTGCACAGCAGCCCCCAGAAGCCCTCCAGAAGCCCTACCATACACTTGCATAAAAAAACAGTGCACAACAGCCCTCCAGTATACCCACCACTATACACCTGCATAAAAAATGTCACAAAAGCCACATACAGACTTCAAATAGTATAAAAAAACACCTAAAATAGCCCAAAAAAACACATATGAAAACAATCATCCGGTGGTAATTCACCTCACCCATAAAATTCTAATAGGCAGAATAGTTTGATAAATATCTATTAGAGTTGAAAAAGACATTCAAATTGACTCAAATCCCATTTTTTTATGATACTAGGTTTGGGTATGTAATGATTTGTGATGAATTTTGCATTGAACTTTTATTGTTTATAATATATGGTGAAAAGATATTTTCTTAGGAGTCTCGTCACTTATGACCCCATGAGTGAAACTACCCAACTCATGAAAAAGAGTTTGCGACTATCGTTGATGAGTGTAAATTTCAGTTGTATTCACTTAAAATGATTTCCTTTTGAAATAAAAGAGAGACTTTGAGTGGTGTCATCCACACCGTGCCTCGGATTAAGGCGGAGTTGACTCGTACACGTCACAAATGACCCATGGATACATGTCCTAAAGTATCAATAGTATCATAATGCCTTTGGTCTATTTTCCGTATGTCAGTTGTTGTTTTAACTTAAACTGTTGTCCATTTCAAAGAAAGGTGACACACTTTGAGTGGTTCCGGCCACACCGCGCCTCGGATTGAGGCGTGGTTGACTCGTACATGTCACAAATGACCCATGGATCATTGTCCTAAAGTTTCAATAGAATCCGAAAGCGTTTGGTAGGTTTTCCGTATGTCGTTTTTTTTACTTAAAAGTGCATCCATTTTAAACAAAAGAAAGACACTTTGAGTGGTCCCGGCCACACCAGCCCTCGGATTGAGGCACGGTTGACTCGTACACGTCACATATGACCCATGGATCATTTTCATAAAGTTTCAACAGAATCTGAATGCATTGGGTCGGTTTTTCGTATGCCAGTTGTTGTTTTCACTTAAAATCATGTTCATTTCATATAAAAGTTAGACACTTTGAGTGGTGTCGGCCACACCGTGCCTCGGATTGAGGCGGGGTTGACTCGTACACGTCACAAATGACCAATGGATACATTTCCTAAAGTATCAACAGTATCCTACTGTGTTTGGTCAGCTTTCCGTATGTGGTTTTTTTTACTTAAAAGCACATCCATTTTAAACAAAAGAAAGACACTTTGGTGGTCCCGGCCACACCGGCCCTCGTATTGAGGCGGGGTTGACTCATACACGTCACATATTACCCATGGATACATTTCCTAAAGTATCAATAGTATCTGAATATCTTTGGTCCATTTTCCATATGCCAGTTGTTTTAACTTAAACTGTTGTCCATTTCAAAGAAAAGTGACAAACTTTGAGTGGTCCCGGCCACACCGGCCCTCGGATTGAGGAGGGGTTGACTCGTAAACGTCACATATGACCCATGGATCTTTTTACTAAAGTTTCAATAGAATCCGAATGCGTTTGGTCGGTTTTCCGTATGCCAGTTGTTGTTTTCACTTAAAATCCTGTCCATTTCAAATAAAAGTTAGACACTTTGAGTGGTGTCGGCCACACCGCGTCTCGGATTGAGGTGGGGTTGACTCGTACACGTCACAAATGACCAATAAATCATTTTCCTAAAGTTTAAATAGAATCCGAAAGTGTTTGGTTGATTTTCCGTATGTCGTTTTTTTACTTAAAAGCGCATCCATTTTAAACAAAAGAAAGACACTTTGAGTGGTACCGGCCACACCGGCCCTCGGATTGAGGCGGGTTTGACTCATACACGTCACATATGACCCATGGATAGTTTTACTACAGTTTCAATAGAATCCAAATGCATTTGGTTGGTTTTCCGTATGTCAGTTGTTGTTTTAACTTAAACTGTTGTCCATTTCAAAGAAAAGTTAGACACTTTGAGTGGTACCAGCCACACTGTGCCTCAGATTGAGGTGGGGTTGACTCGTCCACGTCACATATGACCCATGGATCATTGTCCTACAGTTTCAACAGAATCCTAATGCGTTTGGTCGGTTTTACATATGTCAGTTGTTATTTTAACTTAAATTTTTGTCCATTTCAAAGAAAAGTTAGACACTTTGAGTGGTGCCGGCCACACCGCACCTCGGATTGAGGCGAGGTTGACTCGTACACATCACAAATGACCCATGGATACATGTACTAAAGTATCAACAATATCCGAGTGCGTTTGGTCAGTTTTCCATATGTGGTTTTTTTACTTAAAAGTGCATCCATTTTAAACAAAAGAAAGAAACTTTGAGTGGTACCGGCCACACCGGCCCTCGGATTGAGGAAGGGTTGACTCGTACACGTCACATATGACCCATGGATCGTTTTCCTATAGTTTCAACAGAATCCAAATGTGTTTGGTCGGTTTTCCGTATGTTAGTTGTTGTTTTAACTTAAACTCTTGTCCATTTCAAAGAAAAGTTAGACACTTTGAGTGGTTCCAGCCACACCGCACCTTGGATTGAGGCGGGGTTGACTCTTACACATCAAAAATGACCCATGGATACATGTCCTAAAGTAGCAACAGTATCCGAGTGTGTTTGGTCAGTTTTCTGTATGTGGTTTTTTTTACTTAAAAGCGCATCCATTTTAAACAAAAGAAAGACACTTTGAGTGGTCCCAGCCACACCGGCCCTCGGATTGAGGCGGAGTTGACTCATACACGTTACATATGACCCATGGATCGTTGTCCTATAGTTTAAATAGAATCTGAATGCGTCTGGTCTGTTTTCCGTATGCCAGTTGTTGTTTTCACTTAAAATCCTGTCCATTTCAAATAAAAGTTAGACACTTTGAGTGGTGCCGGCCACACCGCGCCTCGGATTGAGGCGGGGATGACTCGTACACGTCACATATGACCCATGGATACATTTCCTAAAGTATCAACAGTATCTGAATGCATTTGGTCCATTTTCCGTATGTGGTTTTTTTACTTAAAAGCGCATCCATTTTAAACAAAAGAAAGACACTTTGAGTGGTACCGGCCACACCGGCCCTCGGATTGAGGCGGGGATGACTCATACACGTCACATATGACCCATGGATCGTTTTACTATAGTTTAAATAGAATCCGAATGTGTTTGGTCTATTTTCCGTATGTCAGTTGTTGTTTTCACTTAAAATCTTGTCCATTTCAAATAAAAGTTAGACACTTTGAGTGGTGCCGGCCACACCGCGCCTCGGATTGAGGCGGGGTTGACTCGTACATGTCACATATGACCCATGTATACATGTCCTAAAGTATCAACAGTATCAAAATGCATTTGGTCCATTTTCCATATGTGGTTTTTTTACTTAAAAGCACATCCATTTTAAACAAAAGAAAGACACTTTGAGTGGTACCGGCCACACCGGCCCTCGGATTGAGTTGGGGTTGACTCATACACGTCACATATGACCCATGGATCATTTTCCTATAGTTTAAACAGAATCTGAATGTGTTTGGTCTGTTTTCCATATTCCAGTTGTTGTTTTCACTTAAAATCCTGTCCATTTCAAATAAAAGTTAGACACTTTGAGTGGTGCCGGCCACACCGCACCTCAGATTGAGGCGGGGTTGACTCGTACACATCACATATGACCCATGGATACATTTCCTAAAGTATCAATAGTATCCGAATGTGTTTGGTTCATTTTCCGTATGTGGTTTTTTTTACTTAAAAGCGCATCCATTTTAAACAAAAGAAAGACACTTTGAGTGGTATCGGCCACACCGGCCCTCGGATTGAGGAGGGTTTGACTCGTACACGTCACATATGACCCATGGATCATTTTCCTATAGTTTAAACAGAATCCGAATGCGTTTGGTCTGTATCCGAAAACCCTTTGCTATGCAAAGTCTCCTTCTTTATCAAAGATAAAGAACGATGCTTTCTATATATCAATTCTTTATGTTCCCTCTAGATAAAAATAATAATAGTTTAACAAATATTTAAAATTACAAGAGATAAGATAAGAAATACATGTAAAATTAACTTACTTGATATACTCATCGAACAAATCACAATTGAACAACATTGTGCGATGTGTCATCTCTCGCTCTTCAAGGCTTAATGTTGTCAATGTATATGATCCCAGAATTCCTCCTATCTGAGGAAGTGATGGAAAACTGGGTTCAATTTTCCCATACTGTTCTTCTTCATTTCTCATTGGTTTGTTTATTCTCGTAGTATGATCAGACAAATACATTGAGCAGAAATCCATACATTCTTGAGCCAAGTAACCATTCACAATAGAACCTTCGGGATAATTCATGTTCCCGAACATATGATTTCAATGTGCACATGTTTCTTTCAGTTGGATACATCCAACGGAAAGCAACGGGTCCCCCAAGAAGTATTTCGGTTGGAAGATGGACAGTCAGATGTAACATGCATGTAAAAAATGATGGAGGGAATATTTTATCTAACTCACACAAAATTAATGTTGTCTCTGCCAATAGTTTTTGCATGAGGGATTTGGATAACCTCTTAGCAGAAAGATCTCTAAACAAATAGCACAACCAAATAACTAAGACTCTAACATTATTGGACAAGAGATGATGGATTGCTATTGGAATCAACTCATGCAAAAGGACGTGATAATCATGAGTCTTCAAAGATTTCAACTTCAACTCTTTTCTGTTGACCCGTTTTGATATATTGCTTGAATAGCCATCAGGAACTTTAATAGTCTCTAGCACTTCCAGAATTTGATTTTTTTCAGCAGGAGTCATCACATAAGAAGTACATGGAACTTTCCATTTATTTTCACTGATACAGACAGGATGCAATTCTGGTCTGATCCCCCAATCTACCAAGTCGCGCCGAGATTGTAAATCATCTATTGTCTTCCCCTTGAAATTTAGAAGAATCGAAAGAAACATTTCACATATATTCTTTTCAATGTGCATTACGTCTAAGCAATGACGTAACAAGTTGGTTGACCAATATGAAAACTCAAAGAATATACTCTTCTTCTTCCAATTGTAACAGGTATCATTGGAAACATTTTTCCTCTTTCTAGATTTCATTACACTCTTCCCAAATGAATAACTGAAATCTTTCAATTCATTAAGCACATAAGTTCCAGACATACGCTGAGGTGGATCGTCATTCTCCATGGTATTGTCAAATCTTCGACGATTGTTTCTATATGGATGGTTCATTGGAAAGAATCGTCGATGTCCCATAAAACTAAAACTATGACGATATTTCAGTCTTCTCGATCGAGTATTCTTCATACAAACAGGACATGACAATTTTCCTTTTGTTCTCCATCCAGACATCATTGCATAAGCAGTAAAATCATTGATAGTCCACATAAGTGCAGCACGCACCTGAAATATGTCTTTCGAACATGCATCGTATGTGGGCACACCCACATCCCAAAGAAGTTTCAACTCTTTTATTAAAGGTTTCATGTATACATCTATATCATTGCTGGGATCAGAAGGGCCAGATATCAGTATACTCAAGAAAGTGTAAGGATTTTTCATACACAACCAAGGGGAAGGTTATAAATTTTTATGAAAACTGGCCATGTGTTGTGCGAAGTAAGCATCTGCCCAAATAGATTAAAACCATCACATGAAAGACCCAGTCTCACATTACGCACGTCGGCTGCAAATTTAGGATATAGAGCATCAAATCTCTGCCATGAAAATCCATCTGCAGGGTGAACCAACTCTTCATTATTCTTTTTTCTCTCGATGTCATTCCATCGCATTTTTACGGATATTTCATCAGACATGAAAAGGTTCTGTAATCTGGGGATCAATGGAAAGTGCCACATTACTTTTTGTGGCACACGATATGGTGTTCCATCATCTTTTGGCTTCCATCGGGAGGTTCCACATTTTATACAATTATTTATTTCAGCAGTTTCCTCCCAAAATAAGCTGTAATCATTCAGGCAAGCATGAATTTTTTTTTTGAGAATCCAAGTTCATCAACCAACTTCCATGCCATATAGTGGTTTGAGGGAATATCTGCATCATCTGGAAGTAAGTCCTTCAAGAAGGTAAGAATGTAATCAATTGTAGTATTTGAAATCCCATACATAGTTTTCCCATGAAACAATCGGATTAAAAATTCCAACTTTTTCATTTTATCACATTGCCGATATACTGGAGTCGTCGCAGCATCATCCAATTTTTTCACCCTATCAACATCATCATTTTCATTGGACGCATCATGTGTGCTTGTATCAAAATCTTGTTGGCTGGACATCCTTTCCTTCTCATGATGTCGAATAAATGGAAACCGATCATATATCAAACTCTCCAATTCAGTCCTATCATTTGGATCATCAACATTTTGAGATTCCATTTTCTCTCTATTGTGATACCACACATAATAGTTTGTTTGGAAACCATATTTGGTTATATGATATCTAACTGCTTCACGGCCCAACCAAGGTCTTCCAACACAATTAAAACATGGGCAGTGTATGCGACCACTATCTGAAGCCTTGTCAAATGCAAAATCTAGAAAGCTTTTCAAATAATTTTGAAAATCGGTTGAAATCCGATCAGTTTCGTACATCCAACTTCTATCCATTCTATAAAAAAATTGCAATAAGTCATTTCAAAGCAATTCAATAATATTAAAGTTTAATCAAAAAAATATTTACGTAAATGACAATTTTTTACTCTATATAAAAGCATAACTGACACATTACTCTATATGAGAATCATATTAAGTAATAAAACAAAATACAGTGTATATAAGAAAATAAGATACAAAATTTCTAATGCCTATATTCAAGGATTGACCAGTAAGATATTGGAAGTGGATCAAGGAATACATAATCCTTAAGGGTCTTGTTGGGAGTATATGAGTTTTATACTTTAACTTCTTCAAGTAGATCAGGATGAGGAGTAGGGTGAGGATCATGGGAGTGGCGGGACTGTCCAAGGGGGGTGCGGCGTGTCCAGGGGGGTGCGGGGTGTCTAGGGGGTGGTGGGGCCGTCCGGGGGGTCGGAGGTGTCCAGGGGGTGGGGGGCTGTCTAGGGGGGTCGGGGTGTCCAGGTGGGCGGGCTGTCCGTGGGGGTGGTCAGGTTGTCCAAGGGGGTCGGGGTGTATAGGTATATTTATATGAAAAGAATATCCCCACAATAATCATGCAGCCCTGTCATTAGTCTAAAACCCTAGAACACATAAAAGAAGCTATTATGGACATTTACTAAAATATTTAACACCATACGAATGAAAATACACTCTAAATATAGTTTGAGAGGATATAATGGTGTGTGTGAAAAAAATGATATTAAATCAATTTAAATGAATATGGAACAAATGAGGGTTTATAATACACTAAGAGTACCTCAAACAATCCAAAACCACTATAGCACCACATATTCAACTTCATGAAACTGGACTTGGAAATCTTACCTATGTCTTTTCTGATGACCACCTAATTGGAACACTCTATTTATGGTTCTTGAACACAAGGAACAAACAATGTTTTGTCTCTACCAACTCAATCACCCCCTTGTAGATCATAATCTTGTTTCCCCTTATACTAAAATGGTCTCACTGGAAGCTACTATTAATACCAGACCTAAACCATTCATTCTCCATAAAACAATGATCAAAGAACCATCGGAGGTATCTCTCATATAACCACAACCATTTTTATCTATGATGTAACGAAATTCACAAGAATAACTTTTATTCAATAACCTTTTGGTATATAATGTGCATCAACAATGGTTCAATTATATGGTTCATCACATTCCAATTTATTAATCACCCATACATGATAAAAATTGAACATTGACTTTCATTTAATTACAACCATCATATTTCATTTAATTATTAACAAGCATAGAAGCATGGAAATTGGAATCTAATAACTTTAATTAGTCCCCAAAACTTTTTAATAAATTTAACATGAAAAATAAAACACTTTGAAATCTAAATAATCACTATGAAGTAAAATGAGCTTTGAATTCTATTGCACAAGTAAAAACACTCAACGATGGAATATATGAAAATAATATTAATATAAATTATTAAAACAAGATAATAAAGTAACAATGAATGTTAAAACAAAACATGTGATTGAATTTTATAACATATAATAAAAATTTCTTGGTAATTAAACATGAAAGGCACATCAAAAAATTAGACAACTGTCTAATGAAATCTATATGGGATGGAATATGCATGGAATGTAAATAAAGAACGGAAACATAAATTGGGCTGGAACAGAAATTCGGCTGGAATATGAGAATAGAAATTGGTCTCATCCCACATCAAAATCAAAACTAAAAACTAAGAAAATACCTCATCCTTGGATGGGATGCAGGAAGAGAACCCGAAGCACCTCCAAAATCGCCCAAGCGCTCCCGTTTAGGGCTCTGGATCGCGAATGGGGGAGAGGATCGGCTACTTCCAATTTGGAGGAAAGTTTTTCCAACGGTTTTTAAAAACCATTGGTATATAACTCCATCCCAAACCTATACCAACGGTTCAATGAGAATCGTTGGTAAAAGGTCACTGAAATCCCACTTTTACCAACGGTTCTCATTGAACCGTTGGTAAAAACACCCCTATACCAACAGTTGTGATGAAACGTTGGTAAAAGCTTCCAAAAAAACCATCTATACCAATGGTTATCAGAAACCGTTGGTATAGATGGATATTACCAACAGTTTAGTAAACTGTTGGGATATAAGTGTTGAGAAAATTTTGTTTTCTAGTAGTGAGAAGTGTGAAACTCTCTCAGAACCTCCTCCCATAAAGAAACTGGTACCAAGGTACGTCCTCTGAAAAGGATATCGTACTCTGCTCCAAAGGAGAAACCATCAGGTGCCTGTCCTGAGGATATCTATGCACGTCGTGTGTCACAGTCAGTGTCCCCACGATGTTCCTCTCTGACCCGCTGTAGTAGTGGAGGAGTGGCTGTGAGAGACTGAAGGAAGGCTGCTCCATCTCTATCCACGAAGGATATCTGCAAATAGGCTAGCTGCTCTATCGCCTCCTCAAGTAGCTAAATGCTCGTCCTCCTGCTGAGAGCATCAGCTACCACGTTCCCCTTTCCAGGATTATAAACTATCTCAAAGTCATAGTCCTGGAGGAACTCGAGCCATCGCTGCTGTCTTAGATTCAGATCCTTTTGAGATAAGATGTATCTGAGACTCTGATGGTCAGAAAAGACTGTAAAGCGCTCACCCATCAGATAGTGTTGCCATGTCTTCAGAGCAAAGATCACTGCTGCTAACTCCAGGTCATGGGTAGCATAGTTCTACTCATACGGCCTCAACTGACGTGATCCATAGGCGATCATTGCCCGCTCCTGCATCAGGACACATCCGAGTCCGGTCCCTGATGCATCGCAGTAGACTACATACCCTACTCCCTCCTCAGGCAACCTCAAGATAGGTGCGCTGGTCAATCTCTGTCTCAGCTCCTGGAAGCTATGCTGACATCCGTCTGACCACATGAAGGGTTTCCCCTTCTTCGTCAAAGTTGAGAGTGGTGCCGCAACTCTATAGAAATCTGGCACAAATCTACAGTAGTATCCAGCTATACCCAAGAATCTCCGCACCTCTGTCACGCTCCTGGGTGGCTCCCAAGCTAGCACTGCCTCGATCTTCGCAGGATCCACTGCAACTCCCGCCTCAGAGATGACGTGTCCCAAGAAGTGGACCTCACGTATCCAGAACTGACACTTCGAGAGCTTACCATAAATACGGTGCTCTCAAAGTGTGTCTAGAACAACCCGCAAGTGGTAGGCGTGCTCCTCCTCAGTCGTCAAGTAAATCAAAATGTCATCGATGAAGGCCACGACAAATAGATCGAGGTATGGCTGAAAGATCCTATTCATGAGATCCACGAACACTGCTGGAGCATTGGTTACGCCGAAAGGCATAACCAAGAACTCATAGTGGCCATACCGACATCTGAAGGCCATCTTCTGCATGTCCTCGTCCCGAACTCAGAGCTGATGATAGCCTGACCTGAGTTCTATCTTAGAGAACCACCGTGCTCCCTTGAGCTGATCAAAGAGGTCATCAATCCTTGGTAGCAGATACTTTTTCCTCACTGTCACCTGGTTCAGGCGACGATATTCGACACAAAGTCACAAGCTCCCATCCGCCTTCTTGGCGAACAATATCGGGGAAGCCTAGGGTGAAACACTGGGTCGGATGAATCTCTTGCCATGCAAGTCCTACAACTGTACCCGCAGCTCTCGAAGCTCGGCGAGGGCCATCCGATATGCTGGAGTCGATATTGGGGCTTTCCCGGGGTACAAGTCAATATAAAAGTCTACCTCTCTGCGAGGAGGTAGCCCTGGAATGTCGTCGGAGAAAATGTCCGCATACTAATCCACCACTGCAGGAAAACCAGGACTCCGCACATCAACTGCTCCTAGGGTGAGGCTAGCCAACTGATGAGTGATGGGTTGTCCTCTCCTCTGCGGAAGTCCATCCTGTGCTGCGAAGGCTCCCTTCTCGCTGGTGAAGGTGAACCTGCTCCTTTTGGTGCGTACACATCGCACCTTGAGCCTAAAACAGTCAATCTGTGCATGGACCGTATACAACCAATCCATGCCCAAGATGACGTCGTAAGGCCTCGACGCCGCTACAAGAAGATCCCAGCCAAAGCTCTCACCTCCTAGAGTAAGCTCACACTGCCGGCACCAGTGCATAATCGTCAAGTCTGCTCCCGTAGGAGTCTCTAGCCGTAAGGATCGAGCCAACGGATCTGTCGGAATCTCTGAGCTCCGAACAAGCGCAGCGGCTATCAAAGAGTGACTCGCTCCTGTATCTATAAGAACTGCAGCAAGGGTGGAATAGACATAGATAGTACCTCGAATCATCTCGGGCGCACCGTGGTCATAGGCCTCCGCTTCCTGGAGCTGTTCCTGTCTCTGACCGCCAGCTCCCTGTGGTCGGGGTGGACCTCCTAGTGGTGGTGGTGGTGGTAGAGCCTCAAAGCGTCGCCCACCACCTGCTGCTCGGCCAGCTCCTCTACCTCGTCCACCTCCTCCCTGCGGACCGCCACGGTCGACCCTCTGCCTCTGCCTCGGTGGTCCCTCAACAGTGTGCTGCTCCTCGGCACGGCGGGTCGGGCAGTCACGAGCCATGTGGCCCTGCCCACCGCATGAGTAGCACTGCCTGCCTCTCGAAAGACTGGCTCCGTGCTGTGTGTCCCGCACTGCTGAACCAGTGTCCTGAGGTCATCTGCCTGAGGGTCTGGTCTACCTGGACCCATGATTCATCCGTCGACTGTCTACTGCAGAAGACTTTGCTACGTTCTGCCCTGCGGTGGGTCTCGGCACTGGTGTAGACTCAGCAAGAAAGATCTCGATCAAAAGGGCCTGCTCCAGTACTCCTGTCTGAGTCGGAATGCTGAGGGAGATCAGTGATGCCCTGATCTCGTGTCTCAATCCCTGCTCAAAGGTACGGGCCTAGAAGAATGGGTCCCGTACCATGTCTGTCGAGTAGCGCGAGAGATCGGTAAATCTCGCTGAATACTGGGCGACTGTTATGCTGCCCTGCCGCAGCTGAAGAAGCTCCTAGATGTGCACCGCACGAAGGGTGGCTAGGACGAACTCCGAGCGGAAGAGGCTCTCAAATTCCGTCCAGATAAGAGATGCCTCATCGTGCACCTGGAGCATCAAGCTCTACCATCTTCCTGCTGCTGCGTGCAGTAGGCTCACTGCGAGGATCACCATGAGGTCTGTTGGTGTCCTCACTAACTAAAAAACTCGTACCACTGCCTCCAGCCAGTCCTCGGCTGCATGGGGGTCCGTCTCCCGGCGGAACCTGGAAGGTCGCTGGCACTGGAACTCATGCAGTGCACTGAGGCGACGTGCATCGTCAGCGGCTGGGATTGGAAGCATCGGTGGCTTGGCGGGTAGAGCTACCGTCGGTGCCACTGCTGACAAAGGGCCCTGCACTGAGGCCTCGTCGCTCGGTGGGCTGTCGTCACGCTCAACTCTCGGAACCCTAGCTGGCTGCCGTCATGGGGCCATCCTAAAAAAAAAAAGGTGTGCCACGGTTAGAACTGTATACCTGTTGAGCTGATACAAAGTAATCACAAAGAAAACTTGAAACACACATGCAATCAATGTTTTCGTGCATTAAGTGGGAAATCAGAAGTCAGGGTCCTGGTGTACGGATACGTCGGCCTCCGCACCAAAACTGGACTCCCTGGACTGTTAACCACACCCAATATGCTTAACACTATTGCTTCACAAAGAAAAGATCAGAGTCTGTGGTAGAACCGAACTCCTCTGATACCAATTTGTCACGACCCGTCCTCGGGGCCCGTGCCGTGACTACCCCAAGCCCGCCTTCCATAGGTCAGGGGCTGGTGACTAGCACCAAGGCGTAAATCCTGGTAAAGGGAAGGCATTGCCCTTGTAAAGTAAACAAGCACCACAGAGTAAGCAAGTGGAAAAAGTAAATACTAAGTAAAAGTTGGTACAAGAGTGAAGTGCGGAAAAGTAAGTGGGTCAGTATACAAACCCAAATTGAAAGTAAAGTACAACTCGAAAGGGAAAACAGCAACTGAAAGGTAAAGCCGCAACGACGAGTTGTCCACTGGGAATCCCACCTGAAGGGTGGGTACAGAAATCCTCCACTACTCCTCGGGTCCAGTCGACCGCTCTGAGTACGTCCTGCCCAGTGGTCCACCTCCAGGTACCGTCCTGCTCCACAAGCCACCACCATGATCAACGCTGTCCGCCGTCTGCAACCAACACAACGTAGTGCGGGCATAGCCCGTGCAGGGGTGAGTATAAGCTACTCAGTAGGGACCCCGAGACCCCCGAAGGTCTCCTAAAATCCACAAAGGATAAACCACAAAGGAAAGACACAATCACGAAGTAACAACCGACACTGCTTAGGTATATGCCCATACATATACCTAAGTCATCAATTCCAATACGCTCCAACCTCCGAGCCCAAGTACAACCCAGACCACACAGGAAAGCATACGTATTCCACACAGGAAAGCAAAATGAAATCCACACAGGATAGCACTACACAATCCACACAGGAAAGTAAAATAGGATTCAGCTCACACAGGTATACTTCTTCGAAAGACGATAGAGATGATCACTGATTCATCTAAGTCGTCGGACCCACAAAGGATCGATAGGTACTAACCCTCGCATAGACCCACATAGGATCGGGCCCACATAGGACCTGTAGGCGCTGGCTCACACAGAAATGCTGAGCGCTGACCCACACAGGATCGGATCCACATAGGATCGATAGCACTGATCCACACAGGATCACTGAGTGCTGTAGTCGTCATCGTCGAATCCACTGAGGATCTCTGCACAGTCGTCGTCACAGTCATAGTAGTAGTCGCAGCCAGCACTAGGGTTCCTGCACACAGAAAGCTCGTTCGGGAGGGTCCGCTCCACGAGCCGAGAGGCTGATACATCAACTGACACATAGTCCAGAGTTGATGTATCCAAAAGTTCTGTATCGTCAACAGGAACTCAACGTCGCAGACGGCGCGTCAAACGGACGCCCTGTCTGAGAGTTATTGGCTTTTTCGTCCGAGGGGCCCGGTTGGTTTTTAAGGCAAAACCAACCCGACCGTACTCCACCTGCGTCCAAACCTCGGGCAAATTAATCCAAAAGATCCGTCTCACTTAGAGGAAACCAACAAAGTCGACGGCACGTCATTCGGACGTCCGGAGCTTAAGATATGAGCGTTTCCGCTCCGGGGGCTCGGTTGGTTTCGCGTACGAACCAACCCGTCCGAACTCAAAGTATTCCGAAACATTGAGTTCGATATACCGAAACGACCGACTCGTTCCAAGGATCGTGTCGCCGCTGACGGTGCGTCGATCGGAGGTCCGTAGCCCGAGTTATGGTCAATTGAACCCAAACGGTCCGAAAACGGGGGTTTCGGGCCCGGACCGACCTGGCCCGAGACCCCCCGGTCGGCCCGAACCGGTTCGACCCGCCCCGGGTCCGGTTCGGCCCGTCCCGGCGCGGCCCGGACCGGTGACCCGCGCGTCGGGCGCGCTGGTCGGTGCTCGGCCAAAACGGCCGAGCCGTTTTTGGCTCGCGCGGGGGGGGGGGGGGGCTGCCCCTCCCTTTTCTTGTAACCGCGGCCCCTTAATTGGGGGCCACAATGTTAGCCAATCGGGGGAATTAATTCCAACGGCTTCTCCTTTTCCGTCCGGCCAGACTTGACCGGCCGGTTCCTGCCTAACGGGACCGGCGATGGCCGGTCCCCTTCCAGCTCCAACACCGGCGGCCCGGCACCGGCCGCCGGTCACCCTGCTCCGCCACGGCCCGGAACCGGCCGCGGCCCTTGTCGTCCGGCGCGGTGCGATGGAACCGCGCCCCTCCGCTACGGCCCCGCTCCGGCCACGGCGTCTTCGGTTTTCTTCGACGCGGCGCAACGGCGTCGCATCCTTGTTCAACTTCACGGCGCGACGCGACGGTGCCACGAAGTACTTGTCGTGCGATTTGCGCGTGGTGCAACGGCACCACGCCATTCCGTCCAATCCACAAAGTATCAACAAGGATAGAGAGGAGTGTCGGCAGTGTTTGTGCGGTCCGGCCCCCTCTCGTTAAACGATAACATTTAGTCGAATATCCATGAAGATCGACAAACTAGAATCATGAACGGAAATAATTAAATAAAATAAATCCCCTACCTCGGTTTCAAGAACGGTGCACGTCAACGAGCCGCGGAAGACGAGCATCGCGGAGGTCGGGCGTCGTGGAAAACGAACGTCGATTCCATTGCCGTCGAGGTGCGTCCGAAGAGGAAACGTCGCGGAAGAAGAACATGGTGGAAGAAGTTCTCCGCGTTCTTCGGCGGAGATGTTCTTCGTTGAAGAACGGTGTTCTTCGTCGGAGTCCGAGGTGTTCTTCACGTTCTTCGTCGAAGGAGAAGATGTTCTTCCCAAAACCTATCAACGACAAAACTCTAACAACAAAATAAAATAAGCTCCTTTCTTAATTTATTAACACAACAAGCCTTTTAAAATTCAAAGGTTTGAATTTCAAAAAAAAACTTACATTAAACACTCAACATTAAAACCATAAGTTTGATAAACTTAAGTTATCAACATTTAAATGGGAGTTGAGGGGGTTTATAGGATATGAAGGGGTGGGGTTCGTGTAGGCCCCACCACCCTCATAACCTCCCAAGGGAGGTTGGGTAGTTACCCAACTTCCATCCAAAGGATAAATCACTTAGGGTAAGATAAAAATTGTAGAATAATTATGAATTAAACTTCCACAATTTTTGTCATTAACTCTCGTGAAAATGCAACTCCGGAACAGGAGTTCCTAAGCAATTACTGGCACTGTGGTTCCATTGGTTCCCTCAGAATTCGATTCCGGGCACTGGTTCAAAAGTTATAAATTCCCGCTCGTTCGTTCACTGAACGTACCCGAGCTAAACTTCGGATAGAAATTTCGGACACTCCGGGCCTCGGAATCAAGTACCGTCTGAAACCACATTCTTGTAAAATTCCAAAGAAAATTAAGAAAAAATTTCCCTTGAATTTTACGGGTCTTTACATATATTTTATAATAATTCAATAACATTAATGGTTGTTGTTTTTTATTAATAGAAATACTTGTAAGAATATTAAAAAACATTCTTGAGGAAAATAAACTTAACACTTTGAAAATCAATTTTGAAAAAATAAAATTACCAAAATATCATGGGAATAATTTTATAAGAAAATATCCTTATAAAATTATAAATAAATCCTCAAATAAAATTATAGTGTGTAATTTTTTACATTCCGAATAATTTTAAAGAAACATTCATTTCATAGTTTGTAAGAAAATTCCAAAACTGACTCCTTCAGAAAGGGATGGGAAGATTCATTTTAAAGCAATTTTTTAAAGTTAAACATGGGTCAAATTTTCTTTTATAAATAATTGGATAATATTAAAATAATCTTGTAAACATTTTTATAAAATATGAATTTAGAAGGAAAATGATTTTCGACCGAAGAGAGAAATGAAATCAGATTTTCTTAAAAAATCTTCATCATTTTAAGTAACTAAGAGAGGAAAATGGTAATATTACTTTAAAATTACATAAATAGATAGAGAATAATAAAATTAAAGGGTTTTATTATAAAATTATAAAATAATTTCCTTCAATGTAAATTCAAGCATAAAAAATCACGATTAAAATGAGATTGAAGCATAAACTCTTTCCACTTTGGTAACTTTGAATCATAACCCTAATGAATGAAGTAAGTGAATTGTAAATTAAAATATCATGGAATATGAATGATTCATGATATAATATAGAAATATTCAGTATATAAATCATATAAAATAAACTAATTGTATAAAATAACATGTATCTCAAAGAAGAAATATTGGAGATGGAAACCCTTACCTCAAGTCTAGGCATGTTTTGTATGTCTTTTATATCCTATTTAATAAACTTATATCAACTATTATTTTTCTTAATGAAATTATCCAAGTTTGATACCTCATAATTAAACCATTTACTTTATTTATTTTAATTATTTATTTAATAACTTAATCAATTATGTCCACATCAGTTGTTTTCTAGGATACTTAGTTCATAATTTTAAAACAGCATCGGTGTGTTGACCATGGTCAAAGGGGTCATTATTCCATCACCTACAGAATAATAATAATTAAACAATTATAATTTTTATATAATAATTATACTTTAAAAAATAATCATGAATTATGGTTATGAACAATGAACTACATTACAATCATAGAGATGGTAGGACCTATGTACGCATATATAACAGTTCCATTTTTTAGTGATCATGAAGGAAAGAAAGTAAGTGTTATTTTAACATTAAATAATGATAATAATATCATAAATATAATATTATATATTTAAATATTCTTACATATACCATCTATGTGATTTTATAATAAAATAATGAATCACATCACTTTGTGAGGCGGTAGTCCGCCGTACATACGAACGGTGTTATCATTTTTCAATGGATGGTGAGGTAAAAAAGTATATGATATATTAATTTTAAATAATGATTAATATTTAATTAGTATAATATATAAATATTAAATCTATCATTATTAACATATATCAGAGTCGATGATGGAAAATAAATTACATCAGTTTGTGTGGTGGTAGTTCATCGTACACACGAATGATGGTTTTGTTTCTCATTTGATAAAAGAAGATATGAATGGATATTATTACATAAACATATTAACATATAAGTGTATAATATATAATTGTGTTATTATATTTTAATTATTAATACATAATTTAAGGTGGTAAAATAAGAATAAAAAAGAAAGAGCTCGGTGAAGACGATTACCTCTTCTTCAAACCACCTCTTTAATATTATACCTAAAGCCTTCCTAGGTTGGATTTCTGATAAAAAAATGATTATAAGATTAAGTTTGGGAATTAATGAAGTGATATTAGTATTTATTGTCTAAACCAATGGGTTTTTTAATTATATAAAGGAGAGGATAGGTGGTACCCTTTTATAAGGGATTAGGAGTGGCATTCTTGTAAATACCCAAAACTATTCAATAATGGGAATTCACTCTCAAGACAAATGCCTCCAACATTGAAAAATAAATAATTTTATGAGAGATAATTCTGATAAAAAAATATTAAATTTAAAATAAACATGTTTTAAAAATGTTATTCTCTTTACCTCTAAGGTTACTCACTTTTCCCATTTTAATTTTTTTACCACAATAACAATTATTTTTACTATTTTCACTATTCATTATGACCAAAAATTAAGTTAACCTAATTATAATATAAATAATTCTGATTCCAAATATATAATCCATTTTATCAAATTCAATTCACATAAATCGAATAATTTAATTTAAAATTAAACCTGTAGAGATGTCGAAAAAACAGTTTTTCAAGAAATGCATTTTTCAAGCATAATATGATCTTATAATAAATATATGACAAGTAATAATAATTAATTTAATTTAAATTAATATTTATATATATAATATTTATATTTCATGTAAACAATTCCTAATTATGGTCTATTTTACTTAGTTAAAATGGAGAAACATTAAGAACTTTAAAATAGTTTTCAGAAAAGATTTCTTTCAAAGCCAAAAGTAAACTTATAATAAAATTGGGTATAAAGATGATTTAAATGTAATTAATTTGATTAAATATAAATAAATAATATTTATTTTATTTTATAATTATATTATGTTAATAATGTTACTTTTAAATTTCTTAATTTATTAAACATAAATGACGGTTTTACCAAAAATCGGTATTTATCACTATTCAATGAAAATCAGTATTTACTGAAAAATCCAAATATTTCATCCTAAGTTAATATAAATATTTTTTTTTCAAAAATTATTTTCATTTTATTAAATTAAATTTCTAAAATTTCCAAAAATTAATTATAATAGTTTCTCAAAAAAAACATTTTTGAAGGAAACGTATTTTTTTATCGAATAAATTTTTTTATTTAAGTAAAGTGTTTATTTATTTATAATTTGTAAATAAATTTATATTGTTTAGGTACTTTATATATATTTCATAATTTATTTAATACTATTCATACCATCCAATTTTACAGCTAGGTTATATTTGTCACATTTAAATTATAATATTTTAATATTATATTATAGTTCATTTAAACTCAGTGTTTTATGTAACACAAGCTATCAAAGAAATAGAATTTATTTAAAGATAAATATATTAAAAATTAATTTTTTGCAACATTATCCCCCTTAAATAAATTTCATCCACACAATTTAAACTTATGCTTGGTAATCAAGGGTTGAACATTTGAAAATTCCTTTGTAGATAACCCACATCGTAAAAGGGGTTAATAAAAATTACTCTTAAAAAGAGGGAAAGGTAAATATGAATTTCATCACATAAATAGGTTTATTTAAAGAATAACATTGGTGGGAAGTGAAAATATTTACATGGAAAAAAAAATTAAATAATTATGGAGAGTGAAACTGATCATTGATCGTAAGAAAGTAAATGATCAAGATAAAGTTAACAACCTCAAAACCATAAATATGTGGTGAATTAAAATTCCATTGATTAATTGGATATAAAGGTAATAGGATAAAAAAATCAACATCATTTTCCTAGAGTTTATAGATTCTTTTACTATCAATATGGGGAACACCAGAACATATACTTACTTGATAACTTTTAATTTCATAAACATAATTTCATCATTTCATTTTTCTTCAATAAATTTTCACTTCACCTCTTACTATAATGAATGAATATCCGATATGAATTTTTGTATGCCTGTAGAAATAAAATTAACTTTTAATGGATCATAATATCTATAAAAGAGTAACAATCTATTCCTACTATCTTTATTAAAACCAAAACAATTATAAAAAAGTAAGATAATACCCACAATGAATATGAATATATTAATCTCCAAAATTTAACAATAAAACCAAAGTTTTACCATAAATCATTCCTTAAATAAGTAACCTTATATCCCAAATAACCAAAATAAAATCAATATTAAATAAGGTTTTAACCTCATGGTTTATCTCGTACACTTTAACTTACATATCTAAAAACATAATAGCCTTCTTCCCAAATAATCCTTTATGTTAAACCTAATGGTTCTATACATATTAACCCAATAAAATTTTTCCCAAAATATGATTAACATCCTAAAAATAACATTAATCATCAAATTAGTTTAAACCATCAATGTCTTCTATACATATTATTTTTCCACAAAATCAAATAATCTTAATTGACTATAATTAACTCAAAATCAAGTACAAATCAAAGATTATATCTTCCTCAATCATGTATTTTTTGATAAAATATCACTTTATCATTAAATATCCTTTCTAGGTCATTTTTAACCATCAAAATATTCTTGTAAATCCTTAAATAAAACTAATATATAATAATCCTTAGAATTTTCAAGATTCTTGTAGCTAGAATACCATTGATAAAAAATACTTCAAAAAAAATATTCTTGAGTTCCAACACCTAAACACTTCAATCATTCCACTTCAATGATTTTTATTACATATACCCTTAAGAATTAATATTTGGATTAGAGAATTTAATTGGATAATGACCAAGTTCCCCACATTTATGACATTAAACCATTAGTGTTTCCTTATTTTTTACTTTATTTCTTTGTATCTTGTTAACAGGACTCTAAATTTTTCTTTAGTAATTATTTTCTTTTTTCCCTCATTTTCCACACATAAATCATCTTCTAGTTCCTTTAAGGAATTTACATAGTGTCTATTCCCACTTTTTTGACGTGTATAAAATTGAATATTCTTTTATTTATTATCTTTATAACTTGAACTTTCATGATATGTCATCATTCTCATATTTGGTGTCTTTGGATATTCATATATGTTCAGTTGTTAATTATAATTTGAGAAATCTCATTTAGCATAATCACAAGATTTATAACTTCTATTACCATTAGGTTAGGCATATCATTAGGTAAATCATTAAATTTTCCATCACATTGGTTGTTGGTATGATTTAAATTATTTCTCACCATTAACTAAAAGAAATAATAAAAAACAATATGAAAATACTTTAACATACAAAATGGAAACTTATAAACTTGGAAGGAATAACTTATAAATTATAAGTATATCCTGAAAATTGTGTTGCTAGGTTTCAATCTAGGTTATCCTTATTAATGATTCCTATTAGGTTTTATAACCTAACAATCTTTTCAAGTACTTCATAATTTTTTGTAATGATTTTGTGAATTTCTAAAATATATCCCCCTGAATTGTCAAACGAGGTGTGCAGTAAGGCACATTATCATGTACCGGGTAATGCTTCAGTCAATCCCAATGAAACTTTTTCATATTTATTACCCCTAGGTATATTGTTTCGATAACCAAATCCACTTGTATTATATATACAGTGATTTATTTTCTATGAAACCACTCTCTCTATACTTCACCCAAATTCCAGGATATTTTTCAATACTTATTCTTATCTTTAGACTTATCCCTATAGTTCTCACTGATGTTTTCTCATCCTAGTTTCCAAAGGTTAACTAAACCTTTTCTATGATACCAAATATAATGAACTAATACTTTTACACATATAATTATATTATTTTTAACATAAATATATATTAATTGCAACCCAAATATCATGAGACTTGGTGTATTTGGAAGGATATGTTCATAATACCCTAAAGTGATGCTAAAATAAAACTTCTTTATTTTATTCTCTATAATGAGCTCCTAAATCCTTTTGAACTCCTAAAATTACATCAAATAACCTAGGTAATATATATAAAAATGGATGATCTAAAAATACTAGTAAGGAAATAAAAATGATAAAGAAGCATAACATGTGATTCAAAGTTATAACATGATATCATAAAAGAGAAGGCATGTGATTAATCACATGGAATCATAATGTAAAGAAAATGGTATCATAATATCTTGTAATCATTGGAAATATGGAATCAATATAAAATAGTACCTAAACATAATTCAAGGCCAACTGTAGAGACAATATCATCTGGTGGTCAGAGTCCCATAATGGATTAGGTTGACTCCCTAATCCCATACATGATGTCTCATGAGACAAAACAATTTCCCAATGCATTGTAGGGATATATAATTTTGGGAACAACCAAAAAAATTAATTACATTTACATTAATATGTGTTCCACATAAGTAAATAAATCATAATTCATAAACATAAGAATTGCCCATGGAAATAAAATGGGTTACATAATCTTTCCTCATATCATAATCAATGAAAATTTCATAATAAAGGAATTCGAGAAATGAGAATAAGGCACGTATTACCCCATAAAATTAGGGGAGAGTGAGAAAGGTATATATTTAAGAGACATATATACATATTTCAGAATCATTCCATGACATTAAATGTTATTTTCACTATTTAATATAAATAATTTTAAAAATATTAAAAACATTCTTGAGGAAAATAACCTTTTCACTTTAAAAATAACTATTGAAAATCTAAAATTTTCAAAATATTTTGGGAATAATTTTATTTTAAAATATAATTTTAAAATTATAAATGAATATTCAAAGAAAATTATTGTGTTTAATTTCATACATCCTGTATAAGTTAAAACATTCCTTTTACATATTATAATAAAGATAAAAAAGTTCCTCGTTCGAAAAATGATAGGAAGATTCCTTTTAAGACATTTTTTTAAAGTAAAAATGGGAAAAATTACTAATATAAATAATTTTATAATATTAAAAACGTTCTTTAAAACATTTTTAGAAAATATGGATTTGGAAGGAAAATGGTTTTTGACCGAAGAGAGAAATAAAGTGAGGTTTTATTAAAAACATTTTCTCAATCATTTTAAGTACCTAAGGAAAAAAATGGTACCATTACTTAGAAATTTCATAAATAACAAAATTTGAATAAAATTAAAGGTTTTTATTAAATAATGGTGAAATAATTTACTTTAATGTAAATTTAAGCATGAATAATCCAGATTAAAATGAGATTAACGCATAAACCCTTGTTGCTTTGGTAACTTTTGAATCATAACCCTCACGAATAATTTAAGTGATCTATAACATAAAATATCTTCAATTATGAGGGATTAATGATATAACATTTAAATTGGTAGTATATACACCATATAAAATAAATTAGGTGTATGAAAGAACATGCATCTCAAATAAGGAATTTTGAGACAAAAACAGTTGCCTTGAGTCCAGGATTGTCGTGTATGTCTTTTATCTCATGTATAATAAAATTATATCAATTATTTGTATTATTAATTAAATTTTATAGGTTTAATCCCTTATAATTTAACAATTTAAATCATTTATTTTAATTATTTATTTAATTACTTAATCAGTAATGTCCATATCGGGTGTTTTTTAGGATGCTCAGTTCATAATTTCAAAACGGCATCTATGTGTTGACCGTGGTCACCGAGGTAATTATTACATAGTATTAAAAATAATAATCATGAAATTATTATAATTTTTATACATAAAATATAATTTTAAAAATAACTATAAATTATTTTTATAAAAAATTAACTACGTTATAATCATGGAAATTATAAACCGTACGTACGCATGTGTAACGTTTCCATTTTTCAACGATCATGATAGAAAGAAGGTAAGTGTTATTTTATTTTTAAATAATGATAATAATATCATAAATATTATATTATATCCTTAAATACACTTACATATATCATCAATATGATGTGTTAATAAAACAAATTGCACCGCTTTGTGAGTTGGTAGTATACTATAGACACGAATAGTGTTATCATTTTACAATGGATGGTAAGGTAAGAAGAAATAATGAAGGATATCAGTGAAGATGATGGCCTATTCTTCAAAAAACCTATTTAGGATTATACCTAAAACCTTCCTAGATTGGACTTCTGATCAAACAAATGATTCTAGGATTTTGGGGAATTTAGGAAGTTTTTCGGGTAGTTTTTTTTCTAAAAAATTGGTTTTTTAAGTATGGAAAGGAGAGTATAGAGGTTCCCTTTTATAAGGGAAGAGTGACATTCTTGTAAATACCCAACACTATTCAATAATGGGAAGTCACTCCTAGGATAAGTTCCTCTAAAATTGAAAAATAAATGAGTGTAGGACAAATAATTCTAATCCATTCCTCTACCATTCAAAAGAAACGTGTTTTAAACACATTATCCTCTTTACCTTTAAGGTTACTCACTTTTACCCTTTTAATTTGTTTACCATGGTAACTATTTTTTTAATATGATTACTATTCATTATGACAAATAATTAAGTTTATGTTATTATATAATAAAAATTATGATTATTCCAAATATAGAATAAATTTTATCATATTCAATTTACATAAATGGTATAATTTAATATAAAATTAAACTCACAGACGTGTCAAAAAACATTTTTTCAATAAATACATTTTTTATGAATAATCTGATCTTATAATAACTATATGAAAAGTAATAATAATTAAATTAATTCCAATTGATATTTATATATCGATGATCTATACATTTAATTTTAATATTTTACCATTATGGGTTATTTTAATTAGTTAAAATGGAGAAATATTTTTCACTTTAAAACAATTTTTAGAACAATGTATTTCAAAGCATAAAAATAAACTTATTATAAAATCCAATATAAAAATGATTTAAATATAATTAAGTATATGAAATATAAATAAATAAATAATACTTATGTTAATTTTAGAACTTATTGAATGAATAATGGTACTTTTAAATTACTTAATTTAAGAAAAAAATGACAGTTTTACCAAAAACACATTACTTTTCACTATTCAATAGAAAATTAGTATTTTCTGAAAAATACCAAAATTTAACCCTATGTTAATATTGATATGATGATTTAAAAATGATTTTAATTTTATAAAATAAAATTTTTAAAAGTTTTCAATTTTAATTATAATATTTTCTCACAAAACTAAATAAAAACATTTTTGAAGGAAACATATTTTTTTGTAGAATAAAATATCATTATTAAAGTTGAGTGTTTGTTTATTAATATTTTTTAAATAAATTTATATTGAGTAGGAATTTATATATATTTCATAATTTATTTAATACTATTCATACCCACTATTTTAATATCTAAGTTATATCGGTCATGTTTAAATAATAATATTTTAATATTATATTGTGGTTTGTTTAAAATCAGTGTTGTGTGTAATGTAAGCTATCAAAGAAATAAAATTTATTTAAAGATAAATATATTATATATTTTCAGGGTGTTACATTATATCCCCTTTAAATAAATTGTGTCCTCACAATTTTAAATTGTTATTGGTAATTATGGGTTGTACATTTGAAAATTCCTTTGTGGAAAACCCGCATCATAAAAGGGGTTATTAAAACTTCATGTTAAAAATAAAGAAAGGGAAATATGAAGGTCATAAAATAACTTGGTTTCCACATAGGATAAAATTGGTGGGAAGTGAAAATATTTACATATAATAAAAGTGTAAATAATTATGGAGAGTGATAGGGATCATTAATAATAATAAAGTGAATGATTGTGATAAAGTTAACAACCAAAAAACCATAAATCTGTGATTAATTAAAATACCATTGATTCATTGGACATGAAGATAATATGATAACATTTTTTTCAAGATCATTTTCTTAGAGTTGAGGGATTATTTTACTATCAAGATAGAGAGCACCAGAAAATATACTTACTCGATATCTTTTTATTTCATAAATATAATCTCATCCTTTCATTATGCTTCGATCAATTTCCACTTCATCTATTACTCTAAGTAATGAATCTCCAATATGAATTTTTTTCTTTATTATAGAATCACTAAACTTAAATTTTAACTGATCATAAGATCTATAAAAGTGTAACAAGTTATTCCTCCTATCTATGTTAATTCCAAAATTAGTATAAAGTGAGATAATACCCAAAATGAATATGAATATATTAATATCTAAAACTCAAAAATAAAACAATATGTTTAATAAATATCATTACTTAAATAAGTAACCCCATATCCCGAATAACCTTAATAACCTCAATATGAAAGTAGGTTTTAACCTCAAAGGTTATCTCATAGCCTTAAACTTAAATATTCAAAAACATAATATCATTATTCCCAAATAATACTTTATATTAAACCTAAAGGTTATATACATCTCAAACCAATAAAAAATTTCCCAAAATATAATGAAAATCCTAAAAATAACATTAATAATCAAATTAATTTTTAATTATTAATACATTCTATATGGCTTATTTTTTTCCACAAAATCAAATGATCTTAATTGACTATAATTACCTCAATATCAAGTACATATCAAAGATTATATTTTCCACAATCATGTGTGTTTCTATAAAATATAACCTTACTATTAAATAACCTTTCTAGTTCATTATCACCATTCAACATATTCGTGAAAATACTTAAATAAAACTACTACAGAAAAATCCTTAGATGTTTTATGATTCTTATAACCAGAATACCATTGATAAAAATACTTAAACAACATAATTATTGATTTACAACTCTACTTAAAATAATTTTATAACATAATCTATTAGTAATTAATATTTTTATTATGTAATTGACTAAAATAATGACCAATTTCCCAACATTTATGACATAAAATGTCAGTGGTGCCTTATGTAGAACTTTATTTCCATACATCTTGTTAAGTGGACCCTTCATTTTTATTCAAAAATTAACTGATTTATGTCCTCCTTTTATACACATAAATAATCTTCTAGTTCCTTTAAGTCATTTTCTATGGTGCCTCTTGACACATTTTTTACATGTCAGAAATTGCATCTTATTTTATTTTTTTTCTTTAGTACTTTAACTTCCAAGAGATGTCATCTTTCTTTTCTTTGGTGTGTTTCAAATTTCAACTATGTTCAATTTTTTAATTTTAATTTGATAAATATCATTTTTCATGATCATAATATGTATAACTTCTATTCCCATTAGATTAGGCATCTCATTAGAGAAATCATTACATTTCCCATCACATTTATTGTTAGCATGATTTCTCATAATTCCCACCATTAACTAAAATAAATAACAAAAAAACAATATGATAATACTTTAACATTAAAAAGGTAAACTTATAAACTTATAAGAAATAACTTATAAATGATAATTACATCCTAACTTATGTGTCTCTAGGTTTCAATCTAGGTTATACATTGCAATTATTCCTATTAGGTTTTCTAACCTAAATTTTTTTTCAAGTCCTTGATAATGGTTCATAACGAGTATGTGAATTTCTAAAACATATACCCAAGGAATTCCAAACCAATTGTATAGTAAGAAATTTTTCTGGGTACCAGGTAGTGCTCGAGTCAAGCTCATATCACCTTTTTCAAAGTTATTACTCCAAGGTACATATATTACAAAATCACATCTACTTGTATTATCCAGATAGGGATGTAATTTCTTAGAAAACAATCGCTCTATACTTCACCAAGATTCCAATATATTTTTATATACTTAGTCTTATCCTTAGACTTATCCCTAGGGTTCTCACTAAAGCTTTATCATCCTAATTTCTAAATGTTAACTAAAACTTTTCTCTGATACCGAATATAAAAATCCAATCCTTTTATACATATCATTACATTATTTTTAACATAAAAATCTATTAATTAAAACCCAAAGATCATGAAACCTAGTGTCTTTAGAATACTAGGTTCATAATACATCAAAGTGAAGCTAAAATAAAATTTCTTTATTTTATTATCCATAATGATATCCTAAATCCTTTTGATCTCTTAAAATTTCATGGGATAACCTAGGGAATAAATAGAAAAAAGGGGTGATTTAAAAAACCCAATAAGGAAATAAACATGTTAAGAAAGTATAACATGTGATTCAAATGTATAATATGATATTATAACAGAGAAGGTTCATGAGTAACCAAATAGAAAAAATAAATA
Organism: Viscum album; assembly: GCA_963277665.1. Lineage (NCBI taxonomy): Eukaryota > Viridiplantae > Streptophyta > Magnoliopsida > Santalales > Viscaceae > Viscum > Viscum album. The sequence goes on along the minus strand of OY728158.1, from coordinate 1,103,828,028 downwards.
AATATCAAGGTACCATAAGATTATAGAATCATTAAAAATGTAGAAGTAGCATAAAATATGACCTAAACATAAATCAAATCTAACTTCCAAGACAACATTACATGGTGGAAAGAGTCCTATAATAAATTTTTTTCACTCCCTAATACCATAAATGACATATCATCATACTAAAACATTACCCAATTCATTGGAGGGATATATAATTCTGGTCACACCCATCACATTTATTTCATGTACAGGCATATTTGTTCCTCATAAGGAAATCAATCACAAGTCATAAACCTAAGAATTACTCCTAGAGAAAAATGGGTCACATAATATTACCTCATATCATAATCAAAGGAAATTTCATAAGGAAAGAATTTTAGAAATTATCATAAGGCAAGTATTACCCTGTAAAAGAAAGGGAGAGTAATAAATTTATATATGTAAGATACATGTATATATATTTTATAATAATTTCATAACATTAAAGGTTTTTGTCATTGATGAATAGATATAATTTTAAAAATATTAAAAAAAATATTGAGGAAAATAACCTTTCCACTTTTAAAATCACTTTTTAAAAACTAAAATTCAAAAAATATTATGTGAATCCTTTTATTTGAAAATATACAGGGAAACTTATAAAAGAATTCCTTTCTCATTTTGTATGAAAAATCAAAAAAAACTCATTCAAAGAATAATGGAAATATTCCTTTTAAAAAAATTAATTTTAAAAAGGGTCAAAATTTATTTAATAAAATCATTATAGAATATTAAAAAAATCTATAAAACATTTTTAAAAAACATATATTTGGATGGAAAAATATTTTCTTCCTAAAATAGAAATGAAGTCAGATTTTATTAAAAACATTTTCTCAATAATTTTAAGTAATTAAGGGAGGAAAATGGTAAGATTACTTGAAAATGTCATAAATAACTAGAGGATAATAAAATTAAAGGGGTTTATTAGTAAATTATAAAAAAAAAAATCATTTAATGGAAATTCAAGCATAAGAAATCCTGATTAAAATGAGGTTGAAGCATAAACCCTTACCGCTTTGGTAATTTTTGAATTATAACCCCCATGAATGAAGTAAGTGAATTATAAATTAAAATATAATATAAGTATGAATTATTCATAATATAATATATAAAGGGGTAGTATATATACCATATAAAATAAATTAGGTGTACAAAGTAACATGTGTCTCAAAGAAGGAATTTTTAAGATGGAAACCCTTACCTCAAGTCCAGGCATGTCGGGTATGTATTTTATATCTTATTTAATAAATTTATATTAATTATTTTTTGTATTAAATACATTTTATAGGTTTAATAACTTATACTTAAACTATTTTAATCATTTAATTAAATGATTTATTTAATTACTTAATCAATTATGTCCACATCCAGTGTTTTTTAGGATGCTCAGTTCATAATTTCAAAACAGAATTGGTGTGTTGACCATGGTCAAAGTGGTAATTGTTACATCATATAAAGAATTATAATCATGAATTAATTATAATTTTTATACATAAATTATACTTTTAAAAATAACCATGAATTATGGTTATTAAAAATGAACTACTTTATAATCATGGAGATGATAGGTTGTATGCATGAATGTGTAGCATTTCCATTTTTCAATTATCATGATGGAAAAAAGTTAAGTGTTATTTTATATTTAAAAAATTATAATAATATCATTAATATTATATTATATCTTTAAATACACTTACATATACCATCCATGTGATGTGGTTATAAAAAACAAATCACATTGCTTCGTGAGGTGATAGTCTTTCGTACACACGAACGATGTTATCAGTTTTCAATGGATGGTAAGGTAAAAAAGTATATGATATATTAATTTTATATAATTATTAATATCTCATAAATATAATATATAAATATTAAATCCATAATTATGAACATCCATGATAGGCGATGATGGAAAATGAATTACATCCGTTAGCGAGGCAATAGTTTGTCGTACACACGAATGATGGTTTTATTTCCCATTTGATAGAAGAGGATATTAAGGGATATTATTACATCATCATAATAAAATATCATTTTATATTATATATTTGTGTTATAATATTGTAATTTTTAATACATAATTGAAGGTGGAAAATGAAGAAGAAAAAAAGAAGGAGCTCAGTGAAGATGATTACCTCTTCTTCCGACCACCTCTTTAGGATTATACCTAAAGCCTTCCTTGATTGGATTTATGGCTAAAAAGGCTTCTATGGTTAATTTATTGAAGTAATTAATTGATTTGGGTATCTATTGTCTGAACCAATGGGTTTTTTAAGTGTTTAAAGGTGAGGATACGGGGTTCCCTTTTATAAAGGAGGATGAGTGGAATTTTTGTAAATACACAAAACTATTCAATAATGGGAAGTCACTCTCAATCCAAGTACCTAAAAAATTAACAAATAAAATATTTTAGGATATATAATTTCTATAAATACCTATACCATTTAAAATAAACATGTTTTAAACATGTTATTCTCTTTACCACTAAGGTTACTCACTTTTACCCTTTTAATTATTTTACCACAGTAACTATTTTTTCATTGTTTTTACTATTCATTTTAAAAAAAATAAGTTGAGATTATTATATAATATAGATTATTATTATTTAAAATATTGAATCCAATTTAGAAAATTCAATTCACTAAAGTAGAAATTTTTAATTTAAAATTAAACTCACAGACATGTCAAAAAAATGATTTTTCAAGAAATACATTTTTCAAGCATAAAATGTTTTTATAATAATTTTATAAAAATTAATCATAATTAAATGTATTTAAATTAATATTTATGGATATATAATCTATAAATTTCATTTAAATTATTCCTCATTAGGGTTTATTTTAATTATTTAAAATGGAAAAACATTATTTACTTTAAAACAGTTTTTAGAAAAAATGTGTTTCAAAGCCTAAAAATAAACTTATAATAAAATCCAGAATAAATATTATTTAAATGTAATTAATTTTATTAAACAAAACTAAATAATATTTATGTTACTTTCAAATCATATTAAATTAATAATGGGACTTTTAAATTACTTAATTTATTAAAAAGAAAAAACAGTTTTACCAAAAATCGGTATTTTCACTATTCAATGAAAAATTGGTATTTTACAAAAAATGACAAAACTTTACCCTAATTTTATATTGATATGATTATTTCAAAAATTATTTTAATTTTATAAATTAACATTTCAAAAATTTCAACAAAAAATAATTATAATATTTTCTCACAGAAATAAATAAAAAACATTTTTAAAGGAAACATATTATTTATAAAATAAAATATATTTATTAAAGTTAAGTTTTTATTTATTAAGAATTTTTAAATAAATGTATATTTATTGGGACATTTATATATATTTCATAAATTATTTAATACTGTTTACCTCACCTGTTTTGATAATCCCAATTATGCTTTTACAAGTTTTGATAATCCCAATTATGCTTTTACATACTTTGATAATCCCAATTAATGTTTATCTATATTATAATTTTCTCAATATATATTCTATCTGATAATAATATTAAAATAATCCTTGAGATATGTTAATCAATGTTTATCCATGTTTTTATGAGTTCTGAAGTAATTCTAACCCAATCGGATATGTTTTGCATAAAATAGATAAGTGTTAGTCACTGATCTGTATATAGCTACTGATACAGAGCTACCAGTACTTAGTCTACCAATAGACCTTAGTCTACTGGTAGACAGAGTCACCGATACAAAGATCTACTTATGTGCATAATTCTACCGATAAACATAATCACTGGAACTAAGAAGTTACCTATATAGAATAAAGTTACCGATACAAAGCAGAGCTACAAATAGATCAAGAAGTTACCAATATAGAGTAAGGAGTTACTGATACCAAAAGTTACCAATACTAGGAGTTAAAGATACCAAGAGTTACTGATACAAAGATCGACCGATATAAGGGGTTACCGATATCAAGAGCTACCGATCCAAAGAGCTACCGATACAAGTTCAAAGAGCTACCAATGGAAGATCACTGTTACACAAAGTCCACCATACACATCTACCAACAGGAGATACTTAATGATTGACAAACCAGTCAAACTCTATATTCTCAATACTATTTATTTATTAAGATAACGGTTACAATTGATGTTTTTAATGCAGTTAATGTTATTTAATGATGTTTGTTGCCATGTCAGGGAACCGTACCTAGTACCCATGCAAAAAGTAATCATTCCTTTTTCCGGAGATGAAATCTATAAAGGGAAGGAAAAAGACCATGCATAATGGATTGAACGGATCAAAGAGATCGAATGAAAGAGAGAGAATCAATGAACTAAGAAGGCACACGAAGGGTGAAAAAGAAAAAGGCTCAACAGCATTCAAATGTGGTGCATTCACACAAGGCTACATCCATACTCCAATAACAATGGACATACACGAAGTAATTCTTCTCTAGAGGAGAACACAAGCTGAATATTGAGTGAAGAACTACAATAAACACTTCATGCACTCAGGCTGATAAGCTGAACCTAGAACCAAAGAAGAAAACGACACTCTGTTTTTCAGAACAAAAACCATAGAAGGACCCATAGGCTTTCCTGACCAATCAAATGAGTCCAGAGCTGTACTACTGATTATACAATAAAAACATATATTTTAATTACATTTTAATGGTATTAAATGTTCATTTTTGATCTTATGGTCCTGAGTTAGTGCATTTTCATTATGAACATCCATTCTCATCATTTGTGCACTTCATGCCTAATATACACCAATTTAGGCCCAATGAGTCATCTGATTCTAAGGAATGTAATTATAAATATTTTAATTTGATATTTTAGAAACTATATCTAAACTTAAATTTGAACATTTTTCATTTAGGGATCAATGGATTATTCATAAACGATGATGGAGATATTTGTAGATGAATAGAAGTAATTCTAGAGAAGGCAGATTGGACACCAGACCACTTATGAGACTGTGGGTCCCAACATATAGGCCCAATGAATCCAAACTTTTTTGGGATGATAGAAGAAATGTTTAGGAACAAATAACTCTTCATGAGATAATGCTAATTCGGCCTCTATGGTGGTCATTAAGGCAGCCCAAGTTAGAGATAAAATTATGGGCCATATTCTGCGGCCCAGAAAAACATCCCACTAATTTGATCATATCTCGGAATAAACAACTCCAAATGGGCCCAAATTTTACAGGTGGTTAGAAGATATCCGAGGTTCCATTGTCTTCTTCTATGTCCCACTCTGATTAATTCATCTATAAGGTCTTACAAGCGCTTCTGTTCGGTTAAGGAAAGTTGGCTTCCACCTCAGGTCAAGGGTGGAAAAATCAACTCTCCCTTACTTTCCACCCACCTATGGCCTACCAAAATTAATTTAGAAGACTTGGAATGTTGGAGGCTCGACCCAAGGGCTCAAAAATTTCTATTTAAGGCAGTGTTTTTGGAGGATTTGGGAATCCTTGGTGCTTGGTTTCATTGTAGTGTTATGTTGTCGCTTTGTGTTTGTAATTGTATTTCTTTCTCATGTAAGTTGTTTAATTCACCTTAGTTTCTTAATAAAAGTTCTTCATTTACTCTTATTCTGTTCTTCTACTTACCACGTTGATACCTTTGGTTCAAGGTGTGAATTTATTCACACCATACTTTGTGATATTTATCACATAACGGAGGAGTGATCTTTTTTTGTTGTTGTTTTTACTTCTTCAATTCTACCCTTGTAAGTCTACTTCCCGCTTCCGTTGAAGACATGTCATAAATGGAGGGCTAACTATTTTATGGGTTGATCCAAGGGAGTATCAAGGGGCTGTATTGGATGTTATTTATCACTCCATTAATGGCTAATAAATTCTTTTAAATGAGATTTTTATTTGATTATTTTAAAACATCTTCATCCTTATTGAATTTAAGGTCACACATTTCAAGTGCTAATACGAATCTCTACCTTGGAGTGCTCAAAACTTTGATCCTTAAAGTGTATAGGTGATTAGTATTAGGTTGTGTAGGCATTAAACCAGTAAGTTATCATTTCGTTTGATCTTCTTAAATGAATCCATCTCAATTATAAGAATTTGAAATCATTAAAAAAGTAATTCATCCAATCCACCCCGAGCGATAACCTAGGATCAACTCATTCTTTTAAATTGAATTCATTTAAATCTGTTAGTTATCCTTTAAACCCATATAAAATCAACCCAAGTTGGCCACTTAATATCCAAAAACAGTCCATAGAATGTACGTGTCTATAGGTTTCTTCTTAGGTCTCTGAGGATTCGATAACCCAAGCTAAACTACAAGGACCGTTCTACCTTCATCTCTTGGGTAAATTTGAGTGAGAATCAAATTTTTGCGCCATTGTCTAGGACCTAAGTAAGTTATCTTAGACACTATCTTCCTTTTTTTTATCCCACTTCTCTTATATCATCCCCAATTTCATTCCTATGGAAAACCCTTTTGAACAAATCCAAACATGGGGAACCTCTTCTTACTTTGATCACTTCACACCAAGTGAGATGTACAATGATCATCCTAGTTTCTACTTGTGGGATCGTCAACAACCTAATGATCCACAATGTTTTTACTCCTATGATCCACAAAACATCTCAACATATAATGAGTTTCAATCCCCACAAAGCCAATTTGAACATCCTCCTATGGAATTCCAACAACATAATTATCCTCCTGGAATAGACCATCTGTCTCAACCCCTTATCCATCCTAATTCACACCCATTACTTGAAAAATTGTGTCAACAAATGGAGATAATGAATTTTGAGGTTTCATCATTGATATTATAACTACAAAGCATTAAACATTGTGAGGAACCCATCCCTACACAAACTGTCCCTTCCATAACCTTATGTGAATTATCTAGTTTCCCACAAACCTCTCATGAATTTACTGAAGAGAAAACCTTTAGATTTGGGGAAGATGAGGAGGATCATGGAATTGTTGATGGGTGTTTAAATCAAGAGGAAACTGATTTTTTGTATTCACAAGAGGGAAATCTGACATCATAGATTGAGTCTCATGAATATAACTCCATTGATGATTTTTCAAAAATACAAATCACTCAACCATTAAGAGAAATCACAGACTTTGAGTCCATACCCATTCCTGAAACTGATCCTTCCAATTTGGTGGTTGAATATTCTATTCAAAAGGAACCAATTCTGTTGAGAAATTTTGAAAATGAAACTGAGTTCAATTCAAAGTCCCAACCTATGTTTGAAAGTTTTAGCCTACCTGAACTTGAACAAAAGGACTTTCCATCCACCCTCAAGTTTCCATTCATTGGGGATAACCAAAAACTTTCAGTTGTCACCATTTCTTATCTTGAAACCAATAAAGAGGTAATTATTCTTAATGTCTTAGAAAATACTACAAAAGAAATTGAATCCATCATTTCTGATATTCCTTGGATTTATCTGCTCATTTTAGAATAGAGGTTTTTGCATGAAACAAATTATAAACATAGAATCAATTTCAACCTAGTAGAAGTGGTGAAACATATGGTCCTTAAAATGTTGAAAATTGGTATTGGGAAAGTTAGGGGATCCATGTCGGGCTAACGACATTAAACAAAGTGCTGCATGGGAGGCAACCCATGGTTTTCAAGTTTCCAATAATTTTTTTGTTTTAATCAACTTTATATTTTAAATAGGATTAATTAATCATTTTGATATTTAAAAAAAATAGACTGTTGACCTGTTCTTCTATTATGAGTATGGATGGGTATGAAAGGGGAGCATCATATTCATCTGTGTCACGTGGTGTGATCCTTGAGTAATGCCTTACCTAGAAATTTAAAAAGAAGACAATGTATCATCAGTTTGTTTTATTTTAATGTTTTTGTAGGTTAAAATAAAAATACAAAAAAAATATAAAAAAAATCCACATAGTAGGTCTTGGGGCAAACCCCGTCATAGTCGGCGAAGCCACGGGGATTTGAACCTGAGACTGAAGGGAGACAGGGGCGCACTCTTACCACTGACCTACGGCTTAATGGGACTTTTCAAGTGAATGGATATCAAAGGACTAAATTGGAGCATTAATAACTTCAAACTTCAACCACCAGGTGACTTCATTCCATGATCCTCATATTTCAATTTCCTTATTGAACTCCCCTTTTATTCCTCTACCCCATTCTAAATTTTATTTTTACGAAACTAGGGATAGTTTCATTCTAATTTGGGGGGTGTGGAAACAAAATGTTTGTTAAAAAAACAATGATAAAAAAAAGTAAAGTTAAATTCCTTTATCATTCATATAATAACATCTTTGCTCAAATTAAAAATACATAGCAAATAATTTTTATTTCCTTGACTCTTAATTTAATTCATGATTAAGTTTAAAAGAATTGATTTTGGAAGTTTGGTTGTCCAATGAAAATTTTCATCATTTTTATTTTCATCCATTAAATCAAAACGCCACAATGCACGTCCTCTAGACTGTGGGGTACTAATTTAAATTTTTGGGGTCCCATAATAAATAGCATAGGCTGGTTTGATTTTTATAAATAATATGAGTATTCAAAAAAAAAAAAAAATAAATAAAATTGCGTGTAGAGCAATGGATTGATAAAATGTGAGCCTTTCGGCACTTAGGGATCGTGACTCCAGAGTTTTCTAGCCCTGAGTTTTTCAATCTATCTCTATTTATGGTAATATGACTTTGTTTTTGATTAAGTTAACTCGAGACGATGCCCGAGTATGTGGGCTTCACTTGGTGCCCTAAGGCCTTTGAGTCTGGGAGTCATCGGCAAAGTCTTGCTACATGGGTTAATTTGATTAACTGCAATCTCAATTACTATGGAAATATTGAAAAAAAATCCAAAAAATGGGAATGAAGAATACTCATATTAGGATTAAATGTGATTCCACCTAGTGCTTCCATGATTTCCCCCTTGAATGAAAATGAACCCCCATATCTATTGTGATTCACAACACATCATTACACCTAATTGAGTTGGATGAAGTATGATGATGGATTTGATCAAAGGAATGGGCTTGGTATTGGGATATGATTTTAAATTCATCTTGTTTTAAATTATCTTGATAGGTTATAAAAGTATATTTTTGTGCAGTTTACATTGTGAGCACTGTTTGTTATAATGTGTTTGAAGAAAGGAATTCAAATAAAATCATTGAATTATTTTCTCGGGACTAGCAAATATCAATTTAGGGGGTGTGATTATCCAATAAAAACATATATTTTAATTACATTTTAATGGTATTAAATGTTCATTTTTGATCTTATGGGCCTGAGTTAGTGCATTTTCATTATGAACATCCATTCTCATCATTTGTGCACTTCATGCCTAATATACACCAATTTAGGCCCAATGAGTCGTCTAATTATAAGGAATGTAATTATAAATATTTTAATTTTATATTTTGGAAACTATATCTACAATTAAATTTGAACATTTTTCATTCAGGGATCAATGGATGATTCATAAACGATGATGGAGATATTTGGAGATTAATGGAAGTAATTCTAGAGAAGGCAGATTGGACACCAAACCACTTATGAGACTATGTGGCCAAACATACAGGCCCAATGAATCCCAAATTTTGTGGTATGATAGAAGAAATGTTTAGGAAGAAGTCCCTATTAATGATATAATGCTAATTAAGCCTCTATTGTGGTCATTAAGGTGGCCCAAGTTAGAGATAAAATTCTGGGCCAGATTCTGCGGCCCAGAAAAACATCCCACTAATTTGATCATATCTCAGAATAAACAACTTCAAATGGGACAATATTTTACAGGAGGTAATAAGAAATCCTATTCTACATTTTCTTCTTCTATGGACCACTCTGATTCATCCATCTAAAAGGTCTTATAAGCGCTTCTATTCGGTTAAGGAAAGCTGGATGCCACCTCGGGTCAAGGGTGGAAAAATCAACTCTCCCTTACTTTCCACCCACCTATGGCCTACCACAATTAATTGAAAAGACTTGGACTGTTGGAGGATCAACCCAAGGGCTAGAAAATTTCTATTTAAGGCAGTGGTGTTGGAGGATTTGGGAATCTTTGGTGCTTGGTTTCATTGTAGTGTCATGCTGTCGCTTTGTGTTTGTAATCGCATTTCTTTCTCATGTAAGTTGTTTAATTCACCTTAGTTTCTTAATAAAAGTTTTTCATTTACTCTTATTATGATATTCTACTTATCACTTTGATACCGTTGGTTCAAGGTGTTAATTTATTCACACCATACTTTGTGATATTTATCACATAACGGAGGAGTGATCTTTTTTTGTTGTTGTTTTTACTTCTTCAATTCCACCCTTGTAAGTCTACTTCCCACTTCCATTGAAGACATGTCATCAATGGAGGGCTAACTCTTTTATGGGTTGATCCAAGGGAGTAGCAAGGGGCTGTATTGGATATTATTTATCACTCTCTTAATGTCTAATCACTTCTTTTAAATGATATTTTTTTTGATGATTTTAAAATATCTTCATCTTTATTGAATTTAAGGTCACACATTTCAAGTGCTAATACGAACCTATACCTTGGAGTGATCAAAAATTTGATCCTTCAAGTGTATAGGTGATTAGTATTAGGGTGTGTAGGAATTAAACCAATAAGTGATGATTTTGTTTGATCTTCTTAAATGAATCCATCTCAATTATAAGAAATTGAAATCATTAAAAAAGTAATTCATCCAATCCACCCCGATCGATAACTTAGGATCAACTCATTCTTTTAAATTGAATTCACTTAAATATGTTAGCTATCCTTTAAACTCATATAAAATCAACCCAATTTGGCCACTTCATATCCAAAAAACAGTCCATAGAATGTACATGTCTATAGGTTTCTTCTTAGGTCTCTGAGGATTTGATAACCCAAGATAAACTACAAGGACCGTTCTACCTTCATCTCTTGGGTAAATTTGAGTGAGAATCAACTACAAATAACTAAAGCTTTTCTAAACTCATTCACACTTTCTTTAGTGATTATTTTATTTACATTTTGAGCAATGTGTGTACCCTGTTTATTTTACACACACACTGTCTCCTGATTTAAGATGGAGGATTCTAAAATCCTCATTCAAACTCTATAACTCCCTTGTATCCCACGGTGGATAGTGGTAGAGGTCGAGTACGACCTGGACAGTTGTGAGTTGTTGTATGTGTTTTCCCACATAGAAATATGGTAGAGGTCTTTGGACCTGGATAGTATTGTACTATTGTTTACCCCGATCCAGGGTGTGGATCAATTTATATAAATTGTTTGAGAGGACTAAGTCTCAGCTTGAGACTGAACCTCTTGGTTACATCTGTTGTTCATTTTAGTTTAAGTCATAAGTACACTATATATTTCATATTCCGCTGCTAACTAATTTGAAATATAATTTGTTTTAAAGTTACTTTGATAGTTAAATTAGCAAGTGTTTATACTTATTGTAATCCATTAAGTTAGTTTCAAAGGTCAAATTAATCTTCAGATTAAATTAGATGAGACCTAATCAATCTTTGAGAAACTAATTAAACATTTACACTCTATATAAATTAACTACAGTTTAACTTTGTTTTTAAATGGGGGGATTTTAAGAGAAATATTTTTAACAGATATTTTAATTGGAACTCAATTCACCCCCCTCTTGAGTATCCACTTCGACCAACATTTTGTATCAGAGGTTGTTTTTATTTTACAAAGTTTTCAAAACACTCTATTTTTCAACTGTGATTTTAGTTTCATCTTTAAAGATCTTAAATTTCTGTTAGTTCTAAATTTTATCTCTTTAATATATTTTCTAAAATCTAGTTATGGATAATAGACTAGAGGGTGCTGCTACCAACATGCCACCTTTCTTTAATGGTACAAACTATGCCCAATGAAAACTTAAGATGAAAATTCATTTAGAAAGTATGGGTTTTGATATCTGGACTGCTATAGAGTCACAATATAAAATTCTAGAAACTAATAGAAACTACTTGAGATGAACCTACAAAGACTGCTTACAATAATAATTGTAAAGATATGAATGCCATGTATTGTGCTTTAGGAGATGAAGAGTTTAATAGAATTTCTTCTTGTAAAACAGCTTATGAAATATGGGACACTTTGGCTGTTTTCCATGAGGGAACAACCAATGTTGAATAAATGAGGTTGAATACCTATACTATTAAATATGATAATTTTAAAATGAAATCTGATGAACCAATTTCTGACATGTATCTCAGGTTCAATGAGATTTTCAATACTATGAGCTCTCTTGGAAAGGATGTTCCAGCAAAGGAACAAATTATGAGGATATTAAGATGTCTACCAGAAAGATGGAGAGTCACATGTATTTCCATTAGAGAATCATGCGACATCAACACACTCCCTGTTAAGGAATTAATAGGTAAGCTTATAATGTATGAGGAAGAACTTAAAGTAAATAAGGAGGAAGATTATGAACCCAAGAGAAAATATGTGGATTTCAAGTCTACTGCTTCAAAGAGATAGGACAAAGACAATGTTCAAATACAAACTGAAAGTTCAACCAATGAAGATTCGGATTCAGACAGTGATGCTGAGATTGATCAAATAGCCAGAAGATTTAAGAAGTTCTATAAGAAGAAGAAATTATTCATAAAATCAAACTACAAAGGAAATTATGACAAAAAGGGTCACTAGAAGAAGGATTGGAAGAAGTCTGATAAGGAAGATGATATAGTCTACTATAAATACAAAAGGAAAGGACACATCAGGGCTGACTGTCCAAAATTAAAATTCAAAAAGAAACATGATTATAAGGACAAGAAGTAAAAGAAGGCTATGAAAGCTACTTGGAGTGCTTCAGAAGATAGCACAAGTGAATCTGAAGTTTCTGATTCTAAAAACAGTCATGCCAACATGTGTTTCATGACCAACACATCTGAGGTAACCTTAGATACTCCTGTTTTAAATTCCTATTATTCTAGAGATGATGCAGAATATGATTCTGATTTTGAAGATATGTCTAAGACTAAATTGTTTGAATATTGTAACATGCTATAAGAAACATTTAATGAACTTAAGGACAAATATAAGTCATTAAAGAAACATCATGCTCTCACTACCAATGATAAATCTGCCTTTGATATAGAAAAGGAAAAGAATTCTCAACTGTTAAAGGAAAATACAGAACTGAAAATGTCTAATGAGCAACTTATAAAGGACTTAGAAAAGTTTACAAAGGGAAAAGATACACTTATTCAAATGTTAGGAAAGAAAGTTTCACCAAAATACACTACTGGTTTGGGATACCAACCTAGAAAAATACAGTTCACTAAAACTCGATTTATTCCTAAATCTGGACAAAATTCTGCTTGTTCTAGTTCTAGAAATCTGTATGCTTCAACTAGATATTCATATGGTTATAGATAAAATAAAGTTTATCTTTCAAAATCTATTGATTCTGTAAATTATATGATACCCATAAGACAAATATAGTACCTAAAGCTTTGATTGCTAATATATCTGGACCCAATAAGATCTGGGTACCAAAATCATTTTCTGTTTAAATATGTTTTGTAGGAAACATGTTTTAAGAGTTCTCACAAAAAGGTATGGTACTTGGATAGTGGATGTTCAAGGCACATGTCTAGAGATTACTCATGCTTCAAGAGTCTAATCAAAGTTGATGGAGGCTATGTCACCTTTGGTGATAATTCTAAAGTAAAAATCATCGACCTAGGCTAGATTGGTAACACTGATTCAGTTTTGATTTCTAAAGTTTTATTTGTTGATGGACTTAAGTATAATCTTTTAAGTATTTCTCAATTATGTTATGATGGCATTAATGTGAAGTTTGAAAATTATTCCTGTAATTTTTTTAACTCTAAAAATGTTTTAGTATTTTCTTTTTAAGAAATGAAAATGTTTATGATGTTGATCTGCATTATTTAGCTTAGCAAAATGTTACTTGTTTAAATGCTTTTCATAAATAATCTTGGATATGGAATAGAAGATTAGGACACTGCAACATCTATTCACTTTGAAAATTTACTAGTAATAACTTAGTTAGAGACCTACTTAAACTTGAATTCACATCTGACAAATTTTGTAATCCCTGTCAAAAGAGAAAGCAACATAAAGTTTCTTTTAAATCAAAGAAAGAAGTTTCAACTTCTCAACCTCTCGAGTTGGTTCAAATGGACTTTTTTGGACCTTCTAGATTTTCTAGTTTAAATGGGAAGCACTATGTCTATGTCCTAGTAGATGACTTTTATAGATATACTTGGTTATACTTATTAGCTCACAAAAGTGAATCCTGTTCTTACTTTGTTAAATACTCCAAGTTTGTAGAAAACCTTAGTGCACTTAAGATTAAAACCATGAGAATTGGTCATGGTCATCAGTTTGAAAATCATGAGTTTGAATCTTATTGCTCACACAATGGCTATACTCACAAATTTTCTGCTCCTAGGACACCTCAGAAGAATGGTGTAGTAGAAAGAAGAAAGATAACCCTTCAATAAGTAGCAATAACTATGCTTAATGAGTATGACTTGCCTATTTATTTTTGAGCTGAAGCTATGAATACAGATTGTTATATTATTAATAGAGTATTAATTAGACCTGTTCTGAAGAAGACCCCATATGAACTATGGAATAATAGAAAACCCAAAGTTAGTTACTTTAGAGTCTTTGGCTGCAAAGTTTTTATTCTCAATACAAAGGATAATCCAGACAAGTTTGCTTCTAGGAGTGATGAATGAATTTTTCTTGGTTATTCTTTAACTAGAAAAGCCTATAGAGTCTTTAACAAAAGAAACAAATGTGTGGAAAAATCTGTTCACATCAAGTTTGATGAAACTGATCCACATGAGCCTAAAACCTCTCTTGAAAATCTTGAAGAAGATTTGGCTGTTCTGGACCTAAATGATAAAACTAAAGAACCTGCTATAAAAATATCCAGTTCTGTACATATTCCAAAATTTGATTCTATTGAACCCAAACCTATAGATGAACCTAAAATTTCTAGTTCTACCTTTACTAGATCAACTATGATTCTAAAGAATCATCCTTTAGATGTCATTGTTGGTAATCTTGATAGAGGGACACATACTAGAGCTTCTCTAAGAAACTAGGTTGAACATCAAGCCTTTCTTTAACAGTTAGAACCTAAAAATGTCAATGATGAAATAAATGATGAATTTTGGGTAATGGCTATGCAATAAGAGTTAAATCAATTTTAAAGAAACAAAGTCTAAGAATTAGTTGACAGACCTAAGGACACTTTGACAATATGCACTAAATGGGTTTTTAGAAACAAAGTTGATGAATCTAGAAATATAGTTAGAAACAAAACTAGGCTAGTTGCATAAGAATATAGTCAATAGGAAGGTATAGATTATGAGAAAACCTTTTCCCCTTTAGCTAGATTAGAAGCCATTAGGATCTTAGTTGCCTATGTTTCTCATCTGAATTTCAAGTTATATCAAATGGATGTCAAAAGTGATTTTCTAAATGGTTTTATAATTGAAGATGTTTTTTTTTTGAACAACCACCTGGATTTACTAATCCTCATTTTCCAAATCAATTTTTTAAAATTTCTAAAGCTTTATATGGTTTAAAACAAGCTCCAAGAGCTTGGTATGATAGGATTAGTAATTTTCTTATTTCAAAAATTTTTACTAAAGGGATTGCTGATCCAACTCTTTTTATTAAAATAATTTCCAAAGATGTTTTAATAATAAAAATCTATGTTGATGATCTTATTTTTGGATCTTCTAAACATTCCTTATCTATTGATTTTTCAAAGAGTATGAAAAATGAATTTGAAATGAGTTTTATGGGAGAACTTAAATATTTTCTTGGATTTCAAGTTTTTCAAAATGAAAATGTATTATTTTAAATCAAAGTAAATATACAAAGGATCTTTTAAAAAAATTTAGTTTGGATAGTATTAAGGAAAGTGATACTCCTATGAGTACAATCTATAAATTGGATGCAGATGAAACTGGGAAACCAGTGGATCAAACCAGTTACAGAGGTATGATTGGAAGCTTACTTTACCTTACTACTAGTCAACCAGATATTATGTTTAGTGTGTGTATGTGTGTAATATTTCAAGCTAATCCAAAATAATCTCATTTTCTTGTTGTTAAAAGAATTTTTAAGTATCTTAAACACACTGTAAACTTAGGTTTGTTTTACCCAAAAGGAAAATCCTTTGAGTTAATGACTTATTTAGATGCTGACTTTGCTGGTTGCAAGTTGGATAGAAAAAGGACATCTGGAACATGTCATTTATTGGGAAAATCCTTAGTATATTGGTGGAGTAAAAAACAGAATTTTGTAGCATTGTCCACTGTCGAAGCAGAGTATATAGTTGCTGGTAATTATTGTGCACAAATTTTGTGGATGAAACACACTCTTTTGGACTATGGATACAATTTTAAGCATGTTTTTATCCACCGTGAAAACACTAGTGCAATAAAAATTTCGAAGAATCCTGTATCTCACTCTAGGACCAAACACATTGATGTAAGGCACCATTTCTTGAGAGATCATTACCAAAAGGGTGATATTACTCTTGAATTTATATTAACTGAACATCAATTAGCTGACATTTTCACCAAACCTTTGAGTTTGGATAGGTTAAATTATATTAGTCATGATTTGGGTTTGATTAACCTTGATCGGTAGATACCTCACCGATGTGATACCTCACCGATGAAACCTCACCGACGTGATACCTCACCGATGAAACCTCACCGATGTGATACCTCACCGATGAAACCTCACCGATGTGATAACTCACTGATTTGATACCTCACCGATGATACCTCACCAATGATACCTCATCGATGATACCTCACCGATGAAACCTCACTGATGGACCTCACTGGTAGGAATTCTCACCTATAGACCCTACTGATGAGTGTGCTCTTTTAAACTTCTGTCTGCCACCAGAATCTAAATCTTTTTTTACTTTATTTCATTTTATTTATTTATTTTATGATTCCTAAATGATAAAAACAAATTCCTAGCTACTTCTCAATCCACGGAGGCTCAAACCCTTACCCTCAAACCTTAGCTCCCAAATCTCTCGAGAACCCTAAATCCCTCGAACTAGAGATGGAAAAAACTAAAATTCCTACCATCAGAGATGACACTAATGAGACGAAAGCAAAGAAGCAGAAGTCTGAGCCAGAATCAAGTGTTAGTGTTGGTAGAACTAGGTCGGGTAGGAGACCAGTGAATCCTCATTTGCAGAATAGAGTTATCGTGATTGAAAAAGAGCTGTGCGTGGAATGGTTGTTGCCCAGTAAGTCATTAGTACTCGAAGTGCTGGAAGACCAAAAGTGGGTAGATTGTTTTTTGAAAAACAATATCCCCTACTATCCGAAGCTAGTGAAACAATTTTATGAGTTTGTAAGCTTTGAGAAATATGAAAATGAAAACCGAGTGACTTCTTTTGTGAATGGAAAGGAGATGTCTTTTTTATCTGTTGAGTGGGATAATTTCCTGAAGGTTCTACACAAAGGTGTATCTGGATATGTCTCAAAAGATATACCACTTACAAGTGATATATTATATTATGAGACTGCCTTGGAGGAGCTCACCAGTGATGGAAATCAAAGACAAGTAGTGGCTGCTGAAATGGATGAAGAGAACAGATTACTGTTCAAATTTGTTCAGCATGTCTTAATACCAAGGAGAGGAGACTTTGTGAATTTAAGATATCAGTATATATATCTCCTTTATCTCTTGAGACATTGTGTAAAAGTGAATCTTTGCTGATTGTTGATGATTCAAATGGAAGACAAGACAAGGACAAAATCAAAGACTAATGACTTATTCTTTTCCAAGTTGATCTCTGTGATGATCAAAGTGAAAGGGGTATCTCAGTCTCAAGATGAGACAGTGGTAGTAAGGAATAATTTTTGTATCACAACCACTGTGTGAAAATACATGAAGATAAGTTGGAACCCATGGAGAGGAGAGTGGGTTAATGATGACCAGAATGTATATGATAAATTCAATCCTGTGAATCATCCTTCAAGACCTAAGGATGTGAGGGATCCAGGTCTGGGACCTGATGAAAAAGAACCTAAGTACAGTGATGATACTGAAGAAGAAGAGACTTCTATGGATGATGGAAAAGATCCGGACTTACCTTCAAGTCCTACTGTTGAAATTGTATCTTTGAGAAAGGAAACATTAGTAGAAGAAGAGACACTTGCCGATGAGGAAGACCAGCCAGCCTCTGAGCATAAATAAGAAAAGGAGAATGAATATGAAGCCTCTAATTCTGTCTCTTTAAGTATGAGTCCATTAATTGGAAGCTCAGTTGTACCTACTAAGGATGTAGTAGGAGAAATGGAAGAAGTTGTACATAATCCAGAGGACCCTCCAGCTGTTGCAAGATGGAATTGGTAGTGGAAGATTCTCCTCGGGAAGAAAGACCAGCTGAGAATGCCCTTGATGTACAAGAGAATGCAGCCATTGAGGGGGAGCATAAAACCAAGTTTGGAAGTTTGTCAGTAGCTGTAGATATTGTGGACTGGGCAGAAGACCTAGGTTTTTTAGTTAGTGGATTAGACTATCCTGATTCTGATAATGAGGGATCCCTCAATAGACCAAATATTGTTTATGATGTTGAGATTGAGTTGCTACCTGAATATGTGGTTAGAATGCATGACCTGGATATTTTGAAGAAAAAGCTTAAGGACAGTTTTTTGGAAGAGACAAGGAATATGGAAGCTTCACTGGTGTCATCAATCCAATCGATTATAAATGACTCAATGGCCAGCATAGCAACTGAAAGAGAACCTTTTGTAATTTCTCCTGCTGATATGATCACCAGGGATGATCTTGAATCCTTAAAAGATGATCTGAAAGAGTTCTTTAGTGCTTCTGTTGTTGAGTTGAAGAACTGTTTTGTTTAAGAGATGAGTATGTTGGAAAAATATTTTGAACTTTCTATCGGTTGTAATTTGTCAACCTTTGTGGCAGAAATAGTGGAAGAAGTTACAAACTTCCAAACTCAAGTTTCTAGACTGGAAGCTGATGTTGAAGCTCTAAAGAAGTCGTTTATCTCTTTAGAATCTTACATGAGTTCAAAATATCAAGAAAACAAGGACTTAGCCTATGTCAAAGGTGTAGTAAGCCAGATGGTTTCAGTGTTTCAAGGTTTTAAAACCTCCATGAAAGATCATGTTAAAACCCAGGATTCCCAAGTCAAAAATCTTATTAGTGGATTGACCAAAAACTTCAAGGAAACCGTATCCTTCTCTATTGGTTCTCTTTCTTCTAAACCCTCAGTGGATTTGAATCATATTCGAGCTGTGATGAAGGAGGAGCTTGGTTCAGCATCAACCAGTGGCTCTGTGGACTCATCCAACCTGAGAAAAGTTGTGATTTCTACTCGAGATTCAGTTAGAGAAATAATGAAGATAGTCCAAGACTATATGAGAGAAGCTTCTGCCTCTCAGAAAGAAGTGAAAGAAAAGGTGGACTCCTATTTCCAAAAGGTTTACACCAAGAATCAACTCAACAGTCATTTCAAACTTTTTTTGGAAAACCTGAAGTTACCTCCTTTCAATCAAGCCTTCAGAGAGCAAGTCAGCAAACTAAGGTAACTGACTCCAGATTTGGACAAATTCATGGAGAATAAGGATGATTTCATATCTTCTATGGAGAGAGGAGGATGAACAATTATGGATTTCAGAAATATTTTGTTGCCCTTCCTGCATGTTGATGCTAGGCCAGGGATTGTACCTCATGCTTTACCTGCCTCTGCCTCTACTACTTCTCCTGTTCAGATGACTCCATCCCAAGCCATTCGAGTCCTTACACCTATGATCACTCAAAGAACTCCTCAGTATAGGCTAGGCACAGTTTCTGTGGTTCAGCCTCCTGTGATCATCTCTAGAATTCCTAAGCCTTCACCAGCATCCACACAGTCTGAATCCTTTTCTGATCCAAAGGGAAAATCTCACATTGAGGATGTGGATTGAACAAATGGATTGGATGTTTGATAGGAATCCCTTGTATTTTTTTTCTATCTATATACCTTTTTCCAACATATAATACAATTGGATTTCTTTTATTTCTCATTGTGTTCCTTTTTCTATTTCATGTTTCCCACTTTTTGATTATCGCAAAGGGGGAGAAATATTATCTATCTAAGTATCAAAGAGGGAGAAATATACTCAAAGGGGGAGAAATATTATCTATCTAAGTATCAAAGAGGGAGAAATATTCTCAAATGGGGAGAAATATTATCTATCTAAGTATCAAAGAGGGAGAAATATTCTCAAAGGGGGAGCAATATTATCTAAGGAAGAGCTACCATGCTTTGCCCCTCGGATATCATTACATTTAATTCTACCACTGATACATTATGTTCTATAACATACTGTTTTCTCTGAGATAATTTCATTTAATGATATATCCTCTGATACAACTACTCATTTTTTAAAACTATAATATCATAAATTTTGATTATCAAAAAGGGGGATATTGTTGACCTCACCTGTTTTGATAATCCCAATTATGATTTTACATGTTTTGATAATCCCAATTATGTTTTTACATACTTTGATAATCCCAATTAATGTTTATCTATATTCTAATTCTCTCAATCTATATTATATCTGATAATAATATTAAAATAATCCTTGAGATATGTTAATCAATGTTTATCCATGTTTGTATGAGTTCTGAAGTAATTCTAACCCAATCGGATATGTTTTACATAAAACAGATAAGTGTTAGTCACAGATCTGTATATAGCTACTGATACAGAGCTACCAGTACTTAGTTTACTGATAGACCTTAGACTACCGATAGACAGATTCACCGATACAAAGAGCTACCGATGTGCATAAATCTACCGATACACATAATCACTGGAACTAAGAAGTTACTGATACAGAATAAAGCTACCGATACAAAGCAGAGCTACCGATATATCAAGAAGTTAGTGATACAGAGTAAGGATTTACTAATACCAGGAGTTACCGATGCCAGGATTTATCGATACCAAGAGTTACCGATTCAAAGAACGACCAATATAAGTAGTTACTGATACCAAGATCTACCTATGCAAAGAGCTACCGATATAAGTTCAAAGAGCTACCAATGGAAGATCACTATTACACAAAGTCCACCGTACACATCTACCAACAGGAGCTACTTAATGATTGACCAACCAGTCAAACTCTATATTCTCAATACTATTTATTTATTAAGTTAACGGTTACAATTGATGTTTTTAATGCAGTTAATGTTATTTAATGATGAATGTTTCCATGTTAGGGAACTGTACCTAGTACCCATGCAAAAAGTAATCATTCCATTTTCCGGAGCTGAAAGCTATAAAGGGAATGAAAAAGACCGTACAGAATGGATTGAACGGATCGAAGAGATTTAATGAAAGAGAGAGAATCAAGGAACTAAGAAGGAACATGAAGGGTGAAAAAGAAAAAGGCTCAACAGCATTCAAACGTGGTGAATTCACACAAGGCTACATCCATACTCCAAGAACACTGGACATACACGAAGCAATTCTTCTCTATAGGAGAACACAAGCTACATCTTGAGTGAAGAACTAAAAAAAACACTTCATGAACTAAGGCTGATAAGCTGAACCTGGAACCAAAGAAGAAAACAACACTCTGTTTTTCAGAACAAAAACTAGAGAAGGACTCACAAGCTTTCCTGACCAATCAAATGTGTCCAGAGATGCACTACCAATCACTAAATCTTTTCTAAACTCATTCACACTTTCTTTAGTGATTCTTTCATTTACATTTCGATCAGTGTGTGTACCCTATTTATTTTATGCACACACTGTCTCCTGAGCTAAGATGGAGGATTCTAAAATCCTCATTCAAACTCTATAACTCCCTTGTATCCCACTGTGTATAGTGGTAGAGGTCGAGTACGACCTGGACAGCTGTGAGCTGTTGTCTATGTTTTCCCATGTAGAACTGTGGTAAAGATCTTTGGACCTAGACAGTATTGTACTATTGTTTACCCCGATCTAGGGTGTGGATCAAATTATATAAATTGTTTGAGAGGACTAAGTCTCAGCTTGAGATTGAACCTATTGGTTACATCTGGTGTGCATTTTAGTTTAAGTCATAAGTACACTATATATTTCATATTCCTCTACTAACTACTTTGAAATATAATTTGTTTTAAAGTTACTTTGATAGTTAAATTAGCAAGTGTTTTTACTTATTTTAATCCAATAAGTCAGTTTCAAAAGTCAATTTAATCTTCAGATTAAATTAGATGAGACCTAATCAATCTTTGAGAAACTAATTGAACATTTACACTCTATATAATTTCACTACAGTTTAACTTTTTTTTAAATAGGGGTATTTTAAGAGAAATATTTTTAACAAAAATTTTAATTACAACTCAATTCACCCCCCTCTTGAGTATCCACTACGACAAACATTTGGTATCATATGTTGTTTTTGTTTTTCAAAGTTTTCAAAACACTCTGTTTTTTCAACTGTGATTTTAGTTTAATCTTTAAAGATCTTAAATTTCTGTTAGTTCTAAATTTTATCTCTTTAATATATTATCTAAAATCTAGTTATGGATAATAGACTAGAGGTTGCTACTACCAACAAGACACCTTTCTTTAATGGTACAAACTATGCCCAGTGTAAACTTAATATGAAAATTCATTTAGAAATTATGGGTTTTGATATCTGGACTACTATAGAGTCACAATATAAAATTCTAGAAACTGATAGAACTACTTGGGATGAACCTACAAAGACTGCTTACAATAATAATTGTAAAACTATGAATGCCATGTATTGTGCTTTAGGAGATGAAGAGGTTAATAGAATTTCTTCTTGTAAAACACCTTATGAAATATGGGACACTTTGGCTATTTCCAATGAGGGAACAACCAATGTTAAAGAAATGAGGCAGAATACCTATATTATTAAATATGATAATTTTAAAATGAAATCTGATGAACCTATTTCTGACATGTATCTCAGGTGCAATGAGATTTTCAATATTATAAGCTCTCTTGGAAAGGATGTTCCAGCAAAGGAACAAATTATGAGGATATTAAGATGTATACCATTAAGATGGAGAGGCACATCTGTTTCCATTAGAGAATCATGCGACATCAACACACTCCCTGTTAAGGAATTAATAAGTAAGCTTATGATGTATGAGGAATAACTTAAAGTAAATAAGGAGGAAGATGATGAACCCAAGAGAAAATTCTTGGCTTTCAAGTCTACTACTTCAAAGAGAAAGGACAAAGACAAATTTAAAATACAAACTCAAAGTTAAACTAATGAAGATTCGGATTCAGATAGTGATGCTGAGATGGCTCAAATAGCCAGGAGATTTAAGAAGTTCTATAGGAAGAAGAAATTCTTCATAAAATCAAACTAAAAAGGAAATTATGACAACAAGGGTCACTGGAAGAAGTATTGGAAGAAGTCTGATAAGGAAGATGATATAGTTTGCTATGAATACAAAAGGAAAGGACACATCAAGGTTTACTATCCAAAATTAAAATTCAAAAAGAAACATGATTATAAGGATAAGAAGTACAAGAAAGCTATGAAAGATACTTGGAGTGCTTCAGAAGACAACACAAGTGAATCTGAAGTTTCTGATTCTAAAAAGAATCAATCCAACATGTGTTTCATGACCAACACATCTGAGGTAACCTTAGATACTCTTGTTTTAAATTTCGATTATTCTGGAGATGATGCAGAATCTGATTCTGATTTTGAAGATATGTCTAAGGCTGAATTGTTTGAATATTGTAACATGATATAAGAAACATGTAATGAAATTAAGGACAAATATAAATCATTAAAGAAACACCATGCTCTCACTGCCAATGTTAAATCTGCCTTTGATATTGAAAAGGAAAAGAATGCTCAACTGTTAAAGGAAAATACCAAACTGAAAATGTCTAATGAGCAACTTAGAAAGGACTTAGAAAAGTTCACAAAGGGAAAATATACACTTATTCAAATGTTAGAAAATATAGTTGTACCAAAATACACTACTGGTTTGTGATACCAACCTAGAAAAATAGAGTTAACTAAAACTCGATTTATTCCTAAATCTGGACAAAATTCTGCTTGTTCCAGTTCTGGAAATTCGTATGCTTCAACTAGTTATTCATATGGTTATTGATCAAATAAAGTTTATCTTTCAAAATATATTGATTTTGTAAATTATATGAGACCCATAAGACAAATCTGGGTACCTAAATCTTTGATTTCTAACCTATCTTGACCCAAGAAGATCTGGGTACCAAAATAATTTACTGTTTAAATCTGTTTTGTAGGAAACATGTTTGAAGAGTTCTCACAAAAAGGTATGGTACTTGGATAGTGGATGTTCAAGGCACATGTCTGGAGATTAATCATGCTTCAAGAGTCTAATAAAAGTTTATGGAGGCTATATCACCTTTGGTGATAATTCTAAAGGAAAAATCATCAGCCTAGGCTATATTGGTAACACTGATTCATTTTTGATTTCTAAAGTTTTATTTGTTGATGGACTTAAATATAATCTATTAAGTATTTCTCAATTATGTTATGATGGCTTTAATGTGAAGTTTGAAAATGATTCCTGTAATGTTTTTAACTCTAAAAATGTTTTAGTATTTTCTGCTTTAAGAAATGAAAATGTTTATGTTGTTGATCTGAATTCTTTAGCTAAGAAAAATGTTACTTGTTTAAATGATTTTCATAAAGAATCTTGGATATGGCACAGAAGATTAGGACACTGAAACATCTATTCACTTAGAAAATTGACTAGGAAGAACTTAGTTAGAGACCTACCTAAACTTTAATTCCCATATAACAAATTATGTATCCTCTGTCAAAAGGGAAAGCAACATAAAGTTTCTTTTAAATCAAAGAAAGAAGTTTCAACTTCTCAACCTCTCGAGTTGGTTCACATGGACTTGTTTGGACCTTCTAGAGTTTCTAGTTTAAATGGGAAGCACTATGTCTATGTCCTAGTAGATGACTTTTCTAGATATACTTGGGTATACTTCTTAGCTCACAAAAGTGAAGCTTGTTCTTACTTTGTTAAATACTCCAAGTCTCTAGAAAACCTTAGTGGACTTAAGATTAAAACCCTGAGAAGTGGTCATGGTGGTGAGTTTGAAAATCATGAGTTTGAATCTTATTAGTCACACAATGGATATAGTCGCTACTTTTATGATCCTAGGACACCTCAACAGAATGGTGTAGTAGAAATAAGAAATAGAACCCTTCAATAAATAGCAAGAACTATGCTTAATGAGTATGACCTACCTATTTATTTTTGGTCTGAAGCTGTGAATACAGCTTGTTATATTATTAATAGAGTCTTAATTAGACCTGTTCTCAAGAAGACCCCATATAAACTATGGAATAATAGAAAACCCAAAGTTAGTTACTTTAGAGACTTTGGCTACAAAGTTTTTATTCTTAATACAAAGGATAATCCGGACAAGTTTGCTTCTAAGAGTGATGAAGGAATTTTTCTTAGTTATTATTTAACTAGAAAAGCCTATAGAGTCTTTAACAAAAGAACCAAATGTGTGGAAGAATATATTCACATCAAGTTTGATGAAACTGATCCACATGAGCCTAAAACCTCTCTTGAAAATCTTGAAGAAGATTTGACTGTTCTGGACCTTAATGATAAAACTAAAGAACCTACTGTAAAAATATCCAGTTCTGGACATATTCCAGAATCTGCTTCTGTTGAACCCGAACATATATAAGAACCTAAAATTTCTATTCCTACCTTTACTAGATCAAGTAGGATTCTAAAGAATCATCCTTTAGATGCTATTGTTGGTAATCTTGATAGAGGGACACAGACTAGTGCTTCTCTAAGAAACCAGGTTGAACATAAATCCTTTCTTTCATAGTTAGAACCTAAAAATGTCAATGATGCAATCAATGATGAATTTTGGGTAATGGATAGGCAAGAAGAGTTAACTCAATTTTAAAGAAACAAATTCTGGGAATTAGTTGACAGACCTAAGGACACTTTGACAATAGGCACTAAATGGGTTTTTAGAAAAAAAGTTGATGAATCTGGAAATATAGTTAGAAACAAAGATAGGATATTTGCACAAGGATATAGTCTAGAGGAAGGTATAAACTATGAGAAAACCTTTTCCCCTATAGCTAGATTAAAAGTCTTTAGGATCTTACTTGCCTATGCTGCTCATATGAATTTCAAGTTAAATCAAATGGATGTCAAAAGTGATTTTCTAAATGGTTTTATAATTGAAGGTGTTTTTGTTGAACAACCACCTAGATTTACTAATCCACATTTTCAAAATCAAGTTTTTAAACTTTCTAAAGCTTTATATGGTTTAAAACAAGCTCCAAGATCTTGGTATGATAGGCTTAGTAATTTTCTTATTTCAAAAAGTTTGAATAAAGGGATTGTTGATCTAGCTCTTTTTATTAAAATAATTTTCAAATATGTTTTAATAGTACAAATCAATGTTGATGATATTATTTTTGGATCTTCTAAACATTCCTTATGTATTAATTTTTCAAAGAGTTTGAAAAATGAATTTGAAATGAGTTTAATGGGATAACTTAAATATTTTCTTGGATTTCTAGTTTTTCAAAATGAAAATGGTATTATTTTAAATCAAATTAAATATACAAAGGATCTTTTAAAACGTTTTAGTTTGGATAGTATTAAGGAAAGTGATACTCCTATGAGTAAAATCTGTAAATTGGATGCAGATGAAACTGGGAAACCAATGGATCAAACCAGTTACAGAGGTATGATTGGAAGCTTGATTTACCTTACTACTAATCGACCAGATATTATGTTTAGTGTTTGTATGTGTGCAATATTTCAAGTTAATCCAAAAGAATCTCATTTTCTTGCTGTTAAAATAATTTTTAAGTATCTTAAACACACTGTAAACTTAGGTTTGTTTTACCCAAAAGTAAAATACTTTGAGTTAATGAGTTCTTTAGATGCTAACTTTGCTGGTTGGAAGTTGGATAGAAAAAGCACATCTAGAACATGTCATTTATTGGGAAAATCCTTAGTATCTTGGTGTAGAAAAAAACTGAATTCTGTAGCATTTTCCACTATCTAAGTAGAGTATATAGCTGTTGGTAATTGTTGTGCACAAATTATGTGGATGAAACACACTCTTTTGGACTATGGATATGGTTTTAAGAATGTTTCTATCAACTGTGACAACAATAGTGCAATAAAAATTTCGAAGAATCCTGTATCTTACTCTAGGACCAAACACATTGATGTAAGGCACCATTTCTTGAGAGATCATTACCAAAAGGGTGACATTACTCTTGAATTTATAGGTACTGAACATCAATTAGCTGACATTTTCACCAAACCTTTTAGTTCAGATAGGTTAAGTTATTTTATGCATGAGTTGGGTATGATTAACCTTGATCGGTAGATACCTCACCGATGTGATACCTCACCGATGAAACCTCGCCGACATGATACCTCGCCAATGAAACCGCGCCGATGTGATACCTCACCGATGAAACCTCACCGATGTGATACCTCACCGATGTAACCTCACCAATGTGATACCTCACCAATGTAACCTCACCGATGATACCTCACTGATGATACCTCATTGATGATACCCCATCGATGATACCTCGCCAATGAAACCTCACCGATGGACCTCACTGATAGGAATTCTCACTGATAGACCCTACTGATGAGTATGCTGTTTTAAACTTCTATCTGCCGCCAGAATCTGAATCGTTTTTAATTTATTTCATTTTATTTATTTATTTTGTTATTCCTAAATGATAAAAACAAAGTCCTAACTACTTCTCAATCCACCGAGGCTCAAACCCTTACCCTCAAACCGTAGCTCCCGAATCTCTCGAGAACCCTAAATCCCTAAAACTATAGATGGAAAAAACCAAACTTCCTACCATCAGAGATGACAGTAATGAGCTGAAAGAAAAGAAGAAGAAGTTCGAGCCAGAAGAAAGTGGTAGTGTTGGTAGAAATAGGTCAGGTAGGCGACCAGTGAATCCTCATTTGTAGAATAGAGTTATCATGATTGAAAAAGAGATGTACATGGAATGGTTGTTGCATAGAAAGTCATTAGTGATCAAAGTGGTCGAAGGTAAAAAGTTGGTAGATTTTTTTCGAAAAACAATGGCCCATACTATCCGAAGCTAGTGAAACAATTTTATGAGTTTGTAAGCTTTGAGATATCTAAAAATGAAAACTGAGTGACTTCTTTTGTGAATGGAAAGGAGATGTCTTTTTCATCAGTTGAGTGGGTTGAATGCCTGAAGGTTCCACACGAAGGTGTATCTGGATATGTCTCGAAATATATACCACCTACAAGTGATATATTCGATTATGAGACTGCCTTAGAGGAGCTCACCGGTGATGGAAATCAAAGACAAGTAGTGGCTGCTGAAATGGATGGAGAGAATAGATTACTATTCAAATTTTTTCAGCACGTCTTAATACCAAGGAGAGGAGACTTTGCGAATTTAAGATATCAGTATATCTATCTTCTATATCTCTTGAGACATTGTGTAAAAGTGAATCCGTGCAGATTTTTGATGATTCAAATGGAAGACATGACAAGGCCAAAATCAAAGACTAATGCCCTATTCTTTGCCAAGTTGATCTCTGTGATGATCAAAATGAAAGGGGTGTCTAAGTCTCAAGATGAGACAGTGGTAGTAAGGAATAATTTTTGTATCACAACCACTGTGTGCAAATACATGAAGATAAGTTGGAACCCATGGAGAGGAGAGTGGGTTAATGATGACCAGAAGGTATATGATAAATTCAATCCTATGAATCATCCTTCAAGACCTAAGGATGTGAGGGATCCTGGTCTATGACATGATGAAAAAGAACCTGAGTAAAGCGATGAGACTTAAGAAGAAGAGACTTCTATGGATGATGGAAGAGATCCATACTTACCTCCAATTCCTACTGCTGAAATTGTATCTTCGAGAAAGGAAACCTTAGTAGAAGAAGAGACACTTGCCGATGAGGAAGACCAGCCAGCCTCTGAGCATAAAGAAGAAAAGGAGAATGAATCTGAAGCCTCTTATTCTATATATTTAAGTATGATTCCATTAATTGGAAGCTCAGTTGTACCTACTAAGGATGTAGTAGGATAAATGGAAGAAGTTGTACCTAATCCAGAGGACCCTCCAGATGTCGCAGAGATGGAATTGGTAGTGGAAGATTCTCCTCCGAAAGAAAGACCCACTGAGAATTCCCTTGATGTACAAGAGAATTCACCCATTAAGGGGGAGAATCAAACCAAGTTTGGAAGTGTGTCAGTGGCTGTTGATATTGAGGACTAGGCAGAAGACCCAGGTTTTGTAGTTTGTGGATTAGACTATCCTAATTTTGATAATGAGGCATCCCTCAATAGACCAAATATTGTTTATGATGTTGAGATTTAGTTGATACATGAATATGTGGTCAGAATGCATGACCTCGATATTTTGAAGAAAAATCTTAAGGACAGTTTTGTGGAAGAGACAAGGAAGATGGAAGCTTCACTGGTGTCATCAATCCAATCGATTATAAATGACTCAGTGGCCAGCATAGCAACTGAAAGAGCACCTGTTGTAATTGCTCCTACTGATATGATCACCAGGGCTGATCTTGAATCCTTAAAGGATGATCTGAAAGAGTTCTTTAGTGCTTCTGTTGCTGAGTTGAAGAACTACTTTGTTGAAGAGATTATTATGTTGGAAAAATCATTTGAACTTTCTCTCGGTTGTAATTTGTCAACCTTTGTGGCAGAAATAGTGGAAGAAGTTACAAACATCCAGACTCAAGTTTCTAGACTGGAAGCTGATGTTGAAGCTCTAAAGAAATCATTTATCTCTTTAGACTCTTACATGAGTTCAAAATATCAAGCAAACAAGGACTTAGCCTATGTCAAAAGTGTTGTAAGCCAGATGGTTTCAGTGTTTCAAGGTTTTAAAACCTCCATGAAAGATCATGTTAAAACCCAGGATTCCCAAGTCCAAAATCTTATTAGTGTATTGACCAAAAACTTCAAGGAAACCGTCTATTTCTTTATTGGTTCTCTTTCTTCTAAACCCCCAGTGGATTTGAATCATATTCGTGTTGTGATAAAGGAGGAGCTTGGTTCAGCATCTACCAGTGGCTCTGTGGACTCATCCAACCTGATAAAAGTTGTGATTTCTACTCTATATTTAGCTAGAGAAATAATGAAGATAGTCCAAGAATATATGAGAGAAGCTTCTGCCTCTCAGAAATAAGTGAAAGAAAATGTGGACTCCTATTTCCAAAAGGTTTACACCAAGCATCAACTCAACAATCATTTAAAACTTCTGTTGGAAAACCTGAAGTTACCTCCTGTCAATCAAGCCTTCAGAGAGCAAGTCAGCAAACTAAGGGAATTGACTCTAGCCTTGGACAAATTCCTGGAGAATAAGGATGATTTATTATCTGCTATGGATATAGTAGGATGAATAATTATGGATTTCAAAAATCTTTTGCTACCCTTCCTGCATGTTGATGCTAGGCCAGTGATTGTACCTCCTGCTTTACCTGCCTCTACCTCTACTGCCTCTCCTGTTCAGATGACTCCAGCCCAAGCCATTCGAAGCCTTAAACCTATGATCACTCAAAGAAATCCTCAGTACTGGCCAAGCACAGTTTCTGTGGCTCAGCCTCCTGTGATCATATCTGGAATTCCTAAGCCTTCACCAGCATCCACACAGTTTGAATCCTTTTCTGATCCAAAGGGAAAATCTCACATTGAGGATGTGGATTGAACAAATGGCTTGGATGTTTTATTGGAATACCTTGTATTTTGTTTTCTATCTATATACCTTTTCCAACATATAATACAATTGGATTTCATTTATTTCTAATTGTGTTCCTTTTTCTATTTCGTGTTTCCCACTTGTTGATTATCGCAAAGGGGGAGAAATATTATCTATCTAAGTATCAAAGAGGGAGAAATATACTCAAAGGGGGAGAAATATTATCTATCTAAGTATCAAAGAGGGAGAAATATTCTCAAAGGGGGAGAAATATTATCTATCTAAGTATCAAAGAGGGAGAAATATTCTTAAAGGGGGAGCAATATTATCTAAGGAAGAGCTACCATGCTTTGCCCCTCTGATATCATTACATTTAATTCTACCACTGATACATTATGTTCTATAACATACTATATTCTCTGAGATAATTGCATTTAATGATATATCCTCTGATACAACTACTCATTGTTTTTAAACTATAATATCATAAGTTGTGATTATCAAAAAGGGGGAGATTGTTGACCTCACCTGTTTTGATAATACCAATTATGCTTTTACATGTTTTGATAATCCCAATTATGCTTTTACATACTTTGATAATCCCAATTAATGTTTATATATATTCTAATTCGCTCAATCTATATTATATCTGATAATAATATTAAAATAATCCTTGAGATATGTTAATCAATGTTTATCCATGTTTGTATGAGTTCTGAAGTAATTCTAACCCAATTGGAAATGTTTTTCATAAAACAAATAAGTGTTAGTCACTGATCTGTATATAGCTACTGATACAGAGCTACCGGTACTTAGTCTACTGATAGACCTTATTCTACCGATAGACAGAGTCACTGATACAAAGAGCTACTGATGTGCATAAGTTTACCGATACACATAATCACTGGAACTAAGAAGTTACCGATACAGAATAAATCTACCAATACAAAGCAGAGCTACCGATAGATCAATAAGTTACCGATACAGAGTAAGGAGTTACTGATACCAGGAGTTACCGATACCAGGAGTTATCGATACCAAGAGTTACCGATGCAAAGAGCGGCCAATATAAGTAGTTACCGATACCAAGAGCTACCTATGCAAAGAGCTACCGATACAAGTTTAAAGAGCTACCAATGGAAGATCACTGTTACACAAAGTCCACCGTACACATCTACCAATAGGATCTACTTAATGATTGACCAACTAGTCAAACTCTATATTCTCAATACTATTTATTTATAAAGTTAACGGTTATAATTGATGTTTTTAATGTAGTCAATGTTATTTAATGGTGTATGTTTCCATGTCAGGGAACCGTACCTAGTACCCATGCAAAAAGTAATCCTTCCTTTTTCTAGAGCTGAAATCTATAAAGGGAAGGAAAAGGACCGTGAAGAATGGATTGAACAGATCGAAGAGATTGAATGAAAGAGAGATAATCAAGGAACTAAGAAGGCACATGAAGGGTGAAAAAGAAAAAGGCTCAACAGCATTCAAACGTGGTGCATTCACACAAGGCTACATCCATACTCCAAGAAAATTGGACATACATGAAGAAATTCTTCTCTAGAGGAGAACACAAGCTGCATCTTGAGTGAAGAACTACAACAAACACTTCATGAACTCAGGCTGATAATATGAACCTCGAACCAAAGAAGAAAATGACACTCTGTTTTTCAGAACAAAAACCAGAGAAGGACTCACATGCTTTCCTGACCAATCAAATGAGTCCAGACCTACACTACCAATTACTAAATCTTTTCTAAACTCATTCACACTTTCTTTAGTGATTCATTCATTTACATTTCGATCAGTGTGTGTACCCTGTTTATTTTACGCACACACTGTCTCCTGAGCTAAGCTGGAAGATTCTAAAATCCTCATTCAAACTCTATAACTTCCTTGTATCCCACTGTGGATAGTGGTAGAGGTTGAGTATGACCTGGACAGTTGTGAGCTGTTGTCTGTGTTTTCCCACGTAGAATTATGGTAGAGGTCTTTGGACCTGGACAGTATTGTACTGTTGTTTACCCCGATCCAGGTTGTGGATCAATTTATATAAATTGTTTGAGGGGACTAAGTCTCAGCTTGAGACAGAACCTCATGGTTACATCTACTGTGCATTTTAGTTTAAGTCATAAGTACACTATATATTTCATATTCCTCTGCTAACTACTTTGAAATATAATTTGTTTTAAAGTTACTTTGATAGTTAAATTAGAAATTGTTTATACTTATTGAAATCCAGTAAGTCAGTTTCAAAAGTCAATTTAAACTTCAGATTAAATTAGCTGAGACCTAATCAATCTCTGAGAAACTAATTGAACATTTACACTCTGTATAAATTCACTATAGTTTAACTTTGTTTTTAAATAGGGGGATTTTAATAGAAATATTTTTAACAAAAATTTTAATTGGAACTCAATTCACCCCCCTCTTGAGTATCCACTTCGACCAACATTTGGTATCAGATGTTGTTTTTGTTTTTCAAAGTTTTCAAAACACTCTGTTTTTCAACTGTGATTTGAGTTGAATCTTTAAAGATCTTAAATTTCTGTTAGTTCTAAATTTTATCTCTTTAATATATTTTCTAAAATCTAGTTATGGATAATAGACAAGAGGGTGCTACTACCAATAGGCCACCTTTCTTTAATGGTACAAACTATGACCAATGGAAACTTAAGATGAAAATTCATTTAGAAAGTATGGGTTTTGACATCTGGACTACTATAGAGTCACAATATAAAATTCCATAAACTGATAGAACTACTTGGGATGAACCTAAAAATACTTCTTACAATAATAATTGTAAATCTATGAATGCCCTGTATTGTTCTTTAGGAGATGAAGAGTTTAACAGAATTTCTGCTTGTAAAACAGCTTATGAAATATGGGACACTTTGGTTGTTTCCCATGAGGTAACAACCAATGTTAAAGAAATGAGGGTGAATACCTATATTATTAAATATGGTAATTTTAAAATGAAATCTGATGAACCTATTTCTAACATGTATCTCAGGTTCAATGAGATTGTCAATACTATGAGATCTCTTGGAAAGGATGTTCCAACAAAGGAGAAAATTATGAGGATATTAAGATATCTACCAGAAAGATGGAGAGGCACATCTGTTTCCATTAGAGAATCATGTGACATCAACACAGTCCCTGTTAAGGAATTAATAGGTAAGCTTATGATGTATGAGGAAGAAATTAAAGTAAATAAGGAGGAATATGATGACCCCAAGAGAAAATTTGTGGCTTTCATGTCTAATTCTTCAAAGAGCAAGGACAAAGACAAAGTTTAAAAACAAACTAAAAGTTCAACCAATGAAGATTTGGATTCAGACAGTGATGCTGAGATGGCTCAAATAGCCAGGAGATTTAAGAAGTTCTATAGGAAGAATAAATTCTTTAAAAAATCAAACTACAAAGAAAAGTATGACAACAAGGGTCACTGGAAGAAGTATTGGAAGGAGTATGATAAGGAAGATGATATAGTCTGCTATGAATACAAAAGGAAAGGACACATCAAGGATGACTATCCAAAATTAAAATTCAAAAAGAAACATGATTATAAGGACAAGAAGTACAAGAAATCTATGAAAGCTACTTGGAGTGCTTCAGAAGATAGCACAAGTGAATCTGAAGTTTCAGATTCTAAAAAGAATCATGCCAACATGTGTTTCATGACCAACACATCTGAGGTAACCTTAGATACTCTTGTTTTAAATTCCGATTATTCTGGAGATGATGCAGAATCTGATTCTGATTTTGAAGATATGTCTAAGGCTGAATTGTTTGAATATTGTAACATGCTATAAGAAACATGTAATGAAATTAAGGATAAATATAAATCATTAAAGAAACACCATGCTCTCACTGCCAATGTTAAATCTGCCTTTGATATTGAAAAGGAAAAGAATGCTCAACTCTTAAAGGAAAATACCAAACTGAAAATGTCTAATGAGCAACTTAGAAAGGACATAGAAAAGTTCACAAAGGGAAAATATACACTTATTCAAATGTTAGAAAATATATTTGTACCAAAATACACTACTGGTTTGGGATACCAACCAAGAAAAAGAGAGTTCACTAAAACTCGATTTATTCCTAAATCTAGACAAAATTGTGCTTGTTCCAGTTCTGGAAATTCATATGCTTCAACTAGTTATTCATATGGTTATAGATCAAATAAATTTTATGTTTCAAAATCTATTGATTATGTAAATTATATGATATCCATAAGACAAATCTGGGTACCTAAAGCTTTGATTTCTAACCTATCTAGACCCAAGAAGATCTGGGTACCAAAATAATTTTCTGTTTAAATCTGTTTTGTAGGAAACATGTTTGAAGAGTTCTCACAAAAAGGTATAGTACTTGGATAGTGGATGTTCCAGCAAAGGAACAAATTATGAGGATATTAAGATGTATACCATAAAGATGTATAGGCACATCTGTTTCCATTAGAGAATCATGCGACATCAACACACTCCCTGTTAAGGAATTAATAAGTAAGCTTATGATGTATGAGGAAGAACTTAAAGTAAATAAGGAGGAAGATGATGAACCCAAGAGAAAATTCTTGGCTTTCAAGTCTAGTACTTCAAAGAGAAAGGACAAAGACAAAGTTAAAATACAAACTCAAAGTTAAACCAATGAAGATTCGGATTCAGACAGTGATGCTGAGATGGCTCAAATAGCCAGGAGATTTAAGAAGTTCTATAGGAAGAAGAAATTCTTCATAAAATCAAACTAAAAAGGAAATTATGACAACAAGGGTGACTGGAAGAAGTATTGGAAGAAGTCTGATAAGGAAGATGATATAGTCTGCTATGAATACAAAAGGAAAGGACACATCAAGGTTTACTATCCAAAATTAAAATTCAAAAAGAAACATGATTATAAGGATAAGAAGTACAAGAAATCTATGAAAGCTACTTGGAGTGATTCAGAAGACAGCACAAGTGAATCTGAAGTTTCTGATTCTAAAAATAATCAAGACAACATGTGTTTCATGACCAACACATCTGAGTTAACCTTAGATACTCTTGTTTTAAATTCCGATTATTCTAGAGATGATGCAGAATCTGATTCTGATTTTGAAGATATGTCTAAGGATGAATTGTTTGAATATTGTAACATGCTATAAGAAACATGTAATGAAATTAAGGACAAATATAAATCATTAAAGAAACACCATGCTCTCACTGCCAATGTTAAATCTGCCTTTGATATTGAAAAGGAAAATAATGCTCAAATGTTAAAGGAAAATACCAAACTGAAAATGTCTAATGAGAAACTTAGAAAGGACTTAGAAAAGTTCACAAAGGGAAAATATACACTTATTCAAATGTTAGAAAATATAGTTGTACCAAAACACACTACTGGTTTGGGATACCAACCTAGAAAAAGAGAGTTAACTAAAACTCGATTTATTCCTAAATCTGGACAAAATTCTGCTTGTTCTAGTTCTGGAAATTCATATGCTTCAACTAGTTATTCATATGGTTATTGATCAAATAAATTTTATCTTTCAAAATATATTGATCTTGTAAATTATATGAGACCCATAAGAAAAATCTGGGTACCTAAATCTTTGATTTCTAACCTATCTTGACCCAAGAAGATCTGTGTACCAAAATAATTTTCTGTTTAAATCTGTTTTGTAGGAAACATGTTTGAAGAGTTCTCACAAAAAGGTATGGTACTTGGATAGTGGATGTTCAAGGCACATGTCTGGAGATTACTCATGCTTCAAGAGTCTAATAAAAGTTTATAGAGTCTATATCACCTTTGGTGATAATTCTAAAGGAAAAATCATCAGCCTAGGCTATATTGGTAACACTAATTCAGTTTTGATTTCTAAAGTTTTATTTGTTGATGGACTTAAGTATAATATATTAAGTATTTCTCAATTATGTTATGATGGATTTAATGTGAAGTTTGAAAATGATTCCTGTAATGTTTTTAACTCTAAAAATGTTTTAGTATTTTCTACTTTAAGAAATGAAAATTTTTATGTTGTTGATCTGAATTCTTTAGCTAAGAAAAATGTTAATTGTTTAAATGATTTTCATAAAGAATCTTGGATATGGCACAGAAGATTAGGACACTGAAACATCTATTCACTTAGAAATTTGACTAGGAAGAACTTAGTTAGAGACCTACCTAAACTTGAATTCCCATCTAACAAATTTTGTATTCTCTCTCAAAAGGGAAAGCAATATAAAGTTTCTTTTAAATCAAAGAAAGAAGTTTCAACTTCTCAACCTCTCGAGTTGGTTCACATGGACTTGTTTGGACCTTCTAGAGTTTCTAGTTTAAATGGGAAGCACTATGTCTATGTCCTAGTAGATGACTTTTCTAGATATACTTGGGTATACTTCTTAGCTCACAAAAGTGAAGCTTGTTCTTACTTTGTTAAATACTCTAAGTCTATAGAAAACCTTAGTGGACTTAAGATTAAAACCCTAAGAAGTGGTTATGGTCGTGAGTTTGAAAATCATGAGTTTGAATCTTATTTCTCACACAATGGCTATAGTCACAACTTTTCTGCTCCTAGGACACCTCAGCAGAATGGTGTAGTAGAAAGAAGAAACAGAACCCTTCAATAAATAGCAAGAACTATGCTTAATGAGTATGACCTGCCTATTTATTTTTGGGCTGAAGCTGTGAATACAGCTTGTTATATTATTTATAGAGTCTTAATTAGACTTGTTCTCAAGAATACCCCATATGAACTATGGAATAATAGAAAACCCAAAGTTAGTTACTTTAGAGTCTTTGGCTACAAAGTTTTTATTCTCAATACAAAGGATAATCCGGACAAGTTTGCTTCTAAGAGTGATGAAGGAATTTTTCTTGGTTATTATTTAACTAGAAAAGCCTATAGAGTCTTTAACAAAAGAACCAAATGTGTGGAAGAATCTATTCACATCAATTTTTATGAAACTGATCCACATGAGCCTAAAACCTCTCTTGACAATCTTGAAGAAGATTTGACTGTTCTGGACCTTAATGATAAAACTAAAGAACCTGCTGTAAAAATATCAAGTTCTGGACATATTAAATAATCTACTTCTATTGAACCTGAACCTATATATGAATCTAAAATTTCTAGTCCTACCTTTACTAGATCAATTGGGATTCTAAATAATCATCCTTTAGATGCTGTTGTCAGTAATCTTGATAGAGGGACAGAGACTAGAGATTCTCTAAGAAACCAGGTTGAACATCAAGCCTTTCTTTCACAGTTAGAACCTAAAAATTTCAATTATGTAATCAATGATGAATTTTGGGTAATGGCTATGCAAGAAGAGTTAACTTAATTTGAAAGAAACAAAGTCTGGGAATTAGTTTACAGACCTAAGGACACTTTGACAATAGTCACTAAATGGGTTTTTAGAAACAAAGTTGATGAATCTGGAAATATAGTTCGAAACAAAGATAGGCTAGTTGCATAAGGATATATTCAAGAGAAAGGTATAGACTATGAGAAAACCTTTTCCCCTGTAGCTAGATTAGAATTCATTAGGATCTTACTTGCATATGCTGCTTATCTGAATTTCAAGTTATATCAAATGGATGTCAAAAATGCTTTTCTAAATGGTTTTATAATTGAATATGTTTTTGTTGAACAATCACTTGGATTTAATAATCCTCATTTTCCAAATCAATCTTTTAAACTTTCTAAAGCTTTATATGGTTTAAAACAAGCTCCAAGAGCATGGTATGATAGGCTTAGTAATTTTCTTATTTCAAAAAGTTTTACTAAAGGTATTGTTGATCCAACTCCTTTTATTAAAAGAATATCCAAAGATGTTTTAATAGTACAAATCTATGTTGATGATATTATTTTTGGATCTTCTAAACATTCCTTATGTATTGATTTTTCAAAGAGTTTGAAAAATGAATTTGAAATGAATTTAATGGGAGAACTTAAATATTTTCTTGGATTTCAAGTTTTTCAAAATAAAAATGGTATTATTTTAAATCAAAGTAAATATACAAAGGATATTTTAAAACATTTTAGTTTGGATAGTATTAAGGAAATTGATACTCCAATGAGTATAATCTGTAAATTGGATACAGATGAAACTGGGAAACTAGTGGATCAAACCAGTTACAGAGGTGTGATTGGAAGCTTACTTTACCTTACTGCTAGTCAACCAGATATTATGTTTAGTGTGTGTATGTGTGCAAGATTTCAAGCTAATCCAAAAGAATATCATTTTCTTGCTGTTAAAATAATTTTTAAGTATCTTAAACACACTGTAAACTTAGGTTTGTTTTACCCAAAAGGAAAATCATTTGAGTTAATGAGTTATTCAGATGCTAACTTTTCTGGTTGCAAGTTGGATAGAAAAATCAAATCTGGAACATGTCATTTATTGGGAAAATACTTAGTATATTGGTGTAGTAAAAAACAGAATTTTGTAGCATTTTCGACTATCGAAGTAGAGTATATAGCAACTGGTAATTGTTGTGCACAAATTATGTGGATGAAACACACTCTTTTGGACTATGGATACGATTTTAAGCATGTTTCTATCAACTGTGACAACACTAGTGCAATAAAAATTTTGAAGAATCCTGTATCTCACTCTAGGACCAAACACATTTATGTAAGGCACCATTTCTTGAGAGATCATTACCAAAAGGGTGATATTACTCTTGAATTTATAGGTACTGAACATCAATTAGCTGACATTTTCACCAAACCTTTGAGTTCAGATAGGTTAAGTTATTTTAT
Source organism: Viscum album (assembly GCA_963277665.1). NCBI lineage: Eukaryota > Viridiplantae > Streptophyta > Magnoliopsida > Santalales > Viscaceae > Viscum > Viscum album. The sequence continues at coordinate 1,103,788,495 of OY728158.1, read as the reverse complement.
GCATGAGTTGGGGATGATTAACCTTGATCGGTAGATACCTCACCGATGTGATACCTCACCGATGAAACCTCACCGACGTGATACCTCACCGATGAAACCTCACAGATGTGATACCTCACCGATGAAACCTCACCGATGTGATACCTCATCGATGTAACCTCACCGATGTGATACCTCACCGATGTAACCTCAGCTATGATACCTCACCAATGATACCTCATCGATGATACCTCACCGATGAAACCTCATCGATGGACCTCACTGATAGGAATTCTCACTAATAGACCCTACTGATGAGTGCACTGTTTTAAACTTCTGTCTGTTGCCAGAATCTAAATCGTTTTTAATTTATTTCATTTTATTTATTTATTTTATTATTCCTAAATGACAAAAACAGAGTCCTAGCTACTTCTCAATCCACCAAGGCTCAAACCCTTACCCTCAAACCTTAGCTACCAAATCTCTCGAGAACCCTAAATCCCTCGAACTAGAGATGGAAAAAACCAAACTTCCTACCATCAGAGATGACACTAATGAGCTGAAAGCAAAGAATCAGAAGTCTGAGCCAGAAGCAAGTGGTAGTTTTGGTAGAACTAGGTCGGGTAGGCGACCAGTGAGTCCTCATTTTCATAATAGAGTTATCATGATTGAAAAAGAGTTGTGCATGAAATGGTTGTTTCATAGCGAGTCATTTGTGCTCGAAGTGATCGAAGATCAAAAGTGGGTAGATTTTTTTCGAAAAACAATGGCCCCTACTATCTGAAGCTAGTGAAACAATTTTATGAGTTTATAAGCTTTGAGATATCTGATAATGAAAACCGAGTGACTTCTTTTGTGAATGGAAAGGAGATGTCTTTTTAATCTGTTGAGTGGGCTGAATGCCTGAAGGTTCCACAGGAAGGTGTATCTGGATATGTCTCAAAATATATACCACCTACAAGTTATATATTCGATTATGAGACTGCCTTGGAGGAACTCACTGGTGATGGAAATCAAAGACAAGTAGTGGATTCTAAAATGGATGGAGAGAACATATTACTATTCAAATTTTTTCAGCATGTCACAATACCAAGGAGAGGAGACTTTGAGAATTTAAGATATCAGGATATCTATCTCCTACATCTCTTGAGACATTGTGTAAAAGTGAATCTGTGCAGATTGTTGATGATTCAAATGGAAGACATGACAAGGCCAAAATCAAAGACTAATGCTCTATTCTTTGCCAAGTTGATCTCTATGATGATCAAAGTGAAAGGGGTGTCTGAGTCTCAAGATGAGATAGTGGTAGTAAGGAATAATTTTTGTATCGCAACCACTGTGTGCAAATACATGAAGATAAGTTGGAACCCATGGAGAGAAGAGTGGGTTAATGATGACCAGAAGTTATATGATAAATTCAATCTTGTGAATCATACTTCGAGACCTAACAATGTGAGGGATCCAGGTCTAGGACCTGATGAAAAAGAACCTGAGTACAGTGATGATACTGAAGAAGAAGAGACTTCTATGGATGATGGAAGAAATCCATACTTTCCTCCAAGTCCTACTGCTGAAATTGTATCTTCAAGAGAGGAAACCTTAGTAGAAGAAGAGACACCTGCTGATGAGGAAGACCATCTAGCCTCTGAGCATAAAGAAGTAATGGAGAATGAATCTGAAGCCTATGATTCTGTCTATTTAAGTCTGAGTCCATTAATTGGAAGATCAGTTGTTCCTACTGAGGATGTAGTAGGAGAAATAGAAGAAGTTGTACCTAATCCAGAGGACCCTCCAGCTGTTGCAGATATGGAATTGGTAGTGGAAGAGTCTCCTCAGGAAGAAATACCCACTGAGAATTCCCTTGTTGTACAAGACAATGAACCCATTGAGGGGGAGCATCAAACCAAGTTTGGAAGTGTGTCAGTGGCTGTTGATATTGAGGACTGGGTAGAAGACCCAGGTTTTGTAGTTTTTGGATTAGACTATCCTAATTCTGATAATGAGGCATCCCTCAATAGACCAAAGATTGTTTATGATGTTGAGACTGAGTTACTACCTAAAGATGTGGTCAGAATGCATGACCTGGATATTTTGAAGAAAAATCTTAAGGACAGTTTTGTTGAAGAGACAAGGAAGATGGAAGCTTCACTGGTGTCATAAATCCAACCGATTATGACTGACTCAGTGGCCAGCATAGCAACTGAAAGAGAACCTATTGCAATTGCTCTTACTGATATGATCACCAGGGCTGATCTTGAATCCTTAAAGGATGAGTTGAAAGAGTCCTTTAGTGCTTCTGTTGCTGAGTTGAAGAACTGCTTTGTTGAATAGATGAGTATGTTGGAAAAATCATTTGAACTTTCTCTCAGTTGTAATTTGTCAACCTTTGTGGAAAAAATAGTGGAAGAAGTTACAAACTTCCAGACTCAAGTTTCTAGACTGGAAGCTGATGTTGAAGCTCTAAAGAAATCGGTTATCTCTTTCGACTCTTACATGAGTTAAAAATCTCAAGCAAACAAGGAATTAACCTATGTCAAAAGTGTTGTAAGCCAGATGGTTTCAGTGTTTGATGATTTTAAAACCTCCATGAAAGATCATGTTAAAACCCCGGATTACCAAGTCCAAAATCTTTTTAGTGGATTGACCAAAAACATCAAGGAATCCATCTCTTTATCTATTGGTTCTCTTGATTCTAAACCCTCAGTGGATTTGAATCAGATTCGAGCTGTGATGAAGGAGGATCTTGGTTTAGCATCAACCAATGGCTCTGTGGACTCATCCAACCAGAGAAAAGTTGTGATTTATACTTTAGATTCAGCTAGAGAAATAATGAAGATAGTCCAGGACTATATGAGAGAAGCTTCTGCCTCTCAGAAAGAAGTGAAAGAAAAGGTGGACTCCTATTTCTAAAAAGTTTACACCAAGAATCAACTCAACAATCATTTCAAACTTCTATTGGAAAACATGAAGTTACCTCCTGTCAATCAAGACTTCAGAGAGAAAGTCAGCAAACTAAGGGAATTGACTCTAGCCTTAGACAAATTCATTGAGAACAAGGATGATTTCATATCTTCTATGGAGAGAGGAGGAGGAATAATTATGGATTTCAGAAATCTTGTGCTGCCCTTCCTGCATGTTGATGTTTGGCCAGTGATTGTACTGATGCTTTACCTGCCTCTGTCTCTACTGCTTCTCTTGTTTAGATGACTCCAGCCCAAGCCGTTTGAAGCCTTACACCTATGATCACTCAAAGAACTCCTCAGTACAGTCCAGGCACAGTTTCTGTGTCTCAGCCTCCTATTATCATCTCTGGAATTCCTAAGCCTTCACCAGAATTCACACAGTCTGAATCCTTTTCTGATCAAAAGGAAAAATCTCACATTGAGGATGTGGATTGAAAAAATGGCTTGGATGTTTGATAGGAATCCCTTGTATTTTGTTTTCTGTCTATGTACCTTTTTCCAATATATAATACAATTGGATTTCATTTATTTCTCATTGTGTTCCTTTTTCTATTTCTTGTTTCCCACTTTTTGATTATCACAAAGGGGGATAAATATTATCTATCTAAGTATCAAAGAGGGAGAAATATTCTCAAAGGGGGAGAAATATTATCTATCTAAGTATCAAAGAGGGAGAAATATTCTCAAAGGGGGAGAAATATTATCTATCTAAGTATCAAAGAGGGAGAAATATTCTCAAAGGGGGATCAATATTATCTAAGGAAGAGCTACCATGCTTTTCCCCTCTGATATCATTACATTTAATTCTACCTTTGATACATTATGTTCTATAACATACTGTTTTCTCTAAGATAATTGAATTTAATGATATATCCTCTGATACAACTACTCGTTGTTTTAAAACTATAATATCATAAGTTGTGATTGTCAAAAAGGGGGAGATTGTTGACCTCACCTGTTTTGATAATCCCAATTATGCTTTTACATGTTTTGATAATCCCAATTATGCTTTTACATACTTTGATAATCCCAATTAATGTTTATCTATATTCTAATTCGCTCAATATATATTCTATCTAATAATAATATTAAAATAATCATTGAGATATGTTAATCAATGTTTATCCATGTTTGTATGAGTTCTGAATTAATTCTAACCCAATCGAATATGTTTTGCATAAAACAGATAAGTGTTAGTCACTGATCTGTATATAGATACTAATACAGAGCTACTGGTACTTAGTCTACTGATAGACCTTAGTCTACCGATAGACAGAGTCACCGATACAAAGAGGTACTGATGTGCATAAGTCTACCGATACACATAATCACTGGAACTAAGAAGTTATCGATATAGAATAAAGCTACCGATACAAATCAGAGCTACCGATAGATCAAGAAGTTACCGATATAGAGTAAGGATTTACTGATACCAGGAGTTACCGATATGAGGATTTATTGATACCAAGAGTTACCGATGCAAAGAGCGACCAATATAAGGAGTTAATGATACCAAGAGCTACCGATGCAAAGAGCTACCGATACAAGTTCAAAGAGCTACCAATGGAAGATCACTGTTACACAAAGTCCACCGTACACATCTACCAACAGAAGTTAATTAATGATTGACCAACCATTCAAACTCTATATTCTCAGTACTATTTATTTATTAAGCTAACGGTTACAATTGATGTTTTTAATTAACTTAATGTTATTTAATGATGTATGTTTCCATGTCAGGGAACCGTACCTAGTACCCATGCAAAAAGTAATCATTCCTTTTTCCAGATCTGAAAGCTATAAAGGGAAGGAAAAAGACCATGTAGAATGGATTGAACGGATCGAAGAGATCAAATGAAAGAGAGAGAATCAAGGAACTAAGAAGTCACATGAAGGGTGAAAAAGAAAAAGGCTCAACAGCATTCAAATGTGTTGAATTCACACAGGGCTACATCCATACTCCAAGAACACTGGAAATACACGAAGCAATTATTCTCTAGAGGAGAACACAAGTTGCATCTTGAGTGAAGAACTACAACAAACACTTCATGCACTCGGGCTGATAAGCTGAACCTAGAACCAAAGAAGAAAATGACACTCTGTTTTTCAGAACAAAAACCATAGAAGGACTCACAAGCTTTCCTGACCAATCAAACGAGTCCAGAGCTGCACTACCAACCACTAAAGCTTTTCTAAACTCATTCACACTTTCTTTAGTGATTCTTTCATTTACATTTCGATCAGTGTGTGTACTCTATTTATTTTACACACACATTGTCTCCTGAGCTAAGCTGGAGGATTCTAACATCCTCATTCAAACTCTATAACACCCTTGTATCCCACTGTGGATAGTGGTAGAGGTCGAGTACGACCTGGACAGCTGTGAGCTACTGTCTGTGTTTTCCCACGTAGAATTGTGGTAGAGGTCTTTGGACCTGGACAATATTGTACTGTTGTTTACCCCGATCCAGGGTGTGGATCAATTTATATAAATTGTTTGAGAGGACTAAGTCTCGGCTTGAGATTGAATCTCTTGGTTACATCTACTGTGCATTTTATTTTAATTCATAAGTACACTATATATTTCATATTCCGTTGCTAACTACTTTGAAATATAATTTGTTTTAAAGTTACTTTGATAGTTAAATTAGCAAGTGTTTATACTTATTGTAATTCAGTAAGTTAGTTTCAAAAGTCAATTTAATCTCCAGATTAAATTAGATGATACCTAATCAATCTTTGAGAAACTAATTGAACATTTACACTCTGTATAAATTCACTACAGTTTAACTTTGTTTTTAAATAGGGGTATTTTAAGAGAAATATTTTTAACAGAAATTTTAATTGGAACACAATTCACCCCCCTCTTGAGTATCCACTTCGACCGACAAATACTATTCATACCCACTAATTTAATGGCTAGTTATATTGGTCGTGTTTAAATAGTAATATTTTAGTATTATATCATGGTTTGTCTCAGTGGTGCATGTAATGTAGGATATAAAAGAAATAAAATTTATTTAAAGATAAATATATTCTAAATTATCATGTTGTTACATAGCTGGTGGCATTTGGATAGAATCCCCAAGTTGTAGAAAGTCCGCATGCTAGTCAGTGGATAGCTACTGGCCAGCTGGTGGGGCATTCCAGTATGCCCAGATCTGTTAAAATGCCACAAACTAGATAATTTCTCATAATATTTAGATGATGAAGGATTTATAGTAGCCTTTAGATCTTTGAATACCACTAGATAGCCATTGGAAGCTCTTAGGTAGTCAATTTTGTTCAAACATTAAGTCAAATAAGCTTTTTTGGGTACCCTCGTAACTTTAAATTAGCATTTTATGTTCCTTAATGATCGATGTTGATTCCAAAATATTCCTTGCCATTTTGGATGTTATAAATACAGTACCTTAGAGGATTCTATTAATACAAATCAATTGATCGAATCAATGGCATGCCAATAGAGAAGCACTGGAGGATTCTCTCCAAACTCAATGTTCATTCAGGAGACAACTATAATTGTTCATCATTCTCTTAGGATACTTTATTCTATTATCACTCTATCTATCATATAAATTTTAAAAATCCTTATGAGATATTAGGGAGTATAATTGTAATGTTTTTGTTCTAATAAAACCACTCTTCTTCTCAAAAACTTTTATAATGGGTGCTCACTACCAAAAAAGTGTGGGACAGGTTCCTTAGAAACTAATGAAGTTCAAGAGGGTGATCACAACCATAATAATGAGGGATGGGTTTCTTGGTCGCCACTGGGATCAAGATATAAATAAAGAAACCTATAAACCCAAGGGGAGAAGATGTAGGGAATCACATAAATCTATTTACGAACTCCTTATCAAATTATGCTTTCTTCTTCTTTTATATTCTACATTTATTATATAGTTTTCGCTATTCATCAAACTCTATATATATAATTTCATAAATTTGATACACTCATTTCCATTGTGCATACTCACTCAATTAATATTGAAATAAAATTTTTAATATATATTTTAATTATTTATTTATCATATCAAAATCATCTACTTTGAATTTTCCTAGCATTAGCTTTATTTTTTAAAGGAAAATTTTTCACCCCCCCCCCCTTCTATTTTACTTAGACCAACAATTGTTATCAGAGGATTCTTTATGTTATTAATAAAAATATCATTTTTTTAAAAATATGTTTTGATATATTTTTCAAAATTATGTTTAAATTTTTTTGTTTAAAAAAATTAATCTTAATTGATTTAAAAGTTCAATCTTTTTACAATGCCATCTAACTTTGTAACAAATCAACTTGAAATACCATCTAAAATGAAATTCAAGTTTATTCTACACTAACCCAAAGAGTCTTCCTGATCCTCATGAGCCAGATAGAATCACTTGGGAATCAATAAATAAATTTTTGGAATGGTTTTGTCCCCAAAATATTACAATAATCAAATTAAACTATGAAAATATCATTAGATACATACATCAATATAATCATGACATGTGAAAAGATAAGATACAAATTTTAAATAAAAAAAGCTTCCAAAAACCCATCTCTTGGTGGTCCATGACCACCCACCATATCCAATGTCACCTACCCTTAGTCAACCTAACTCGAACCAAAAAAGGAATACAAGATGAGGACCATATGTGTTATAAGATCATATAGGGAATAAGTTAATTAAAATATGATAAAAGAGTAGTAAAAATAAGATATTATAAGAATTAGTTTAAAAATAAAGTTTTAAACATTTAAAAAATAATTTATCAAACTAAACCAATAAAACATTCCATTTCACTATTTAAAAAAATAAACATTTTCTTTAAAATCCTTGAAAAGTATTTCACAAGATAAAGTCAGATAATCAAGAAAAGATGATAAAATGAACCTAATATAGAAATTTATACAAGATTCAATGTAATAGATTCTAGATTCATAATAATAACAAATAGATCAATCAAAGACAAAAATCAATCAAGGAAAATCTAGTGCCAAGTAGTGAAATCGAATGTTTTCATATATTTAATATCAAGTATATAGATTCCATGGGTACAACTTAGTTACACTAGTGATTCCACCATATAATATATAATAAAATTACAACCTTACTAATTATTGGGCTTACATCTGGTCTCACGGGTATCAAGAAAACAAGTTCCACGCACACCCGCTTTCCTAGCCATGTGTACATAGTATGAACCTTTCATGTTCTCTATAGATCCACTAGATGGGGTGTGACTATTCTAATGAAGTATATATCTAGGTCATATCATCTAACTATCCAGGTTCTAGTGACTTTTTAAAATTGGTGAGTGATATAATCAAGCTTTGAGGATTACACAGAGATCCTTGTCAATATCAATCATTGGCTCATGCCCTAAAATCACATCTAATCCTCACCCTCAAAATCCTCCAATGTAAATGACCCCTTTTTCAACACCCATCAATAGGAAGTAAAAGAATCAAAAAAGTTAAAATAATGGATTATTACAATATAGGATCATCATAAAGTGCTAACCAGGTCATTAAACATCATAAATTAAATTAAAAACCTTTTATACAATTCAACATTAAAAAGGGTAATCATACCATATTCCATTAACAAATCAACATATAAATTTCAAATAGTCCTTTAAAATAATCGTTTATTTCAAATAAGCCCAAAAAACATAAAAAGAAGTATTATAATTTTAAAAGATCTGAATACATTTCAAAACATGGGTTTATACCCTCTTTCCATGTGAATAAATCATTTATTTCAAATAACCCAAGAACTCCCATTTCAAAAAAAGGGTAAAACCAATCAAAGATAATTCTTGTTCATTTCACAAATTCATGAATTTTAAACTATATAGAAAACATAAAATAGTTCAAAAAGTCAATGTATTTCACTTTAAAAAACAAAACCTGGTCCAAAGCCCCAAATTCCACCAAAACATCCTTTAAAAATTCTTTGAAAATAAATCCAAACAAACATGGAATTTTAAAAATTCATAAAAAAAATTGAGATATCGAGATCATATAAATTTTAATCACACCATGTTCAATCTGAAGAGGATAGGGTCAAAGGATATTTCACAAGGAAATTCAAGAACAATTTTCAGAGAACATGCGTTAAAAATTAAGAAACACGTATCTATGAATTCTTAAGAAAAAATGAATTACAATATGAAGGAAAATCATATAAATTCCTACTTGTAAAATAAGGAATCCAACTAAAATGTATCTAAAGTTTTTCAACTTTGATGGCGATCATCGGATCTAGAAAGAGAGATCTCGATAGATGAAAGAAGAGATCCTAGATCCAAAATTCCACATCAATCAACCAATATCCAATGAATCACAAGGCCATAATAACCTATATGAATAAGGAATAAAAATAATAAGTGAGATATAAGATCAAGGATAAATGATCTCACTAGGAGATGATCACTGCTTCGATTGGCACTTTTATCTACTAAGAAATGATTTTTGGAGATCCAAAATGGCTCTAGATTACTCCCAAAATCCAAACAATCATATTTAGGTTTGAGTGGGAGGTATTTGGGGTTAATTATGGGGTTTTGAGATTTTAATTAATATTTTCAAGGCTTTAATTACCATTTAAACTATTCCTAGGTTAGTTTTCATGGTTAAAACTAATCGTGCACCTAACCATGTGCCCCAAGCAGAGCCCCTAGAAGTGTTGCATGGTTAGGATACATGATTTTATTAAGTGTGCACAAATCATTCTACCTTCTTCTTTTCTAGTTGAATGGTTTTTATAACCATTCACAAACTATACTCAAACCATGTGACCCATCCCTTGGCTATTGGAAATGTTTCATGGTTTGTCAAACCATGCGCCAACTATTTATAGGCCTAGAAACCTTTAAACAAAGTTCATAAAAACACTAAAAACAACCCATAAAGAGATATAATCATTGGATACTCAAATAAATGAGTAAAAACACCAAAAAACATGTAATTGTATGTTACAACCTCCCCACCATATGAATTTCTTCCCCTATAAATCTTCCAGTTTGAAAGATAGAACATGATGACACAAGAAGAAATCCCTCACTCAATTTTTGTGGTGGACGATCCATGGTCCAAAATAGAGACAAAAGGTTAAAAACTCTCACAAAACTCCAAGATAAACACACCAAGATCATCACATTTCTCCATACTAGAGAAACATTGGGGACCTTACATAGGTCTCCCCGCTATTTAAAGATTCATCAAAATGGTGTGACATAAGAAAATAACATCTCATAAACCCAAAAAAGATACTTTAACCACTCACCACATAGAAACATCTAAGATCAAAATCCCCCAATCTAGGAAAATAACTGACAAGTATTTCTACCCTAGGTAAGTACTTGATGGTAACATAGTATTTTTAAAACTGATCCTCATCCCTTGATGAGCTCATCAAAAAAATGGTAGTACCTCTAGGTGCCTAGTCCATCAAAAATCCACATCATCCAAGTTACTATAGTATATTCTCATGGTATATCCAAGTCCAACTATAAATAGATCAAACGTATAGGTCAGTACAAAATAGGGAACTACACTCTTATAAGGTATATTATTCATCTCATCAAATTGAGCTCTAACTATCAAGGAAAAAATAATAGAACAATAAAGAACAAAAAACAATCTAAACATTTCAATGTTTCTCAGTACAGAAGGCACAACCATAGAGATCATAAGAAAAGGAAACCATTATCACATCATAAAACCACAAATTAACCAAAACAAGGACCATAATATATTATTCATAAAGATCCCAAAACAAAAGTTTTCAAAAAACAAACAATCTATAAGAAGGAAAAACTTAATAAGTTTTCACTCTAATGTTCAAAACAACAAGATGGATCAACATCAACCACATTAGTAAACTAATAGTTATAAAATGGTAGCTCCTCTACTATGTGAAAATCATTGATCTAAGCCTTATGGCTAGAGACCTATTATCATGAAGCCTAGGATTCCCTACAGTCGAGAACTGATGATCCCAACAAAAACTTTCCTTTCTAGTATCCCAACTTACAAAATCTCTTAAGGTGACCCAAACATCCACACCATTTACAAAATCTTATATATTTCAAACACAAACTCTTATAAAGACCTAGTTATCTTCACTATAAATTGGTTAGCACCTCATAGAAATTATTCCATGGTTTAAAAAATATTAATCCTATTTTCTAATTATAAAAACCATTTTCATTTTAAATCCATTATAATCCAAAATTTCTTCTTAAAAAATTATTTAGAACAACACACAAGAGTCTTCCAAAATCAGTTTTCTAAACCAAACATTTCATAAAACTCACTTTTTATTAATTGAAAACATTTCTCAAAGAACTCAATCAAAACTTGTTTTAAGCCACAATTTTATTTTAGAAAAAGGATTCAAAATCTTCAACAAGGTATTAAATATGAAACAACTACATAAGAGAATGAAATAAACCACATCCATAACCTTCCCAATTGGACCCACACAAGTGAAGTTATCCTAGAAACAATGGAATAAGGTGACAAGTTTTGAATAGTGTAAAACTATGCATGGCTTGGTCTCATGGGTTTGTAAACCACACACCTACCACACAAAAGTTCTTGGATTGAATCTCAGATTAGTGACACTAATTCCTCATATTTTACTAGATTCTACAGGCATAGTGTGAATTTATTCATTTTTTCATTCTAACTCACAACTCATAAGAGATTCCTAAAATCAATGATAACATTATTGGGAATCAAAATATAATTCATCATCCAGTAAAAAATAAATCAAAATAAATACTCAAGTCCCCACATCCCTGGTAACTCAAGTATTATCATGAGGAGGTGGTGATCAAGTACCTTCTCATAAACTACCTCTTAAATCCCAACACATTCTTATTCTTCTTTCTACTATGACTCACCCAAATAACATAAGGGATTTCAATTATAATTTCTTCCTTTCAAGGAAGTACCTACTTTGATACCATTTATGAAAAAGAAGTCTGGAATACCATCTAAACTGATATCTGATCCGATTCTCCACTAACCTGAAGAGAATTATCGGTCTCCATGGGTAGATGAAAAGAACTTAGGTGTCAATAAATAACCATTGGGAACTATTCTTTCCTCAAAATATTACAATAATCAAAGTACATTATGAAAACATCATTAGATACATACAACAATATAATCATGACATCTACCAAGAGATGATACAAAAATGGAAATAAAACAAAGCTTCCAAAAACCTATCTCTTAGTGGTCCTTGACCACCCACCATGTCCAAAGTCACCCACACTTAGTCAACCTAACTCAAACCCACGAAGTAAAATGAGAGAACGAACAGCTACTATAAGATCATATAAGCCTACAAACACCAAAAAGTCAAGTAGGGTGTGAGATAAAGTGCCCAGTATAATTATACAAAATATTGTATGCAGTTACTTCAAAAGGTAATTAAAATATTCTAAAATAAGAGTAAAAATAATATATTATGAGTATTAGTTTAAAAATAGATTTTTAAACATTTAGAAATCATAAAATATGATATTTAACCATTAAAAACTAAACATTTTATTTAAAAGACTTGAAAACCATTTCATAAGCTAAAGTTAGGTAATTATGAAAAGATGAAAAAATTCATCTAATATAGAAATTTTTACAAGAGTCAATGTAATAGAGTCGGGGTTAATAATAACAAAAAAATAGATCAATAAAGGATAATAATAAATCAATCAGGGCATCTCTGGTGCAAAGTAGTGACTATAAACATTGTCATGTATTTAATATCAAGTATATGGATGGAATGGGTACAACCTAGGTATGCTAGTGATTCCACCATATAATAGATAATCAAATTACAATATGACAAATGATTAGTATTAAATCTAGTCTCATGGGTCTCAAGCAAACCAGTTCCACACTTACCCACTTTACTAGATGAACGTCCATATCCTAAACCTTTCATGTTATCTATGGATTCACTAGATAGGGTGCGAGTTCTCTAATTAAGAATATATCTAGTTCATCCCATCTAACTATCTAGGTTCCCATGACTATTCAAAATAGGTGAGTGAGATAATCAATTTATGAGTATCATACAGGTATCCTTATCAATATCAATCATGGGATCATGCCCTTAAATCACATTTCCCCCTCACCCCCAAACTCCCTCAATGTAAATAATTCTTTTTTCAACACTCATCAATGGGAATTACAAGAATCAAACTAGTTATAGTAAGGAATTATTACACGATAGGATCATCATAATTCGTCAATTATTCCATCAAACATCATCAATTAAATTCAAAACCTTTTATACAATTCAATATTCAAAAGGTTAATCATACCCTCTTCCTTTAATAAATTATCATAACAATTCCAAAAAGGACTTTAAAACAACCATTTATTTCAAATAAATCCTAAATCATTTAAAGGAAGTATCATGATTTTAAAAGTTTTGAATACATTTCAAAACATTGATTTACACCCTCTTTCTATGTGAATAAATAATTTATTTCAAATAACCCAAGAAATACCATTTAAAAATGTTAAAATAAAATCAAAGAGGTTTCTTAGTTATTTAAAGAATTCATGAATTTAAAACAATTTTTAAAACATCAAATAGCTCAAAAATTCAAATAATTCCACTTTAAAAATAAAAACCCAAAACAAAGCCCTAAATTTCACCAAAACATCCTTGAGATTTTCTTTGAAAATAAATCCAAAAAAACATGGAATTTAAATAATTTATAAAATTTTGTGAGATATTAATATCATGTCCATTTAAATCACACTAAGTTCAATTCAAAGAGGATAGATTCAAAGATGATTTCATAATTAATTTCAAGAACAATTTTCATAGAACATGTGTTAAACTTTAAGAAACACCTATCTATGAATTATTAAGAAAATATGAATTAAAATATGAAGGAAATCATAGAAACGCCTACTTAAAAAATAATTAATCCGACAAAAATGGATCTAAAATGTGTCTCTTTGATAGTGATCATCAGATTTAGGAAGAGGGGTCTCGATAGAAGAAAGAAGAGATCCTAGATCAAAAATTTCACATAAACCAACCAATATCCAATGAATCACAAGGCCTTAATAACCTCAAGGAATAAGTAATCAAAATAATAAGAGATTTCTAAGATCAGTGAGAAAGAAACTCATCAGGATAGGATCGCTGCTTTGTTTAACACTTCGATCCACCAAGAAATGAGGTTCGGATATCCAAAATGTCTCTAAATTGCTCCCAAAATCCAAAGGATCGGATTTAGGTTCAAGTGGGAGTTATTTGGGGTTAATTAGGGGGTTTTAATATTTAAATTAATATTTTTGGGGCTTTAATTACCATTATCATAGTTTCCTAGGTTAGGTCGCATGGTTATTATTAATTGGGTGCTTAACCGTGCACCCCAAATAGAGCCCTTTAAAGTGCTACATGGTTAGGTTTCACAGTTAGTTTAACTATATGAAAATTGTGTGACCCCCTTATTTCCATGTTTCATGGTCTTTATAACCATACAAAAATTGTTTACAAAGTATGTTACCACCCCTACCTAGGCTACTGGAAATGTTGAACAGTTTTGCTTCATGGTTTTTCAAACCGTGTGACAACTGTGTACAAGCCCAGAAAAATTCAAAAAAAATTAAAAAAACACCAAAAAAAACTATTAAGAGATCCAATAATTTGAAACACAAATAAATGGTTCAAAACACCTAAAAATAGGTAATGGGATGTTACAAACACCCCTAGAAAATTGAGACTTAACAGGATAAATGTTACTACCCATGTCAATAAGGTGCACCTTTATTTTCAGGATCCTACTTGATTAGAACTTCACAATTAAGCATGCTTGTCCTGGAGTAATAATCTGTATGGGTGAACTTTTGTTAATTTTCCTAGGGTGTGTGTCAGAAAGGAAAAAACACTAAAAAAACATGTGTTGTCCAGTGGGGATAGTCATTATTTTGATAAGTGACCCCGATGGTAATATCTTGTGGTGTGCTTGAAAGGAAACCAAGGTATTATAGAAGACCCATGGGGTTAGATGACTAGGTTCGTGTCGTAGGGAAGTTTGGTTCATAACAAATGGTATCAAATCCAATACCCATCTATAAGGGTAAAGGTATTTCCTAGTTTTGAGGTTTGGGGTCCACAATGAGGGTTTTGTGCTTTAAAGGGGTGGACAGTGTAATACCCCTAAAAAGTGAAACTTAAAAAGGTAAATGTTATTACCCATGTCAATAAGGCATGACTTTCTTTTTAGAAGCCTACCTGATTAAAACTCCATAGTTAATTGTACTTGTCTTGGAGTAGTGCTCATGATGAGTGGCCTTTTGGGAAGTTTTTCAGGGTGTGTGTGAGTGAGGAAAAAACACACTGAAAGAACATGTGTTGGACTATGGGGATAGTCATTAGTCTGATATGTGATCCAGGTGGGTAATATTTTGTGGTGTGCTTGGAAGTAAGCCAAGGTATTATAGGAGACCCATGGGGTCTGATAACTTGGTTCATGGCTCAGGGAAGGTTGGGTCATGACAAACTCTAATTCACATGCTCCTATGTTTGTGTCACATATTATTCCTATTGGAAAAATTGCATGTCATCTTTACTCAGTAGTATAAGTTACCCTTTATAGAAAATGTTTTTGGGTGAATACATTCCTACTAAATAACTTTAAGATAAGTTTACACCTGATGATATCATTTGAGTTTAATGGAAAATCCATGAACACTCTATACTATAGAATTGACTAAAATGAATTTAATAATGTTTCTACATGTAACACTACCCAGGAAATATAGAAATTTCTAGAATTTAACGAACCAACAGTATTAAAGATACTAGATTAAACATGTATAAGAAATATTTTTAACGATTTTATATGCATCAAAATGAATCGATTACTAGTATTTTTACATTTTTTTACTAACATATCCAATGGTATAAAGTCTCTTGGTGATGATTTGTCTATAAAAATATTGGTAACAAATTATTATGGGTTTTTCCAAGAAATTGGGAACCCAAAGTCATTGGTATACAATAATCAAAGGACATAAATAAATTATTGGTCAGATAAATTATCTAATATCTAATGATTATGAAATTTTTAATAAGTGAAAAGCTGAGAAATAATCCAAAAAATCTAAATATATAAATAAAAAAACCACCTTAAAAGATACCAATGATGATCCATTAAGAGATGAAGTTCAAGAATTTCCTCAACTTACTAAGAACATGAACAAATTCTTCAAGAAACAATAATGATTCCAACTGAACCAAGAAAGTGAATCAAAAATTCAAACCATGAGGTATAATCTATGAATGCAAGTAAAAGGGTTACATCAATCTAGAATTTACCATCTAAAACAATAAGGTTAAATAAAATAAACAAGTTAAAAAGGATATCAAAGATTCAACCAGGAGTGTAAGTGATGACTCTATGAAATCAACTTCCTCAACTACTTCAAGTGACTCAAGTGTTATGTATCTTATGAAACAAGTTGATGAATACATCAAGGTTAATTCTCCTTTTAACAGTTCATCATCCTCTTCTTATTCTCCTAATTTCCCCCTTATTATTATTTATCCTCAAGTCGTCATAATTAAAAATACCTTAAATATGTTTGCAATAAAATTGAAAATGGTTTTCATGAACTTACATCATTATACAAATAACTTGATAAGAAATACAAACAAGTTCCTAATGAAAAATAATAACTTATAAAAGTAAAGTAAAAAGTCTTCAATGAAAAGGAATAATTATCTATGAAAATTAAGATTTAACCAAATGATAATAGAAGAAAATAAAAAATAAAATACTTCAATATATCTCCCTCAAAATTCACTAAAGGTGAAAATAATCTTTAATAAATTGTGCTTTAATAGATATAGAAAATAATGGGTTGTCCTTAGTTTCTTAAATCATGAAATCACCACAAAAAATCTTTCAAAAATCAATTTTATTAATGGTTACTCACAAGATAAGTTTAGAAATTATTTTAAATTAATTCTAAATTTAATTTATGAATGTGATTACAATAATACATGACATTAGAGACCAAAATCAATTCATCTTTCATATAGTATTTCCAATATAAAATCACATACTAATCAAATATGGATACCTAAATCATTTTTGTCTAAAATTAGTGAACCCAAGTTTGTTTGGGTAAAAAAACCTTTAATCATTTAATTTTTTAGGAAAAATGTAATAATATCAAAGACCAAGAAGCACTATGGTACCTATATAGTGATTTCTCAAGACACATCTGTGGAAACCTGTCCAAATTCTATCAAATCAATAAACTAGAAGGAGCTCACAAAACCTTCAGTGATAAATCTAAGGGTAAGATAATCGATGAAGGTGAAATAAGTTTATATAACTCAACTATTATTAAAAATGTTTTGTTTATTAAAGCTTTAAAACAAAATTTGATAAGAATTAGTCAATTTTGTGATAGATATTTTAAAATTTCTTTCCAAAATGATTTGTGAAAAAAATTTAACTCAAAAGGAAATATTTTATTTACCACTTCTCAATTTTAAAATTTGTATACATTCAATTAAAAATATATCACTTGACAAAATATAAAATGATTGAGTGAACAAGTTAGCAAGACATGTCTTTGGAATAGAATCATTGGTCACTGTAGCACACACTCACTTGTGAAACTCAACCATTATCAACTAGTATGAGATTTACCCAAATTTTATTTCAAAGATGACATGGTTTGTGAAGTATTCCAATATTGTAAGCAACACAAATATTATTTTAAAACTAAAAAGGGGGTTTATTTTTCTAAATATCTTAATTTAATTCATCTTGATTTATTAATACCTTCTATAATTGAAAGTATTAAAGGTATATCATATAATTTTCTTATTATTTATGTCTTTATAATATTCACATTGTCTTACTTCTTATCTCATAAAAGTGAATCATGTAAATATTTATTCAAGTTTTCTAAAAAGTTTGAAAATGAAAATGGTTATCAAATTATTTCTATTTGAAGTGATCATGGATGAGAATTCTATTATACGGAATTTGATGATGTATTCTCTTCTCAAGCCTATAATCATTCATTTTCTACACATCAAACCACCCCCAAATAAAATGGGGTAGTATAAAGTTGATATTGAACTCTCTAAGAAATCACTCAAACTATTTTAAATGAATTTAATTTACATCAATATTTTTGGGTTGAGGCTATCAATACTATGTGTTTTATCATTAATCACATTCTTATAAGACCTTTTCTAAAAAATACCCATTATGAAATTTATAAAAATAAAAAACCTAAAGTTTTATATTTAAATTTTTTTGGTTGTAAATGTTTTATTTTAAACACCAAATATGGTCTTGGAAAATTTGATTCAAAATATGATTAAGTTCTCTTTCTTGGGTACTCTAACTCAAGAAAAAAATATTGAGTCTATAAAAAAAGGACTAACATTTTGGAAGAATCAATCCATATTGTTTTTTATGAAAATTCACCAAAATCACTTTCTCAAAATGTTTTTATTGAAAATGATGTTTTAACTTCAGATGATCTTTTTAAATATAATAAATTTGAGGTTGAAAAAGAATCACCTTCAAGTTCTTTACCTAAATATTTTTAAAAAATCTAAAGACTATCCCATTGAAATGTCATTGTATATTTGAAAGTGGGAACTCATACTAGAATATTGATCCTAAATAAGGTTGTACACATTTCCTTTGTATATTACTTAGAAACCCAAAATGTCAAAAATCCCCTTAACAATGAAAATTGGGTTCTTTCCATGAAAAAGAAACTAAATAAATTCACAAGGAATGATGTATGGACCCTCATGGAAAGACATAATAGTCATCCCATCATAGGCACTAAATGTATTTTTAGGAATAAGTTAGATGAACTTGGTAATCTAACTATAAATAAAGGCCATATAGTAGTTAAATGTTTTAACTAAGAAAAATGAATCACTTTATGTGAAAACGTTTTACTCATTACTCAATTAGAATCGATTAGAATCATGTTTTCATTCGTATCTCACCTTAATTTAAAACTCATTCAAGTGGATTCTAAAAGTACCTTTTTAGAAAAATTTATTAATGAAAATGTTTTTTTGGAACAACCACTAGGTTTTTGAATATCATAATTTTATGAATAAAATTGTCAAATTTACTAAATATCATTGGGGTTTAAAACAATCTCATTGGGATTGTTATGGACATTTAATTAATTTTATGTTATTCAATGGTTTTAAAATGGGAAAGGGGGATTCAACTCTTTTTCAAAAACACATCTAAAATGATTTTTTACTTGTTCAAATTTACATTGATGATGTGATTTTCATCTCAACCAATTAATATTTTTTTTTTATTCAATGAAAACAGAATTTGAAATGAAATTTAGGGGTGAACTCAAATTTTTTCTTAGTTTTCAAATTTCTCAAAATAATGATGGAATTTTTCTAAACCAAGGAATACACACTAATGAAATTTAAAAAAAATCATCATGGACAAAGATAAGGAAATTAATACACCCATGGGTACAACCTGTAAGCTAACATTGGATGAATCTAATAAATTGGTAGAAAACAAGATTTATAGAAGTATGATTGGTAATCTACTTTATTTTAATACGACCCAGATTGAAATCATGTTCATTGTTTGTCTCTATGCTTATTTTAAATCAAATCCAAAATTTTATCATCTAAAATTAGTTAAAATGGTTTTTATTTGTTTAAAAGAAACTAAAAATATTGGTTTGTTTTATCCAAAAGGAACTTATTTTGAATTTACTATTTTTTTCTGATGCAAGTATTGGTGGAATCCAACTAGATATGAAAATTACAAGTGGGACTATATACCTACTTGTAAAATCTATCATCTCATAGAGTAGTAAGAAGAAAAATGTTGTTGTTATTTCTCTAATCAAACCAGAATATATAGTCATTGGAAGTTGTTGCACCCAAATAATATGGATAAAACACACTATCATGCACTTTAGGATTATATGTGGCCATATTCCTATTATATTAAATTATAATAGTGTCATAAAAATTTATAAAAAACATATCTATCACTTCTAAACACATTTATATTAGGCACCATTTCTTAAGAGATTACTTCCAAAAGGGTGATATCTTATTAGAATTCATTAGGAAGGACTATCAACTTACTGATATTTTCACTAAACCTATAGTAGTTAATCATTTCAATTTCA
The DNA here is from genome assembly GCA_963277665.1 of Viscum album. Taxonomy (NCBI): domain Eukaryota; kingdom Viridiplantae; phylum Streptophyta; class Magnoliopsida; order Santalales; family Viscaceae; genus Viscum; species Viscum album. Next base: position 1,103,768,347 of record OY728158.1, on the reverse strand, counting down.
TTAAAGGGTAGTTATAAATAGTATACTTGTGATCCTTTCCCTTTAACCATGGATAACTTGAGTAATGTTTTTAAAATTTATTTTGATTCTTGGTCTTGTTTAAATATTTTTATCTTTCTTTTAAAATCTTGAGATTTTTTATTTATTTTTCTATTATTTATTTTCAATTATTTCTTATCTCACTTGTGCATTCATTTGAGGTGTAGTATTATCACTTAAATTTTGAAATTTTAATTAAGATATAATTTTGTTTTAAAATTACTTTTTAAAATCAAAAAAAAAAATCTCTTATTTTCAATTTTCAAAGTCATAATTTCTAAGACAATTAATTTTTTCATAATTTTTCTATTTTATTATTTTAAACTAATTTTTTTTAAAAACTGTGAATAAACTTAGTTTTTTTTATTAATTAAATTTTTTTTAAGTTTTTTTTAAAAAATGTATATGAGAAAGTATGTATATGATCTATTTATTTTTTAAAAGTTTGTTTTTATCTCTCTTAAAGGAAGAATAATCATGAGTAAAACTTTATACATGTACTTGTCTCTCTAACAATGTTTTTTAGTTGTATTTGAAAAAATAAAAATATAATGATGCTTTAGAGGTATGTTTCACAACCAAGGGAACTTTTTCAACCTTATCAATCATTAAATTGTGTAAAAACACTCTTTAAAGGAATGAGTGTTTCGGCCAAGGTATGTACCAATTTTATTTTTCTAATTTCTTTTACTCTTAATTTCGTTTCTCTTTTTTTTATTATTTTTAAATATATTTTTTGACTTTTTTTTAAACTTTACTCTCTATATCTCTCTCTCTCTCTCTAATTCACTTATTAAAAGGGATTTTATAAGCTAAGATATTTTTTTATTTTTTTTTGATTTTTTATTTTCAAAATAACTTTGATTTTCTCTTAAACTCCATTTTTAATCTCAATTTTGAGTTATAAAAAACTATTTTAAAACTCTCTTGATTTTTTTAAAAAAATTTATTCTAATTTTTTTCTGTTTTCTCCATGTTTTTCTTTTTAATAGTCAAAAAGGGGCATAATTCTTTCATTTAACTTCAAAGGGGGATAAATTTATTGAAATTTCTTATTAAATGTATTAATTCTTAATTGTTTCTAAAATGGAGAGTTAAATTTTTTAGTCTTGTTTGAAATATGGTATGTTAGATTTACTTCTTGAGAATATTGAATATCTTGTTTGATATATTTTATATATTTATATCTTGAATACATTTTTATATATTTTACTTTATATTTAAACTTGATATATATTTTTTATGTTAAGTGTTTGTGATCATTTCGATAAAAAACTCTCAATTTTGTTTATAATTGTTTTATTTGAGTGAATTTTGGTCTCTTTATTTTGACTTTTAGTTATTCTCTTGATGAACTTAATGAAGATGTCAAATACTATTCAAAGGTATCATGATGATCTTGTTGAAACTGCATTTTATCATGTTTTGAGATCTTGAAATGAAGTTAGAGGATCAACTGGATACCTTGGAAGGAAGATGGGATGTTCATTATTGTAGTTGAAAAATTTCATACCACTAGGTAGCTGATGGCGTATGGATGAAATGATAAAGTTATAGAAAGTCCACCAACTAGCTGGTGGATTATTATCATCCAGTAATTTGGAAATTCTAGTATTCCCTGATTAGTCAGAGGGACACAAACCATCTTCTGTATAGTAGAGAATCTTTGGTGGAGGATTTATAGTAGCACTGAGCTTCAAGCATCCCACCAGCTAGCCATTGGAAGCTACCTGGTAGTTGGTAGCACTCAAATATCAAGTCAAAAAAGATTATTTTGGCAGACCTCATGGCTCTAAATTGGTATTTGACATGCCTTAATGACCAAGATTGATTCCATAATATTCCTTAGAATATTTGAGGCTATAAATAGTAGACATTTGAGGCTTGGATGAATACCAATCAATTGATCAAATCATTGGCATGCTAATAAAGAATCTCTAGCATATTCTCTCTAATCTCAAGGTTCTTTCAAGAGCCAACTACAATTGTTCACCATATTCTTAGGTTATCTTATTAGATAATCTATATATCCCTCATAAAGATTAGGTAGAATAATTTTAATGGTTTTTCAATATTAAAACCTATCTTCTTATCATCTCCTTCTACAACAAGTGCTTACTAATGTAAAAGTGAGTAACATATTCCTTGGCTGCTGACGAAGTTCAAGAGGGTACTTAGAACCATAATTGTGATCACCACTAAGTTAAAGGGAGAAATAAAATAAGCTAATAAACCTGAGTGTAGAAGATTTAGGGGATCATATTGAGCTATTTTCAAACTCCATTATCAAACTATGTTTGCTTCTTCTTTATTTTATGCATCGATTATTTATTTTTCAATATGCATCAAACTCAAAATTCATAGTTTCATAGATCTGATTTCCCCATTTTTATTTTTCATACCCACTCAATAGATATTAAAATTAATTTTTTAATTTGAATTGAAATTATTTCTATATAATATCAATATCATTTAGTTTTGAATTTACCTTTAGCATTAGCTTTATTTTTTAAAGGGAAATTCACCCCTACGTCTTACCATCTTACTACGACCAAAACTTTTTACCTATGTTTGGTGAGATACCTAATAGGAGAACCTTCATAATTTTATATCTTTATTACACAATCCATTGTATATTAGTTATTACTGTGGTGTTTGGGTATGTTTTTGATCATGTCATCAGTTGGATCTCAACCAACATGGGATTTTTCCACATGTATACCAAGAAAATACATCTAGAACTTGATTGAATTAGACTAAGAGAATTCATGAACATGATTAGTTATGTCATGCATGATGTGATCAACTATTTGGATGAGTGACATACTATGTGCTCATCTACTAGATGAATTACATGTGATTTATTCATCAATCAGGTCAGTCTTTTCAGATAATCAAGAAAGTGTGAGATGACCTATACTAGATTAACATTGTTCCATGTGTGGTGGTCACTCGATGTAATGGGGAAAGTTATTATATAGGTATACACACAATTTATATGATACATACTTTAGTGGACATGTTCATATGAGATATGATTATGTTTGATGTAGATCACAGTATATACCACAACTTGAATAACAAAGGCGAGCGTACAACCTTAAGAGGTAGGAAGCATATGTTTGTAGCTCCATTGATCTTCACTAAAAATACTCCACCAAGAAGGATATGGAAGTCACGTTTCAGGTACACCCATAGGGTTCTTTATTTTCATGTAGATTGATTTTATTAAAGATATATTAGAAAAAACATAGATTTTTTCACTAACTAGAGATCTTTAGATGATCCCCCTAAACCAATAAAATACCTTAGCTTGAATCAAAGAACCTTTGTATCATCGTGATGTTTAATACATGAAGATCAATATAACATTGTTATATTTAGTCTTACATTCTATTATAGATATCCTATTTTAATCTTACACAGCCTTCTGAAAGATCTTATATATCCTTTGGAACAACATGTTTATTATTATTTATCATCAATTTTGATCTTTTGTGAACTGTAAAGCTTCATAGTTAGAAAACACAAAAAACTTATACAACCTTCATAATTATTGAGTTATTCTTAAGCATAATCATATTTACTCTTATGTAATGTCTTTTTCATAGAGTTATCCTTAAGAAGCTAATGTATATTCCATGTTAATCTTACGTATTCTAGTACTTTTCCAAATTCTACTTCTATAAGATCTTGAATATGAAAAAATGAGATAGAGTTACTCTTACGTATGGACTCTAATTATCACAGGTCAACTCATAACTTCTTCAAAACATCTCCAATCACTTTAATTCATTTACAATATTCATAAAACTCTTCAACATATCTATCAAACATTGTGTATTATGACATGTATTGACAACAAATAGAACATCATCATCATTTATGGAATCAATAATCACTTCTCTTGATAGATTTTGAGTTTTGGTTCTGCTTCAAATTCCCTTGAGGAAATTTAGATACTTTTTGGCAGTATGTTTGGTTTGATTATGTTGAGCATGTGTTGATTAAACAATTTCATTAATTTATTTTTGATTTTTATGTTCACAAACACCCACATTTATATTACTAATAAAGTTTATTTTATTTGAATTTCAGGATGATATTTATTGGAATATTTATTTTTATTTTGGAAGCATTAAAAATTCATTAAATTCAAGGTAAGATATTTTATTATGTATTATAGACATTTTTGAAAGTAATCTGAAAACACTATTCATACCATGTGTTTGTAAGTGCAGCATATTGTTTGGGAACCCTATGTTTGGAATAAAATGTATGGATCATAAGCCCTACACTATTGGAAAAGTATGTATCATCAAACTTGTATTTGGAAGAAACCCTACATTTGACGAACAAACATATAGTTTATTAACCCTACTTTTGAAATCAACCATATGTTGTCAACCGTACTTTTGAAGTGTTTCTCTACACAAAGAAACCATATGTTTGACTTGGTCAATGATAGAGTTTTAAATTGAATACATTATCTTCATTTTCTGTAATTGTCTAGTTGGAAGTAAATATCTCTTTAAATCTATTTTATGACCAATTCAAAGGATTGTATTAAACGTATTAAATTGTTCCTATTTCTAAGGGAAGTTACAACTCTCTTTGATTAATTTAATTAAAATATTTATGATTTATTATGTGGTATTTATGGAGATTTTTTACTTGAATCTATTAAATTTTCAGGATAAATAACGAGATATTCATCTTCTACAAACATAGATATTCTTCTCATGAATTTGTGCCAAAGAACTAAATAGAGAACTTAATCTATTATTCTTGGCATCTTTGGTGGAATTGGGAGGAAGGAGCTCTTGGAAGAAAGCTCTTCAACAAAGAACGCTCCACTGACAAAGAACACTCCGCCAACGAAGAACGCTGACCCCCTTCGACCTTCTTCCTCGGGACTTCTTCCGACATGGGGCGTCCTCATCTATGAAGAATCGACGACCATACTACCTTCTTGCTCCGACGCCATCAAGAAAACAAGGTAGGCGTTTATTGATTATCACTTCCCATGTTCTCCCCTTCTAATTCTTTTGTGGTATTTGGGAATAGAGATTGATGAGGGTTGGGGGAAATGATGTTTTAAAATATCTTCCATACACATTCATGCTTCGTTCTTTGTGAACCGCTTGCTATCACCCTAAACACGGAGGGTGCGGGCCAAACAAACTTGGCCCAACCCCTTAGTCGTTCTTATTTGATGTGTTATTCAAAATAGAGGAGGGAAATGAAGGTGATGAAGGCAACAATGCCACCACCCGTGACCTCTGCGACCTGCGCCGCCCTGCAGCGCTTCGCCCTCCCAGCCGAACCGGCCCTGCGCCCGGCCGAGCCACCCGTGGTCAGACCGAGCCATCGTGCCGCCCTGGACCAAACCCCCTCGCTGCGCTGTTGCTGTGCCGAGCCGCCACGCCACTGCCATACAAAGCCATCGTGTCGCCTCCATTCCGAGCCGCCGCGCCACCCCGGGTCGAACCCCCCTCGCCGCGCCGCCACTGTGCCGAGTCGTCGTGCCGCCGCCATCCACCAGGCCAATCCACTACGCTGCAGTCTGCCGAGACACGCCGCTGTCTGGGCCAAGTCGAGCCACCACTATACCCTCTCCACGTCCCTCTGATCCTCCCTCTTCACGGCCTTGTGAGCCGCCCCGAGCTGAGCCACCCTTGCGGTACCCTCTGAGCCCGAGCCGCCTCTGCAGCCCCTCGCGGCTGTCGGGCCGAACCCAGAGGTCCGGGCCGAACCCAACAGGTCGGGCTGCCCAGTGGGCCGGGTCAACCTAAACTAGGTCGTCTGAGGCCTGGTCAGGCCTGGTTGGTCCGACCGGGTCGGACCGGACCCAGGCTCACTACAACTCATTTACTTCTTTTGGCCATAACTTTGGTACCGGATGTCCATTTGAAAAACCGTCAACGGCATTGGGAACCTTGGAGCGATTTGGTACCTTTGAGTGATACCCCACTGAGATTTGGATTGAGGTGAGAAATAGTCAGGTTGGATCGAGAACAAATCCAACAGGGCCCCCGGGACTAAAAGGCTAATAACTCACAGATCGGGCGTCTGATTGACGCGCCATCTATTACGTTGAGACCCATATGACATGGCAGACCTTTGAGATACTTCTTCATGGAACTTTGTGATAGTTTTAGTATCGAACAGTAGCTTGTGGAGTGAATCCTCTTAGAGGACAAGCGAGCATAGTGAAGAGACCTAGTGGCTGGCTGAGACTTGACGATTGCTGACCGTTTTGACTCGGAGTGACTCGACTGGCCTAGTGGGGAGTGCCTTAGTGATGCGTCAAACCACGGTGGGGAGCACCTTGGTGACGCGGAAGACCCACGAGACTCTACAGGAGGAGTACCTCAATAGGCTACGAGGGGGAGCGCCTCTGTGTGACGCGGCAGACCCACGGGAGGGAGCGCCTTTGTGTGACGTGGCAGACCCGCAGTACTCGATAGGAAGAGTACCTTAGCAGTCCCAGGTTAGTGGGAAACACCTCTATGTGATGCGACAGGCCCACTGTACTCAATAGAGGAGGAGTTCTCCAGTAGTTGAGGTGTTTGATGTTGTGTTCGGAATGTTACTTGATACTACCCCATAGAATAAATTCTGGTGTGAGCTGAGTCAGAAACTCTGAGTTTTTCTCATGATTGAGATTGATTACTTGATAACTTAGGTATATGTATGGGAATATACCTAAGTAAGGATATCTGTTGATTTCATACCTTGTGTTTTATCCTTGTTGGATTTTGAGAGACCTAGAGGGTCTCGGGGTCCCTACTGAGTATCGTTATACTCACCCATGCACGGGCTATGCCCACACCTTGTTGTGTTGAATGTAGATGACAGATAGCGCTAACTGAGGCTTAGAGTACCAGGAGTGGATAGTACTTGAAGGTGGACCTTACAACGAGTCGTTACATGGAGGATATGGACATAAGAGGAGTGTTGATGAGGCGATCTGTACCTAACCTTCAGTTAGGAACCTCGGAGGATGACCCAGCAGCTGACTTTCTCTTTTCTTCAGTTGTACTTGTACTTTCCAGTTGGGCTTGTATTCTTGACCCTTTTACTTTCAGCACTCTTTTGTTATATAGTTTACTTGGTGTTTTGTATCCAGTTGTGTGCTTGCTTGTGTGTGTGTTTATAAGTTATAAAGGCAATGACTTCCTAGTTTTAGGGAATTACACCTTTGGTGCTAGTCACAAGCCCCTGGCCTATGGAAGGCAGGCTTGGGGTAGTCACGGTACGGGCCTCGGGGGACGGGTCGTGATAGTTCAACCCTTCTGAAATACCTAATTCATTTCCTTCATTCTAGTTTATCCTATCCTGAAATCAAAATGTTTTTAAAATTTGATACTTTAACATTAAATCTATTTTGATCAAGTTTATGTACTATTTTGATTATAGAAATTACATCTGTTACTATATTTGATAAATTATTTTTTAAGTCAATTACTCCATACACATGAGTTATTTTAAACTCTTTGACAATATATTTTTTAAATATATTTTATAAATATTCTATATCTTAAGGGGAGTTATTTTCAATATTTATAATGTGTTTAATATTATTATTATGGCATGAATTAAATTATTTAATACATATTCATTTCAAATCATTATTTATTGAATAGAATTTTATGTGTTCATGGATCATTGATTATTTATTTTTATGAAAATTAAAGAAAACATTATTTTCAAAATTTTAAATCTTTTCTTTTCTATTGCAAAAATTTCAAAAAAAATGATGATACAAAAAGGTGGAGAAGTAAATGTAATTATGTAGAAATTTATAATAAGGGAGATGTATATATTAAAATAATATATTTTAAATTATAGTATAAATTTATAATGGGGGGTAAATGTAAAATGTGAGTTATGGATGTAAGTTACACGAGAGAAAAAATTATTTAAAAATTATTTTTTATACTATTATTGGTCATATGGGTTTTGATATCATCAAAACGAGGAATATTGTTGAGCATGTGTTGATTCAACAATTTTGATAATTTATATTTGATTTTTATGTTCACAAACACCCACATTTATGAAAATAATAAAGTTGTTTTTAAGTGAATTTTAGGATGATATTTATTGGAATATTTATTTTTATTCTAGAAGCATTCACAATTCATTAAATCCGTAAAAATATGTTTTATTAAGTATTTTTTATGGAAGTAATCTGGAAACATTTTGAAGTGGAACATATTGTTTGGTAACCCTACGTTTGGAATAAAATGTATGGATCATGAACTCTACATTATTGGAAAAGTGTGGATCAACAACCCTGCGTTTGGAAGAAACCCTACATTTGAGGAACAAATATATGGTTCATTAACCCTAATTTTGTAATCAATTTTACATTTTCAACTGAATTTTTGAAGTTTTTCACTACACAAAGAAACCCTATATTTGACTTGGTCAACAATAGAGTTTTAAATTCAAGATATTATCCTTATTTTCTATAATGGTCTCATCAGAAGTAAATATCTATTTAAAGCTATTTTATGACTGATTCAATGGCTCATATTCAACGGATTAAATCATTATTATTTATAAGGTAAGTTAAAACTCTATTTGATTAATTTGATTTCAAATATTCATGATTTATTATGTGGTATTTATGGAGATGTTTTACTTGAATATATTCGACCATTAGGATAAATACTGATATATTCATCTTCTAAAAAAATATATATTCTTCTCAAGAAAGTTTTGTTCTTGTAAATAAGTGTCATTGCTTTCAAAGCTACACTTTGGATACTTAAAGGTTTTTTTTCTGGTTTATCAACTTGTTGTTGTTGTTGTCGTTGTTGTATCATAATGTTAAATCCTCTTCTATAGTTCGATAAATAATTTTTCTAAGTTACAATTTGGAGACATATATGTTTATTTATCTAACTATTTTTTTCTCTATCATTGTTCGAAAGAATTTTGTGATATGTTGAAGATTATATTGTTTTTTATATGCATCATTGAAGATCAAATAACAATTTTCATTCGTTTCTATAACTGTAAGAAAAATATTTTTTTTCAATCAAATCAATCTCTATTGATTTACTAAAGTATCGGCTACTCAAATTCAGTCATGGTTGAGTATAGATACTCAAACTCAATCATAGTGGAGTGTTGGCTATTAAAACTTAGTTCTGGTTGAATATAGGCTGCTCAGACTCAATTGTGGTAGAGTGTTGGCTACTCAGAATAAGTTGTAGATGTTTGCAGTTACTTGTAAAATAACCATAAGACCTTATAAAATTATTATTGTAAAGGTTTCAACTGCTTCTAGTCAGTTGTAGAATTCCTCAGTAAAAGGATTTACTAGTGAAAATCACTAAACTCATGGAGAGAGCATTTGTTGAGTGGACTAGGGGGTCTTTGTGCCCTTAACCACTATACATCATTATGTTATTTTATTTATTTATTTTCACTTCTCACTCAACTTTAAATAGATAATGAAATCATCACTACATATCAAGAGGTATGTTGAGAATTTTTCAAAGTTTTTTAAAGGAACACAATTTACCCTCATGGAGAGAGCGTTAGTGGAGTAGACTAGGGGATATTTATGCTTAGAACCACTATATACCGTTATGTTCTTTTATTTATTTATTTTCAATTCTAACTCAAATTTAAAGAGATAAGTAATGTAAGACCCTGAGATTTTGTGATTTTTTTTTGAATTAATTTAATCTTTTTTATATTTTTCATTTCACACAACACTGAAAATAGTGTATTTTATATTAAAGAACTATGTTTGGATTGTATTATACACAAAACCAAGTTAATCATGCACTACATACAACATAAATTTTTTCTTTATCTACAAGGAACACCAATGGTAGCTTTCATTACACTCAATAATAACTTTTCTTGATGGCTTGTATAACACACATGACTGATTTTTACCGAACAGTAGTATATCATTAAAATTTTATTATTTAAAATAATAAGATATAACATTTCTATTAAATTAATAGTTATGAATAGTATTAAATAATTTATAAAAATATATGTTTTACACAAATATAATATGAATTCATAGGTTGCCAATTAATTAGAAATAAATATGAAAATAAATTGAATATGAAGGAAAATATTATTATTTTTATAGCCACAAAGCTATTTTAACCTAATAAATTAAAGTTATTACAATTAGTAATTGGTATTAATGTAATATATATGTTATATATTTAATAAAATATTTTTTATATTAATCCAATATATTTTATAGACATAAGATACGAATGAACCCAATTTTATGCTTAAAACCCTATATTTTTTATAAAGGTATTTTTACCGCCTTTTAAGGGAGAACCCATTTTAAATCTAATTTTTGGAATATTTATAGATTTAATATGTCAAAATAAACTTAATATTTGTAATATAAACATAAAACATAGGTTAGGATAAATTTTTGGTATTTTTCTATAAGGTTTCATTTTTTTAATGAATAGTTAAAAATACTGGATTTTAATTCAAAACTACTTTTTCATTTAATTTATTTATAAGGATAAATTATATTTTAAATTTGTTTAAAAGTTTAATTATATAATAAGTATATAAATTAATCCAATTTAGGTTATTGGAACCAATTTCATATTGAAATTGGATATAAAAACATAGAAAACTTTTGATCATTTTTACTTTAAAAACCTGCAATGTCGTCCCGTCAGCGGGATTAATTTTAAATTAATTTCTGCCACTTTTGTGACTTAGACACTTTTAAAAAACCAATTTTATGGACATTATTCGGTAATTAACCTTCCATTATTAAGTTTTTTTTGGTATTTTATGACTTTTTTAGGTTAAAATGTGGGTACACTTAACTTGTTTTTAGAAATTCTAAGTTTGTCCTTTCTTTTCCCTATAAAAGGCCACCACCTCTCCCTCTTCTTAAAGCCTCTCAAACCAATTAGGTTCGGCCCATATTTTACCAATAAACTTCCAAAAATCCATACCTTCCTCCTTGAATCCTCCCCTTATACAAAAAGCAACCCAAGGAATCCTTTTCGCACAAACCAAAATGAGTTACCCGATTAAGAGGTAACATCTTTTCTCAAACTTGTTTCTTTTATTTTATTTCTCCACCCCCTACACTATATTTATTCAATTATTTTATAACAAAAAAATATAATAAATATACTATGATGTTTTTATTCTAATTATTTGACCTATACTTACGCACACCTCCATCTAATGGGTAACAAACAATTTGTTTATGTGTACGGCGAACTACCGCCTCACTAAACGATGATTGTTCATTTTTCCTCTACCGCCTCTCATGGTGGACATTTTGATAGAAACTATATTTATATATGTCATATAAAATATTTATTATGTCTTTAATATTCTTTGTTATTTTTTAAAATACATATATTTTTACTTTCTATTTCATGTAAATACGATAATTTCGTTTGAGGAAGTGTGGACTACCGCCCCCTCAAAGTGATGTGATTCATTCACACACTACATGTAATGTATTAAGTATGGGTTTAGTGAGATTATATGATATATGTAAAATTATAATTCTAATTTAATGATATTATATACATGTATACATATATGTCATTTTATTTCTTTCAATACATCAATAACAATGGAAACAACATCCATGCATACATATGGCTTACCGTCTCCATGAATGGTGTATTCCATTTAGTACTTATATATTATATAGATTGTTATAATACACATATAATTAATATACATTATATTTATATCATTTTTTACATTTTTGAATCATGATATAAGTATAGGGACCAAAGATATAACAAATTAAGACACATGCGAAGAACAAAAAGAATATTACCAAAAGCAAAATCTTAACATAACATTGTTAAAAATGGGTAATATAAGGTCATAATTAAACCATATATGGTATTATATATAATAAAATTATTCTTTAAAAGATTTATAATAAACTTACATTTATTATATAGGAATACTTACGAGTACAAAGAGGGTCAAGACACAATGTAAGGGGATTTCATCTCACTTTTTATTTCTATGAGATACATGATTTATTCACCACCCATTACTTTTGTGTTATGTACATACTTTCCATGGATTTATTATATAATTATTATAATTAAATTTATGGTTATTTACATATCCATTCTATGATCTTTATTCCATGGGGTTAATGTTTCAAAAGTTACCAAATCAGTAAAGTAGTTTTGTCTCAAATTGTCTTCTTTGAGGCACATGGTTTGTTATGCACCTATGTTATTTAATGAGGTGTATATGATTCCAATTGAAATTTCATATAATGAATCTAATTATTTTAATGATATTTTATTCTTCATGTAAATTAATTTTCTTATATGAATATTATGATCCCAAGTAACCAAGTGGTAAGAGTTTATTGAAATAATCTCATCGCTTTTCGATATTATTAATGATTATGCTTCTTTTTATGAAATATTATGATCCATATCTAAATAAAACTCATTAGTTATGGTATATTATGGTTATTAATGATATATGCATGTATTGATACCATTTTTTCAATCTTTGGTACATAAGATGGTTAAGAATGTTTTTTTAAGAAATCCTAACTTTACCATTTCTTCGGTTGGAAATCTGTGTTCCTTAAAAAAAATCTAAAAAGGGTTCCCAAGAATATTCTATTATTATCCTAAAATATTTAAAAGAAATTTTTACCATTTTTTCTTTTACCAATGTTTTAAAGGAATCTTATTGTCACTTTATGAATGAAGAATTTTTCTAATGTTTTTACCTTACAAAATTAATGTTCTTTTTACCTCATATGATAGGTATAGACTTACTTGCCGTTAATTCTTTGAAGAATTATTTTCATGTATAAAAGATTAATTTTTAATAATTTTTTTTAGAATATATTTTTAAGGAAAATTGATTTCAAAAGTTTTTATGTTTTAAAGGGCCTTTTCAAATAAGAAATGATATTTACATCTAGAAATATTTTCAAAATATCCTTCCAAGTTATTTTCCATCTAAGATAACTTATGTTGATGTTACTCATTTCCTTCTAGAAAATTATACAAAGGTTCCATTCATATCCTTTATTTAATGGTTTATGTTTTAATTCAATGATGCTTATGACACCCATTTCTATTCCACGGGTTATATGCTTTTGAAACCCGCTACTTTTCACGGGTTATGATTTGATGAAATGATTATGAAACCTATATATTTTTCCATAGGTTATGATGTGAGGAAATGTTAATGATACCCATTTCATTTCATGTGTTGTGATTTGATGTTTATAAAACTCATATCTTTTTATGGGTCATGATATGATATAGTTTTACTATCTTATGGCACATGTATGAATGATTTTATTGTGAGATGGGTGGGACCTATCTCCCTCCAATGCATTGGGTAACGATAGATGACTCATGAATATATATGTTATGTATGAACCTAATTTAACATTCACAATGTTATGCGTGAACCTGATTACATGCTCAAAATGTTATGCATGGACCGGGTTTCATGTCCATAAGTTTATACGTGAACCTAATTACATGTTCACAATGTTATGAGTTGACCTTATTATGTGTTCACAATATTATGAATGGACCTGGTTTCATGTCCATATGTTTATGTATGAACCTGATTATATTTTCACAATGTTATGCATGAACATAATTACATGTTCATAATGTTATGCATAGACTTGGTTTCATGTCCATAAGGTTATTCATGAACGTGATTACATGTTGACAATGTTATGAATAGACTTGGTTTCATGACCATAAATTGATGTGGGGGCCTGACTTCATGTCCCTAACTTAATGAGTGAACCTGATACTACTTATAAATGTTCACAATGTTATGAACCAATGTCCATGCCACAAATTCCATGTCTTATTCCTATGTTATGATTTCAGGACTTATGATCTTAATTCTCTTATGATACATGTATTATGAACTATCAATCTTTATTATGATCTCTAATATGCAGGGTATGATCTTCAAATGTTATTCACAAGTTCCATACCCATATGCTCATGTTATGCTTACACATTTCTTTTATTTACCCTTGCTAAGTATATGATCTCACCCCTTTCTTATGTTTCCTTTACCCATGTTATGAAAAAATGTTTTAGGTATAATTACTAATGGTGGAGATCTTCATGGGAGATGTTGAAGATATTTCACTAGGATAGAAGATTTTGTTTCCAAGATTCCAAAGATACTAAATTATTACAGTCCTCAGGCATATATTTTTGTAATATACTGAATATTAATCTAAAATGATGTAATATCCATGTATGTTAAGCCTTAGTTTCTATAGTTGGTATCAAATGAAAGGTTAGTCAACCTTTGGAAACTAGGATGAGAAAACTTTAGTGAGATCCCTAGGTATATTTCTAAGGATATGTCTAGGGATGACTCTAAGGATGAAATAATGTTTAGGAAAATGTCTTGGAATTTTGGTAAAGGATAGAGTGAGTGGTTTCCTAGAAATACATACATGTCTAGATACTACAATTGGATATGGCTCTGGCATAGATGTACCTAGTATTAACAAATTAAACAAGATGTTTTGGTCTTGACTTGGAATAATCGGTACATGACAACGGGCCTTACTGCACACCTGGTTTGACACTCCTATGGGATATTCTTTGGAAATTTAAAAACACTTCATGAATCATTATGAAGGATTTGAATAGAATATGACTATGAATAACCTAGGATAAACCTAAGGTTATGTCGATTAAAATGGAGGCCTCGTGATTTATACATTCTATAAGTAATTTTTCATAATCATGTGGCCTTTTTATATGATATGTGTTTCTCACCCCATGCTTTCTGGTTTTAGTCAACAGAGAGAACTAGAAAGAACATGGTTAACATTTAATGTTTCAAATGTGGAAAGTATGTGTGTTATGAAAATTGATTTCCCAAGTGGAAATCTCATAAAGAGAATCAGGAAGGTGGTATGAGTATTGGTTATACTTCTGAAGATAAGGAGATGGAAAATGATATGTGAAAGGTATGTGATTTTCTTCTAGTATTGTTTACATTGATCATAATAAGCACAATTAGATTTATTTTGAGGAACCTTAAGACATTATTTATATTTAATATTCTAGGAAAGATGTATTATGGAATAAGTTGATGAGGCCTAATTAATGGTTTAAGAATAAATTTGGAGGACTAAAGTATTTATGTTTTGGAATTAAAATATTATGTTATATGAATCGTGAAATATATGATTATTTTCAGTATAATTTTTCCTTATGGATTGAAAATGAAATTTTGAATGGTTATGAAGACATAGAAAAATGATTTAATGGAAATATTATATTTTGATTAAGGGAAGGTAACCCTTAATTAATGCCTGGCGTTGAGATAATGATGTTAGGATAAAGATATGTTGGATATGAATAATTAAATTAGACGGTACAGATTACCCTAGAACCGATTATTGACAAATTGTTCTATGTCATCAAGGATGAAGTTTACAAATTCTTGGATATAAAGAATATATCCAGTAATCATTAGAGTAAGTAAGCATGCATGTTTTCCAAAGGGATTTATGGTAGTTAAGGTTATTAACATGTTTTAAGAGAATATATGATAAGGGTATTCACATGTTTGGAATGTGAAAAACAAGTGGTAATTTGTGATATATGGGGGATCAATGCTAATCCGCTTTCATGACTTTATTTCTAAAGCTTTTAATTTTAATATTTCAGAAGAGTTATAAGGTTAACCATTTATGGGATGTTTAAGTTAAACTTTGTATGAATTTTGTGAGAATGAAGTATTGTCTTAACACATAAGGATTTATGTATATTGGATAACCTATTATAAAAATGTGGTGTTAATGATAACTGATGACAGATGGGATGGAATATCATGGATCTCATGATCTTTTACTGCTTTGAGAATGAAAAATTCACTTCCTTTTTGGAGAAAAAGGTAAAGTGGATCAAGGAACAACAAAGGGTGAGGTTGTCTTGAAATCATGAAATTATATATTTTCATGAAAATTCTTTAACTTTAGGAAAAAGGATCTTGAAACCAAAAAAATTATCCTAGTACCTTCATTTCCGTTGAATTAGATGGTCCCTTAGTTCATCACAGATTTATGGCTTTCTGATTGTTAACTTTCTCATGAACTTTTTCTCTGTCACTCTCCATCGGAACTTGATAGTTATATTTTTCTTCTATATCCATGTTTTCACCTCCCACCTATGTTCCCCTATATGGAAACCTAATTATATGTTACATTGGGTAAACATTATGGTTCCAACATTCCCTTTTTAAAGTAAGTTTTAATATTTATTTTTACGATGTGGGTTTCTATGAATGAATCTTTCCAATATTAAACCTTTGATAAACTGGATGAATTTCAATGGATAAATTCATTTTAAGGGGGGTATAAGTAACACCTTGAGATTTTTTGAATTATTTTTTTTGAATTAATTTAATCTTTTTGATATTTTTCATTTCAAGAAACACTGAAAATAATGTATTTTATATTAAAGCAATGTGTTTAGCTTGCGTTATACGCAAAACCAAGTTAATCATGCACTACACACAACATAAATTTTAGCTTCCTATACACCAATCACCGAGGTTATCTTACGTTACACGCAACAATGACTTTCCTCAATGGCTTGTGTAACACGCATGATCGATTTTTACCAAACAATAGTATATCATTAAAATGTTTTTATTTAAAATAATAAGATATAACCCCTCCATTAAATTAACAGTTATGAATAGTATTAACTAATTTATGCAAATATATTTTTTATATAAATATAAAATGAATTCATATATTACCAATTAATTATAAATAAATATGAAGACTGATTAAATATGAAGGGAAATATTATTATTTTTATAGTCACAAAGCTGTTTTAACCTAATAAATTAAATTTATTACAATTAAGTGTTATTAATGTAATATATATGTTATATATTCAATAAAATATTTTCTATATTCATCCAATCGATTTTATAGACGTAAGATAAAAACAAACCCAATTTTATGTTTAAAACTCTATATTTTTTATAAAGGTATTTTTACCACCTTTTAATGGAGAACCCTTTTTAAATCCAAATTTTGGGAAATTCATAGATTTAATATGTCAAAATAAAATTAATTTTTGGAAGTGAAACATAAAAATTAGGTGAGGATAATTGTTTGGTATTTTTCTGTAAGGTTTTATTTTTTTAATGAATAGTTAAAAATACTGGATTTTAATTCAAAACTACTTTTTTATTTAATTTATTTATAAGGTTAAATTATATTTTAAATTAGTTTAAAGGTTTAATTAGATAATTATTTTATAAATTAAATTAATTTAGGTCATTGGAATCAATTTCACATTGAAATTGGATATAAAAACTTAGCAAACTTTTGATCATTTTAACTTTAAAAACCTGCAGTATCATCCCATTAGCGAGATTAATTTTAAATTAATTTTTACCACTTATGTTATTATAATTTGGAAAAATAGATTCCATATTTGGAATAATCCTGATTTCTAATTTATAATAATATTAATTTAGTTTTTTTAATAAAAATATTAGTGAATGTAATTAAAATTAAGATTAACCATGGACTAAACCTTAAATTTAAGACCCAAAATGACTTAGAAACTTGTCCAACACCCATTTCATGGAAATGATTCATACATTAACCTTATATTATTGGTTTTTTTTGGTTTTTTGTGACTTTTTTTAGGTAAAAACGTGGGTACACCTAACTTGTTTTCAAAAATTCCAAGTGTATCCTTTCATTTCCCTATAAAAGGTCACCACCTCTCCCTCTTCTTCACGCAATCTAAAACCACTTAGGTTCAGTGAATATCTAACCAATAAACTTCCAAGCATCCCTACCTTAATCCTTGAAGTCTCCTCTTATACATAAAGAAACCCAAGGAATCCTTTTGGCACAAACTAAAAAGAGTTACTCGATTAAGAGGTAACATCTTCTCTCAAGCTCGTTGCTTTTATTTTCTTTCTCCACCCCTCCACTCTCTTTATTCCATGCATGTATAACAACACCAGTATAATAAATATACTATGATGTTTTTATGATAAGTATTCAACCTACACTTACACACACATCCATTTAATGGGTAAGGAACATACCGCTTACATGTACGGTGAACTACCACCGCATTAAATGATGATTGTTCATTTTTTCTCTACCACCTATCATAGTGGAAATTATGATGTAAAATATATTTATATATGTCATATATTATATTTATTATTTATTTAATCTTATTTATTCCATTTACAACACATATATTTTTACTTTCCATTTGGTGTGAATATGATAATTTCGTTTGAGGAAGTGTGGACTACTGCCCCCTCAAAGCGATGTGATTTGTTAACACTCTACATGGAATGTATTAAGGATGGTTTTAGTGAAATTATATGATATATGTAAAATTATAATTCTAATTTAATGATATTATATACATATATACATATATTTCATTTTATTTCTTTCAATATGTCAATAAAAATGGAAACAACGTTCATGCGTACGTACGGCTTACCGTCTCCATGAATGGTGTATTCCATTTAATACTTCTATATTATATAGATTATTATAATAAAAATATAATTAATTTTAATTATATTTATATCATGTTTTACATTTTGGAATCATGTTATAAGTATAATGAGTGAAGATATAACAAATTACGACACATGCGAAGAACAAAGCGAATATTACACGAAGTGAAACCTTGCTATAGGGTTGTTAACAGGTGGGTAATATAAGGTCATAATCAAACCATATTTGGTATTATATATAATAATATTATTATATAAAATATTTATAATAAACTTACATTTATTATATAGGAATCTTGTTCAAGTATGAAGAGAGTCAAGACATATGGTAAGAGAATTTCATCTCACTTTTTATTTCTGTGAGATACATGCTTTATTCACCACCCATTCCTTTTGTGTGATGTGTATACTAACCATGGATGTATTATATTATTATTATACTTAAATTTATGGGTATTTAAATATCCATTATATGATCTTTATTTCATGGGTTTAATGTTTCAAAAGTTACCAAATCAGTAAAGTAGTTTTGTATTAAATTTCCTTCTTTGAGACACATGGTTTGTTATGCACCTATGTTCTTTAATGAGGTGTATATGATTCCAATTTATATTTTATATAATTAATCTTATTATTTTCATGATATTTTATGCTTCATGTAATTTCATTTTCTTACATGAAGAGTATGATCCCAAGTAACCAACTGGTAAGAGTTTATTGAAACAATCTCATAACTTTTTGAGATTGTTAATGATTGTGCTTCTTTTGATAAAATCTTATGACTCATGTCTCAAGAACACTCATGAATTTTCTTCTATTCTATGTATTCATGATATATTCATGTATTGGAACCATTTTTCCAATATTTTGTACATAAGATAATTAAGAACATGTTTTTGAGAAAGCCTGACTTTACCCTCGCTTCGGTCGAAAATCTGTGTTCCTTCAAAACAATGTTTTCTAAAAATGATTCCCTAGAATATTCTACTATTATCCAAAAATCCTTAAAATAAATTTTTAACCTTTTTTATTTTACCAATATTTTCAAAGGAATCTTCCTGTCTCTTTCTGAATGAGATATTTTTCTAACATTTTTACCATGTAAAAGGAATGTTCCTTTTACCTCGTACGACATGTATAGACTTACCCACCGTCAATTCTGAAGGAATTATTTTCATTTCTAAAAGGTTTTTTTTAAGAAAATGTTTTTAAAAGATATTTTTAAGGAAAATGGTTTTCAAAACGTTTTATGTTTTAAAGGGTGTTTTTCAAAGAATAAAGGATATTTACCTCAAGAAAAATATCCTTCAAAGTTATTTTCCATCTAAGATAACATACATTGATGTTACTCATGCCCTTCTACGAAATTATACAAAGGTTATATTAATATCCTTTCTTGAATGTTTTATGTTTTGATAGAATAATGCTTATGACACCCATTTCTATTCCACGGGTTATATGTGTTTGAAACCTGCTACTTTTCACGGGTTATTCTTTGATGAAATGATTATGAAACCTACCTCTTTTCCATAGGTTATGATGTGAGGAAATGTTAATGATACCCATTTCATTTCATGTGTTATGATTTGATGTTTATAAAATCCATCTCTTTTTATGGGTCATGATATGATGAAGTTTTATTATCTTATGGCACATGTATGAATGATTTCATTATGAAATGGGTGGAACATATATCTCCCTCCAATGAATTGGGCAATGATGGATGACTCATGTATAAGGCCTCGATCTTAAACCTTACTTAATATTGAATTAAATGAATAATTCACATTGAGGATCTTTTCAGGTTTAGAGTTTTAGAGAATTAAATCATAAAACATGTATTACATTCCACATTTAAGCAAAGTGCTTACATAAAAGATAGTATTCATTTTTCCCATCAACGGAAACATATTTAAAATAAAACATGGATTATTTCTTGACACTTCCTTGACACTATCATCATATCATGTACCTTTCCCTTGACCTGTGAAAAACATTTCAAAAACTTGGGATGAGCATAAAAAGCTCAGTAAGGGTTATAAAAATATGGAAAGGAAACATGAGTTCATATATACATAAGAATAAAATCATACTTTACCCATAAAACATAGGCACTTTAACATACCTCATCAAATCATGAATAAATCATAGAAATCATAAGACATAAAGGTAACTTGATGCATTCATAACATTCTTACGTAGGGAGTAACCCTCTTGGTTACGTTTGGAATACCCATCACAGTATATTCCCTAAATCTCTTCAGAGAAACCTTAACGTTTCACTCCTTTGTGTTACCCAATGCATTGGAGAGCTATATCGGGCTCACCCGCCCTTAGTTTATCATGGAACCACCCTTCTTCATAATAATTCCCAAGAACCACAACATAATCGTATCACATAAAACATGCATAAAGGAAACATAACATTTCCACCTTTCAATCACAAGATATCAATACAACACATTGATATAAAAACATTATGAAAACCATTTTCAATACCAAAATAAAAGAAAAGTAAAACATGGTATTTATTTTTCTTTAAAAAAAAGTAAGGCTTGTAGAGGAAGCCGAAACTCAAATAATGGTCACGGCGGTGGAGAAATCATTGTCGCCGCATACGTACGACAAAAAAACATTCCCTTTTTTCATTTAGTAAACGCTTCATATAAAAAAGATTCCTTTTGAATAAACGTAAAAGTCAAAGGGGTTTATACACCGTATAAAAGAAGGTTGTGTATAAAACAAAATATGCCTCAATGAAAGGAGATTGAGACGAAGTCCCATACCTCGTATTCGACTTGACTTGATCGTTCTTTAATCTCCTGAATAATAAACTTGAGTTAATTTCTACTTGCTTAAGAACCTTTTTCAAGTTCATTATTCCTTTTATATCACTTATTACCATGTCATGAACACTATGTAATTATTTTAGTTAATAACGGTCATTTTAACGATCATTGGTACTTGAGTCAAAATATGCTCTTTATAATTACAAGTTGTTCATGTATCCATTATATCCATAGTTATACTCATGATGTATATATCATATATATCCAGTATATACATGCATTTATAATATTACACAACGTTTAGAGGTAAGAAATGAAATGTACCGTTCATGGAGACGGTAAGTCGTACGTACGCATGAACGCTACTTTCATTTCTATTTCGTATTTTATGGAATTAAAACATAATGATACATAATAGTATTTTAATTCCAGTATGTTATCATATATAATATCATTAAATATATCCTTTATACATACCACATATGGTATTAACGAATCAAATCACTTTGAGGGGGCGGTAGTCCGCACTTCCTAAAATGAAGATATCGTGTTTACTCATAATGGTAACCATAAAGATATTCCATAAATGAAAAATACAGAAGCTTAAGTAAAACATAAACATATTATATATAATATATAAATATAGTGACATCTTAATGGCCACCTTTTAAGGTGATATATGAGGGTTGAACAATCATCGTTTCGTGAGGCAGAAATTTGCCATCCACGGAAACAATATGTTCTTTAACCATTAGATGTAGGTGTGTGTATGTGTATCTTGAATACTTCTTATAAAAACATCCTAGTATATGGAAGATACTGGTGTTGTTACAAAATAAATGAATAAAAATAGTTTAGGGGGTTGGAGAAGCAAAATAAAACATAAGAACACAAGAGAAGACACTACCTTTAAATCGGGTAACTCTTTTTGATTTGAGCTCAAAGGCTTCCTTGGAAAGACTTCTTCCCAAAGTTAGGCTTCTAGGAGTTAGAGAGGGATGTGGAGAGACAAAATGGGCAGGGGTTGTCTAAGCCAAAGGCTTTGGAAGTGTGGGTAAGGAGGTAGAGGTGGGGGTCTTTTATAAGAGGAGAGGAGGGGCACTCTTGGAAAGTAAATAAATGTTACTTTATTTTAAAATGAGTTTCGAATTTAAAAGGTCTCACATTGATATAATTCGAGGATAAGGTGATAAGGGTTCGAAATCCACCCATCCAATAGGTTTTGGACATGTGTAGTTCATAGATTTTACATTATCTTTTCATTTTATTTAAATCGTTAAATAATGAGGTAATCGCTGCATCATCATGGTGTCATAAATAATTTAATTTATTTAATGTCTAAAAATTAAAAAAAAATACTATGATGTAGGAAATCGTTTTAGATTTGCAATGACTATTTATAGTCAAAAATATGACTTTTATAACCCCATGTAAAAATTGTTTTATTAAAACAACTCATGTTTGTGTCATTTTTATTTTAACATTAAATAAAAAGATATTAATGTCATTTTCCTACCAAAGTGGCTCCATGTGGTCCCGAAGTTGACCCATGGATTTTCTGGGTCGGCCATGACACATCCAATAATGTTAGGACATGTGTAAAGCTCATCTCATATTATTAAAACATTATTCTTACCTTAAATTACACTAATTACCTCTAATCGCGATTAAAAACTTAAAAGTTACTATTCACTAAAAAATTATTTTAATCCCATTGAACCACATTTTACTTCTTAATGACAACCATGTATGTCGGATTTTTGAAATTCAAACCACAGAGGTGGTAAAATTTCATTTAAACGAAAAATCAGTTTTTATAAGTACCACTTAGTGGTTTCACTATTCATCAAAAATTGAAGTTTTCCAGAAAAAAAAACCAAAACTTCATCCTAAGCTATATTTGATATTACAAATTCAAAAATTATGTCTATTTTACAAAATTCAAAACATATAAGTTTCATTAATTAATTTAATAATTAATTCCTGCTGTCAGAGCAAATAGCGTGTTTTTATGAAACAATAAGTATCAAAAGATTGACACTAGTTTAAGTCCAATTTCAAAGTGAAATTAATTCCAACGACCACTATTGGATTAAATGGTAAAAATATATTATAATTGAACTTTAAAACCAATTCAAAATATAATCTAATTATATAAATAAATTAGATTAAAAATAGGTTTTGAATTAAAATACAACATTTTTCACTATTCATTAAAAAAATGAACTTTATCGGAAAAAATACCAAAAAATCACACAAAGTAAATTTTTATGCCCCAATAATAAAGAATAAGTTTATTTTGACAAATAGAGCTTATAAATTTTTTAAAAGATAGATTTAAAAGATGGTTTGTCATCAAAAGGCAGTAAAACAATCTTTTAAAAATATTAGTGTAAACCATGCTTAAGATTGGATTTATTCTCATTTTAAGCCTCTAAAACACTATCTAATTCATTAATAGACATAGATAAAAATATCTACTATTCATTACTTACTTGGTATGTTACATCCTTCCCCCCTTTAGAAAATTGTGTCCCCGCAATTCATTTACTTATCGAATAAATGGGGGTATTTATCCCTCATTGCATTTTCAGATTCCCATGTTGCCTCTTCAATCATGTGGTTTTTCCACAAAACCTTTACCTGATGAATCACCTTATTCCATAACACTTGCTCCCTGTGGTCAAGAATCTGGACCGGTTGTTCCTCATAAGATAGGTTCTCTTCCAGCTGAACTACCTCTGGACTCAAAACATGAGATGGATCTGGCATATACTTTCTCAACATCAAAACATGAAAAACATTGTGTACCTGAGATAAACTCAGAGGTAAAGCCACTCGGTAAGCAACTGATCCAACTCTCTCCAGAATTTCATATGGTCCAATGAACCTTGGACTCAGCTTTCCTTTCTTACCAAATCACATCACACTTTTCCATGGTGATACTTTGAGAAAAACTTGATCACCTACCTCAAAAGAGAGATCATTCCTCCTATTGTCTGCATAACTCTTCTGCCTGCTCTGACCTATTCTCATGTATTTCTATATCAGCTGAACTTTTTCTGCCAACTCTTCGACCAATTCTGGTCCCATCAACTTCCTTTCACCCACTTCATCCCAGAAAGCTGGAGTTCGACACCGCTTCCCATATAATTCCTGAAATGGTTCCATCTGTATACTGGAATGAAAACTATTATTATAAGAAAATTCAACCAAAGAAAGATGTTGGTCCCAACTTCCCTGATAATCCATCGAACAAGCACGTAGCATATCCTCCATTGTCTGGATCGTTCATTCTGACTGCCCATCTGATTGAGGATGAAAAGCTATACAAAAATTTAATTCAGTACCCAACGACTTCTGAAGGCCTTTCCAAAAGTTATAAGTAAACCTGGGATCACGATCAGATACAATGGAGAGAGGAACTCCATGTAACCAGACTATCTCTTTAAGATACAAACGGGAAAGTTGATCTAGGGAAAAAGTATCTCGTATAGCAAGGAAATGAGCAGATTTGGTCAAGCGATCAACAATAACCCAGATTGCATTATTACCTCGAGGTGTCTTCGGTAATCCCACAACAAGGTCCATGGATATATTCTCTCATTTCCACTCTGGCACTGGTAAAGGCTGAATCATCCCTTTCGGTAACTGCTGCTCTGCTTTAACCTATTGACAAGTCAAACACTTCACAGTAAAATTAGAAATATCTCTTTTCATTCCATCCCACCAGTAATACTCCCGAAGATCTCTATACATCTTAGTACTGTCTGGATGAACTGAAAACGGAGAACTATGAGCTTCACATAACAACTCTCTTTTCAACTATGAATCACAAGTCACACACAATCTCTTCCCAAATCTCAAAACACAATCATTATCAATGTTGAATTCCGGCAACTTACCCTTCTTAACCAGCTCTACCTTTTTCTACAACTCACTATCTTGCTTTTGTGCTTGCTTGATTATGTCTGATAGAGAAGATTTCACTGATACCTGAAACAAAACAGAAGAACATCCTGCACCAAAAACTTCTATGCCAAATTTCATCAAATCAAAAACCAAAGGATCTCGTTCCAAACATAGCATGGTTAATGAAGCATTACTTTTCCGACTCAAAGCATCAGCCACTTTATTTGATTTTCCCGGATGGTAATGAATTATACAATCATAATCCTTGATTAATTCCAGCCATCTCCTCTGTCTCATGTTCAACTCTTTCTAAGTTAATATATACTTTAAACTTTTGTGATCAGTATATATTTCACACTTTACTCCATACAAATGATGCCTCCAAATTTTTAAAGAGAAAACAACAGCAGCTAATTCCAAATCATGTGTAGGATAATTTACCTCATGAGTTTTCAACTGTCATGAAGCATAAGCAATTACCTGATCATTCTGCATTAGGATGGAACCAATTCCTTTCAATGAAGCATCACTGTATATAACAAACTCACCATTCCTGGAAGGTAGTGCCAAAAATGGAGCATTCACCAATCTTCTTTTCAGTTCCTGAAAACAATCATCACATTATTTTGTCCAGATAAACTTAACACCCTTCCAAGTTAGCTTCGTTATTAGACTAGATAACCATGAAAAATTTCTAACAAACCTTCGGTAATAGCCTGCCAAACCAAGGAAGCTACAAATCTCAGTTACATTTGTGGGTCTTGGCCATTCTTCAACAACCTTTGTTTTTTCAGGATCAACAGTTATCCCATCTTTAGAAACAATATGACCAAGGAAAGAAATTTGTTGCAACCAAAACTCACACTTGCTGAATTTCCCATACAATTTATTTTCTTTCAAGGTTTGCAAAATAACCCTTAAATGTCTTTCATGCTCTTATTTACTTTTAGAAAACACCAAAATATCATCAATGAAAACAACCACAAACTTATCCAAGAACTCATGGAAAATTCTATTCATTAAGTCCATGAATACAGCAGGTGCATTGGTTAGCCCAAAAGGCATTATGAAAAATTCATAATGGCTATATCTTGTACGAAACGCAGTCTTTGGAACATCTGCTTCCTTTACCTTCAGCTGATGGTACCCCGATCTCAGGTCAATCTTTGAAAAATACTGAGCTCCTTGGAGCTGATAAAACAAATCATCGATATGAGGCAAAGGATATTTGTTCTTAATAGTGATGTTGTTCAAGGCTCTATAATCAATGAAAAGTCTCATAGAACCATCTTTATTTTTGAAAAATAAAACAGGAGCACCCCATGGTGATGTGCTAGGTCGAATGAAACCTTTCTCTAATAAATCTTGCAATTGCTCCTTCATCTCTAAAAGTTCAATTTGAGCCATTCGATAAGGGGGTTTTGAAATTAGCTTAGCATCAGGAACTAAGTCAACAGTAAATTCAACTTCCCGATCTGGTATTATTCCAGGCAACTCATCAGGAAAAACATCAGGATACTCATTTACCACTGACACATCATTAATCTGAATAGTTCCCTTGTTTTCAACAATATGTGCAAGGTAACATTCATTTCCATCTTTTATAAGTTTCTCAGCCTCTTGATATGTTATCAACAGTAAGGGTTCATTCTTATACACAAACTGAAAGTCTTTATGAAAAGAAACTTATTTAGCTCTACAGTCAATCTTAGCATGGTAAATAGAGAGCCAATCCATACCCAGGATAACATCAAACTCTACTAGAGGTAAAACAATAAGATTCGCAAGTAGGTTCTTTCCACAGATAAGGATAGGAAGATTCTTATAAATTATTTTTGTCTCAAAATTTCCCCCAGGTGTTTTTACCACAAGTTCAGGAGTCATTTCTTGAGATGGTATTCCCATTTTACTAGAAAAGTTTTCAGAGATGAAAGAATGTGTAGACCCCGAATCAAACAACACACTGGCATAATCTGAAAAAACAAACAAAGTACCTGATACAACTTCATTTGATGGCCCGATATCTGCTGAAGTAGTTGCAAAGGATTTCACCAACCCTTTCTGCTTATAGTCTAATTGCTTCCCATCCCTCAAGCTCTTTTTCGGACACTCGTTTAAATAGTGACCCATCTCATTGCACTTAAAACATTTCACTAACTGTAAATCAAATTTGTTCTTACCATCACCCTGATCTTTTTTAGTGCAATCACAAGCCTTATGTCCCATCTTACCACATCGGTAGCACTTTCCAGAATTTAGAAGACATTCCCCAGTATTCCTATTACCACATTTATCACAAACTGGAAACTTAGTTTTCTTACCATCAGACTTTTTTGAAGAATTATTTCCTTGCTCCTGCCACCTCGGTCTCTTCTTCTACTGGTTGTTATAGAACACTTGATCATCGGCAAACTCCATTTCGACCTTCTCAGCACATCGAACAAGATTTTCATAACTTTTGAACTCATGAGAAGCTAAATCCCTTCGATATTTTGGCTTTAATCCTGAGTAAAAACGATTGATTTTACTATCGAGGTCTTGGATAAAATTTGGAGCATACCTTGCCAATTGAGTGAACCTTTCTTCATAGGCAGCCACTGAGTCTTTCTCTTGCCTCAATTCCAAGAATTTCTTTTCCATCCTAAGTCGAACAGCCTTAGGAAAATACTTCTCAAGAAACATACCTTTAAATTCATCTCAGTCGAGAGTATCAATATCATCAGCGTCCCTGATATTTCTAACCATCGACCACCACTGATCTGCTTCACCCTCCAAACGGTAAATAGCAAGACTAACCTTTTGATTGTCTGAACACCCCATGCCATCGAAAATATTCTCTAGTGCTTTAATCCACCCTTCAGCTAGCACAGGGTCAGATGATCCTCTGAATGATGGGGGATGTTGCCTTATGAAATGTTCCACCACTGACATGTTCCTATGCGGTTGATCTGGCTGATCTCGTGCATGGATACCGCCACCATTTATCGCTTCATTCAACTACGCCATTACTACAACAAATTGTTCAGTTCCAATTCCGACCATCTCAGGATGCTGATTCGGAAGGTTATTTCCTTCTGTATGTCTTCCTAGCACTGCTTCCCTGTTTCCTCTGCGGAAAACCATTCTGAACAAATATGTCTTAGATGAATCAACATGGTAATCTTCAAATGCTATATCATTTCAATTTGACCATAAAAAAATATTTTTGGATAATCATTTAATAAAATTCTAACTCTTAAAGTTATCTAAACTGACATCTGATACCAACTATAAGGCCTTGGCCTTAAACCTTACTTAATATTGAATTAAATGAATAATTCACATTGAGAATCTTTTCAGGTTTAGAGTTTTAGAGAATTAGATCATAAAACATATATTACATTCCACAATTAAGCAAAGTGGTTACATAAAAGATAGTATTCATTTTTCCCAACAACGGAAATATATTTAAAATAAAACATGGATTCTTTCTTGACACTTCCTTGACACTATCATCATATCATGTACCTTTCCCTTGACCTGTGAAAAACATTTCAAAAACTTGGGATGAGTATAAAAAGCTCAGTAAGGGTTATAAAAATATGGAAAGGAAACATGAGTTCATATATACATAAGAATGAAATCATGATTTACCCATAAAACATAGGAACTTTAACATACCTCATCAAATCATGAATAAATCATAGAAATTATAATACATAAAGGTAACTTGAGGCATTCATAACATTCTTACGTAGGGTGTAACCCTCTTGGTTACGTTTGGAATACCCATCACAGTATATTCTCTAAATCTCTTTGGAGAAACCTTAACGTTTCACTCATTAGCGTTACCCAATGCATTGGAGAGCTATATCGGTCTCACCCGCCCTTAGTTTATCATGGAACCACCCGTCTTCATAATAATTCCCAAGAACCACAACATAATCGTATCACATAAAACATGCATAGAGGAAACATAACATTTCCACCTTTCAATCACAAGATATCAATACAACACACTGATATAAAAACATTATGAAAACTATTTTCAATACCAAAATAAAAGAAAAGTAAAACATGGTATTTATTTTTCTTTAAAAAAAATTAAGGCTTGTAGAGGAAGCCGAAACTCAAATAATGGTCACAGCGGCGGAGAAGTCGTTGTCGCCACATACGTACGACAAAAAAACACTCCCTTTTGTCGTTTAGTAAACGCTTCATATAAAAAATATTCCTTTTGAATAAATGTAAAAGTCAAAGGGGTTTATACACCGTATAAAAGAATGTTGTGTATAAAACAAAATATGCCTCAATGAAAGGAGATTGAGATGAAGTCTCATACCTCGTATCCGACTTGACTTGATCATTCTTTAATCTCCTAAATAATAAAATTGAGTTAATTTCTACTTTCTTAAGAACCTTTTTCAATTTAATTATTCCTTTTATATCACTTATTACCATGTCATGAACACTATGTAAGTATTTTAGTTAATAACGGTCATTTTAACGATCATTGGTACTTGAGTCAAAATATGCTCTTTATAATTACAAGTTGTTCATGTATCCATTATATCCAGAGTTATACTCATGATTTATATATCATATATATCATATATATATCCAGTATATACATGCATTTATAATATTACACAACGTTTAGAGGTAAGAAATGAAATGCATCGTTCATGGAGACGGTAAGTCGTACGTACGCACGAACGCTACTTTCATTTCTATTTCGTATTTTATGGAATTAAAACATAATGATACATAATAGTATTTTAATTCCAGTATGGTATCATATATAATATCATTAAATATATCCTTTATACGTACCACATATGGTATTAACGAATCAAATCACTTTGAGGGGGCGGTAGTCCGCACTTCCTAAAATGAAGATATCGTGTTTACTCATAATGGTAACCATAAAGATATGCCATAAATGAAAAATACAGAAGGTTAAGTAAAACATAAACATATTATATATAATATATAAATATA
This sequence comes from Viscum album, assembly GCA_963277665.1. Lineage (NCBI taxonomy): Eukaryota > Viridiplantae > Streptophyta > Magnoliopsida > Santalales > Viscaceae > Viscum > Viscum album. The sequence goes on along the minus strand of OY728158.1, from coordinate 1,103,738,072 downwards.
GTGACATCTTAATGGCCACCTTTGAAGGTGATATATGAGGGTTGAACAATCATCGTTTCGTGAGGCAGAAATTCGCCATCCACGGAAACAGTATGTTCTTTAACCATTAGATGTAGGTGTGTGTAAGTGTAGCTCGAATACTTCTTATAAAAACATCCTAGTATATTGAACATACTGGTGTTGTTACAAAAAAAATGAATAAAAAGAGTTTAGGGGGTTGGAGAAGCAAAATAAAACATAAGAACACAAGAGAAGACACTACCTTTAAATCGGGTATCTCTTTTTGATTTGAGCTCAAAGGCTTCATTGGGAAGACTTCTGCCCAAAGTGAGGCTTCTAGGAGTTAGAGAGGGATGTGGAGAGACAAAATGGGCAGGGGTTGGCCGAGCCAAAGGCTTTGGAAGTGTGGGTAAGGAGGTAGAGGTGGGGGCCTTTTATAAGAGGAGAGGAGGGGCACTCTTGGAAAGTACAGAAATGTTACTTTATTTTAAAATGAGTTTCGGATTTAAAAGGTCTCACATTGATATAATTCGAGAATAAGGTGATACGGGTTCGAAATCCACCCATCCAATAGTTTTTGGACATGTGTAGGTCATAGATTTTACATTATCTTTTCATTTTATTTAAATCGTTAAATAATGAGGTAATCGTTGCATCATCATGGTGTCATAAATAATTTAATTTATTTAATGTCTAAAAATTAAAAAAAAAATACTATGATGTAGGAAATCTTTTTAGATTTCCAATGATTATTTATAGTCAAAAATCTGACTTGTATAACCCCATGTAAAAATTGTTTTAGTAAAACAACTCATGTTTGTGTCATTTTTATTTTAACATTAAATAAAAAGATATTAATGTCATTTTCCTACCAAAGTGGCTCCATGCGGTCTCTAAGTTGACTCATGGATTGTCTTGGTCGGACATGACACATCCAATAAGTTTAGGACATGTGTCAATCTCATCTCATATTATTAAAACATTATTCTTACCTTAAATTACACTAATTACCTCTAATCGCGATTAAAAACTTAAAAGTTACTATTCACCAAAAAATTATTTTAATCCCATTGAACCACATTTTACTTCTTAATGACAACCATGTAAGTCGGATTTTTGAAATTCAAACCACAGAGGTGGTAAAATTTCATTTAAACGAAAAATCAGTTTTTATAAGTACCACTTAGTGGTTTCACTATTCATCAAAAATTGAAGTTTTTCAGAAAAAAACCAAAACTTCACCCTAAGCTATATTTGATATTCCGAATTCAAAAATGATGTCTATTTTAAAAAATTCAAAACATATAAGTTGCATTAATTAATTTAATAATTAATTCTCATTGTCAGAGCAAATAGCGTGTTTTTATGAAACAATAAATATCAAAAGATTGACACTAGTTTAAGTCCAATTTCAAAGTGAAATTAATTCCAACGACCACTATTGGATTAAATGGTAAAAATATATTCTAATTGAACTTTAAAACCAATTCAAAATATAATCTAATCATATAAATAAATTAGATTAAAAATAGGTTTTGAATTAAAATACAACATTTTTCACTATTCATTAAAAAATGAACTTTATCCGAAAAATACCAAAAAATCACACAAAGTAAATTTTGATGCCCCAATCATAAAGAATAAGTTTATTTTCACAAATAGAGCTTATAAAATTTTCAAAAGATAGATTTAAAAGATGGTTTGCCATCAAAAGGCAGTAAAACAATCTTTTAAAAATATTAGTGTATTCCATGCTTAAGATTGGATTTATTCTAATTTTAAGCCTCTAAAACACTATCTAATTCATTAATAGACATAGATAAAAATATCTACTATTCATTACTTACTTGGGATATTACATCATGAGTATATATGTTATGTGTGAACCTGATTTCATGTTCACAATGTTATGTGTGAACCTGATTACATGTTCACAATGTTATGCATGGATCTGGTTTCATGTTCATAAGTTTATGCGTGAACTTGATTACACGTTCACAATGTTATGAGTGAACCTTATTACGTGTTCATTATATTATGCATGAACCTGGTTGCATGTCCATAAGTTTATGCATGAACCTGATTACATGTTCACAATGTTATGCGTGAACCTGATTACATGTTCACAATGTTATGCATGGATCTGGTTTCATGTCCATAAGGTTATGCGTGAACCTGATTACGTGTTCACAATGTTATGCATAGACCTAGTTGCATGTCCATAAGTTGATGTGGGGGCCTAATTTCATGTCCTTAACTTAATGAGTGAACTGGTTTCTACTTATACATGTTCACAATGTTATGAACCAATGTGCATACTACAAATTTCATGTCTTATTCCTATGTTATATTTTCATGACTTATGCTCTTAATTCTCTTATGATCCATGTCTTATGAACTGTCAATCTTTATTATGATCTCTAATATGCAGGGTATGATCTTCAAATGTTATGCACAAGTTCCATACCCTTTTTCATGTTATGCTTACACATTTCCTTTATTTGCCCTTACTAAGCATCTGAGTGCATCCCTTTCTTATGTTTCATTTCCCCAAGTTATGAAGAAAGGTTTTAGGTATAAGTACTAAAGGTGGAGATCTCCATGCGAGATATTGAAGATCTTTCACCATGATAGAAGATTTTGTTTCCAAGTTTCCAAATAAACTAAATTATTACAGTCCTCTGGCATGTAATTTTGTAATGTACTGAATATTCATCTAAAATGATATAATATTCATGTATGTTAAGTCTAGGTCGCTATAATAAAAGAATCACTCCATATCAAGAGGGATGTTGAGAATTTGTCAAAGTTTTTTAACGTAACGCAATTTACCCCCCCCCCCCCCCCGTGACTTCATCGTCACTAATTTGACTTAACATATCACGTCTACCAAAAATTTTCTCAAGAGAGAAACGAATTATGCAATTTCACTTTTTATTTTGAATGTTGTCTTGATTGACCCATCTTGTCTTCAAATTGACTCCTCGTTAAATTATATCCACTTTTTGGCTGAAGGAATGACATATTATACCAACACATATGTTTATTATTTCCACACATCTTAACACCTGCATCTTCCTTAAATTTGAAACCTCCTCGGGTGAGATTAATTTCCCTCAAAATCTTCTCATTGATTTTTTTTATATTTAAACTCAATTGCTTTTCTTCAACACTATGATGGATTGACATATGGCATGGCTAGGGATGTAAATACGGCCCAATAGCCTGCTTGACCTGGCCCAAAGCCCTACCATACCCAACCCAAAAAAAAACCCAAATCAAGCTCTAGTTGCCATATTTTGCCCGAGAGAAACCTAAAAAATAAGGTGGAACCTATAGTAAGGAAAGATTGAACACCCCACCCTTGATTTCCAAGGCTACACTTTTATACGAATATAATTTCTACAAATATATGTTTAATTCATAAAAAATTAAAACAAATGTAATAATGATAATTTTTAAAAAGATAAATAATTTTTTAAATTAAAGTCCCGATTAGCCCGACTCATAGCCCGACTTAACATGCCCGATCAGACCCTGGAAATTCAGGCTGGCCTCGGACCGGGCCTAGGAATTTGAGGTTTGGGCCCAGCCCGGTCGGGCGCGAGCCGGACCAGGCGGTTTTTACAGGCAAGGCGTGGCATGTGTTGTGATTAGGGTGTCAGGAGCACAAGGTCATCAGTCGATTACACGATGGCATCCCTAATTTTCAGGCGATCTTCAACGAAGTCGGTGACTGGGTTTCTCCGATTTGCAGAGCTATCTAGGGCGTTCGCTTCTCTCTCAGTTGGAACTGATATTGTTTCAGCCGCACCCGGCGTATCTCTTCAGAAGGCTCGCACCTGGGAGGAAGGCGTCTCCTCCAAATTCGCCACCACAACTGTCAGAGATATTTTCAAGGTTCTTCACATGGCAATCCGTTTGAAACCGCTTGTAGCAAAGACGACTCCAGATTATCCTAATGATCGTTCCAGTTCCTGACTGAAAGTATTTCATATTTTATATTTTTTTAAACGTGTTCTGGCTACTTCCACGAATTTTCGGTGTTTTTTTTTGGAATGTCGTCTGATGGGGCTGAGATTTCTATTATGTGATGCTTGCCATTATAAATCTTTTTTTTCTTGTGGCTGAAAGTGACGATTAAAATTTGTTTGAGCTCCATTATCGCGCTGTTCTCCACCTGCTTGCGGGTTCTTTCAATATGTTTGATTTGGACTGATGATTTTAGTAGGCGGCTAAATGTTGTACTAACCTTGGTTTTTGCCTGTCATGTGCTTCAGGACAAGAAAATCGTCATCTTTGGACTGCCTGTAAGTTATCGATTGGTCTGTTTATCTTCGAACATTGACATTCTTATTCTTCGTTAATTAAATTCGTTCACCTCCTGGGTTCAATAGTTGCATTTCAAACCTTTTGAGGCTATGAGTGTTTTTTAAAAACCATGGATGTCTGATGGCCTCTTTTAAGCTACTGTTATATGGGTCAAGAGTGTCAAAGCCGAGTGATGGGGGATGCACTTTTTCAAGGCTTGGTTTGAAAGTAGGCTTCTGTTATATGCAGAAGAGAAGGGTGTCTAGAATAAACATTCAACTGACTAATGATATATGCGGCAGCTCTCGTCTGTCGTCTGTCTGATGTGATGCCTAAGCTGTGTTTTGACAAAACGCCTACACTTAAATTTATGAAGGAAAACACTTTTTCAATGAACAACATGGAAACATTTACACAGAATCACTCAACACAAGTGATTAGTTTTGTAATCATTTTCCTGGAAGTTCTGTCAAACACAGCCTTCTCCATGAAAGATTGATTCAGGATGTTTAAATGGGCATGGCATCTTTCAGGGTGCATACACAGGGGTTTGTTCAGCTCAGCATGTGCCAAGTTACAAGAACTGTATTGATAAATTCAAGGCAAAAGGGATTGATTCTGTAATATGTGTGGCAGTCAATGACCCATACACTTTGAATGGATGGGCAGAGAAGCTCCAGGCAAAAGAGGCTGTAAGTAAACCAGCCATTGTTTTTCTCCGACACTATCAGATTGTTCGATTTTGTTTCTGTGTGTACATGTTTTCAGGTTGAATTTTATGGGGACTTCGATGGAAGCTTTCACAGGAGTCTTGATTTGGTGGTAGACCTCTCTGCTGCGCTGCTTGGACATCGCGCCCAAAGATGGTCAGCCTTTGTGGAAGATGGGGAGGTGAAGGCTATTAATGTAGAGAAAGCCCCATCTGAAGTGAAGGTGTCTGGTGCAGAAGTGATCCTCGAACAAATCTAGAGCCTTCATTTTTCTCTCTTTTTTCAAGGCTATCAGAAGCATATAGTTTTTTTTAATACATGTATTCCTTATTCAAGTAAATCGATGTGAGTGGTTTTGTTGCTCTTATTCAATGTTTGGTGGACTCAATGTAAGCTTTTGAAGCTAAGTGGAATAATCGTGAATCTTGGTGGGGTCTCCATGAAGTTCCACCGATCCGCTGCTTGTTTGATGTTTTTTCAAGCACCTTGGGAAAAGCCTCTGGAATGCCAAGCCTTTTGCTTGACCGGTGCTGCCAAATAAACTTTTGATTCAACACTATTCATTGCCAGACTCCAACTCAACCTTCCACTCCGCAGCTCCAGGCCTCAATGATTCTGAAAGTAAAATATTCTCCACACTTCAGAAACTGCCGTGTGTCAGCCTAGACAATTTGTCCACGACAAACTATGTCATGTTTGGATCAATCAATTTGCAAAAAGTGGTTATGTCTCCTACAAATGAGCTCGTTGAGCAATGTACTGGAGCCCGGAGAAAATTAAATAATTTCAGTTTATCTCTTACCTGTTCTTCTTATGAGTTTTATCATGGTATGAGAGCTCAACAATTCTATTTCTTGATCATGGTAAATCTAGATTCCAATTCCTCAACAATGCCAATACCTACCAACACTTTGTAAAAAACGCATACAAAAAGTCTTGCTCTAGTGTTTTTTCTACACACACTCACTGTCGATTTAGCATGCTTTGTTTGATTTACATATGAAACTAATTGTCTGTTAGTTTTCTGCTTACATTTGCATGATTCATATGTTTATAATTCACTATGATATGTTCTTTGTTGATCTATAGTCCATTGTGCTCATTTTGTTTAATCCTACACGAGGTTTTTTTTAATATGGTTTGAAGTACTTACCCTTTGTTTTTATGTGGGCTTTGGTTATTTATACGTGGGACTTTTACATTTTGATCTCACCTTATGTGGAGCCTTTGTTTGGTATTCTCACACGATACGAGAATCATCCATTCTGACACATGAGTATGTTTAATTTGACATGAGCCAAGTTTTCACCTGACGTGAGCTGTTTGCCTTACATTTTAATCTTACGCCATAGGTTTATTTAATCTCATGTAGCGCGGAGGAGTTAATCTCTTGCGGCCCTTGAGCTTCACCTTACATTGCTTTTATGAGTTGTTGCACTTTTCATTTGGTGATGTCAGGTGTCCTTGTTTAGCAACCGTTGGATTGCGCGTTGTTATAGTCGAGTTGATTGCAATTGTCCGTCTATATTTGGTTGTTACATTGCTCCCTCATTACTCGAGCCTTTATCCGTCTGCGTAGCTGGGGAGAGTTTGCGATTCTACCATCCAGTTCAAACCACAGAGCAAGAAGAGAGAGCTCGAGAGACAGGATCTATCGGCAACCCTCTATTTTTCCATGGACAACACTACCCCCCTTCTTGTCAAAGAGGGGAAGGTGTTGGTAAGTTTGGTGGGTGACCAACCCCACCAACCATTGACACCAGCGAGAGAGGGGCTGTGAAGGGTTGACAACTACCTATAAATGAGGAGCTTCCCCAACGGTTTTATCATCGGCTTTAAGCCGCACATTATTCTCCCTATTGTATTTGTGTGGTACTTTGTGAGGTTGTTTCCTCACATATTTAAGAGCACTAATTACGTGAGATATTCTTCTTGTGATTGTGAGGGAGTGTGTACTCACTTATACACATAGTGAGATCCTTCTATTTATCTGTGGTTTTTACCATTCTTTTTCAGAGTTTTTCCACATTATATCTAGTGTCATTTATTTTCGCATTTTTACACTTTATTTTCTCTCGCAATTATCACTCCACTGGTAGCAATCATTTTTTATCTTCAGTGGTATTCGAGGCTAGTTTTGGCTCGATACTGTTCACCTTTTTTTTAGGTATTAATAATTCTCATAAATTTGAGTATGCTCTCTGATTGTTACTACAATTGATCTTTCACAACAATTTTTTTATTGAGATTATTAAATACATCATCGTGAAACAGAGGAGGTTCTGGATAGACGACATGTCCAATTGACGATGAAATTTGAGATCGAGAAATTCAACGGGAATAATTTTCTGTTGTGGAAAATGAAGATGCAGGCGGTACTGCGGAAGTATAATTTTTTACTGGAAATTGGTGAAAAACCGATAGGTGTGGCGTTGAAGTGTGGTTCTAGTGAGAGTCATAATCATGTCATGGAAGGAAATGTGGGGAGTACTTCTGGAAATAGAGACATACTAGTAAGTGAAGCGACGACAACTGTTGGAGGTAGACAACATCTCAACAACGCGTGAATAATCAACTCGGGAACAACATGACACATGACATCTCAACGGGAATGGTTTGATCATTATGAAACTATCCTGGAAGAACTTGTGTACAAGAAGAGCGATCGCACCTTGAAGATCGTCGGAGTCGGTACCATCAAACTGAAAATGCATGATGATATTGTTCGAACCATCTAAGGAGTACACCATGTGAAAGGCCTAAAGAAGAACATAGTCTTTGGGGGCAATTTGATGATATCAGATGTAAGACTCGCACCAAGAATGGAGTGATGAGAATTTTGAAGGGCATGCTTGTGGTGATGAAGGTTGAAAATATCACAAAAAACTTGTATGTGCTTATGGGTGAAACATAGAAGGAGGCGGAGATAATTGTTGCATCAACTACCTCGATGGAAGCATTGAAGACATTATGGCATCGGAAGCTTAGCCACATGTCTGAACGGAGCCTGGAGATTCTTTTGATCATATGTTGTTGCCTGGTCTTATAGTGGTATCTTTAACATTTTGTGAGCATTGTGTTTTTAGCAAGCAACACAAGTTAATGTTTGGGACATCAACAACGAGGAGCAAAGAGATCTTATAGTTGATCCATTTCGACATTTGACAAGCACCAGTTATATCCATGAGAGGATCAAGGTACTTTGTATCTTTCATTGATGATTATTTGAGGAGATGTTGGGTGTATCTAATCAAGAGTAAAACAGATGTTTTTGAAGCCTTCAAAACATTCAAAGTGCGGAAGGAGCTTGATCTGGAAAGAAGATCCAGTGTTTGAGGACTGAAAATAGTGGAGAATATATAAGTGCAGCGATTGATACTTTTTGTCAATGGGAGAGTATCAAGAGACAGTTCATGGTGGCATACACTCAGCAGAATGGAGCGGCAGAGCGGATGAACAATGCCACATTGAATAGAACAAGGGTAATGTTGAAGACTGTAGGAATCACCAAAACATTCTGGGCAGAAGTAGTGAATACTACCTGTTATGTGATCAATCGATCTGTAACATCTTGAGTTTTTGTGAATTTATTTTTTCCGAATAAATTAAATTTCTTTTATAGCTTGCATTACACGCAACACCAAGTTAAGCTTGCATTACGCGTAACACCAAGTTATGCTTGAGCTACACGCAAGGAACGCCTTCCAAACCTTTTGGTTCGGCCAAGCCCTGCCTAAATCACTTCCTAACTTCCCTCCTCTCATCATAGAAGCCTTATTTTGGATAGAAATTCAACCTAAGAAGGCTATTGGTGCAAACCTAAGGAGGATACCTGAAGAAGAGGTAACGTTCATCAACGAGCGTTTTTGTTTTATTTCTTCCTCCACATCCTTTAATTCTTATTATATCATGCTGCTATAATAACCATGATATTTTCCATATACTGAGATGTTTTTATGTTAATGGCATGACCTACAACCATCTCTACTTCCATTAAATGAGTTATGAAATCAGCGTTCATTTGTACGGTGGACTATCGTCTCACGAACTGATGTCATTCATTTTTCCATCACTACCTCTCAAGGCTCACATAATGATAGATTTATTATTTATACATGATTTTTATGATATTATTATGTTTTTGGAATTATTATATCACGCATACCTTCATGTTTTCCATTTTTTGGGAATACAATAACGTTGCTTGTGTGTACGACGGACTACCGTCTCACGAAGCGTTGCGATTCGTTCATACTTTACATAGAAGGTAATAAGAATGAGTTTAATAAAAATATGTGATATAAATGACATAAAAATGATTTTGGAATGATAATATATCATTTACCTTTCTTTCTTTCAATCCAATAAGAAAATTAAAACAATATTCATGCATGCGTACGACCTACTATCTCTATGAATGGTGTATTTTATTTTCTATCACTAAATTTTATGGATTACTCTAAATACATATATACTGAATATATATGATATTTATATCATGTTTAACATTCTGGAGATGATGAAATCATGATCAAAGTAAGAGGACCAAAAATAACAAATCAAAACATTTACAAAAAAACAAAGCTCTTATTACCCGAAACGTAATTTTAACATGAAATTGTTAATAAATGGGTAATAAAAGGTAATAATAAAATAATATATGGTATTATATATATAAATATGGTTCTTAAATATATTTATAATAAACTTACATTTATTATACAGGAGTTTTGAACATGTATTATGGAAGTTAAAACTTAAGGTAAGAGATTTTCTTCTCACTTTTTACTTCTGTGAGACACATACCATATGTACCACCTATTTATTTTATGTGGTGTATATACTAATCATGAATGTATTTTATGATGCTTATCCTAAAAATTATGGTGATTTACATATCCATTTGAGTATCTCTCTTTCATGGGGTTCATAGTTCAAAAGTTACCAAAGCGGTAAGAGATTTTTGTCTCAATTTGCCTTCTTTGAGAAATATGATTATGTTATGAACCTATATTCTTTTATGAGGTGTATACACAACCCATTTGACATTTAATATCATGAATTTAATTATACTCATGATATTTTAAGTTTTATTTAATGATATTCCTTCATGTGGATACGTTTCAATGATACCAAAGTGGTAAATATTTTATATTACAATCTCATCATTTATCGGGTTTGTTTATGATTATGTTTCTTATCATAAAATACTATGATCCATCTCTCACGAAAATAATTAATTATATTCTCCTTTGTTTATTCATGGCATTTTCAAGTAATAATACCATTTTCCCACTCTTTGGTACTTAAAACAATTGAGTAAATGTTTTTAAGAAAATCTTACTTTATTTCTCTCTTCAATCATAAATATGTTTTTTCCCAAAACCATGTTTTCTAAAAATGTTTGAAATTTTTTTTATTACTCTCTAATGATTTAAAAAAAGACATTTTTACCGATGTTTGACTTTTTAGAATTTTTTTGAAAGGAATATTCATGTCATTTTTGAAACAATGTCCATTTGGATTTTACAAAAAATATGAAAGGAATATTTGTTTTAACATATACAACATGAATGAAACTTTCCATTGTCGTGACCATTATTTTCTTTGAAGCTTCCTTTATAAGTTTTTAAGGTTATTTTCAAAGAAAAATATTTTCAAAATGTTTTATGTTTTTTGAAGTGGAAAAGACATTTTCCTTAAGAAATGTTTTAAATGGTTTTCCATCTAAGATGAAATCCGTTGATGTTACCCATGCCTTACTGGGGATGTGATCCAAGTATACCATTCTTATTCTTTCTTTGAATGGTTTATATTTATGATGATAATTTTTTTATGAAATCCTTTTTCTATTATATGGGTTATACCATGATAAAATTCTTATGAAACTCGCTTCTTTTTCCACATGTTATGCTATGGTGAAATGATGAAATGATTATGAAACCTGTCTCTTTTCCACAGGTATGATATGATGAAATATTTATGAAACCCATTTTATTTCATGGGTTATGATAAGATGAATGTTTTATAAACTTATGACACACATAAATATTATTTTCATTATGTGAAGGGTGAAACCTATATCTCCTTCCATTGCATTGGGTAAATATTTATATCTCATGAGATAGACAGGACTGGAACGGGGAGTGAACCCAATTCAGTAAGTGACAATTTCCACTATGATGGACTTGAGAGTGAACTTATACTACTAATATAGTTTGAGGAGTGAACTCATTCCACTATGATAGCCTTGGAAATGAGCCTCGACTAATATGGAAGTGATTTTCTATGCTTATGTGTATGCCACAAATCTATGACTTATGCCAATGTTATGCTCTCATGGCTCATGTTCTTTGATTCACTTATGATTCATGTCTTATTAACTGTCAATCTTTATTTCATGACTAAATATTATGATTTTTGATATGTGGGGTATGGTTTCCAAATGTTATGCTCATATTCTCATACCCTTATGTTCATGTTATTCTGACCTATCTCCCTGTTTACCCTTATTGAGCATCTCAGCTCACCCTTTCTTATGATTTCATTCCCTAGGTTATGAAGAAATATATTACGTATGATATGTCTAAGAAGAGTGATAGTTATGAAGATCATAGTGGGAGGTGATCCATTTTACCCATGGACTAGTTGTTAGTGTTTTCAAGTTTCCAAATTCACTAAGCTATTATGGTTCCCAGGTGTGTGTTTATGTAATGTAATGAATATTCATAAAAAATGATGTAATATTTATGTATGATAAGATAGAGTTTCTATAATTGGCATTAGATGATTTTCTTAGTTAACCTTTGGAAACTAGGATGAGAAAACCTTAGTGATATCCCTAAGTACATGTCTAAGGATAAGTCTAAGGATGAGTAAAGTATAATAAAATGTTCTGGAATTTTGGTAAAGGATATAGTGAGTGGTTTCTAAGAAATTACATCCATGTTTGGATAATAAAAGTGGATGTGAATCTAGAACAGAGGTACCTAGGGGTAATAACTTTGAAAAGGGCACATTGAGCTAGACTCGATTGTCACTTGGTGCACAACAATGAGCCATGTTGTACACCTGGTTTGACACTCTCAGGGGATATGCTTTGAAAATCCACAAACTCTTTACGAACCATAATGAAGGATTTAAATGGATCATGACCATGAATGGCCTTGAATAAACCTAAGGCATCATAGATTAAATAAGGTTTCATGATTTAGACATATTATAAGTGATTTTTCATGATTATGTGGTTCCCCATCATGATTATTGTTTCTTACACTATGGTTTTTGGTTTTAGTCAATGAATGGAACCCAAAGGAACCATGTTAACGTTGAGTGTGATGGACAATGCAATGATTTTCTTCCTGAGCATCCAAATGTCATGGAAGATGGAATGAAAAATATCAATACTATGCTCACACAACTTTCTCAAGCTATGAATCATGTTGAAATTCCAAAAAAATAGAGGGAAGAAAATTTTGTTGATTCCTTCATGAGGCAGCATCCACCTTCTTTTAGTGGTTCTTCTAATCTAATAGTTTCTAAACAATGGATTGACAACACTAAAAAGATACTTTCTATTCTCTAGTGTTCGGAACATGAAAAATTCATTTTGGTTATCTACCGTTTGGAAGGTGAAGCAGATCAATGATAGACTCTTATCAATAATACGAGGCAAAAGGATGAATCTGACTCCATGGACTGGGATGAGTTCAAAAACTTATTTTTCAATAAGTAATTGCCTCGTATTCTTCGTACGAATATAGAAAAGGTGTTTCTTGAGCTAAAGTAAAAAAGATGATGAATCTGTTGGTAGCTATGAGACAAATTTTACAATAATTGTGAGGTATTCTTCTAGAATTATCATCCAACCTGAAAGTAAGGTTGATCAATTATTCAGTAGCTTAAAACCAAGTCTCTGAAGGGCGTTATCCATAAGAGACTTCAGTATCTATGAATAGATTTTTTGATGTGCTATCAAGGTGGAAATGGAGTTTGGAGTTACGTATCAATCTCATGGTTTTGATAAGAATGTAAAAAAAGAATTCAATGGAAAATCCAAGAACCATGGAGAGAAGAAGATAAGATTTCCTTCATGATCAAAGTGTGGGAAAAAGCATGGAGGACATTGTCTTAAGGGGGTTATTAAATGTTTTAATTGTGGAAGGGAATATCAATGGGAAATTGATTTCTGAAGTGATGGGAAGAAGTTAGCCAATGATGCGAATAGAGATAAAACTGCACAGAATTATCCACCCACACTCCAGTGTTTCAAATGCAAGGATTAGGAGAATTATTCTAATCAATGCCCAAATCCAAAGTTTAATGATGTAACGACTCGAACTATTATGAATAAAATCCCCCCTTGCGATTTAATTAAATGTTTTATGGTTATAGAAAATGTATTTGCTTATTTTTTTTATTATATCCAATTGGATTTAAATGACCGTTAAATATCATTACCGTTGATAATATAGTCATTGAACAGTGATCACATGACTATATAAATATAGAGTTTTAACAAATCCATTTGAAACAGACAAAGTGATGACCTCAACCAGTAGAAGTGTACCCTATAAATCTCATTTATCAAAGCTTCTGAGGGAGACATCATTTCTGGGTTTTCCCTAGACCAATCCCAAGCCGAGATCCAACAACTTAAGCATGAGTGAAACCATTTGCAGGAGAAGTTCAAGCTCATCGAGATCACGAACCAAACCATGTTCACCAAACCACCCCATGAAAGCTCCACTATCGTGCACATTACTCTTAGGGCATTTGCTGGTGTATTAAAGGGATATGTATCAAGACCCTATAAATATGAATATGTACTTTTTTGTATAGAATAGTGAATATATTTTTATCTTATTATTGTTACATTGTAAATGATTTTTATTTTGATACAATAAAGCACAAATTGCATTTTTGGTTAATATCAAAATTAAATTAATGAATTTATGAATTAATATATTTCTGAAATAAATAATATTTTAATAAAATATCATTATTAAATAATTTTTATCAAATATAAATGATCATATAATTTTTATGAAGTGAAATGTAATGTTTTATTAGGGTTCAAAAACTATTATTGCCAAAAAAACCCATCATTTTCAATAAATATCAGTTATTATTTTAAAACTAAAAAGTCACATATTTATAAAATTATTTAGATAAATTGAATATTATTTTTGGAATCATAACATAAAAAATTAACCAATGGTGAATTTTTCATAATTTTATGAGACAATCGAATTTTTGGGTAAAAATTAAATATTTTATAAATATACTTTGGGTATTATGACATCATAATGACCTAAAAGTGATTTAATAGTTACTATAAATGGTATACATGACTAAATATATGTTTTTTTATTTTAAAATACTGTGATTTTAAGTTTGTTTTATTTATTTTACAAAGCCATTATGAATCCTCCAGACTTATAATATATTTTAAGATTTTAAAATAATTTCTTTAAGAGTGTGACTCACTTCTACATCACTAAGGGTAATATTTTATTAAGTTAGGCCTTTTTTCTTCTAAAATAATAAAAACAAATTTCCTTTGGTAGAAAACATGGGCAAAATCCATGGTATGGTTTGTGGTTTTGGTTATTTTATTATGTAGAGTCTAAAACCAAAATAATAAAGAAATCATCCTCATTTCCTATATAAACCCACCCAAGATCCCATTTCTATTCACTCAAAATCCTTGGATCATGTCCAAACTCTACCCTCCACTCCCTAGAGTCCTCCCAAGGTACCCTCAAGCTTTCAAAAAGCCTCATCCAAAGCTTTTGGAGTCACACATTCAAGTATGGGATCTTTCACTATCCTCTTTTATCAAGCACTCCTTTTATGTTGTCTTTTACTTTTCATTTTCTTATGATGGGATATGATATTACATATTCAATTTACTATCCATTTTATGTATAAATTATGATATATTCCTTTTCACTCTCATTAAGCCCCCATGATCCTTTATGCACACCTGCTATCATGCCAAAATTTTGTAAGAATTTTTTCTCTATTCATGTTTCTTCATTACCTTATATCTTATATTTCTAAATTTCTAATGCTGGATAGAACATGGGTGATGTTATCGATTGGTCTATTTATCATAGAGCATTAATATTCTAAGTCTTGGTTAATTAAATTTGTTCTACTTCTAGGTTCAATTGTTGTATTTCAAACCTTTTGAGGCTATGAGTGTTTTTTAAAAACCATGGATGTTTGGCTTCCTTGTTGGTTGAATCACAATAACTCTTAATGAAGTTAATGGCCCCATGCATGATCACTTTTGAACCTGATGGCCTCTTTTATACAAATTTTATATGCATAGGATAAAGGTGTCTAGAATTACATTCAACTAAATAATGATATATGCTTCTCCTCTTGTCTGTCTGATTTGATATCTAAGTTGTGTTTTGACAAAATGACCACACTTAAATTTATGAAGAAAAATGGATTTTCAATAAACAACGTGGAAACATTTACACAAAATCACTCAACACAAGTGATTGGTGTTGTAATAATTTTCACGTAAGTTCTTTCAAATACATCCTTATCCCTGAAAGATTGATTCAGGATGTTTAAATGGGCATGGCATACTTCAGGGTGCGTACACAGGGGTTTGATCAGCTCAGCATAAGTTGAGTTTCAAGAACTATATTGATAAATTCAAGGTAAAAGGGATTGATTCTATAATATGTGTGGTAGTCAATGACCCATACACTTTGAATGGATGGGCAGATAAGCTCCAAGTAAAAGAGGTTGTAAGTAAACCAACATTATTTTTCCCCAATACAAATAGATTATTCTATTTTGTTTTTGTATGTACATGTTTCTAGGTTGAATTTTATAGGGACTTTGATGGGAGATTTCATAGGAGACTTGATTTGGTGGTAGGCCTCTCTGATGCACTGCTTAAACATCGCGCCCAAAGATGGTCGACCTTTGTGGAAGATGGGTAGGTAAAGGCTATTAATGTAGATAAATTCCCATCTGAAGTGAAGGTGTCTAGTGCAGAGGTGATCCTCGAAAAAATCTAGAGCCTTCATTTTTGTCTCTTTTTTCAAGACTATCAGAATCATATGTTTTTTTAATATATATATATATATATATTCCTTGTTCAAGTAAATCTATGTGAGTGGTTTTGTTGCTCTTATTCAGTGTTTGGTGGACTTAATGTAACCTTTTGAGGCAATGCGGAATAATCATGAATCCTAGTGGGGTCTCCATGGAGTTCCATTGATCAGCTGCTTATTTGATGTTTTTTCAAGCACCTTGGGAAAATCCTCTGGAATTCCATTCCTTTTCATGATCGGTGCTGCCAAATAAACTTTTGATTCAACACTATCCATTGCCAGACTCCAACTCAACCTTCCACTCTGCAGCTCCAGGCCTCAATAATTCTGAAAGTAAAATATTCTCTAGACGTCAGAAATTGTCGTGTGTCAGCCTAGACAATTTGTCCATGAAAAACTATGTCATGTTTGGATCAATAAATTTGAAAAGAGTGGTTATGTCTCATACAAATGAGCTCATTGAGCAATGTACTGGAGCCCAGAGAAAATTAAATAATTTCAGTTTATCTCTTACCTATTATTCTTTTGAGTTTTATCATGGTATATCGGTAGATCCATTAAAGACAGAGGCTATTGAATGTTGGCCTAGACCAACCATGGTGACTGAGATCCATAGTTTTCTTGGTTTAGTTGGATATTATCAAAAATTTTTGGAGAATTTTTCATGACTATCTAATCCTCTAACCAAGTTAACTCATAAGAGAGCCAAATTCCTCTGGATAGATGAATGTGAGGAAAATTTCAAGGAACTAAAGAGAAGATTAGTTAGCGCACCTATTATTACATTACCCTACAGTTTTAAGGGTTTGTAATTTATAGTTATTCATCCAAGAAGGGATTGGGATGTGTTATTCTACAGAATGACATGGTTGTAGATTATGACTCACGACAATTGAAGATTCATGAGAAAAAATTACCCAACTCATGATTTGGAGTTAGTTGCAATAATTTTTTCATTAAAGATATGGATTCATTATATTTATGGAGAAAAGTGTAATATATATTTACCAATCATAAAAGTTTAAAGTATATATTCACACAAAAGGAGTTGAATATACACCAAATAAGATGGTTAGATATGATTAAAGATTACGAATGCTCAATACATTACTACCCTGGGAAAGCAAACAAGGTGGTCGATGCTTTTAGTTGAAAGGATCATGATAGCTTATCCATGATGAGGATTACAAAAGATCTAATATTTTTGTCTTTTAAAAGGATAGATCTAGAAATCCTGAAGGAAGAGGTAAAATATTATCTTACTCAATTGAATGTTCACCCATATATCTAAGTGAAGATTAAAGAGGTGTAGAAGGAAGATGTAGAGCTGCAGAATATGGATAGAAATCTTCCTAAGTTTAACCTTGATAATAATAGGATTATAAGGTTTGGGAACTATGTTTTTGTTCCATCTATACCAGATTTGAAGGAGTTTTTAGAGGAAGATCATAGTTTTTCATCCTCTATTCATCCTATAAGTACAAGATATATATAGATTTGAAAGAGTATTTCTGGTGGGATAACATTGGGTGAGATATCATAGAGTTTGTATCTCGGTGCTCGGTATGTCGGCAAGTTAAGGCTGAGAGACAAAATTTTAAGGGGATGTTATATCCATTACACATACCAGAATGGAAATGGTAAAACATCACCATGGAATTTCTTATTAGACTCCCAAAAACATCTAAAGGGAATAATGTTATATGGTCTTTAGTCAATCACCTTACTAAGTCAGCACACTTCATCACTATTAGAGAATAATTCTCTCTGGATCAGCTTTCCAGGATATACATTAAGGAAGTGGTAAAGTTTCATGGAGTACTATATTAAATTGTGTCTAATCAGGATCCAAGGATTGCCTAAAATTTATGGAAAAGTCTTCAGTAAGCTCTTGATACAGAGTTGAGTTTCAGTACTGTGTCTCATCCTCAAATAGATGACCAGTCTGAGAGAACAATTCAAACCCTAGAAGATATGTTGAGATCTTATTCTTTGAATTTCAAAGGTTGTTGAGATCAACACCTTCCACTAGTTGATTTTTCTTACAAAATAGCTTTCACTCAAGAATTCAGATGGATCCTTATGAATCCCTCTATGTAAATAAATGTTGAGATCCAATGTTCTGGAATGAAGTTGGAGAAAGAAAGCTATTTAGACCTGAGATAGGTGATGAAATGGTAGAGAAGGTTAGATCCATTCAACAACACATCAAGGAAACTCAGATTCGACAAAAAATTTATGTTGATAATCACTAGCATGATCTAGAATTTTAAGTTGGTGATAAGGAGTTTCTAAGAATTTCTCCATGGAAGAATGTTATGATATTCAAGAAGAAATGGAAACTAAGACCTAGGTATATTGGTCCATTTGAACTTATTGATCATATCAGGATGGTAGCCTGTTAATTGGAGCTTCCACCAAAATTATATCAAGTCCACAATGTGTTACATGTATCTCTCATGAGGAAGTACATACTTGACCCTTCACATTTACTGAACTCAGAGGTCATACCACTAGAGTGAGATCTTTCTTATGAGGAACAACCAGTGAAGATTTTTGATCATATAGAGAAATTTCAATGAAAAAAGACCACTCACCTAGTTAAATATTTTTTTTTGTGTGAAACCACCAGTTTGAGGAATCTACATGGAAATTTGATGATATGATGAGACATAAGTATCCTCATTTTTTTGTATCAAAGTGACAAATTTCAAGGGAGAAATTCATTTTAAGAGGGGTAGAATGTAACACCCTGGATTTTTGTGAATTATTTTATTTCAAATAAATTAAATTTATTTGATAGCTTATGTTACATGTAATACCAAGTTAAGTTAGAGTTACACACAACACCAAATTAAACTAGCATTACACACAACACTAGGTTGGTTTGTGTTACATACGACACTGAGTTTTAACAAAACCACGATATATTATTAATACAGCTATTCAAACGTGACCATTATAACCTACCTGTTAAACTTAGTGATATAAATAGTAATAAATACCTTTTAAATATTAATTATAATGGTTCTATATAAAGTAAAAATATTGATAAAAAAGTACTTAATTTTCGGTGAAGACTTAATATGTTTTGAAAATACTATTTTCTCAAAAAAAATGTTTTTTTCTTTTTGTGAATATTAATAAAATTAATTTTTGAAAATTTTAGAAAAAAATGATAAAATAAAATTTATTTTTGAAATACTTATATCAAAATTATATTAGGGTGAATTTTTTGGATTTTTTTCAAAAGTTTCATTTTTTGATGAATAATGAAAAATACTGAATTTTAATTGAAAACCGCCTTTTAATTTAATTTATTTATAAAGTTAAATTATATTTTAAATTTGTTTTAAAGTAAAATTAGTTCAATTATACATCCATTAATCCAATTTATGTCATTTTAATGAATTTCATAATGATTTTTTATATAAAAACATTGTAAACTTTTGAACATTTTCTCTTTAAAACCCCACTTTCTCATCACGTATGCATGATTAATTTTAAATTAAAAAATTTACAATTATATGAATTAAATTTGGAAAAATAGATTCCATATTTATAATCATAATAATTTATATTATATAATAATATCAAATTAATTTTTGACCAAAATGAATAGTGAAATCATGTCACAACCCTTCCCCCGGGGCCGTATCGTGACTACCCCAAGCCCGTCTTCCATAGGCCAGGGGTTGGAGACTAGCACCGAAAAGCTGTATCCCTAAAACGGGAAGACATTGCCTTTAAAACTGTACAAACACACAACCCAAGAACACAACAAGATGTAACCATGAAGTAAAACTGCAGTAGTAAAAGTGTGTACTAAAAGTAAGGGGTTGAAATACAAGCTCAACTAAAAGATACAACTACAATAGAAAAAAAGTAAACAACTCCTGTAATTGTCCACCAAGGTTCTTACCTAAAGGGTAGGTACAACTCGTCTCCACAGCTCTCCACGTCAACTGTCGCCGTCGTCCACTGTCAAGTCCTAGCTCCCCGAGTCTCAGTCAAGGTTGTCCATCGTCTGCACAAGACATGATAAGGTGTGGGTGAAGCCCGTGCAGGGGTGAGTATAAAAATACCCAGTAGGGACCCTAAGACCCCTGGAGGTATCTCAAAATTCCACAAAGGAAAACCACAAAGCATGATCTCAATCACAAAGCACAAAACAAAAGACTCAGATCAAACCAGGTATACAACTCAGAGTTCAAGAATAAAGATGATTAGTCTAAAGCTATATCATTTTATTCCGTTAGGAAGTTTCCACAACTTAACCATGAAGGAGTTGTTCCATTTTCGATCCACACAGGGTCGTATATCGTTGATCCATGACGGACATTTTTCAGGTTGTTCATCATCGGGTCGCACATTGCTGATCCACATAGGGTCGCTAGAATGTTGATCCACACAGGGTCTCTATGATGCTGATCTACACAAGGTCACTATGATGTTAATCCACACAGGGTCATTAGATGCTGATCCACACAGGGTCGCTGGATGTTGATCCACACAGGGTCGCTAGATGTTGATCCACACAGGGTTGCTATGATGCTGATCCACACAGGGTCGCTACTCAGATGACAATCAGCCACATAATTCCCTACACCCGGTACACTTGAGTTCCATAGTATCTGCTCCACTGGATATCGGTCATGCCTCAACTGCAATTAAGTTCCACAAAGGAGTAACCCAAAGGACTGCCATGTCGTAAGGGTTCCAACGCAACAGACGACGCGTCAACCGGACTCCCGGTCTATGAGTTATTGGCATTTCAGTGTCGAGGGCCCGGTTGGATTTGGGTACGATCCAACCCAGTCGTAATCCAAATTTCTCCAAAACTCAGGTGGAATATCTCAAAAGGACCATCTCACTCCAAGGATCCCAGCACCACAAACGGTTCATCAAACGAACATACGGTTTGCAAGATACGACTCTTTAAAGCGAAATTGGGCTCGAATGGGTCTGGGTCCAGTCCAACCCGGTCCGGGTCTGACCTGGTCCGCCGGTTGGGCATGGCCCGCCGGACGACTCAGCCTGATGCGCTGGCGCGGATCTCTAGCCGGGTGGCCGTCCAGCTCCCCGAACGGCTCAAAGAGCCGTTCGACTCTTCAATCAGCAGCACCACATGGTGCCTCCACATGGTCCGCGGGGCCCACGGGGCGCGAGTCCCCCTCCACTGCGGCCCCTTCATCGTGGCGCACGATGGCACGCCGCCTCACCAATGTGGTCGGCTGAGTTGTGGCCACCCCGTCGAGTCCGCCACGGAGCCGCCCTCTTCTGCGGCAGGTGAGCGCCGGCCATTGCCTTCGCCACCGGCGCAGGTCGCCAGTGCCATTGCACCGATGCCACGCCGAAGGAACTTCCACAGGACACCAGGTGAGCTCTGGTGGTCCGTTTTCTTTTTTGTTCACGTCTACGGGCCTATCGGGCTGTCGTCGCCGTTGCACGCCTCCCGGTTTCAAGGTTCCATCAAGTTGGAAAAATCCACCTCCGAAGAACGCAACGTAAAATAAGCGGCTGAAAGTTCAGGCCTTATTCGTTTGGCTCGTTCCCTCCACATTAGCATTATATCAAGTGTTATATTTATTCATCTATAATTAAAGATTAATAAACCTCATTCAAAATAAAACCCCTACCTTGAGATTTGTTGGATACGTCGCGGTGGTGGGAGAAGATTTCGTGTTTGATGAGGCCACTGGTGTTCGTCGATCCCGGTTCGTTGCTGCCCAGGCCTCCATTCTCCGTCAGTGGAAGGTGTTGCGGTACTTCGCCAGAGGTTCCTCACAGCCATGTCAAAAGCCCACGCCCGAGCTTCAATTAAATATACGGAGGAATCAACCGAGTTGCACAACATTAATGTGGTTCATTTATGAACCGCATTTAATGTTTCAACATCATGGTTATAAAAACCAAGAGTCAAGCCATTAAATGGCTTGAAAACTCAATGGTCATGCCATGCCACTCAACCGCTAGAGAGAAAATAAAATAACATTCTCATGTTATTTTATTATTCTTTTAAAAGTCTGAAAAAATATCTTTTTCTCCCGACCCACTGCGGTCAAAGTAAAGCCTCCCTTAAGCGAATCTCGGCGCTGCAGATTCAACGGTGCCCTCAGATTTCAATTCTGAGCACCGACTCAAAAGTTAGAAAACATCGCTCACACGTTTACTGAACTTACCTAAAAAAAGTTCAAAATTTCATTCCTGTCACACTGGTCCTCAGAATCAAGCACCATCAATTTTCACAGACTCATAATAATCCCAAATAATTTAAAAAAATTATATGGAATTTTTAGGTCTTTACATTCTCCACACCTTAAGGCTTTTCATCCCCAAAAGCTACCACAAAACTAGGGAAACAAATGGGGGTACTGAGCACGTATCTGAGCCTCTCGCTCCCATATGCTCTCCTGAAGAGTCTTGTGCTTCCAACGAACTCGCACTATAGCGATAGACCACCCACGAAGGACCTTCTCGTGTCGATCCTCTATCTCCACCGGGAACTCCGCAAACGTCGCATCATCGTCGATGTCCAGCTTGCCCCAGTCGATAACCTGTGATGGGTCATGCACGTATCTCCTCAGCTGTGACATGTGGAAAACATTATGCACCTGGTGCATTTATGGAGGAAGAGATAGATGGTACACCACCTCGCCTACTCTCCTGAGGATCTGGAAGGGTCTGATGAACCTCGGAGAAAGTTTGTCACCTCGGACAAACCTTTGTAATCCTCGTCGGGGTGAGACCCATTGGAAGACATGGTCTCCCTCCTCAAACTCCAAGGGTCTTTACCTCCTATCAGCATACGACTTATACCGGCTCTGTGCAATATTCATCCTCTCCTAGATGATCTGCACCTTCTCCATGGTAGCATGTACCAACTATGGACCCATAAGCGCCGACTCCCCTAGGTTTTTCTAGCATAGTGGTGACTTGCAAGGTCGCTGGTATAGGGCCTCAGACGGAGCCATGCCAATTGTGGAGTGATAACTGTTGTTGTATGAAAACTCCACTAGGGGCAGGTGGTCCTCCTGACTGCATCCAAAATCGAGGACACAAGCACGAAGCATGTCCTCGAGTGTTTGTATGGTCCGCTCCGTCTGACCATCTGTTTGAGGATGGAAGACGGTGCTCAAATGAAGCTGAATCCCGAACGCCTCCTGTAATCTCTTCCACAAACAGGATGTAAAACGTGCATCATGATCTAAGACGATTGTCGATGGAATCCCATGAAGTCGCACAATCTCCTACACGTAGAGGCATCCCAAGCCCTCTACTGATCCCTGCTCTCAGATGGGTAGGAAGTGAGCTGACTTTTTGAGTTGATCAACGATCACCCAGATGGAATCGTGACCCCTGGATGTACGTGGTAGTCTTGTCACGAAGTACATGGAGATATCATCCCACTTCCACTCTGGTACCTCAAGTGACTAAATCAAGCCTGCTGGTACCTGATGCCCAACCTTCACTTGATGACAAGTGAGGCATCAGGATACAAACTTTACCACTGCTTTCTTCATCACTGGCCATCGGTACTGACGTCGGAGGTCCTGGTACATCTTCGACACTCCAGGATGTACCGCTAAAGGGGATGTATGGAACTCCCTCAACACCTCCTCTCATAGCATCATTGGTACCATGGTGCATCCTTTGAAGAGGATGACATGCTCCCCACCTTCAGAAAATCTATTAGGAGCCTGTCCTAAGGATATCTGAGCACGTCGGGCCTCGCAGTCTCCATCCCCAAGTTGTGCCTCCCGAACTCACTAAAGAAGTGGGGGAGTGACAGTCATTGACTGGAGGTAAGCTGCTCCATCTCTATCCACAAAGGATATCTGCAACGCAGCTAGCTGCTATGTCGCCTCACTTAGAAACTGTAGACCATACCTCTTTCTGAGTGCGTTTGCTACCACATTCTCATTCCCAAAAGTATAGAATATCTCTAAGTCATAGTCATGGAGGAACTCTAGCCATCGTCGTTGTCTCAGGTCCAGGTCCTTCTATGAAGAGATATACCTGAGACTCTTGTGATCAGAGTAAACAGTAAATCGTTCACCCATCAAGCAGTGCCGCCATATATTCAGTACAAAGACTATTGCTGCCAACTCCAGGTCATAGATAGCATAGTTATGCTCATGCTTTCTCAAATATCGTGAGTCGTAGGCGATCACTACTCGCTCCTGCATTAGGACATAACCTGGTCCGGTCTCTGATGCGTCGCAGTAGACTACATACCCAGCGCCCTCTTCTGGTAGCCTCAAGATGGGGGCACTCGTCAGTCTCTACCTCAGCTCCTGAAAACTCTATTGGCATCTCTCCGTCCACACAAAGGGTTGTCTCTTATTTGTCAAAGCTGACAAGGGTGTCGCAAACCTGGAGAAGTCAGGTACAAATCTCCAGTAATACCCAGCCAATCCCAGGAAACCCTGCACCTCGGTCACACTCCTGGGTGGATCCTAAGCAAGCACTTCCTCTATCTTCACCGGATTCACTGCAACTCCAACCTCTGAGATAACGTGCCTCAGGAAGTGAATTTCTCATACCCAGAACTGGCACTTTGAGATATTTCCATAAATCTGGTGCTCTTGGAGTGTATACAGAACTATTTGCAGGTGCGTGGCGTGCTCCTCCTCTGATGCCGAGTATATCAAGATGTCATTAATGAAGACCACCATGAAGCGATCGAGGTAAGGTTGGAAGATCCTGTTCATGAGCCTCATGAACATTGTCAGAGCGTTGGTCACGCCGAAGAGTATTACCAAGAACTCATAATGGCCATACCAACATCTAAAGGTCGTCTTCGGTACATCCTCATCCCGTACCCTGATCTGATGATAGTCTGATCTGAGGTCTATATTTGAAAACCATCGAGCTCCCAGTCACCTTTTTTAGGCACCAATAGTCCACACAAAGCCTCAGACTACCATCTGCTTTCTTGGCAAACAAAATTGGGGATGCCCATGGAGAAACACTGGGTCTTATGAATCTCTTCCTCTTCAAGTCCTCCAGCTATACCCGCAACTCAAGAAGCTCTATGGGAGCCATCTGATATGATGGCGTAGATATCAGTGTCGTCTCGGGGTGAAGATCGATGTATAAGTCTACCTCTCTGTGAGGAGGTAGTCCCGGAACATCATCAGGAAAGACATCAGCATACTAGTCCACCACTACAAGATAACTCGGACTCCTCACCTCAACATCTCTGAGGGTAAGGCTAGCCAACTGATGAGTGATCGGCTGCACCTTCCTCTGAGTAAGTGCATCCTGTGCTACAAGGGTTCCCTTCTTGCTAGTGAAGGAAAACCTAGTCTCATCCTCGAGGACACACCACACTTTGCACTTGAAATAGTCAATCTGAGCATGGATTGTGAATAGACAGTCCATACCCAAAATGACGTCGTAAGGAATCGACGTTACTACTAGAAGATCCCAACCAAAGCTCTTGCCTCCTAGAGTGAGATCACACTGTCTGCAGTAGTGTGAAATCGTCGAATCTTCTTCCGTAGGAGTCTCTAATCATAAGGATCGAGCCAACGGCTCCGTCAGAATCTCTGAGCTCCGAACGAGTGTCATGGCAATAAAAGAGTGACTGAAACCTGTGTTTATAAGTACTGCAGCTAGGGTGTAATAGACACAGATCGTACCTCTAATCATCTCTGAATCATCGTGGTCATAGGCCTCTGCCACCTGAAGCTGAGTTCTCTCATGTCCACCTGCTCCCTGTGGTCGGGGTGGACCACCTTGGGGTGGTGGTGGTAGAACCTCAAACCGTTCTCCACCTACTGCTACATGACCTGTTCCTTTGCCATGTCTTCTACCCTACGGACCCCCTCGCTCAAACCTCGGTTGCTGCCTCAGCGGTCCCTCGATCATCTGTTGATCGTCGGTATGGCGGGTCGAGCAGTCGCGAGTCATATGGCCTTGCCTGCAGCACGTGAATGACAGTCTGCTTCCCAGCTGACTCCCTCTGTCTCGCGAGCTCCACACCTCCAACCCTGCGTCCTGAGGTCGTCCATCGGAGGGTCTGACCCGCTTAGACCTCTGCGTCATTTGCCTACTGCCTGCTGCAAATGACTC
The DNA here is from genome assembly GCA_963277665.1 of Viscum album. NCBI lineage: Eukaryota > Viridiplantae > Streptophyta > Magnoliopsida > Santalales > Viscaceae > Viscum > Viscum album. The sequence goes on along the minus strand of OY728158.1, from coordinate 1,103,711,887 downwards.
GGCCACCTGTCGTCTGGTGGTGGCTCTCACTGTCGGTGCCTGGTCAGCTAAGAAGCTCTCCACCAATAATGTTTGCTCGAGCACTCCAGCCTGCATCGGAATATTGAGTGATATCATCAACGCTCTGATCTCCCGCTAGAGACCCTGATCAAAGGTCTGAGCCCTGAAGAAAGGGTATTATACCATGTTGGTAGAGTAGCGCGAGAGGTCAGTAAATCTCACCGAGTACTAGGCCACTAATAGGTTGCCCTGCTGTAAGTGCAGTAGCTCCTGGATACGCACTGAGCATAAAGTTGATGGTACGAACTCCACCCTAAAGAGGGTCTCGAAGTCCAACTAGGAGAGTGTCGCCTCCTCATGTGTCTGGAGTGTCAGATTCCACTATCTCCCTATTGTTCCCTTGAAAAGGCTAGCATCTAGGATCACTATCTGCTCTGCTAGTGTCCCAACTAGGCGGAAAGCTCTAACCACAGCCTCCAGACAGTCCTCAGCTGCCTGGGGATTTGTCTCACCTCAAAACCTCAGAGGTCTCTGCCTCTGAAACTCATGCAACACACTCAATCGGCATGCACCGTCCGCTAGTGGGTCTGGTGGAAACTGCTGCCCAATGGGTGGTGGTGCTACTGGTATACCACCCGAAGGTGCCAACACAGTAAGAGGGTCTTGCACCGAAGCATCTTCGCTCGATGGGCCATCATCGTGAACTCTCTCAGGAATCTTGGATGGTTGTCTACGTGGTGGCATCCTGAAAAGAAACAGGTGCTCCACGGTCAAAAAATTATACTTGGTGAGCTGAGTCAAAAGAAATCAAAAGTAAAACATTTCCAAAACACACACAATCAATGTTTTTGTGCACCGAGTCGGAAATCAGAATTCAGGGTCCTGGTGTATGGATACGTCGGTCGCCGCACCAACATTGGACTCCTAACTGAAAACCACACTCAAAACACTTAACACTATTTCTCCATTGGAAAGATCAAAGTCCTAGTTCTTTGGTAGAACTGACTCCTCTGATACCACATTGTCACGACCCGTCCCCCGGGGCCCGTGTCGTGACTACCACAAGCCCACCTTCCATAGGCCAGGGGTTGGTGACTAGCATCAGAAAGGTGTATCCCTAAAAAGGGAAGACATTGCTTTTAAACATATACAAACACACAACCCAAGAACACAACAAGATACAACCATGAAGTAAAACTACAGTAGTAAAAGTGTGTACTGAAAGTAAGGGGCCGAAATACTAGCTTAACTGAAAGATACAACTACAACAGAAAAACAATAAACAGCTCCTAGAATCGTCTACCAAGGTTCCTACCTGAAGGGTAGGTACAACTCATCGCTATAGCTCTCCACGTCAACCGTCACTGCCATCCACTGTCAGGTCCTAGCTCCCCGAGTCTCAGTCAATAATGCTCGTCGTCTACACAAGACATGACAAGGTGTGGGAAAAGCTCGTGCAGGTGTGAGTATAACAATACCCGGTAGGGACCCTGAGACCCCCGAAGGTCTCTCAGAATTCCACAAAGGAAAACCAAAAATCACGATCTCAATCACAAAGCACAAACAAAGAGACTCAGCTCAAACCAGGTATACAACTCAGAGTTCAAGAATAAAGATGATTAATCTAAATACATATCATTTTATTTCGTTAGGAAGTTTCCACAACTTAACCACGAAGTTGTTCCATTGTCGATCCACACAGGGTCGTATATCGCTGATCCACGACGGGCCGCTCTCAGGCTGGTCCTTGTCGGGTCGTGCATTGTTGATCCACACAGGGTCGCTAGAATGTTGATCCATACAGGGTCACTATGATGCTGATCCACATAGGATCTCTAGATGCTTATCCACACAGGGTCGCTATAATATTGATCCACACAGGGTCGCTAGATGTTGATCCACACAGGGTCTCTATGATGATGATCCACATAGGGTTGTTATGATGTTGATCCAGACAGGGTCGCTAGATGATGATCCATACAGGGTCACTAGATGCAAATCCACACAGGGTCACTCTGATGTTGATCCACACAGGGTCGCTACTCAGATGATAGCCAGCCACAGGATTCCCCACACCCTGTGCGCTTGAGTTCCATAGTATCTTCTCCTCTGGATATTGGTCATGCCTCAACTACCACGAAGTTCCACAAAGGAGTAACCCAAAGGACTGTCATGTTGTAATGGTTCCAACGCAACAGACAGCGCGTCAACTGGACGTCTGATCTATGAGTTATTGGCATTTTAGTGTCGAGAGGCTAGTTGGATTTGGGTACGATCCAACCCGTCCGTACTCCAACTTTCTCCAAAACTCAGGTGAAGTATCTCAAAAAGATCATCTCGCTCCAAGGATCTCAGTGCCATAAACGGTTCATCAAACAGACGTCTGGTTCGCAAGATACGGCTCATTAAGCGAAACTGGCTCGAATGGGTCTGGATCCGGTCCGACCTGGCCTGGGCCGACCCGGCCTGAGCCACCCCGGCCCAGCCCACCCTAGCTGGGCTGGACTGTGGCGGGCTCGACCCGCTGGGCCGCAGACCGCCCGACCCGCCGGGCGACGCGGCCCGGTGCGCTGGCGCGACTCGCTAGACGGGTGGCCGCCCAGCTCCCCGAACAGCTCAAAGAGTCATTCGGCTCTTCAATCGGCGGTGCCACGTGGCACCGCCACATGGTCCGTGGGACCTACGAGGCGCGGGTCCCCCTCTGCCACGACATCGATGTCTCGACCCCTTCACCGTGGCGCGCGACGGCACGCCGCCTCACCAACGCGGTCGACCGCCCCTTCAGGTCTGCTGCGGCGCCGCCCTCTTTCACAGTTAGTGCGTCGGCTGCTGCCTTCGCCGCCGGTGTCACGCCGGCGGAACTTCCGTGGGCCACCGAGTGAGCTCTGGGGGTCCGTTTTCCCTTCTATTTGTGTCTACGAGCCTCCCGGGATGTCGTCGTCGCTGCGCGCCTCCCATTTTCATGGTTCTGTCGAGTTGAAAAAATCAGCCACTGAAAAACGCAACGTAAAACAAGCGGTGGAGGGTATGGGCCTTGTTCATTTGGCCTGCACCCTCTGCGTTAGCATTATATCAAGCGAGAGATTTATTCATCTATAATTAAAGATTAATAAACCTCATTCAAAACGAAACCCCTACCTCGAGATTTGTTGGAGATGTCATGGTGGTGGGAGAAGATTCCGCGTTTGATGAGGTCGTCCACGTTCGTCAATCCTGGTTTGTTGCTACTCAAGCCTTCATCCTCCGTCAGTGGAAGACGTCGCGGTACTTCGCCAGAGGTTCCTCACAGTCATGCTAAAAGCCCACGCCCGAGCTTCAATTAAATAGACGGAGGAATCAATCGAGTTTCACAACATTAATACGGTTCATTTACAAACCACATTTAATGTTCCAACGTCGTGGTTACAAAAACCAAGATTCAATCCATTAAATGGTTTGACAACTCAGTGGTCTCGCCACGCCGCTCAACAACTGGAGAGAAAATAAAATAACATTCTCATGTTATTTTATTATTCTTTTAAAAGTCTGAAAACTATCTTTTTCTCCTCACCCACTGCGGTCGAAGTGAATCCTTCCTTAAGTGAATCATGGCGTTGTGGACTCAACAATGTCCTCAGATTTCAATTCCAAGTACCGGTTCAAAAGTTAGAAAACGTCGCCCCCACGTTTACTTAACGTACCTAAAAAAAGTTCAAAATTATGTTTTAGGCACACTGGGCCTTGGAATCAAGCGTCATCAATTTTCACAGACTCGTAATAATCCCAAATAATTTAAAATATATATATGGAATTTTCGAGTCTTTACAAATCAGTAAAAATTAATTATTGTGGTTAAGGTAAAAATGGGTTTATCGGGGGGTTAAACTAAAACAGTAAGGGTTAAAAATAACCCAAAACTTTTCCAAAAACCATTGGATACCCATATTTAGAACTTATCCCTTATATTCTCGATAATAGTCTATTATTAGAGCCTTGTAACATGAAAAAAACATGGGTGAAATTCTAATTTTTCAAAAAATTACAAGTATGTCACTCACCGCACTTATGAAAGGCCACCCATTATCATCCTCTATTTACACCTTAAGACCCTTTTGGTTCAGTCAATACCTACCCAAATTGCTTCAAAAATTACCTCCTCTCATCCTTGAATCCTTAGTTTGGAAATAAATCCAACCTAGGAATGATTTGGCGCAAATCAAAGGAGAATACCCGAAGAAGAGGCAACGTTCATCAACGAGCGCTTTTGTTTTATTTCTTACTCCACCTTCTTCAATTATTATTATACCATGATGATATAATAATCACAATATATTACATATACTGAGATTTTATTATGTTAAGGGAATGACCTGCAACCATCTCTACTTTCATCAAATGGTTTATGAAATCATCATTCGTGTGTATGAAGAACTACCGTCTTGCGAACCAATGTCATTCATTTTTTCCATTACCACCTCTCACAACAGAACATAATGATAGATTTATTATTTATAAATATTTTTTATGATATTATTATTATTTTAGAATTATTATATCAAACATATCTTCATGCTTTCCATTTTGTGGTAATGTGATAATGTTCCTCAAGTGTACAGTGAACTACCGTCTCGCGAAGCGATGTGATTCGTTCACGCTTTACATGGAAGTTAATAAGGATGAGTTTAATAAAAATATGTGACATATATGAAATAAAAATTATTATTTAATGATAATATATCATTTACCTTTCTTTCTTTCAATCTGATAAAAAAATGGAAATTACGTTTATGTGTACGTACGATCTACCATCTCTATGAACGGTGTATTTCATTTTCTATTACTAAATTTTATGGATTACTCTAAATAAGTATATACTAAATATATATTATATTTATATCATGGTTAAAATTCTAGATATGATTAAATCATGATCAAATTAAGAGGACCAAAAATAACAAATCAAAACATATATGAGAAACAAAGCGGTTATTACCTAAAATGTAACTTTAACATGGAATTGTTAATAAAAATGTAATAAAAGGTCATAGGAAAATAATATATGGTATGATACATATAAATATGGTTCTATAATATATTTATAATAAAATTTTATTTATTATACATGAGTTTTGAACATGTATGACGGAAGTCAAGACTTAAGGTAAGAGATATTCGTCTCACTTTTTACTTTTGTGAGACACATGCCATATTCAGCTCCTATTTCTTTTATGTGGTGTATTAATTCTCATGAATGTATTTTATGATTATTATCCTCAAAATTATATTGATTTACATATCTATTTTAGGATCTATCTTTCATTGGGTTTACGGTTTAAAAGTTACCAAACCGGTAAGGGATTGTTGTCTCAAATTGTCTTCTTTAAGACATATGATTATGTTATGCACCTATCTTATTTTATGAGGTGTATATAAAACCCATTTGACATGTAATATCATGAATTTATTTATCCTCGTGTTATTTTATGTTAAATTTAATGATATTCCTTCATGGGTCTTACGTTTAAATGATATTAAAGTGGTAAAGATTTTATGTTACAATCTCATCCTTTATCAGGGTTGTTTATGATTATGTTTCCGATAATAAAATATTATGATCCATATCTCAAGAAAATCATGAATTTTATTCTCCTCTGGTCATTCATTATATTTTCCAGTAATAGTTCCATTTTCTACTCTTTTGAAATAATTACAATTTTTTAAAGAAAATTCAACTTTATTTCTCTCTTCGGTCGGAAATCTATTTTTTTTTCAAAATCATGTTTTATAAAAATGTTTTCATAAAGTGTTTCATTATTCTCCCATGATTTAAAAAAATACATTTTTACCCATGTTTGAGTTTATAAAAAAATGTTTTGAAAGGAATATTCATGTCATTTTCTAAATAATGTCCATTTGGCTTTTACTAAAAATGTGAAAGGAATCTTTGTTTTAACATGTATGACATGAATGAAACTTCTCATCATCATGACCATTATTTTCTTTGAATGTTACTTTAAAAAATTTCAAGTTTATTTTCAAATAAAAATATTTTCAAATTGTTTTATTTTTTTCAAAGTGGAAAAGATATTTTCTTCATGAAATTTTTTAAATGATCTTTCAAAATAATTTTCCATCTAAGATGAAATCTGTTGATGTTATGTGTGCCTTACTATAGATATGATCCAAGGATACCATTTTTATTATTTCTCTAAATGTTTTATGTTTATGAAACCTGTTTATATTACATGGGTCATACCATGATAAAATTCTTATGAAACTTGCTTCTTTTTCCATGGGTTATGCTATGATGAAATGATGGAATGATTATGAAACATGTCTTTTTTCCATAGGTTATGATATGATGAAATGTTTATGAAACCCATTTAATTCCATGGGCTATGATAAGATGAATGTTTTTGATCTTGGGGAACACATATGTATGATTTTCGTTATGTGATGGGTGGGATCTATATCTCCCTCCAATAAATTTAGTAAAGATTTATATATCATTAGATAGACAAGACTAGAATGGGGAGTGAACCTGGTCCGATAAGGGACATTGTTTTCTATGATGGTCTTAGGAGTGAATAATGGATACTAAGATGGTTTAAGGAGTGAACTCATTCCACTATTATAGCCTTAGAAATGAGCTTTGACTAATATTGAAATGATTTTCTATGCTTATGTGTATTCCAAAAATCTATACCTTATGCCAATGTTATGCTCTCATGACTCATGTTCTTTGATTCCCTTATGATTCATGTCTTCTGAACTACCAATATTTATTCCATGACACAAGATTGTGATCTTTGATATATAGGGTATTGAAGTGCCCAGTAGATCATGCAGGTACACTGATAGGGGGGGTGAATTAGTGTACACAAGTTTTTACCAATTTTCTTTTCTTTTATCTTACCCCTTTTAATTCGAACCTATGCACTTGTTAGAGTGAATGGATATTCCCTATTAACAAACACAATTATACCATATGCAATACTGGAAATAAATGAAGCAAAGACACAAAGTATTTTTACAAGGTTTCCCCTCGATGTGAGTGACTACATCCTTGTTGTGTTTGAGATGATCTGATACACAAATTCTCTACTAAGAATCAATCAACAATTACAAGTGGGTTGGTCAAGTATCACCCTAAAACCTTGGTGGGTAGGTATTAACCTTTTCCCAAATTATATTGGCATCCCACAAGTGTTCTTTATACTGGTATCCCACCAGTGTTTCACAATTATAACACTAAAAAAATGAGTAAGATGACAAGATATTCAAGTTGTCGCTACAATACAAAATCTAATCTTCCTCTTCGAGCCACTGAGAATAAACTGATTCTGCACCTGCTCACTACAACTAAAATTGTTTGAATTACACTGAATATAATCAACAACACTACATGTTATTCAACTCAGTATACTCTCTTAAATTGTAGATGATAATACTTCTAATTCAACCCACTACAATGTCATAATGAATAAATGAATATTCTCCAATACTCTGTAAGTTGACTTTTAATATAATGCTCTAGCTTAAATCTCAAAAACTCAATTCACACTTACCTTGCAATGTATATTGCATGTGCCTCATGCAGGTAAAATTTCAATGCATTGTCTTCTTAATTTTTTTATGCATTATTTCATGTGCATGAGAATACACAAAGTGCATATACTTCTCTTGATTGTAATGTTTCTGTTCACATGCACAAACACAATTCTTTTACAAATTATAACACCTTGTGATTATTTCACTATAAATGCACATCATATTTTTGCACTGCACTACCTTTATGCACGTATATCACATACTGCTTCTTCACTATTCCTTCATGTATTTTAACACTGTTGAAATTATTAATAGTGTACACACTCAACTAGATGAATTCACACTATTTTTCTGCCTTCAATACACGATATGCTCACTGCCCTCACTACTGGATCTCTTCTATTATATGATGCATGCGCACACTAAAGATTCATACTTCTTGCATGCAAACTATTCACTACAGATTGAACAGATCCGAATGAGAGTGTGCACTATTTTGTTTCTCCTTTACAAACCTATTTTGCACCACATGCACTCCCTGTGTTCAAAGCATAAGTATCATACATGTGCATTCACTTTTTCTTTTTCATACACTTGGATGTATGTTCACTTCACTATTTATTTGTGCACAATCGAGGTGTTCAATTATTCCTCACATAAACAACCTTCTTAACACACGTCAAGCACACACTGAATACATGCACATTATCTGTGAAAACCTAGTGCACATACTACATACACTGCACCAGGTTCTCTGCATAAAGTAATGCACCCTTCACACAGATTGTGTAAACTAAATATGTGAGGCTTTCACACTGTATGTGTGTATACTTCCCTCATAAAACACAGTACTCAAAAGATTCATCCAAACCGAAAGGATGACACATATGAAAATTTTGCTACCTTCATTACTTATTAGAAAAAAGTTCTTTGAAAAGCATCTTGAGTGTTCTATGAACATGTCAAGTGATTGTGGTCACCTCCATTTCCTTCACGCAAGCAGAGTATGCACGAAACTCCTTTTTGAGAATTAGATAAATTCACAACGCCACTTTTCTCTGGAAATGAGATCTTCTCAAACACTCAACACACACTCACTAGTGTAGGACTCAATATTTATAGGTGACATACACCTTCTCAGAACATTCTAGAACCACGGAGTCTCATAAATTTTTTTCTTAAGAGCATACAACAAACCATCATCATCATAAAGAGAATGATAATTTGTATCTCACTGTTTTTCATCAGATTGATCTTCGTAAAATGATGCAAAGAGATCAAAATTTCATTTTGATTGATTTAGAACCTTCAGGATGATGAATCAATGATTAAAAGCTTCAGATATAGCTTTGGTTGACATCACCGCATATAGATCTCTAATAAAGAACAAAACTCTCAAATGCTGGAGAAGACGACGTGCGGAGGAAAATGGATAGCTTGGATGATTTGTCGACGTCTCACATAGAGATTTTGATGAGAAGGGATCTCTCAGATGAGCTTGAAGGAGATATGGGTGAACAGGAGACCTTGACGGCTTGTTGGAGAAGACAACATGGATAGATGAAGTGAACGACCGTGATAAAAAATCGAATACAGTCTCGGTTAACTCGCACCTTTGTGGCGCGATCTCCCTCGGCTACAACTCCCCTCGGCTGGCGTGGCCCTTTTTTTAATATATTCTCTAAAATAAAACTTTATCCATTTTCCATACAACATGAAAAACAAACCTTATTCTCAAATAAAACTATAGGAATTAAATTCTTAAAATGTATAGCCATTCAACATCGAATTCTTAATTCTCTATTTCTTCAAATGAAGTAAATAATGTGTCGATTAAAATCACCAATGACACATGTTTTATGAACTATTGACCATATCTACAATAGTCACATTTAAATTGTTACTTTATTTAAAGCAAATTCTTCAAATTAAAATAGCCTTTACAACATATGAATAATTCTCCAGTACAATTCAATAGCAGATTACCATGATACCAACCTTAAATTACTGACACATTTAATTTTTATCAAACAAGTATATTGATAATAATTACAAAAAAAAAATATTACTTTCAACCAAATTGGGTTCTTCAATATCCCCCTTTGGATTTGTTATCAATACCCATTTCACTTTCAAAATCAATGTTTTCTTCTCCCCCTTGCTTGATAATAAAACCAAATAAATAAGTATGGGAAGGAATTCAACTCATCTAGTTCTGTAATAACTAAACTTCTTCTTTGCTCTCTTTGAATCTCCTCATTTCATAACAGACGCCACTTGTCAGAGATTCAAATTATTCTGGTTGAGAAAAGGAAAGAATCACCTTTCTTAAAGTAATGAGTCGCTAATTAATAATCTCTAAGTCTAAGTGGGCTAACCGAGTGTAGAAAATAAGAAAAGTCAATCTAGACATCGAAGTTGTTAGTAAATTTTTTCAGAATGCGATTCCAACACTTCAACGTTCTTCCAACACTTCAACGTTCTTTCAAGGGATGTCCAAAAGAATTTTTTTTAAAACAGGTCTCCTGCATTTATCTCAAAGAACATATTAAAAACATTCAATTGCAAGAATTTACTTCCCCTTTATCAATCCATTTTACTTTTTCCATCAAATTATAAGTTTCTCCACTTCTGATTCAGAATTTTTAATTATAAAGAGATGGGATAACATACCTTTTTTTAAATGACAAGCTTCAATTTCCATGATTTGAAAAAAAATTAGATAAATCCCTTACTAGATCTAAAAATGTTCATGTCATACTAATTGAGATATTAAAATTTGGTAATTGTTCACCTTTTCTCCCCTTGGGATGAGCTTCATTAATTTTCTTCATCATTATTAACTTTCTTCAAAGATGATCTTCAAGAACAATTTTAACAACAATTGAAATAAAGAATTCCATAATGGATAGACTTCTGAATGGTGTATAATATTTTTAACAACACTCATATTTTCAGGACCCCCTGAATATGTCTCACCTTCAATTCCATGAATAAAAGAAAAAACACAAAATATACATAGGAATAAGGTGGATCTTCAATGATTTTTCAGTTAGAACTGCAGGGATGAGATTTATCTCTCAACCTAGAAACTCCTTTTAATACTGCTCCATATTCATGAAAACTCATCATGTTTTCCCCTTCTTTGACTTTCCAAATTTTATTATTTAAGGACAACATGAACTTCTAGATTTATTCATATTTCATCTTAGATGTAATAGGCTTCTTCACATTAGCAATTAGTGCACTCTCATTCATCTATTCATATTCTAACTTCTTAGCCAATTCCAGATGCTCATGCCATATGACTAAACATTATTTTGGTACATGCTTAGACTTCTTCTTATGTGTACACTCCTTCACAGTATAATTTTTAGCATAAGAATCCAGCGATGCCATCATTTTTCATAGGTGTAGCTTTCATCACAGTTTTCTTAACTCTCTTCTTCTTCTCACATCCCAAGGAAGACTTTTATGCTTTGTTCTTTTCCTCTGCATTTATTGTGGTATTGTCTTCATATCAGTATATGCATAGTGAATAGTTAGAACATACTAGCACTCGTTATAATTGTGACCACTTTTGTTGAAATAATCATAGAAGACTTCAAGATGATCAAATCTATTCTTGATAGAAAAATTATTCTTTATATGTGAATTATGATTCAAGTTTGTAGAAATTATTTTTACATTAGATATTCTCCCCATTAGTGATAGACTCTTGTAATTATCATGCATAGAAAATTTATGCCAACATTCAATACCTTGATGCCCAAGTTTCCAACAGCACCAACAATAGCCAACAAATTTTAGTTTCTTCTTTTGTTCTATAACTTAGCTAGTTTTGACTTCTTGTTGATTTTGGATAATATGATTATTCAACTGAGCTCTTTGTAGGGAACAAGAATTCAAATTCTTCTTTATATCCACATTTGATGATATAATGTATTTTTCATCAGTCTTCTTCACCCATGTTTGAACAGAATTCCTTTTGGAACCTAAACTTGTAGATGAAACAATATTGGTAAAAACAAAAACTTATGGATCAAGGGTTACCTGTTTCAATGAGCTTGCAATAGATTTATCTTTCAATAATCTCAATATCTTCTTGTAACTTGAGTGAGTATTTTCAGAAGTAAGATTCTTTTCAGAATTACTCTTGGAAGATTTTATGATCTCGACATTTTGTGAAGATTCAGCTTGAATATTCTCTAAATTTCTGAACTTGTCCTCCAACTCAAGATATTTCAGATTTATATAATTATTCTAATCTTCAATTGATTTCACCAAATATTCACATTCTTTCTTGGAATTCATTAACTTTGTTTCCTTCATATTTTTCAAATTTACTTCCATTTCAAGACACTTCCTGTTGAGGAAATTTTTCTCATCTTCAACAACTATTATTTTTTCTTCCCATTGACTCTTCATTTTCTGAACTTGGTCATCATGCATTTAAATTACTTCCAGTATAGAATTATTCAAATTATTAATTCTCTGTCTTAACCTCAATCTAGGATTCTTTAACATTCATAGAGGTTTTGTGTAGTTTCTCCAATGAACGAATCACTTCTAAATAAACTTTCTCTGTCACATCCTTTTCATAAACAGTCCTTTGTAATTCATCTTCAATCAAAGTAAATCTTTCGTTGCAATGTAATACAGACTATTCTTTTGATTCCAAATGAGAGTCCTTAAGATTCATGATAGCTTTATGAGATTCTTCAAGTGTATGTATCATTAATGTAAGGACCTTCTCAGTAACTTCTTTCTCACACACATTTCTTTGCAATTTTTCTTTGATATAGGAGAAATGTTCATTGCGAAGAGATATAGTTTCTTCGTTGGCATCAATAATTTGTGAAAGAAGTTTACATATTTGAAACTTCTTTTCCAAATATTGATCATTAGCTTCCTTTTCAAGCTATGAATTTTCATTATATAGTCCCTTGATAAAAAAAATATGTAAGTGACAACTTCAGTAGGAACATTCTTCAGATAATTTTTGATTTCTGAATAAAAATCACTCAGTGATTCAATAAATTCTTCATTATCACTACTTGAACCGTACTCACCAAAAGGATCTTTATCAACTAATTTAACAAATAATGTTAATAAACTACCACTCTGACTACATCTAGTTTGTGATGTATCCTCTTTATTATTCAAAATATTTCTCAGCTTTCTTGCCTCTTTCTTTTATCTATTCTTCATTATTTTTACAGAAGTCTCGTTGTTGGCACTGACAGAGATAGGAATTGAATTATTCATCTGAGAAAACTCTGTTATGTATTCAAATTCAAATCTGCACTTTATATAAGTCTGATAAAAACAACTAATACAATAGGATAGATCCAATCATAGGTGAAACCTACGCTCTGATACCAATTGAATTACCTAGTGGATCATACAGGTACACTGAGACAGGGGGTGAATCAGTGTACACAAGTTTTTACCAATTTTCTTTTTTTTCAATTACCCCTTTTAATTGGAACATCTTCACTTGTTAGAGTGAATAGATGTTCCCTGTTAACAAACACAATTACACCATATGCAGTACTAAAAAATAAATGAAGCATAGCACGCAATATTTTTACAAGGTTCTCCCTTGATGTGAGTGACTACGTCCTTGTTGTGTTTGAGATGATCTGAGACACAAATTCTTCACTAAGAATCAATCAACAATTATAAGTGGGTTGGTCAGGTATGACCATGAAATCTTGGTGGGTAGGTATGAAACTTTTCCCAAATTATATTGGCATCCCACCAGTGTTATTTATACTTCCATCCCACTAGTGTTTCACATTTACAACACTAACACAATGAGTAAGATCACAAGATATTCAAGATGCCACTACAATACAAAAGTTGATCTTCCTCTTCGAACCACTGAGAATAAACTGATTCTGCAGCTGCTCACTACAACTGAAATTGTTCGACTGCCACTGAATATAATCAACAACACTTCATGATAGTATACTCATTATACTCTCCTGAATTGTAGATGATAATACTTCCAATTCAACGCACTGCAATATCAGAATGAACAATTGAAGATTCTCCAATACTCTGCAAGTTGACTTCTAATATAACGCTCTAGCTTAAATCTCAAAAACTCAATTCAAATTTATCATGCAATGTAAATTGCATGTGCCTTATGTAGGTAGAATTTCAATGCATGTTCTTACTTTTTTTATGTATTATTTCATGTGCATGAGAATACACACAGTGCATATACTTCTCTTATTGTAATGTTTCTGTTCACATTCACAAACACAGTTCTTTTACAAATTAGAACACCGCACGATTATTCCACTATAAATGCACATCATATTTTTTCACTGCACTGCCTTTATACATGTATATCGCATATTGCTTCTTCAATTTTCCTTCGTGTATTTTAACACTGTTGAAATTATTAAGTGTACACACTCAACAGGATGAATTCACACTATTTTGATTCCTTCAATACACGAGATGATCACTGCCCTCAATACTGAATCTCTACTATTATATGATGCACACACGCACACACTAAATATTCATACTTCCTGTATGAAAACTGTTCACTACCGATTTCATAGATTCGAATGAGAGTGTGCACTGTTTTATTTCTCCTTTACAAACCTATTTTTCACCACATGCACTACCTGTGTTCAAAGAATAAGTATCATACATGGGGAAAATTATGGGAATGGGTTTTAAAAAAAATTATGGAAAAGGGATAGGGTTTGAAATATTTTTAAAAATGGGTCTCCAGATGCGTGAACCCCGTTCACACATCTTCGACGTAGAGAGATGCGTGAACGGGGTTCACGCATCCTTCATCCCGTCTTTGAAGGATGTGTGAACCCCGTTCATGCATCCTAGCAACGATAGATGCGTGAACGAGGTTCACGCATCCTTTATGAATTCTGGCATTAATTTAATTAGATTTGATTCTAATTGATATATTAATTCTGTCATTAATTTAATATTTCTTCATTTACCTCCCACTAAAGAGAAACACTCATAAACATCATTTTTGAAATCTTATATAACTTCACCATGGATGATCTTCTTCAATACTTATTCTTACATATGCTAACACATTCTTAACCCTCTTAAGAATTGTTTCTTATTTTAGAAGAATATGAAATAAATCTTTTTCATAATGTCCATAATTTTATCACATGATGGAGGTATTTTAACAGTAAAATCCTCTAGTGAAGATTGTATACCAGTAAAACATGTGTCCTTTTATAAATTTTGAATATGTATTTTCTCAAAATTGGCCAAATGAACTTCTAATTCCATACATCTCATATTGTGGTTTTTTTATCTTCAATCATAATCATCTACTCTTCACAATTATTATTCATAGAAATTCTTCTTCATACAATTTAATTTTTTTAAACAAAGAATCATATTTCATGATTTTAGGATTCAAATCATTGAGATCAATAATATTTGTCAAGATTTCTTGATGTTCACAGATCTTTTCACCCAGAGTATTAATATTTATTAATGAATACCAAATATAAATTATTAATTTTGGAAGATAATTTGATGACAGAAAGACACTTATTAAAAAAAAGTAGAGCTCTATAAATGATAATAGTAATGCACATACATAATGTATCGTAAATCAAAAATCAACGTAATCTATGCTTCTGGCGTGGGTGCTCCTTTGTCCCACAGCCAGGTGTATACTGGACGCGTCCACGTCGTGTCCCTCTCTGTCTGCGCTCTGGCGGACGCTGCACATCATCCTCAGCACCCACCCCCACATCCTCCTGTGTGACAGGCGGTGGATGTACAGTTTCACTCTCGGTACCCTGTCCTGCATCTAATGATGGTGGAGGATAGCTGGAACTCTCACCAACATGGAAAGAAGATGGTTGTTGTGCTGTGGATGTCTGTAATAAAGAATTCCGGTCAACCTAGTCAGCGTCTGTATCTACCTGTGGTTGACTCGGAGAAGCTGGATGAGCATATGACTGATCATGTTGAATATCCTCCTCCTGTGGAAGACCAACATCTGACTGATCAAGCTGAACATCCTCCTCATGTGGAACAACAAGATCCATAACAGGGTCGTCACCCCCTGGTATATCTATATGAGCCTCAGCAGGCTCTGCAACCTCCTCAGCATGTGGTGGATCAAAGAAAATGTCACGATAAATCTCGTCCATCGAAAGAAGCAAATGTGATACGAGGATGTGAAAATATGCTTAGTCAAATACGATGTGCTCTACTGGATCAGACATGTGTAGTAGACGACATATACGAGCATCCTACGAAAAAAAATTATGTTGTTAAGTAATATGAATAAAAATTCCACTGAATTGTGGAAGGAACTATGTAAATCAGCTCATGAAAGCCTCATCTGTGTCGTGTCAGAAATCTGACTGGGGACCTATAGTACCAAGTTGCGTAATCCATGTGATCCACCAAATGAAAACACATTGCCCCCGCCCCTCGCAACTGGAAGTCCTGTCATCTATCCCATAAATCAATATATCAGGTGTGGTATCTCTTCCAATCAAAATCTCTCTTCCCTGACATCTTCAGAGAATGCAGTGAATCTAACTGACTGAGCTGGTCAGGAACAGGCTGAAAGAATCCGAACTACCACATAACTCTATCGGTTTGATGTCACTCGACTATATGAAAATGAATCAATGGAACCCTACAGGAGCCGATATCAAGCATCGCCGTACAAATGCTATTATCCAGAGTCTTCCATCGTACTGTACAACGATGCTTGCTATCGGCTCTTGTAGGGTTCCATTGATTCATTTTCATATAGTCAAGTGGCAAAAAACCGACAGAGTTATGAGGAAGTTCAGATTCTTTCAGCTTGTTCCTGACCCGCCCAGTCAATTAGATTCACTGCATTCCCTGAAGATGTCAAGGAAGAGAGATTTTGATTGGAGAAGATATGTAAATACCCGTAAAAATTCAAGGAATTTTTTTTGGAATTTTACAAGAACGCAGTTTCTGACGGCACCTGATTCCGAGGCCCGGTGTGCCCGGAATCATTTTCCAAAGTTTAGCTCGGGTACGTTCAGTGAACGAACGAGCAGGTTTTTCTAACTTTTGAACCGGTGCTCGGAATCGAATTCCGAGGACACCGATGGAATCGCAGCGCCGGTATTTGCTTAGAAATGCCTTTTCCGGAGTTGCGTTTTCTCGGGTGTGGTTTTTATTTTTTGGGATTAAGTTAAGAAATAAAATAAAAGTGGTGCGACACTTTATTTTATTTCACTTAAAGCCACTTAAGCTAAGTTAAGCGGATAAGGTGGAACCCACAATATCCTACCCACTTGGTAGGATATTTGTGAGGTGGGGCTCGCACGAGCCCCACCGTTTCTTCCCTCCTAAGTAACGCACCTGCAAACCCCCCTCTTTAATGAAAGTCAACCGTGCGTTTTTCTGGTTAAGAAACGCCCCATTAAATTGGGCAGTTAAATTGTTACAATTAATTTTTCGAATTAATTGTTCGTTTCTTATCTTTTGAATTTCAAAAGCTTAGGTTGATAATAAAATAAGTGTTGGACTTATTTTATTATGGTTGGGGTTGTGTTGTGATAAACCTTTGGGAGAAAAAGAGAAGATTCTTCGTTCTTCGACGAAGAACGCGAAGAACGCACCACCGCCGAATAAGAACGCGAAGAACGCACCACCGCCGACTAAGAACGCCAATCTCCGACGGCGGACGACGGCGAGTGACGCCTTCCTCAGAGATCACATAACGCCAACGGCGATTCTCTTCTTCCGCGACAATCTTCTTCTTCCACGGCGGTCCTCTTCTTCCGCGGCGGTCCTCTTCTTCCGCGACGGTTAATTCCGCGACGAACGCTCGTTCGACGACAGCGTTGAGGTAGGGATTTACTTTTATTTGTTAGTTCATGAAATCTTTCGTCGCTTCTCCTTTTCTTTGAACCGCCTGTTATCGTGATAACAGGAGGAGGTTGGACCGCACGAACACGGCCGACACTCCTCCCCTTTTTTGGTTGTTGGTATTGTCGCGGCGAGCACGGCAACGCGGTGCCGAAGCACCGCGCAGAATTTTGATAAGGAAAGGGGGAGAAGCGCGGCGCCGTCACGCCGTGCCGTTGAAGACGAACCAAGACGCGGCGCCGTCGCGCCGCACCGGAGAACCACTAAAGCACCGCGGCCGGAGCGGGGTCGCGACGGAGGGTCGCGGCCGGTTCCGGGCCGCGGCGGAACAACGGAACCGGCGGCCGGTACCGGGCCACCGGCGTCGGAGCAAGGGGACCGGCCTTGCCGGTCCCGTGGCGGTAGAAGCCGGCCGGCCGGAGCGGGTCGGTCGGACCATGGAGGAACCGGGGGTTCGAAACCCCCGGCTGGCCGGATGAAGCGGGCCCTTTATGGGGCCGCGGTTTACTTCACGCGGGGGCAGCACCCCCCGCCCCGAACGGTTTGGTCGTTCGGCTGAACCCCTGGCCAGCGCGCCGCGCGCCGGGTCGGCTGGCTGGCCGGTCCGCCAGACTGGGCCGCGCCTGGCCGGGCCGAGCCGCGCCCGGGCCGCGCCGCGCCGCGCCGGCCGGGCCAGGCCGCGCCCAAGCGGGTTGGACCCGGACCCGGGACGGGTCGACCAGGTTCGGGCCAACCCTGGGGGTATCAGGTCGGGTCGGACAGGGCCCGAACCCCCTAATATCGAACCTTATTCGGTCTGTTGCCTATAACTTGAGCTACGAGCTTTCGATCGACGCACCGTCAGTTGAGATGCGATTCTTGGATCGAGACGGTCGTTTCGGTATATCGCACTCAAGGTTTCAGAATACTTTGGGTTAGGCCGGGTTGGTTCGTACACGCAACCAACCGGGCCCTCAGAGCGGAAACGCTTATAACTTGACCTTCGGACGTCCGATTGACGTGCCGTCGACTTTGATGGATTCCTCTAAGTGAGACGGATCTTTTGGCTTACTCCGCCCGAGGTTTGGACGCAGGTGGAGTACGTTCGGGTTGGTTTTGAGTTAAAAACCAACCGGGCCCCTGGGACGAAAAAGCCAATAACTCTCAGATCGGGCGTCCGATTGACGCGCCGTCTGTGACGTTGAGTTCCTGTTGACGATACGGAACTTTTGGATACATCAAATCTGGACTATGTGTCAGTTGATGTATCAGCCTCTCGGCTCGTGGAGCGGACCCTCCCGAATGAGCTTGTTGTGTGCGGGAACCCTAGAGTTGGCTGCGACTGCGACGACGACGACGACTGTACAGAGATCCTCAGTGGATTCGACGGCGACGACTTCAGCACTCAGCGATCCTACGTGGATCAGTGATACAGATCCTGTGTGGGTACGATCCTGTGTGGGTCAGCGCTCAGCGGTCCTGTGTGGGCCAGCGCCTACAGATCCTGTGTGGGTCCGATCTTGTGTGGGTCTTTGCGGGGGTTAGTTACCTATCGATCCTGTGTGTGTCAGATCCTTTGTGGGTCATTGCGGGGGTTAGTTACCTATCGATCCTGTGTGGGTCAGATCCTTTGTGGGTCATTGCGGGGGTTAGTACCTATCGATCATTTGTGGGTCCGACGGCATAGATGAATCAGTGGATATATCTGATCATCTCTATCGTCATACGAAGAAGTATACCTGTGTGAGCTGAATCTTTACTTGCTTTCCTATGTGGATTACGTTATGCTTTCCTGTGTGGGTTGGGTTGTGGTTTCCTGTGTGGAATGGGTTGTACTTGAGCTTGGATGTTGGAGCCGAACGAGAATTGATGACTTAGGTATATGTATGGGCATATACCTAAGCAGTGTCGAATGTTGCTTCGTGATTGTATCTTTCCTTTGTGGATTATCCCTTGTGGATTCTGGGAGACCTTCGGGGGTCTCGGGGTCCCTACTGAGTAGCTTATACTCACCCCTGCACGGGCTATGTCTGCACTACGTTGTGTTGGTTGCAGACGATGGACAACGCTGATCGTGGTTGAGGCTTGCGGAGCAGGACGGTACCTGGAGGTGGACCACTGGGCGGGATGTACTCGGAGCGGACGGTTGGACCCGAGGAGCTGTGGAGGCTATCTGTACTCACCCTTCAGGTGAGACTTCCAGTGGGCGGCTCAACGTTGCGGCTTTACTTTCAGTTGTTGTTTTCCCTTTCGAGTTGTACTTTACTTTCAGTTTGGGTTTATATTATGACCCACTTACTTTTCCGCACTTACTGTTGTACCCAGTTTTACTTAGTGTTTACTTCTTCTGCTTGCTTGCTCTGTGGTGCTTGTTTACTTTACAAATGCAATGTCTTCCCTTTTTACCGAAATTTACGCCTTGGTGCCAGTCGCCAGCCTCTGGCCTATGGAAGGCGGGCTTGGAGTTGTCACGGCACGGGCCCCGAGGACGGGTCGTGACAAATTGGTATCAAATGAGTTCGATTCTACCGCAGAACTTTGGACTCTGATCTTTTTCTATGTGAAGCAATAGTGTTAAGCGTATTGGGTGTGGTTATCAGTCCAGGGAGTCCAGTGTTGGTGCGACGGCCGACGTATCCGTACACCAGGACCATGACTTCTGATTTCCGACTTAATGCACGAAAACATTGATTGCATGTGTGTTTCAAGTTTTCTTTGTGGTTACTTTGTGTCAGCTCACCAGGTATACTGTTCTGACTGTGGCGCACCTGTCTCTTTTCAGGATGGCCCCATGACGATAGCCATCTAGGGTTTCCAGAGTTGTGCGTGACGACAGCCCACCGAGCGACGAGGCCTCGGTACAGGGCCCTTTGACAGCTGAGGCACCAGCGGTGCCTTTACCCGCCGAGCCACCGATGCTTCCAGCCCCAGCCGCTGATGATGCACGTCGCCTTAGTGCACTGCACGAGTTCCAGCGCCAGCGACCGCCCAAGTTCCGTGGGGAGACGGACCCCAGGCAGCCGAGGACTGGCTGGAGGCTGTGGTACGGGTTTTCAAGTTAGTGAGGACACCAGCAGACCTCATGGTGATCCTCACAGCGAGCCTCCTGCACGCGGCAGCAGGCAGATGGTGGAGCTTGATGCTCTAGGTGCACGATGAGGCATCTCTTCTCTAGATGGACTTTGAGAGCCTCATCCGCTCGGAGTTCGTCCCAGCCACCCTCCGTGCGGTGCGCATCCAGGAGCTTCTACAGCTGCGGTAGGGCAGCTTGACAGTCGCCCAGTACTCGGCGAGATTTACCGATCTCTCGCAGTACTCGACAGACATGGTACGGGACCCATTCTTCTGGTCCCGGACCTTTGAGCAGGGATTGAGGCATGAGATCAGGGCATCGCTGATCTCCCTCAGCATTCCGACTCAGGCAGGAGTACTGGAGCGAGCTCTTCTCATCGAGAGCTTTCTTGCTAAGTCTACACCAGCGGCGAGACCTACCGCAGGGCGACACGTGGCGGAGTCTTATGCATCCGGCAGTAGACAGATGTCGCAGAGGTCCAAGCGGGTCAGGCCATCGGGCGGACGACCACAGGATACTGGCTCGGAGGTGCGGGGCACACGCAGCAGAACCAGTCCTACGAGTGGAAGACAGTGCTATGCATGCGGCGGGCAGGGCCACATGGCTCGTGACTGCCCGACCCGCTATGCAGAGGAGCAGCAGACGGTTGAGGAACCACCTAGGAAGAGGTAGAGGTTTGACCGTGGCGGTCCGCAGGGAGCAGGCGGATGAGTCAGAGGAACTGGCCGAGCAGCAGGTGGTGGGCGATACTTTGAGGCTCTACCACCACCACCACCAGGAGGTCCACCCCAACCTCAGGGGAGAGCACAGCTTCAGGCAGCTGAAGCTTACGATCATGGAGCTCCGGAAGCAGGTGGACAAGTGCGGGTCTAGCTCCAGGCATAGAGGCCTTTGCCCATTATGTCTTTATCTTCGTTGTTTGTGTTGCCTTGAGTCCTTGTACTTTGAGTTGAAGTAATAAAAGACGCTTGCTTTAGTGACGTTTGCTTTCTTGTCTTTTGTTTGTTAATACTAAGAGGTGCCGGTTAAAAACTGTTGACTTGACCCTCACTTGCGAGATTCTTACTAGAGGAGACCGAGTGACCACACACTGATGCCGACAGTGTGACTCAACCCTTGGAGGCGAGAGTAACGGTTGGATCTCTTGGTAGCAGCGTCGAGGCCTTACGACGTCATCCATGCCATGAATTAACTAATCATGATGGAATTGACTGTATTAGGCAAGGAACGTGGTTCATCCAGGGGATGAGACCAGATTTCCTTTTTCGGCAAAGGAGAAATCTTTGCAGCTTTGCAGAACGTTAAGGAGGAAGGGGCAACCCTTCGTGTGGTCAGACAGATGTCAGCAGAGCTTCCAGGAGCTGAGACAGAGATTGACCAGCGCGCCTATCTTGAGGTTGCCGGAGGAGGGAGTAGGGTACGTAGTTTACTGCGATGCATCAGGGACTGGACTCGGATGTGTCCTGATGCAGGAGCGGGCCGTGATCGCCTATGGATCACGTCAGTTGAGGCAACATGAGCAGAACTACGCTACCCATGACCTGAAATTAGCAGCAGTGGTCTTCGCTCTGAAGATGTGGCGACACTATCTGATGGGTGAGTGCTTTACAGTCTATTCTGACCATCAGAGTCTCAGGTACATCTTCTCGCAGAAGGACCTGAACCCGAGACAGCGGTGATGGCTCGAGTTCCTCCAGGACTATGACTTTGAGATAGTCTATACTCCTAGAAAGGGGAACGTGGTAGCTGATGCTCTCAGCAGGAGGACGGGCATTCAGCTACTTGAGGAGGCGACATCGCAGCTAGCTGCTTTGCAGATATCCTTTGTGGATAGGGATGGAGCAGTCTTCCTTCAGTCACTCACAGTCACTCCTCCACTACTGCAGTGGGTCAGAGAGGCACAGCGTGGGGACACCGATTGTGAGACGCGGCATGCGCAGATATCCTCAGGACAGGCACCTGATGGATTCTCTGTAGGAGGAGAGCACGACATCCTTTTCAGAGGACGTACCTTGGTACCAGTTGCTTTACGGGAGGAGGTGCTGAGAGAGTTTCACACTTCTCCCCTGGCGGTACATCCTGGAGTGACAAAGATGTACCAGGATCTTAGACGACAACACTGGTGTTCGGGCATGAAGAAGGTTGTGGCAGAGTTTGTTTCTCAGTGCCTCACCTGCCAGCAGGTGAAGGCAGAGCATCAGGTACCAGCAGGCTTGGTACAACCCTTGGAGGTCCCGGAGTGGAAGTGGGACGAAATATCTATGGACTTCGTGACAGGACTTCCACGCACTTCCAGAGGTCACGACTCCATTTGGGTGATTGTCGACCGACGCACCAAGTCGGCTCACTTCTTACCCATCATAGAGTAGGGCTCAGTGGAGAGCTTGGGACGTCTCTACGTTCAGGAGATTGTACGGCTTCACGGTGTGCCATCATCTATCGTCTCCGATCGAGATGCTCGCTTTACTTCCCGGCTTTGGAAGGGGTTGCAGGAGGTGTTGGGGACACAGCTACGTCTGAGCACCGCCTTTCACCCTCAGACGGATGGTCAGACAGAAAGGACCATTCAAACTCTCGAGGACATGCTCCGCGCATGTGTCCTTGACTTTGGTCACAGCTGGGAGGACCACCTACCCTTGGTGGAGTTCGCGTACAACAACAGCTACCACACCACCATCGGGATGGCACCATACGAGGCGTTGTACGGCCGACCTTGCAGATCTCCTTTGTGTTGGACAGACCCTAGAGAGTCAGCACTTGTGGGACCGGAAATGGTCCAGGCCACGACAGAGAAGGTCCAGCTCATCCAGGAGCGGATGAGGACAGCTCAGAGCTGGCAGAAGTCTTATGCTGATAGGAGGCGGAGGCCACTAGAGTTTGAGGATGGCGACCACGTCTTCTTGCGGGTCTCACCTCGATGTGGATTACAGAGATTTGGCCGAGGCGACAAGTTGTCTCCTCGCTTCATCGGACCGTTCCAGGTCCTCAGCAGGATTGGCGATGTGGCTTATCGTCTGGCTCTACCACCTCAGTTGCACCGGGTGCATGACGACTTCCACGTATCTCAGCTAAGGAGATACGTGCACGACCCGACGCATATCATTTACCATGGGGAGCTGGACGTTGATGATGGGGTGATTTTTGCGGAGGTCCCGGTGGAGATTGAGGATCGACAGGAGCGGGTCCTACGTGGACGATCGATCCCTCTAGTGCGCATCAGATGGCAGCACGGGAACCTCCAGGAGAGCACTTGGGAGCGGGAGGCTCAGATGCGTGCTCAGTACCCACATTTGTTTCCCTAGTTTATGATGTATCTTTACGGGGACGTAAAGCCCTGAGGTGGGAGTGATGTAAAGACCCGTAAAAATTCAAGGAATTTTTTTTTTGGAATTTTACAAGAATGCAGTTTCTGACGGCACCTGATTCCGAGGCCCGGTGTGCCCAAAATTATTTTCCAAAGTTTAGCTCAGGTACGTTCCGTGAACGAACGAGCGGGTTTTTCTAACTTTTGAACCGGTGCTCGGAATCGAATTCCGATGACACCGATGGAATCGCAGCGCCGATATTTTCTTAGAAATGCCTTTTTCAGAGTTGCGTTTGCTCGGGTGTGGTTTTTAGTTTTTGGGATTAAGTTAAGAAATAAAATAAAAGTGCTGTGACACTTTATTTTATTTCACTTAAAGCCACTTAAGCTAAGTTAATCGGATAAGGTGGAACCCACAATATCCTACCCACTTTGTAGGATATTTGTGAGGTGGGCCCCGCACGAGCCCCACCATCTCTTCCCTCCTAAGTAACGCACCCGCAAACCCCCCTCTTTAATGAAAGTCAACCGTGTGTTTTTCTGGTTAAGAAACGCCCCATTAAATTGGGCAGTTAAATTGTTATAATTAATTCTTCGAATTAATTGTTCGTTTATTATCTTTTGAATTTCAAAAGTTTAGGTTGATAATAAAATAAGTGTTGGACTTATTTTATTATGGTTGGGGTTGTGTTGTGATAAACCTTTGGGCGAAAAAGAGAAGATTCTTCGTTCTTCGACGAAGAACGCGAAGAACGCACCACTGCCGACGAAGAACGCGAAGAACGCACCACCGCCGACGAAGAACGCCAATCTCCGACGGCGGACGGCGGCGAGTGACGCCTTCCTCAGAGATCACATAACGCCAACGGCAATTCTCTTCTTCTGCGGCGATCTTCTTCTTTCGCGGCGGTCCTCTTCTTCCGCGGCGGTCCTCTTCTTCCGCGACGGTTAATTCCGCGACGAACGCTCGTTCGACGACAGCGTTGAGGTAGGGATTTACTTTTATTTGTTAGTTCGTGAAACCTTCCGTCGCTTCTCCTTTTCTTTGAACCGCCTGTTATCGTGATAATGGGAGGAGGTCGGACCGCACGAACACGGCCGACACTCCTCCCCTTTTTTGGTTGTTGGTATTGTCGCGGCGAGCACGGCAACACGGTGCCGAAGCACCGCGCAGAATTTTGATAAGGAAAGGGGGAGAAGCGCGGCGCCGTCGCGCCGCGCCGTTGAAGACGAACCAAGACGCGGCGCCGTCGCGTCGCGCCGTTGAAAACGAACCAAAGATGTGGCGCCGTCGCGCCGCACCGGAGAACCACTAAAGCACTGTGGCCGGAGCGGGGCCGCGGCCGGTTCCGGGCCGCGGCGGAACAGCGGAACCGGCGGCCGGTACCGGGCCGCCGGCGTCAGAGCAAGGGGACCGGCCTTGCCGGTCCCGTGGCGGTAGAAGCCGGCCGGACCATGGAGGAACCGGGGGTTCGAAACCCCTGGCTGGCCGGACGAAGCGGCCCCATTACGGGGTCGCGGTTTACTTCACGCGGGGGCAGCACCCCCCGCCCCGAACGGTTCGGCCGTTCGGCCGAACCCCTGGCCAGCGCGCCCAGTGCGCCGCGCGCCGGGCCGGCTGCCTGGCCGGTCCGCCAGACCGGGCCGCGCCTGGCCGGGCCGGGCCGCGCCCTGGCCGGTCTGCCAGGCCGGGCCGCACCCAAGAGGGCTGGACCCGGACCCGGGACGGGTCGACCAGGTTCGGGCCAACCCTGGGGGTATCGGGTCGGGTCGAACCGGGCCTGAACCCCCTAATACCGAACCTTATTCGGTCTGTTGCCCATAACTTGAGCTACAAGCCTCCGATCGACGCACCGTCAGTTGCGATGCGATCCTTGGATCGAGACGGCTGTTTCGGTATATCACACTCAAGGTTTCAGAATACTTTGGGTTCGGACGGGTTGGTTCGTACACGAAACCAACCGGGCCCTCGGAGCGGAAACACTTATAACTTGAGCACCGGACGTCTGATTGACGTGCCGTCGACTTTGATGGATTCCTCTAAGTGAGATGGATCTTTTGTCTTACTCCGCCCGAGGTTTGGATGCAGGTGGAGTACGTTCGGGTTGGTTTTGACTTAAAAACCAACCGGGCCCCTGGGACGAAAAAGCCAATAACTCTCAGACCGGGCGTCCGATTGACGCGCCGTCTGTGACGTTGAGTTCCTGTTGACGATACGGATCTTCTGGATACATCAACTCTGGACTATGTGTCAGTTGATGTATCAGCCTCTCGGCTCGTGGAGCGGACCCTCCCGAACGAGCTTGCTGTGTGCGGGAACCCTAGAGCTGGCTGCGACTGCGACGACGACGACGACGACTGTACAGAGATCCTCAGTGGATTCGACGGCGACGACTTCATCACTCAGCGATCCTACGTGGATCAGTGCTACAAATCCTGTGTGGGTCCGATCCTATGTGGGTCAGCGTTCAGTGGTCCTGTGTGGGCCAGCGCCTACAGATCATGTGTGGGTCCGATCCTGTGTGGGTCTTTGCGGGGGTTAGTTACCTATCGATCTTGTGTGTGTCAGATCCTTTGTGGGTCATTGCGAGGGTTAGTTACCTATCGATCCTGTGTGGGTCAGATCCTTTGTGGGTCATTGTGGGGGTTAGTTACCTATCGATCATGTGTGGGTCAGATCCTTTGTGGATTATCCCTTGTGGATTCTGGGAGACCTTCGGGGGTCTCAGGGTCCCTACTGAGTAGCTTATACTCACCTCTGCACAGGCTATGCCCGCACTACGTTGTGTTGGTTGCAGACGATGGACAGCGCTGATCGTGGTTGAGGCTTGCGGAGCAGGACGGTACCTGAAGGTGGACCACTGGGCGGGACGTACTCGGAGCGGACGGTTGGACCCGAGGAGCTGTGGAGGCTATCTGTACTCACCCTTCAGGTGGGACTTCCAGTGGGCGGCTCGACGTTGCGGCTTTAATTTCAGTTGTTGTTTTCCCTTTCAAGTTGTACTTTACTTTCAGTTTGGGTTTGTATTCTGGTCCACTTACTTTTCCGCACTTACTGTTGTACCCAGTTTTACTTAGTGTTTACTTCTTCTGCTTGTTTGTTATGTGGTGCTTGTTTACTTTACAAAGGCAATGTCTTCCCTTTTTACCGGAATTTACGCCTTGGTGCTAGTCGCCAGCCCCTGGCCTATGGAAGGCGGGCTTGGGGTTGTCACAGCACAGGCCCCGAGGATGGGTCATGACAAGATACCACGCCAGATATATTGATTTATGGGATAGATGACAGGACCTCCAGTTGCGAGGGGCGGGGAAAATGCATTTTCATTTGGTGGATCACATGGATTACGCATCTTGGTACTACAGGTCCCCAGTCAGATTTCTGACACAACACGGATGAGGCTTTCATGAGCTGGTATACATAGTTCCTTCCACAATTCAGTGGAATTTTTATTCATATTACTTAACAACATAATTTTTTTCATAGGATGCGTGTATCTGTCGTCTACTACACATGTCTGGTCCAGTATAGCACACCGTATTTGACCCATCAAATTTTCACACCCTTGTATCGAAGTTGCTTCCTTCGATGGACGAAATTTATCATGGAATTTTCTTTGATCCACCACATGTTAAGGCTGTGGAGCCTGATGAGGCTCATATAGATGTGTCAGGGGTGACGACCCTGTTGTGGATCTTGATGTTCCACATGAGGATGTTCAGCTTGATCAGTCAGATGTTGGTCTTCCACAGGAGGAGGGTATTCGACATGATCAGCCATATGCTCCTCCGGCTTCTCCGGCTCAGCCACAGGTAGATACAGACGCTGACTGGGTTGACCTAGATTCTTTATTACAAACATCCACAACATAGCAGTCATCTTCTTTCCATGTTGGTGAGAGTTCCAGCCAGCCTCCACTATCATTAGATGTAGGATAGGGTACAGACAGTGAGACTGTACATCCACCGCCTGTCACACAGGAGGATATGGGGGTGGCTACTGAGGATGATGTACAGCGTCTGCCAGAGCGTTGACAGAGACGGACACGACGTGGACACGTCCAGTATACACCTGGCTGTGGGACAGAAGAGCATCTACGCCAGAGGTGTATATTATGTTGATTTTTGATTTACGATACATTATGCATGTGCATTACTGTTATCATTTATAGAGTACTACTTTTTTTAATAAGTGTCTTACTATCATCAAATTATCTTCTAAAATTAATAATTTCTATTTGGTATTCGTTAATAAATATTAATACTCTAGATGAAAAGATTTGTGAACATCAAGAAATATTGACAAATATTATTGATCTCAATGAGTTGAATCCTAAAATCACGGAACATGGTTCTTTGTTTAAAAAAATTAAATTGCATGAAGAAGAATTTCTAGGAATAATAATTGTGAAGAGTAGATGATTATGATTGAAGATAAAAAAACCACAATATGAGATGTATGAAATTAGAAGTTCATTTGGCCAATTTTGAGAAAATACATATTCAAACTTTATAAAAAGACACATGTTTTACTGGTACGCAATCTTCATTGGAAGATTTTACTATTAAAATACCTTCATGTGATAAAATTATGGACATTATGAAAAAGATTTATTTCATATTCTTCTAAAATAAGAAACAATCCTTAAGAGGGTTAAGAATGTGTTAGCATATGTAAGAATAAGTGTTGAAGAATATCATCATTGGTGAAGTTATATAAGATTTCAAAACTGATGCTTATAAGTGTTTCTCTTTAGAGGGAGGTAAATGAAGAAATATTAAATTAATGCCAGAATTAATATATCGATTAGAATCAAATCTAATTACTGTAGAACATTCAGGAAGATCATGTTATAGAAATATAAATGTTTTTCTAAATCTCTCTTCATTTGTTAACAAAAAAAAATACTGAATAGAAAGTGGTTGTAATTGAATTAATCAAATACATAAGAAATTTTTGCTTCTAAATAAATGATGATTTTTTTAACCTTTCTGTAGGATGCGTGAACGGGGTTCACGCATCCTTTAAAAACTTCATAAAGGATGTGTGAACCCCGTTCACGCATCTATCGTTGCTAGGATGCGTGAACGGGGTTCACGCATCCTTCGAAGACGGGATGAAGTATGCGTGAACCCTGTTTACACATCTCTCCGCGTATTTTTTGGGTTTTACAAAAAAAATTGGGGAAAGGGGATCAGGGTTCCGGTATTTTTAAAAATGGGACTTGAATGCGTGAATGTCGTTCACGCATCCTTTACCGCGGAAAGATGCGTGAACGACGTTCACGCATCCACCCGAGAGGAGGGATGCGAGAACGACGTTCACGCATCCCACAGAGAGCTAAAAACATTTTTCTTTTGTCATGTCATCATCCCCATGTTGTCCCCTCCATGAACCATTCCAACATCATCAGGCTATGGCCACTTCCAAAGCCACCTTACATGTATGATAAGACCATCGGGCACATCTGTGTCCCCTATTGAGTTTTCATACCCATGGTAAGCGTATTCACGTGTGTAACCTCCACAGAAAGGTAGAACTATGAAGTTGTTTTCAATTTTACATTCACTTGGTAACACAGGTCCCGACCTTGAGGTGCTCATGTAAACCTCCCCATTCTAGGGATTGAGGGGAACCACTGGCCTTTCCCTTAAATGAGGATTGGTGATGAACATCCCCCCCCCCAGAATCAATTTTTGGGCACCCCTCCTCAGGTAATCCATTGTTCTTTCTTGCAGGAGGTCATGTTATTTCTCATCTTCACCTCTTCCTGAGACATATATGGATATGTCATCACCTCTGAATATATAAGATATGAAAACAAAATAGAATACATGAACACTCAAATCTCGTTTTCTCTCCCTTTGGGATCTAGAACCATACATCAGCGGATAGGACGGTCACACAATCTTCTAAAATGGGCCTCATATATAGCGTATACCACCATCATGCCCCCTCAAACGGTCATCTTCCATGCATACGTATCAACCATTGAACTATGTGGACTTTTATTCCCAACTAACTAGGATACGTAGGAAGCCTGCATGAGGTCCAAAACCAACATCCAAGTCCTTCATAATCTTATATGGGAAACATTCCTTGTAGGGTCACATCTACCCAGGAGACCATATCTATATTGGGTTCCTTAAGATCCTTGTTATAAGTCTCACACTATACTTTGACCAGGAAACTATCTCTTATATTTCCTTGTCACATGAAATACATTATCCATCCACAAAACAATACATTGATGGTGAACCTTGAATACATATAGATTTATCCATTGATGGAGAACCTCAAATACTTACTAATGATTCCAAACTCATGCATACCAATGATTGGTCATTATGTCAAGGTTATCCTTAATTTATACACTTGGGAATGAACCAAGTATTCGTGAACATATCTTAAATCTATAAGAGAGTCTCGGAATAAGAATAGTTCTGCCCAAAAGGGCGTGCTGAGCTTGAATTCTCATCCACTCAACCAATGTGATTTGTTAAGTGTCATTAGACAAGTTACCTAGTGAACACTTACCTTTGAATTGTAGGTCCATAAATCATTGATATAAGATCCATTAGGAATTTTCGGCTCCATGAACTAAACTTGTTGGAGATCATTCGGAAATAGTGGACCTGATGTAAATGATTGTAAAAAAATCAACCCATGCATTCAACTATCATGACAAGTTACCTAGTGAACAGTTTACTTTTTTGTTAACAAAGGAAGAGGGATTTAGAAAAACATTCATCTTTTAATAACATGATCTTCATGAACATTCTACAATAATTAGGTTTGATTCTAATGAATATACTAATTCTGGCAGTAATTTTATATTTCTTCATTTATCTCCCCTTCAAGGGAAACACTCATAAACATCTTTATAATGGTGAATTTTTCCAATAATGGTTTTCAAGATGTTCTAATACAGAGAATACACTAGAATTAGTAAGACACTTATTAATAACATGATCTTCAAGTTCACGCATCTTTTCATCCAGAATCTATTTGATTTCAAAATAATTAATTTTTATTAATTAATTTAATCATATTAATTATTATACATATATATATTGGTAGATAATTTGATAACAGTAAGACACTTATTAAAAAAAGAATAGAAGTCTATAAATGATAACAATAAGACACATACAAAATGTATCATAAATCAAATATCAACCTAATCTACACCTCTGACGTGAATGCTCCTCTGTCCCACAACCAGGCGTATACTGGATGCGCCCACGTCGTGTCTGTCTATGTCTGTGCTCTGGCGTACGCTGCGCATCCTCATCGACAACCACCTCCACATCCTCCTGTGTGACAGGCGGTGGATGTACAGTCTCAATGTCTGTACCCTGGCCCGCATCTAAGGATAGTGGAAGCTGGCTGGAACTCTCACCAACATAGGAAGTAGATGGCTGCTCTGCTACGAATGACTGCAATAAAGCATCGAACTCACTCCAGTCATCGTCTGTAAGTACCTGTAGCTGTGCCTGAGTAGCTGGAGGAGCATCTGATTGATCATGCTGAACACCCTCCTCCAGTGGAACAATATCATGTGGTCGAGCAAGTTGGACACCCTCCTCATGTGGAACAACAACATTCATAACAGGATCGTCACCCCCAGGTACATCTATGTGAGGCTCAGCAGGCTCCGCGGCCTCCGCAGCAGGTGGTGAACCAAAGAAAATGGCATGATAAATCTCGTCCATCGACGGAAGCAGTTGTCCCGCAAGGGTGTAAAAATATGTCGGGTCAAAGACAGCTCTCTCCACTGGATCAGACATATGAAGTAGATGACAAATACGAGCATCCTGCAAAAACAAATTCCGTTGTTAACTAATATGAATAAAAAATATGTTGAACAGTGGAAGGAAGAATGCATACCAACTCATGAAAGTCTCGTCCGTGCCGTGTCAGAAATCTGATCGGGGACCTGATGTACCAACCTGCATAATCCATCGGATCCGTCAAATGAAAACGTAATGTCCCTGCCCCTCGCAACTGGGACTCTCGTCGTCTATCCCATAACGCATCATATCTGGCACGGTAGCTCCTCCAATCAAAATCTCTCTTCCCTGACATCTTCAGGGAATGCAATGAATCCAAATGACTGGGCGGGTCAGGAACTGGTTGAAGGAATCCAAACTGTCTCATAACCCTATCCGTCTGATGCCACTCGACTCTATGAAAATGAATCAGTGGAACCTTGCAGGAGCCGATAGCAAGCATCGATGTACAGTACGGCGACAGACTCTGAAGGACAGCATCTGTATATGGCATCCATGTAATCTGAAAGAAAAAATAAATAATCAATTAATAAATGAATAGATGTACAATAAAGAGTAAAGATTTAACAATATAAATAATAATCACTTACATCGTATGGTCGAATGCTGTCTAACATAAGTCTGTAGGCGTGAACATCATGTCTGAAAGAATCTGAATGTCGATGCGCCTAACTCCACCTGTAGATAACATTTTTATTTTTACATTTCATAATAGAATCTTATACAATTAAGTTAGATATTAGAAGGAATTAATAACATACCAACGTCCATGTGGAGCCTCTGCTACAATATCAATGGGTAATGGTGCACGGGCATGTGGAGGTAAACGAGGGATGTGCTCCCATACCCACATCTGCAGAAGAACCATGCATCCTGTGATCTGCATCTTATCGATGTGACATGCACTGCATAGGGCCATGTATGTATATGCTAGGCAGGCAGACCCCCAACTATACCGGCCTGCCTGGTCCAAATCCTCCAAAAAAGATAAATACATCAGGTGCACAAAAGTAGTATAGTGGTCAACAAAAAGTGTTCCACCTATCAGCCTCAAAATATATGCGCGTGCAAATCGCAACACAGTGACGTCATCAGCATCATCTGGTAAATGTGTGAAGTGCTAGTCTAACCAAGGCATCCGCAATCTACCACCGATGATGGTCCTGCCATCATCCTGGACCTCTATGCTCAGTAGTCTATGAACAAGCTCAGGCAAATCTGATGGAACTCGGTCTGTCAGAGCATGTCCGTCGATAGGGAGGCCCAACATAATGGCAACATCCTGTAACGTAATAGTCATCTCCCCCTCACTGAAATAGAACGTATGCGACTCTGGCCTCCATCTCTCTACAAGTGCGACAATGAGTTGATGATCAAGAAATGTGAAGTCGCACATCGCAACTCCATAGAATCAAGCTTGACGAAGATGAGGAACGATAGCGGGAGGTGGTGCAGTATGATGGAAATGGTGAGATCTGTGTACACTAGGACGTCCCTCTAAAAGCAATCGCGATACATGAGTAGCATAAGATGTAAGCAATGGAAAACATGTCATCTGCACACATGATATCATCGTTACTTTTTAATAGTGAATTGAATAAAAATTGTAAACTTTTATTTAAAAAAAAATCTACAACAATCAAAATAAGGTAGAAAATAAAGTAGCAGTGATGATTGAGAACCGTTATCCTGGGGCTTTGTTTCAACCCATGGTTTCCCCAAGTGGATGTTGTATGATGTCTTGATGGATTTCAACACATGTCTACACAAATTCAAAAATGAGACAGACCAAAATAATTTGTTGTGGATATATGATAGCCTAGAGGAGACTACTTAGGACCTATAAGCACAAAATTCAAAAATGAGACAAACCAAAATAGTTTTAGTATCATTTATTTATGATAAAATCCAAAAATGGGACAAACCAAAATTCAAACATCACAAAAATGGAGCAGGTCAGAAATAAAAGGATTCAATGTAACATCTCAAGTAAGTAATGAATAATAGATATTCCTATTTATGTCTATTCATGAATTGTATAGTGTTTTAGAGGCTTAAAATGAGAATAAATCTAATCTTAAGCATGGAATAAACTAATATTTTTAAAAGATTGTTTTACTGCCTTTTGATGGCAAACCATTATTAAATCAAACTTTTGACAATTTTATAAGCTCTATTTGTTAAAATAAACTTATTATTTATGATTGTGACATTGAAATTTACATTGGATAATTTTTTGGTATTTTTCTGACAATATTAATTTTTTAATGAATAGTGAAAAATACTGCATTTTACATCAAAACTACATTTTTCATCTAATTTAATTATGTGGTTAGATTATCTTTATAGTTGGTTTTAAAGTGTTATTAGAATATATTTTTACCATTTAATCCAATGGTGGTCATTATAATTAGTTTCACATTGGAATTGAGCATAAACAAGTACCAAACTTTTCATAGATATTGTTTCTAAAAAAACCTGCTATTTGTTTTGACAACAGAAATTATTTTTAAATTAATTATTGCAATTTTTGTGTTTGGAATTTGGTAAAACTGGTTACATATTTGGAATCAGAAGGTATAAATTATGTAATCAAGACTCTTGTTTTTGGATTTTTGTAAATAGTAACGACGGTAATTATCGTTAATTGTCTTGATTAATTAGTAATCGGGTAGTTAAGGATAATAAAATAATATCATAATAATAAAAAATGACACCAACATGTGTCCTAATGCTACTGGTTGTGTCATGGCCGACCATGGGATGCCTTGTGCCAAAATTGGGGACCCCATGGAATCACTTTTGTGTGATAATGACTTTTTATCTTTTTATTTTTTAAAAAAGTTAAATATAACAAAGAATGTATCACCTGAGTAAAATATTTTTAATTTTGTCTACACAAATGATCTATTGTACTATAAATAGTCATTGGAAAGCTAAAAAGACTTCCTACATCATAGTATTTTTTTATAATTTTTAGACATTAAATAAATTAAATTATATATGACATCATGATGATGGAGCGATTACCTCATTAATGAACAATTTAAATAAAATGAAAAGATAATTTAAAATCTAAGACTTACACTTGTCAAAGACCTATTGGATGAGTATATTTTGAATCCTTATCACCTTATCCTCGAAATACATCAATGTGAGACCTTTAAAATCTGAAACTCATTTGAAAATAAAGTAACATTTTATACATTTCCAAGAGTGTCCCTCCTCTCCTCTTATAAAAGGCTCACACCTCTACCTTCTTACCCACACTTCTCAAGCATTTGGCTCGGCCAAGCCTTGCTCATTTTATCTCTCTACATCCCTCTCTTCATCCTAGAAGTCTTACCTTAGGCAAAAAGCTCTTCAAGAAACCATTTTGGTTCAAACCAAGAAGAGTTACCCGATTTAAAGGTAAAGTCATCTCTAATGTTCTTTTGTTTTATTTTGCTTCTCCAACCCCCTAAACTCTTTTTATTCATTTCTTTTGTAACAACACCAGTATCTTTAATATACTAGGATGTTGTTATAAGAAGGATTCGAGCTACACTTACACACACCTTCATCTAATGGTTAAAGAGCATATTGTTTCCGTGGATGACGAATTTCTGCCTCACGAAACGATGATTGTTCAATATTCTTCAAACACCTTCAAAGGTGGTCATTAAGACGGCACTATATTTATATATGATATATAATATGTTTATGTTTTCCTTAAACTTCTGTATTTTTCATTTTTGGCATACCTTTATGGTTTCCATTATGGGTAAACGTGATATCTTCATTTTAGGAAGTGCGGACTACCGCCCCCTCAAAGTGATTTGATTCGTTAATGTCATATGTGGGACGTATAAAGGATGGAGTTAATGATATTATATATGATATTATACTGGAATTATAATATACCTTTATATCATTATGATTCCATTCTATAAAATATGAAATAGAAATGAAAGTAGCGTTCATGCGTACGTACGGCTTACCGTCTCCATGAACGGTGCATTTCATTTCTTACCTCTAAATGTTATGTAATATTATAAATGCATGTATATACTGAATATATATGATATATATGATATCTACATCATGAATATAACTCTGGATATAATGGATACATGAACAACTTGTAATTAAAAAGAGTTTATTTTTGACTCAAGTACCAATGATCGTTAAAACGACCGTTATTAACTTAAATAATTACACAGTGTTCATGACATGGTAATAAGTAATATAAAAGGAATAATGAACTTAAAAAAGTTCTTAAGCAAGTAGAAATTAACTCAAGTTTATTATTCAGGAGATTAAAGAACGATCGAGTCAAGTCGGATACGAGGTAAAGGACTTCGTCTCAATCTCATTTCATTAAGGCATATTATGTTTTATACATAACTTTCTTTTATACGGTGTATAAACCCCTTTGACTTTTACGTTTATTCAAAAGGAATCTTTTTTATACGAAGCGTTTACTAAACGACAAAAGGAGATGTTTTTTTTTGTCGTACGTATGCAGCGACAACGACTTCTCTGCCGTCGTGACCATTATTTGAGCTTCGACTTCCTCTACAAGTCATAACTTCTTTTAAAATGAAAAATAAATACCAAGTTTTACTTTTATTTTATTTTGGTATTGAAAATGGTTTTCATAATGTTTTTATATCAATGTGTTGTATTGATATCTTGTGATTGAAAAGTGGAAATGTTATGTTTTCTTTATACATGTTTTATGTGATACAATTATGTTATGGTTCTTGGGCATTGTTATGAAGACGGGTGGTTCCGTGATAAACTAAGGGCGGGTGAGCCCGATATAGCTCTCTAATGCATTGGGTAACGCGAAGGAGTTAAACGTTAAGGTTTCTCCGAAGAGATTTAGGGAATATACTGTGATGGGTATTCCAAACGTAACCATGAAGGTTACTCCCTATGTAAGAATGTTATGAATGCCTCAAGTTACTTTTATGTCTTATGATTTCTATGATTTATTCATGATTTGATGAGATATGTTACAGTGATTATGTTTTATGAGTAAAGTATGATTTCATACATGGACTAATGTTTTCATTTCGTACTTTTATATCCCTTATTGAGTTTTTTATGCTCATCCCAAGTTTTTGAAATGTTTTTCACAGGTCAAGGGAAAAGTACATGATGTGATGATAGTGTCAAGGAAGTGTCAAGAAGGAATCCATGTTTTATTTTAAATATGTTTCCGTTGATGGGAAAAATGAGTACTATCTTTTATGTAACCACTTTGTTTAAATGTGGAATGTAAAGCATGTTTTATGATCTAATTCTCTAAAACTCTAAACCTGAAAAGATCATCAACGTGTATTCTTGAAGTAACTCAAGATTAAGTAATGTTTAAGGCTGGGGCCTTATATTCAATAACGAAACATTCACATACGAAACAACATATACATATTAATGATACGGTACACAGACTCGATCATGAATGACGAGATGTGGAACTCTGTCCTGCCACTTGGGGACATCTCTTACGAGTATGTCCTTCTGCGTGACAAATACTGTATCGTATTCTCCCTCCTCGTTGCTGAGGCCAATCCATCTCATTTCTGATGCGAGTTGACTTCGGTCTTCCTCGGGGCTGCAACCTGGTAGCATGAAGCCAATAATTTTAAAAATGACAGACATTGACAAAATCATAAATGAAACCAAAACCAACTTATGAAAACCTGGAAATATCAGGGACGATGGTCGGTTGATCAGCAGGCAATGTGATAGAATGGAAGTCACCAACAGGCATCCAAGCAGCACTATAACAGTTAACCAAAGTGCTCATGTGATACACCGGGTCAACATATGGCTCTCATGATATATTTAACGAAGCGCAAGCTACGATTACATGTACATGGATATCTCAATGCCTGAAAGTTGTCGCAATCATAATACCCGTTGTCCAACATCACGACAAACACTCCACCAGTAGTGCATGTACCCTGGTCGTAGCACTGTCTTACCTGAAAGCTCCTCTTTTCCCTATCAAAGGCTATAACATTCCATCTTGAAGCCTCATTCCGTATCTGGTCAATATCACTTTGAAAATGCTGAGTAAAAAACATTCCATTTTTCATCCTTTAGTAGACCTTTTGGAACCGGTCAACAAAGTAGTGAACACATCTAAAAAATGTCTCTTGCACTAACCCTGTGATTGAGAGTTTGTGCACACCCTTGAGGACCCCATTTATGCACTCCACTATATTAGTGGTCATATGCTCATATCTCATGCCACCATCATATGCTAATGACCATTTTTCCTTTGAAATTTGCATCATATATTCATATACCTCCTCATTAACAGTTCGAATCTCTTCAAGACGTCAATCAAACCTCTCTTGTTGGGGTTCATATGCTGAAACCATAAGATAATAATGTATTAAAATGGATATTAAATTTTGTTAAAAAAAGCAAGTTTAGAAAACCATACCCAACTTGAGGATCACTTTCTTTATGGTTTCATCTCGAAAATGCTTATGCACATTACTTGCAATGTCTAATGCAATAACGATGATAAGCATTCAGCTCAGTCCAAGAAACCTCATCACTACTCACGGCCTCTATAATCGCTCGATGGCGATCAGATATCAGACACACGCCCTGTTTTTGCGTGACATGAACACGTACAAATGCCAAAAACCAGCTCCAACATTCAAAATTTTCTTTTTCAACAATAGAAAAAGCAAGTGGCAGAGGAGCGCGATTACCATCCTGTGTGGCAGCAATGAGTAGAACACTTGTATACTTGCCAAAAAGGAATGTGTCATCTACCTGAATAAATTGTTTACAATAGGGAAATGCAGCAATGCACGGTCTGAATGCCCAAAAAAGCCTATTAAACTTCACCTTTGACCGATCAACTCGATGATTCTGGGATACATACTCAACACTGTCCAAATGATAAACAATCTGATTGTTGAGAGACAACAATTCCATAAGTTGTGGCAACATCGCATAAGACACATCTCAATCACCATACACTTTTACAATGGCTTTCTGTTTTGCATTCCAAACTTTGTTGTATGATATCTTATAGTTATACAACTGTTGAATTCTTTCCTGAACAAGGGCAACAGGAACATCCTGACACGTTTGTATCATCTCACAAATAACAGTAGATATAAACTCTGCATCAAAGGAAGAGTGATCTTGTGTCAAGCTGGGATGCAGACAAGTGTGTGGGCCTTCTAATTTGGTTATCTTCCAACATCCATAATATTTATCAAATATTACTCTTAATCGAAATTTACATTCTGTCTCATATTTTTCACAACGAATGAGATATTTGGTCTTTTTTGACTCATCAACCACAAATGTGAAATGTCGCTCAATGTGGTATTGCTTTATCACATTTTTCATGGCTAATTTACTTTCGAACTCCTACCCAACATATATGGCATTATCATTTGATGCAGGCATATTCCCTATAATGTTAGGGAATTCAGAAGCTGGTGTAATGACATCTCAATCAAAATGTTGTTCACGAGACATTCCTTCAACTAAGGAACTCAAAACTGAAGGCTAATTACCACTAACTGATGGATGTAGTGGATGTCTATCTCTCAAAGGAACCTCGGAAGGTTCATTCCCAACCACATCATCTCCTGATGACTCCCCAGATTCTTCTTCCTCAGATAAACTTTTATGCACTATATCAACACACAAAGGGATGTCATCTACATTTCCTTCCAAATTTTGATCATCTTCTTCATAACATTCTTCCACATGAGTCATATGAGAAGGAGACAATGAATAAGACAGCTGTGAAGGACCAGCTTCTACAAAGCTCACAAAGCATGGTTCTGTAGTAATTGATCGCACCACATCAATATCAGAAATGACAACAAATAATTCTATCAAACCATTAATACATTGTTGCCTGAATAACAGAGAAGCCTTCATCCAATCCTCGTCATCGACTATAGGGTACTCGTTGTGCCACAGACGCTCAAGATATTGAAGATGTCGATATTTAATTGAAGTGATTGCTTGTTCAACCCTCAGTTTTAACCGACTATGAATCTTATTACGAACTGCATCCAATGTCATACAACCATGGAGATTTACCACTCTAACAGGTGACACACTGTAGCTAAAACCCTGCTCGGTATAAATTACCTCACCGTTGCAATATATTTGCGCATACATAATTACCTATAAAAAAAGAATTTAAAAAATATTATATACTACATTAAAATTTTAAATTATTTAATTTGGTTTTGAATAATTGATTATCTTGAGACTTTTTTATGTATTGAATTATCACTGTTAAGGTATAGTGATTGTGATATTATCACAAAATCAAATTTAATATAATGTTTCATAAAGTTTAATTACTTAACAATATATAATCGTGACTTGATCTTGATACTTACGATTAGTTTATCATTATCTGATAAACTAACTACAACCTATGGATGGACTTCTGTCTCTATTATCAAATATTTCAGCAACCGTCAATCTCCTGTCAAACAACAACGCCTCCTCTCAAACGAGTTCTCGAATACCTCTTCGTGGACACCTCTTCGGGGAAGCATGTTCGGGGAAGCATGTTCAGGGAAGCCTGTTCGGGGACACCTCTTTGGGAGCATCTGTCTTTTAATTACAAATTTACTCACATGCATGTGAAGGGATCCAGGGGTATAAAATACATAAATTTTTTTAAGCGGACACGCAGGTCCTTACCTTTACTGAGAGATGACTCGCAGGTCATCAATGCGGAAAAAATGTAATTATTACAAATTGAATAACCACATACACAAAATAAAACATGCAATTTCAATTATGCATGGTCAATCATCTCAAGATCAGTTATCACTCATACCATGTTTTTTGGTATAATTATTATATTATTCATATTATATAACTTTATCTATTAATAAATGAAATGTATATTAAATACTACACCTCTTTTCCAAAAAATTAACTTCATGTGTATATATATATAATTATTAATAACATTTAATAAATTTTATTATATCTAATATAATTGAGATTTACATAATAAGCACTTTTTATTTTAAATTTTATGAAATTGTAATGTTTTTTAGTCATTCTTCTACTTTTCAAAATATAAGTAAATATATTTTCTACTTTATTGATTAAAAATATTATTACTAGTAAATAAAATTAATATAATTTACACTTACATCAAAACCATTCATTAAAATAAACTTCTCTATGATAAATTACTTTTCCTAAACATTCAACATTTTAGACATAACATAAAACATTCAATATTCATACAACATACATTCAAAAAATTAAATCATACAAAACATTCAAAATCCAGAAAATTAAATCATACAAAACATTACACATCATGCATAACATATGAAATAAATAAATTATACACACAATTAAACATACAAATGAAATAAATAAATACAATTAAAACAATTAAAATGTTAAATATAAATTTTACCTCTATAAAAGCAGCAAATATTTGCTGAGAAATAATTTCTGCAAGACTTCGCAACAAAATCCAGAAGAGAACAATGATTTTTGAGGGGGACCCCTCCTTTTATAGACTCGGTGGGATGCGTGAACGGCATTCACGCATCCAAGCCCCATTTTTAAAAATACCGGAACTCAGATCCCCTTTCCCCAATTTTTTTTTTGTAAAACCCAAAAAAAAAAATTATCCGCAATCCGCCCTTCACACAGACTACGCAAACCAAATATGTGAGACTTTCTTGTGTGTAAGGCACACTATCTGTGTATACTTCCCTCACAAAACACAGTACTCAAAAGATTCGTCCAAACCAGAAGGATGATTCATATGGAAATTGCGCTACCTTCATTAATTCAAGGAACAAAGTTCTTTGAGAAGCATCTAAAATGTTCTATACATAGGCCGAGAAATCGCGATCACCTCCCTTTCCTTCGCGCAAGCAGAGTATGTGCAGAACTCCTTTCCGCGAATCAGAGAAATTCACGGTGCCACTTTTCTCTGGAAATGGGATATTATCAAACACTCAACACACACTCACTGGTGTAGGAATCGGTATTTATAAGTGCCATACACCTTC
Organism: Viscum album; assembly: GCA_963277665.1. NCBI lineage: Eukaryota > Viridiplantae > Streptophyta > Magnoliopsida > Santalales > Viscaceae > Viscum > Viscum album. Next base: position 1,103,670,285 of record OY728158.1, on the reverse strand, counting down.
TCAAAACATTCTAGAATCACGGAGTCTGATTCGGTTTTTTCTTAAGAGCATACCGCAAACCATCACCGTCATAAAGAAAACGATAATTTGTATCACACTATTTTTCATCAGATTGATCTTAGTAAAATGATGCAAAGAGATCGAAATTTCATTTTGATCGATTTCTAACCTTCAGAATAATGAATCGATGATTAGAAGCTTCAGATCTAGCTTCGGTCGACATCAGCGTATAGAGATCTCCATTGATGAACAGAACTCTCGGGTGTTGGAGAAGATGACGCGTAGAGGAAAATGGATGGCCTGGATGATTCATCGACATCTCAAATAGAGACTCCGATGAGCAGGTATCTCTGTAATGAGCTTGAAGGAGATCCCGATGAACAGGAGACCTAATGGCTTGCTGGAGAAGACAACATGGCTGGATGAAGCGGACAACCCTGATAAAAAACACAAACAGATCGGACGGTCTCGGTTCACTCGCACCTCTGGGGCGCGATCTACCTCAGCTACAGTTCCCCTTGGTAGGCGTGGCCCTTATTTTTTTAATACATTATATATCCAAAAGAAAACTTTATCCATTTTTCATACAACATGAAAACCAACCTCTTTCTCAAATAAAACCCTATGAATTCAATCAAATTCTTAATTCTCTATTTATTCAAATGAAGTAAACAATGTGTCAATTAAAATCACCAATGACACATGTTTTATGAACAATTGACCAGATCTATAATCATCGCATTTAAAATTTTAATTTATTTAAATCAACTTCTTTAAATTAAAATAGTCTTGCCAACATATGAATAATTCTCCAGAACAATTCAATGGAAAATTATCAGAATACCAACCTTCAATTAATGACACATTAAATTTTTATTAAAGAAGTGCATTGAAAACAATTACAACACAAATTAGGAGCGATGCTCGCAAAACCATACCTGAAGAACCCAATTTGGTTGAAAGTGATATTTTGTGTTGTCATATGATAACATTAGTGATGCAAAATGGGCCCGCGCTTGCGGGCTTTGCGGGTTTAGGGAAGATGTGGGGCAGGGCAGACCAAAAAAAACTGATCGCTTTGAGTGCAGGTCAATGCGGGTTGAGCCCGCGCTAGTATGAGCCAAGGCAGGTTGAGCTTGCGCGGGTGTGAGCCTAATTTAAAAAATATATTTTTTCTACAACATACGCTTCTTTAATATTTTAGTTTTTTTAATAAAAAAATTAGGATTAAACCATGAAATAAGATTTCTCACCATAATTATCATGCTAATTCATCATTCATTCACATGTGAATTTTAAATAGGTTTATATTTATTGTTTTAATATGGCTTTATAATATTTATAATGTAATTATCCACCATATTCACATGATGTTCCGTACCACCTCTCGAAAAATGGAACTCATCTCCCTTGCACAAGGTTTCAATTCTAAAAGAATTATTACAATCATAATATTTTTTGGGTCCATTTATTTTTGTTATTATTTAATTTTATTATTTTCTTAAGAAAATAGGAAAGGACCTCGGGGGGGGGGGGGGGGGGCTAATAGCCTCTTTTGAAACCGGTTGTTGTTTGGAAAGTCATCATTCATTCCAGCTGTTCGCATCACCACATGACCAACATTATCATTCACCACTTCTCACCGATCACTCACCTACTTTGCATGCAACAGTTCTCCACCACATCGTCGTCGCTGCATGCCACCATTAACCCATATAAAAATGTTCCATCACATCTCTTAAAACTTTAAGTATTGTCAATCCATACTTCTCCCAACAATAACCATTATGAATGAGAAAAAAATACAATATTTAAATGATTATAAATAGTATATATTTTTTAAAATGTGGGCAACCCGTGGGCAACCCACGAGCTTATGTGGGGCGGGGTGGGTTTGATTTTTTTTGTTTGCATTATATGCGAGCTTTTGCGGACAAACCCACACGGGCACAAACCCGCACGGGCTTGGCCCGCCCCGCCCCATCCGTTTTGCATTACTACTCCTAATGTAGTGGTAACCTCTAATACTTGTGGATCTAAGATCAAGGGAGTGGCTACTGGTGATCAAATCTTGGATGTTCTAGTGATCTATGGTGAAGTAGCTAGAATGGATAATCCCAATTTTATCCCTGATCCAGATAAGGGTAGGACTAACAACAAAGTTGATGCACTAGATACTGGGGGATCAAATGTAGACTAACCATCCCATCATTACAATCTTCTTACTGATGATAAATCAATGTATGGTAGGATGTGGAGAGATTTATCTGAATAAGAGGCACCAACTAATCTTGATCTTTCCAATAATCATCAAGGTTCTGCTAATGATAGCTAGGATATAAATAAAGTTGCAACAAGGATAGAATCACCTGGGTAAAAGGATAAGGACCCCATAGAGAAAACTATAAAGGAAACCAAATTTCAACCAGATGGCAGGTCTCCATCTTAGAGGATTCCTTAATTAAACAACAATAGTCAAATTAAGAAAGATCCAAGGGGTCAAACAATATAAAGAATCTATATTTGAGTAGAAATATTTCAAAATACAAGAATGGTAAGAGATGAAATTCCAGTTATGGAATTGTTACGGGCTTTCCAATTAATTCACTAATACCGCCCTAAAAGGTATTATTTTAAAGCATCATCCTTTATTGTTTGGTTTCACCAAACCCAAGGCTCAATTGAATTAGTATAAGGGCCTTGACTTTAATTTGATGGGGTACATAACTATTGGGATCAATCTGCATTCATCTAATAAAGAGACCCTTTGGGTTTTACTCTCCAAGACGGAATCTAATTTATCTCTAATCAATATTATCCATCAAATTATCACTTTTATGATCAATGATTGGGGAGAAAGTTTTTTTTTCTCTTTCACCTTTTCCCTCTCCAATTACCAGGGGAGGATATATCTTTAGTAAGAGATTGGTAAGTTCAGTCAAGACATTCAAGTTCCTTGGTTATTATATAGTGACTTTAATTCTATCCTAAATTATAACGAAAGGAGGGTTGAACCACATTAATCAACTCCCACTAGGGAATTTAAGAAATGCATTGGGAACAATTAACTTTTGGAGATTAACCTTTATAGGGATAGATTCACATGGTATAGGAAATTTGTTAATAGAATTGTAGCTAGTCATCTTGATCGCAACTTCATGAATTCTAGTGCTCTTGATCAATGAGAGGAAATCCAATACATAACTCTATTGAAGATTAATTAAAATCATCATCCTATCTTGACTACATTAATTGGTAAGAAATAAAAGGGCTTTATTCCTTTCAAATATAATAATTCATGGATAAAACATTAGGATTTCAGGGAGATTGTTCAGGAGGTATGGGATAATAAAGAATGCTACGATGGGATTTATTCCCATTCTTTGAAACATAAGATCTTGAAATCTAGGTTGAGATCTTGGAGTAAAGGTAAGTTTTTAGAAATAGATAAGGACATTATGGATATGGAATTTTTTTGGAGGAACTCCATAATAATCATGATGAGAGGCTTGAATTATCACATTTTAACAATGAGGAAATATTATCTCTGAGGCTGAAAAAGAAGATCCCTTTAAAGGAGGTTGTCCTTAAGGAAAAATTTAGGAGAAAATGGTCAAAGGAGGGTGATAGAAAAAATTAATTTTTAAACATATTGAAGAGGGACAAGAAAGTCTCCAAGCCTATCACTTACTTTAGGAATGGAGGGTATATTATCACTAGAAAGAAAGAAATCAATGAGCATATTGTTCAATATTACAAGGATATTTTTAATGTTAGTATATATATCAACATCTCTGAATTTAGATATGCAATTCCTAGAGTATTATACCATATTGATAATTTCATGATCACTAGGATGTTAGATATGGTTTAAATAAATACTTCCACTTTTTCCTTGAATTCAGGATGTTCTTCGGGGCCAAATGGATTTACAAATTTATTTTTTTAGGAATATTTGGACATCTTGCATGCTGATTTAATTAAATTTATACACATATTATTTAGAAATAGAATTCTCTAAATAGTCATTAACTCACAATTTTTGGTTATGATCCCCAAAACAAATGTTGCTGATAACCTCGGCTTAATTTGACTGGTTTCTCTTTCCAACACTATTTATAAGATTATGAAATTCTGGCCACTAGATTTTAGGATTTTTTTTTAAAAAAATGACCATGGAGACTTATAAAGGAAGCTTCAAATAGTTGACCAGTCATTATGGCGGGTAATATCATACATGTTTTATAAAATAAACATTCCTATCACACTGTTGTAAAAAGGTTAAAAAGTTTCATGTTTGGAAAACGATAAGAAGAACCCTTTTAAATAATTTTGTAAAAAAGTAAAAAATGGGTAAAAATATATTTAATAAATATTTTTGGGAATGTTAGGAATATTCTTGAAAATATTTTTAGAAAACATGGATATTACAAAAAAAGAATTTTTGACCGAAGAGAGAAATGAAGTCATCTTTTCTTAAAAACTAGTTTTCAATAATTTTAAGTAATAAAGAGTAGAAAATAGTACTATTACTTGAAAATAACATGAATAACTAGAGGATAATATAATTAAATGGGTTTATTAGATAATTATCAAATAATTTCCTATAAGGGAAACTCAAGCATAAAGAATCCTAATTAAAATGAGATTGAAACATAAACCCTTACCACTTTGGTAAATTTTGAATCATAACTTACCATGAATGAAGTAGATTAATTGTAAATTAAAATATCATGAATTATGAAGGATTCATGATATAATATGTAAATTTAAAGTATATACACCATTTAAAATAAATTATATGCATAAAAGAACATGTGTCTCAAAGGAGGAAGTTTTGAGATAAACCCTTACCTCAAGTCCAAACTTTATCATGTATGTATTTTATCACCTGTATAATAAAATTATATCAATTAATTATTTTAATAAGATTTTGTTAGGTTTAATACTTTTATACTTTATTTATTTTAATTATATATTTAATTACTTATTCAATTATTTCCATGTCGGGTGTTTTAAGGACGCTTGGTTCGTAATTTCAAAATGACATCAGTGTATCAACCATGGTCAAATGGGTCATTATTACATAATATCCATAATAATAATAATGAAAAAATTATAGTTTTTTATATAAATTGTACTTTTAAAACGAACAATGAAACATGATTATGAAAAATTAATTATGTTATAGTTATGGAGACTGTAGGCTACATGTACACATTAGTAAGGTTTCATTTTTCAATGATCATGATGGAAAGAAGGTTAGTTCTATTTTATCCTTTTATAGTTATATATATATCATGAATATAATATTATTCATTTATATACACTTATATATACCATCCATGTGATGCAATAATAAAAAACAAATCACATCACTTCGTGAGGCAATAGTCCACCATACACACGAACGATGTTATCATTTTTAAATGGATGGTAAGGTAATAAGGCATATGATATGTTAATTTTACAGAATTATTAATATTTAATTAATATTGTATATAAAAATTAAATTCACAATCATGAACATTCATGATAGGTGATGATGGAAAACAAATTGCTTCGGTTCACGAGGCGGTTATCCGCCGTACACACGAATGATGGTTTTATTTCCCATTTGATGTAAGTAGAGATGAAATTAGGGTATGATATTAATATAAGAACATATTATTATATGGGAGAAACTTATTTTATAACATCATCTTTATTGATAACTATTTTAAGTATGTGGAATAAGAAATAAAACAATGATGCTCAGTTAAGAACATTACCTCTTTTTCAGACCACCTCTTTAATATTATACCTAAAGCCTTTATAGATTGGCTTTATAATAAAACCAAGGCATATAGGATATTGGGAGGTAATAAAGAAAGGTATTTGGGTAGGTATGTTATGAAATAATGGGTTTTGGAATTGTGGAAAAAAGAGGATAGGGGGTTCCCTTTTGTAAGGGAGGAGGAGTGGAATTCCTGTAAATATCAAGGAATGTGCCTCCAAAACTGAAAAATAAAGAATCTGAAGAGAGATAAGTCTAATACACAACTTTAACACTCAAAAGAAACATTTTTTAAATATGTTATCCTCTTTACCTCTAAGGTTACTCACTTTTACCATATTAATTTTTTTTACCATGATAACTTTTTCCGCTTTTTCCACTATTCATTATGACCAAAATTTAAGTTGAACTTATTATATAATATAAATTATAATTATTAAAAATATTTAATCTATTTTATAAAATTAAATTGACAGAAGTGGTAGAATTTAATTTAAAATAAAACTCACAAGCGCAATGAAAAGCATCTTTCTGAAAAATGCATTTTTCAAGGAAAATATGATCTTATATTAACTGTTTGACAAGTAATAATAATTAAATGAATTAAAATTAAAATTTATAGATAAATAATATATATATATTTTTTTAATGTTGGGACTGAATCCTCAATTTATTATTTGAAAGCAAAGACCTCTTTAGACTGGGTAGAGGGTGACCCATTACATAGCCCGAATCCCCAAGGCCAAGTGCCTGAATACAAGGCTTGAAAGCCCATATTTTTGCCAAAAGGACCCCTCGGTGAATAGTACTACTACAGTATTTGTGCTGCTATAGTATCTGCTACAGTATCGCTGCTGCTACAGTAGCTGCTACAACCCTCCGCCGCTACAGTATCGCCGCTGCTACAGTTCTTTCGCTGCTACAGTACCCTGCTACAGTATCCCCAAAAAATTCGCCCCTACTCGGATTTGATCCTGAGTCTTTTGGATGCCAAGCAGAAGCCTGTACCACTAAGGTACAGGCTCATTGACAGATAAATAATATATAAATTTTATTTAAATAATTCCTCATTATGGATTATTTTAATTAATTAAAATGGAGAAACATTATACCATTTAAAACAATTATAGTGACCCTAGCCTTTTAAATATAACATTACATGATTTTAAGAATAATTATACATCAGAGTACAAGCCAATGATAATAAATTCTAGTGTTTTGGAAGACTAGGTACATAAAACTAAAAACATGAAATTAAATAAAACATTTCATTATTTAATCTTCAAATAGAGTTCCTAACTTCTATTGTGCTCAAACATTTTCATAGGGTACCCTAGGGAACACATGAATAAAGGGGTGAGCTAAATATCCCAGTAAGGGAATAGCCATAAGAACAAAGCATTATCACATGGGATAGAATGCATGACATGATGATATAAAAAGGCATGTAACATATGGAATCATAACAAATAAACATGGAATCATATAAACATGGAGTTGTAGTAATGTGGAAGCAACATAAAACATGACTTTAGCACGAGTCAAGTCTAACTACCAATACTGTTGCACATGGTAGGATGAGCCAAGGCTAACTGCCAAGACCGTCACACATGGTAGCACCAGCCAACGCTAACTACCAAGACCATCACACAAAATGTCTCATGAGACTCAAATATACCCAATGCATTGGAGTGCTATCTGGTTTCAATCATCTTAAATTTTCATGAATATTTTTTCCACATCAAGAATCATCCATAATCAATCTTACATAAACATAAGGGTTACCCATGGAAAGAATTGGCTACCATAATCATGTCATAAAGCATAACAAATGAGCGTATCATAAAAGTATCCATGAAAGAAAGGAACTTAAATATACATAGACATTAATAAGTAAAATAGGCATGTTTCATGGTAAGTGATGTAAATTAGAAGTGACAACATGTAATAAAAGTATTTAAGAAATTTTAGCATTAAAACATTTGTGTGCGGTTTTAAGGAAAATACTATAGAGCCTTTAAAATAAAAAAGGGAAAAATGATTTATATAAAACCAGAAGTGAACCAAGAATGTTTTCATAAAAAATAATAATTTTATAAAGACAATGGTGGCTTAAATTATAAGATATAGAATTCTGGAAGTTCCCTCAAAACAGGCTTGCTTATTAGGAAGTATTGATGATGGAATCACTTAAAAACATGTATATCACTAAAAGATAATGATGAAAGGGTATTGATAAATTAATTTGTCACATGTACACAACTTTTATAAGATTAAAATAAAAATATAATATAAATTCATTTTGTTAAAAGGAAGATAAATCAACCTGAAAGAATAAAGGAGGTTCGGGTAGAATCCCTTACGGATTATTAGCATGGCATCGAGTGTACTCAAGAGGGATTAATGAGAGATAAAGGGGTTTCTTATCACTTATAAATCATGAGGAAATAATGGGGGAGGTGCTAAATCATACCCCATCATTAGGTATTACACATAAAAGGTCATAACATAGAGGACATTCTTGAATAAAAGTGAAATAGAGAGGATCCCTTACCTTAAGTCTGAAGGTTTTCCCCACTTGATGTTAATGACATGAATAATCAAATTTGGATTATAAATTAATAATTTCATAACCTCTTATATAATTAATATATTTATTATAACCTTTTTAAGTTCATTTATTTCCTTTTTTATGGGTTAAGTGGTTCAATTTCATTGTTCGGGTCCGTTTGTTTTCTTGGTTTTTATGATTGGTTTACTTATTTTCAGGAACAAAGAGTATTTTAAAATGAGGATGGTTGCCCAGAATTGAAGTTATATGTTATTAGTGAAAATCTAGAAGATTTAATTTCTATAAAATTCATTTGGTTATTTAGAGAGAATTTGAATCATTATATAAAACATTAGTGATAACCTTTTGGGTTTATTGGCGGTTTTTGATCACTACAAAATCATTTTGAATTATAATTTAATATCATGTGTACAAAAAGATTATATAACCTTAAATAGGATATATTAAATAATAACCCAGTTCAACCATAACAAAAATGGTTTCATGAATAGAATTGAAGATGGTAAAAGAAATTGAAAACCCATCATCCTTGAATGTGTTAAATTAACACATCTCGAATGGTGTCTTTACTACTAGTGTAAAAGAGGAGTAAAGGAGAGATGATAATAACTTATAACATTATCATAAAAAAAATTCCAGTACATGTAAGGTATTGGAGTTTTCATAATATTTGGATGAGGATAGGTAAGGATAGAAAAAAAACAAAATGAACTTGAAAAGAGAGTAAAAGAATTGAAAAGAGGAATTCACATCTTGAATCAATCTTCCTTGAGAGCCTCTTAAGGGGAGAGGATTTGGTCTTTTGAAGTGAATAAGGGTTGTTGGAATTGGGGGAGGATCTTGGGGAGATATTTGGGTAGAATTTAGGCAAGACACAAGGCTCAAGATGAGTGAAGAGAAGAGGTAAGGAGGGGTGGTATTTATAGTGGAGGAGAGGAGGGTTTTCATAATATTTAATTTCTTAGTTTTTTAATTTCCCTCAAGACAAAAAATAGTGATAATTCTATGACAAAAATAGTAATAAGTTCATATGAATTCTAACTAAGGTTTCTTACATCAGGCATGATTCCAGGAATAGTCCATTTAGCTTATAATGTATATATACGGTAAATCACCATATTTCACTATTCATAAAAAATTCAAGTATTTTAGAAAAATAAAAAAAATCACCATGATAATTTTTTGACACGTAGAATCCAAAAATAAACTCCATTTTTCAAAAATAATTTTCTAAAAATAATTAATTTAATTTTTAATTAAAATCATAATTTACTTGAAAAATACATATTTTAAAACTATAACTGATTTTATAATGTTTTCAAAATTACATAAGGTCTTATAAAATTATCTTAAAACCAGAAGACATAAAATTGATAATTTATGAACACATTTTATTAAAATACATTTTATTTTAAATTAATTAATTAATTTTAATTAATTATTTATGACTTACAAAAATACCAATACTTTTACTATGGTCATATTATCACTTATATGATGCCTAAATTTTATTTATACATTCATGAGTGAAGTTACTATTCTTTTAGATGATTTAATATTCATAAGGGTCATATCAATATTCATAAGGGTTAGTTACTATTCACCAAAAAGTAAGTTTGTCTTATCAGAATCCAAACATCTTACTGATCGCAACTGAGTATGTCAAATTTTCAAAATTCAAATCACATAAGTGAAAATATTATGTTTAAAGGCCACATAGTACTTAGTAGTTCATTGTGTTGTGATTTCATGTGATTATATGACATAATTATAAGAAGGCAATTCCATTGATAAAACATTGGGTCATTACATTATTCCTCCCTTATGAAATTTCACCCTCGAAATTTGGTTTTACATTCTAATACATAAATAGGTTTGAGTACTTTTCCTCCATTGCCTCATCCAGTTCCCATGTTGCCTCTTCATACTTATGGTTCTGCCACAGTACTTTGACCAGGTGAGTAGTCTTGTTACACAAAACTTTATCTCTACGATCAAATATCTTCAATGGATTCTCCTTGCAAGAAATATCATCCTCCAATTGTACCATATCTGAAGAGAGTACATGTGAAGGATCTGGTATGTACTTCCTTAAGAGGGATATGTGGAAGACATCGTGTACTTTAGACATGGTAGATGGAAGTTCCAATTGATAGGCAACAACTTCAACTCGATCAAGGATCTCAAAGGGGACGATGTACCTGGGACTTAGCTTTCCTTTATTCCCAAATGTCATGACCTTCTTCCATGGAGATATGCATAGAAATACCATGTCTCCAATTTTAAACTTAAGGTCTCATTGACAATTGTCTGCAGAAATCTTTTGTTGAATTCAGATGCCTTGATGTGCTTCTGAATGGTTTTCACCTTATCCACCATTTCTTCAACCATTTCAGGTCCTAACAGCTTCCGCTCACCGACTTCATCCCAACATGCTAGTGTTCTGCACCTTTTCCCATAAAGGGCTTCGCATGGTGCCATTCAGATGCTTGAGTGGAAACTGTTTTTGTAGGAGAATTCGACCAGTGGAAGATGTTGGTCCCATCCTCCTTTGAAGTCCATAGAACATGATCTCAACATATCTTCTAGTTTTTGAATAGTTCGCTCATATTAGACATCAGTTTGAGGATGATAGGTCGTACTAAAGTTCATTTCAGTGCTTAGAGCATATTGAATACTTTTCCAAAACTTTAAGGTGAATCTTGGATCTTGATAGGATACAATAGATAGTGGTACTCCATGAAGACTTATCACCTCTTTGATATATATCCGTGAAATTTGATCCAATGAGAAGTCATCTCAAATTGCGATAAAGTGAGATGTCTTTGTAAGACTATCCACAATGACCCATATAGCATTATTTCCTTTGGATGTCCTAGGAAGTCCAGTGACAAAGACCATGGTGATTTTCTCCCACTTTCATATTGGTATGGGTAGTGGTTGTATCATCCCCTAGACTTCTGTCTTTCATCCTTCACTTGTTGACATACCAGGAACCTTGATATATATTCAGCAATCTCATTCTTCATATTGTCCCACCGAAAGTTCTCTCGAAGATCTCGATACATCTTTGTGCTCCCTAGTTGGATAGAGAAGGTTGAGCTATGTGCGTCATTCATAAGATGCTTATTTATCTCTAGATTAGATGGTACACATAATTGTGACCCAAATATTACAACTCTTTACTCATCAATCACGAACTCAGACGATTTCCCATTTTTAATGGATTCCATCCTTTTCTGAATTTCCACATCTTTTCTTTGAGCATACCTTATTTTCTCCAAGAGGGATGGTTGGGAAATCATTTTATAAAGTATTGATGATGTTCCTCCATTAATTATTCCCATTTCCATCCTTAGAAAATCTAAGAAGATTGGATCCTTTTCAATTCTCATCATTGATAAAGATGCAGGATCCTTTCTACTCAGAGCATCCACCACCTTATTTTCCTTATTAGGATGATAGTGGATTGAACAATCATAATCCTTGATTAGATCTATATATATTCACTGGAACATATTAATCTCTTTTTGTTTGAATATATATTTGAGACTCTTGTGATCAGTATATATCTCAAAATTCTCCCAATAGAGATAATGTCGCTCGATTTTTAACGCAAAGATCACAACTGCCAACTCCGGATCATACATAGGATAGTTTTGCTTATGAATTTTCATCTTCCTTGAGGTGTAGTCTATTAATTTATCAGTTTGAATCATAAAACAACCTAATACCTTATTTGAAACATCACTGTACACCACAAAGAGTTCTCCACTTGTTGGGAGTGTGAGTATTGGTGCAGTGATAATCCTCTTTTTCAACTCCTTAAAACAGTCTTCACATTCCCAAGTCCAGAAAAACTTTACTCACTTCTATGTCAGTTTGGTCATTGGGTTTGAAAATCATGAAAAGTTCTTCACAAATCATCGATAATACCTGGATAGACCCAGAAAGCTATGGATATCCATTACAGATGATGGAATGTGCCACTCTTCAGTCAACTTTGTCTTTCAAGGGTCCATAGATATCCATTTGCTGGTGATAACATACCCCAAGAATGATACTTCCTCCACACAGAACTCACATTTACTATAATTTTCATACAACTTCTCCCTTCTCAAAATATTTAACACAATATTCAAATTATCCTCACATTCCTCCTTGCTCTTGGAGTATATCAGAATATCGTCAATAAAGACTACCATAAATTTGTCGAGGTAATCTCTAAAGACTCTATTCATTAAATCCATGAAAACTTCTAGAGCATTGGTGAGTCTGAAAGGAGTCACTATAAACTCATAGTGTCCATACCTCATTTGAAATGCAGTCTTGGGAATATCTTCCTTCCTCACCTTTAATTGGTGATATCCTGACCAAAGGTCCACCTTAGATAAATAATTGTCCCTATGAAGTTGATTGAACAAGTCATCTATTCGTGATAGGGGATACTTGTTCTTTATCATGATTTTATTGAGCTTATGATAATCAATGCAGAGGCGCATTGATCCATCCTTCTTCTTGATGAAGAGGACTAGCACACCTCATGGTCAAGCACTCGGGTGTATAAAACCCTTCTTCAGATTCTCCTATAACCACTTCTTTAGCTCTTCTATCTCTACAATGGCCATTATATAAGGTGTATTTGATATAGGCATAGATCCAGGAATAAGTTCAATTAATAACTCAACCTCTCAATCAGGAGGAAGACCAGACAACTCTTTAGGGAATACATCATTATAATCCTTCACAATGGCTATGTATTCAAGCATGATTCTCTCCTTTGTCTCAATAATTTAAGCTAGACATGCTTGCTTATAAATAATTAGTATCCACACTTGATACAATGATTCAAAAGGAGATTCATCTTCCTCCTTACACTTGTATAGAATTGTAGTATGCTTCGAGATGTGAAGAGTGATCTTCCTTTCCTGAAATTTTATATTGGATTTTTATAAAGATAGCCAATACATGCCCAAGATAGCATCGAACTCCACTAAAGGAAGTATGAAAAGATTTACTGGGAGGTTCAATCTACAAAAATTGACCAAGGAGGAGTTATAAACCATTGATGAAATAATTTCCCTATTCATTGTTCTCATAGATAACTTATCCTCCAAATTTTGAGGTGGTGTTTGAATTGTTATACTAAACTTTAAAGATATGAAAGATTTTGTAGAACCAGAATCAAATAGCATGTTTTCCATTCTTGAATGAATAACTAGCGTACCTGTCACCACATCGTTATCCAGATCCACCTCAGCAGTAATGATAGCATAAGACCTTCATTATTGCCTTAGATGTTGTAGTTTATTGCCTCTAACAACCCTTAACTTAGGGAAATTGTTCGCATAATTCCTATGCTCCTTGTAGTTGTAACACTCCACCACTGGCTGAGCGTTTATCTGAACCTTCATTTTTTCTTCCACATTAGTGGCATTCTTCATATCCCTTCGACATTTTTTAGCCATATGTCCTAATTTTACACATTTTAAGAAATTATTGGTTCTTTTTAGACATTTCCTAGGATTCTTCTTCCCATAATTTTTACACGTGGGATGATCAGGCTTCTTTCCATCATGGAATTTATTTACAGGACCACCCACAGTAGATTACATTTTCCTCTTCTTGTCACCAGGACCATGATACCACTAAGAGTCTTTGATATCTATTTCAACCTTAAGGGCATAATAGACAATCTTCTCATAGTTTTTGAAGTCACAAATCGCCAACGCTTTTTTTAGACTCGGCTTTAGTCCACTAAAAAAGAGATCCACTGTGCTTTTGGTTTTCATGACAAAGACAGAGTAATACCTTGAAAGCCTTGTAAATTTTGCTTCATACACCTTGATTGAATCATATTTCTTATGCTTGAGTCTGAGGAACTCTATTTACATCTTGAGGCAGAGGGTTTGGGGAAAATATTTATTGAAAAACATTCTCTTGAATTCCTCCCAATCCATGGAATCAATTTCTTCCCGGGGATTTGTATTTTTGATCAGTGTCCACCACTGATCAGATTACCCATAAAAATGATAGACCGCCATTACAAATTTCTCTTCTTATAAGCACTAGAGGATAGAGAATATATTTTCAATGGAGTTAATCCACTATTCTATAAGGAGGGGATCAGAATATCCACTAAACATGGGAGGCCTTTGCTGCATGAAGGATTCAACAACAACTTACTCTTTCCTTAGAGTAGGAGGGTGTTCCACATGATTCAAGTTATTATTCATAACTTGAGCCAACTAAGCAAGTACTATCATAAAGTTTTGATCACCCATTCCCATCATATCAATCATATCGTTTGGAAAATCTTCACATTACCTTTCACATTGATTATTGTCATGTGTTCTTATATTTCCCTCCATTAACTAAGAAAAAGAAAGTACAATTAGAGGGCTTGAATACTTAGTTATTGATGATAAAAATGAAACTTTAAACATAAGAGGATAAACTTGTAAAGGATAAGTATATCCTAACTTGTGATTACCTATATTTCAATCTAGGTTATCCTTGATCTATTTCATAGATTATATTATTATAGGATTTTTTTTCATTCCCTTAATAATGTTTTGTACCAAGCTCATGAATTTACCAAATAATATCCCTCGGGAGTTTCAAACCAAGAGTGTATCAAGGTCCATTTTCATGCACCAGTTCTTGTTTGAGTCTAGATCAAAGTGGTGTTTTCAAGTTTTACCCCTAGATACATTTTTTCCAAAGCCACATCTATATGTTTTTATCCAGATAGGGATGTATTTTCTTGATAAACCACTTACTCTATACTTACCAAAATTTAGGGGTGTTTTATTATACATAGTATCATCCTTAATGTTCTTGCTAAAGTTATATACTCATAATATCTAAAAATAACTAGACCATCATCCGATACCAACTATAGAAACCCTAGCTTTTTACATATAACATTACATGATTTTAAGCATAATTATACATCAGAGTACAATCCAAGGATCGTAAAGTCTAGTGTCTTGAAAGACTAGATACATAAAACTGAAAATATGGAACTAAATAAAACATTTATTTATTTAATCATAAAATAAATCTCCTAACTTCTATTATGGTCAAACATCTACATAAGGTACCCTGGGGAACACATGAATAAAGGGATGAGCTAAATATCCTAGTAAGGGAATAACCATAAGATCAAAGCATTAACAAATGGGATAAAAGGCATGACATGATGATATAAAAATGCATGTAACATATGAAATAATAACATATAAACATGGAATCATATAAACATGGCGTCATATTAATGTGGCAGCAACATAAAACACAACTTTATCATGAGTTAACGCTAACTTCCAAGATTGTTTCACATGGTAGCACAATCCAAGACTAACCACCAAGACTTTTGCACATGGTAGCACAAACCAAGGCTAACCACTAAGACCATCACACAAAACGTATCATGAGACTCAACTTTACCCAATGCATTGGAGTTATATCTGGTAGCACCCATATCAACTTCTCATGAATATGTTTTCCACATAAATAATCATACATAATCAATCTTACATAAACATAAGGGTTACCCATGGAAAGAATTGGGTACTATAATCATGTCATAAAGCATAAAAATGGGCATATCATAAAAGTGTCCATGAAATAAAGGAAATAAAATATAAATATACATTCATAATGAAAATTAGTCATGTGTCATGGTAAGTGATTTCAAATAGAAGTGACAACATGTAAGAAAAGTATTTAATAAATTTTAGCATTAAAACAATTTTTTGCGGTTTCAAGGAAAATAATATAGATACTTTAAAATTGAAAAGATAAAAATACTTTATATAAAACCAAAATTGAACCAAGAAGGTTTTCATAAAAAAATATTGATTTTATGGAGACAATGGTGGCTTAAAATAGAAGATAGAGTGCACTTGAAATTGGGTAAGAATTTGGGAAGTTCCCTCAAAATAGGTTTGCTTATCAGGAAGTATTGAGGAGGGAATCACTTAAAAACATGTATATACACAAAATATAATGATGAAAGGGTATTGATAAATTAATTTGGCACATGTACACAAGAGGGATTAAAGGACGTTAAGGTAGAATCCCTTACGGACTATCAATATGGTATCAGGTGTACTCAAGAGGGATTAATGAGAGATAAAGGGGTTTCTCATCACTTATAAATCACGAGGGAAGTATGGGGGACATGAAAAATCATACCCCATCATTAGGTATTACACATAAAAGGGAATAACATAGAGAACATTCTTGAGTAAAAGTGAAATAGATAGGATCCCTTATCGTAAGTTCGAAGGTGTTCCCCACTTGATGTTAATGGCCTGAATATTAAAACCCGACTTATAAATTAATAAGTAAATAACCTATTCTATATTTAATAGATTTAGTATAACATTTTTAATTTCATTCATGTCATTTTTGATGGGTTAAGTGGTTAAATTTCATTGTTCGGGTCTGTTTGTTTTCTTGGTTTTTAGGATTGGTTTACTTATTTTCATGAACGGAGAATATTGTAAAATGAGGAAGGTTTCCCAGAATTGAAGTTATATGTTATTAGTGAAAATACATAATATTACATGGCTATAAAATTCATTTGGTTATTTTGAGTGAAGATGAATCATTATATAAAATATTAGTGATAACCTTTTGGGTTTATTGGCTGTTTTTTATCACTACAAAATCATTTTGCATTATAATTTAATATCATGTGTACAAAAAGATTATATAAAATTACATAGGATATATTAAATAATAATCTGGTTCAACCACAACAAAAATTGTTTCATGACCAGAATTGAAGATGGTAAAAGAAATTGAAAACTCATCGTCCTTGAATGTAGTAAATTAACACATCTCAGATGGTGTCTTTACTACTAGTATAAAAGAAGAGTAAAGGAGAGATGATAATAACTTATTACATTTTCATAAAAAAATTACAGTACATGTAAGGTATTGTATTTTTCATAATATTTGTATGAGTATAGTCAAGGATAGAAAAGAAAACAAATGAACTTGAAAAGAGAGTAAAATAATTGAAAAGAGGAATTTACCTATTGAATCAATCTTCCTTGAGAGCCTCTTAAAGGGAGAGAATTTGGTCTTATGAAGAGACTAAGGGTTGTTGGATGTGGGGGAGGAGATCGAGGAGATATTTTGGAAAAATTTAGGCAAGTAACAAGGCTTGAGAGGAGTTAAGAGATGAGTTAATGAGGGGTGATATTTATAGTAGAGGAGAGGAGAGTTTTCATAATATTTAATTCATTAGTTTATTAATTTCCCTCAAGACAAGAAATAGTGATTATTCCATAACCAAAAATAGTAATAAGTGCATGTGAATTCTAACTAAGTTTGATTAAATCATCCATGATTCTAGGAATAGTCCATTTAGTTTATAATGTATATATATGGTAAATTACTGTATTTCACTATTCATAAAAAATTCAAGTATGTCAGAAAAATCCCAAAAAATCACCATAAACATTTTTCAATGTGTATAATCTAAAAATGAACTTTATTTTTCAAAAATTATTTTCTAAATATAATTATTTTTTTAATTAAAATAATAATTTACTTGAAAAATACAGATTTTAAAACTATAACTGATTTTATAATGTTTTAAATAATTACATAAGGTCTTATAAAATTATCTTAAAACCAGAAGACATAAAATTGATAATTTATGAACAAATTTTAGGAAAATACATTTTCTTTTAAATTAATTAATTCATTTTAATTAATTATTTATGACTTACAAAAATACCAATACTTTTGTTATGGTCATATTTTCACTTATAAGATGCCTAAATTTTATTTGTAGATTCATGGGTGAGGTTAATATTATTTTTGATGATTTAATATTCATAAGGGTCATATTAATATTCATAAGGGTAACATTACTATTCACAAGGGTCAGTTACTATTCACCAAAAATCAAGTTTGTCTTATTGGACTCCAAACATCTTACTGATCGCAACTGTGTATGTCAGATTTTCAAAATTCAAATCACACAAGTGAAAATATTATGTTTAAAGGTCACATAATAATTAATATTTAGTTGTTTTGTGATTTCATGTGATTATATGACATAATTATTATAAGGTAATTCCATTTATAAAACATTGGGTCGTTACAATAATTTTCAAAAAAAATGCATTTTTAAGCCTAAGAATAAAGTTATACTAAAATCCAATAAAAGGATGATTAAAATGTAATTAATTGGATGAAATATACATAAATAATACTTATGTTACTTTGAAATCATATTAAAATAATAATTATGCTTTTAAATTAATTAATTTATTAAAAAGATAAGATAATTTTACCAAAAAAACATTATTTTTCACTATTCACTAAAAAAATCTGTATTTTACAAAAAATCCCAAAATTTCACCATAAGTTAATATAGATATTCTGATTTAAAAATTTATTTTCATTTTATGAAATATAGTTTCTAAAATTTCCAAATATTAATTATAATATTTTCTCACAAAAATTAGTAAAAATCATTTTTGAAGGAAACATATTTCTAAAAGAATAAAATATCTTTATTAAATTTGAGTGCTTATTTGTTAAGAATTTTTAAATAAATTTATATTGAGTAGGACCATTATATATATTTCATAAGGTAGTTGATACTATTCATACGCCTCAATTTAATGGTTAGTTTATAATAATCACTTTTAAATAATAATATTTTAATTTCATATTGTGGTTTTTTTAAACTCAATGTTGTGTGTTGAATACACTATCGAACATAGTGTTATTTTAAAATATCAGGGTCTTATATGAGCACTATATATAGGGTTAGGTAGAGTAAATTCATGATCTATGGGTTTTTAGTGAATATTAATGGGATGGTAGTTAGCATGTTCCCACATAAGAGTGGTTTTCAATATTTTATAATTATAATAATCTAACTCATTAAAATAATACCCTTTGTGATGTTGAAGTGAGTTATGTTCATAAAGAATTAATTTTAAAACCATAAAGTATAAAATAAGTTTTAGAGGATTCATTAAGGGTTTATAAAATTAAAAAAATAACTTTAAAAATAAATTATTTTAAATGGAAAATGTAATTTTGGTCTTGGATACTCATTATAGAATTTTTTACATCACTTTTGGGATTTTATGATGTCATGATACATATAATATATTTATATCATATTTAATTTTTATCCAAAAATTTTACTCTCTTAGAAAATTATGAAAAATTCACCATTGGATAATTTCAACATGGTGATTTAAAAAATAATATTTATTTTATCAAAATAATTCTCTAAATATGAAAATTATACTTTTAAATAGAAAATACCTATTTATTGAAAAATATGGGGTTTTATGATGATAACGGTTCCTACACTTTATAAAATTTTCATTTGACTTTATAAAATTACATTGACATTTATATTTATATAAATATTATTTAATAATAATATTTTATTAAAATAGTATTTTTTTTGAATTCATCAAAAAAGAGTGTCTTGATTGAAACTGTATATTTATCAAAAATACAATTTTTGTTTCATCATATCAAAATATAATTTTTATCAAAAATATTATTTAATCACTTATATAAGTAATAATAATAAAAACATAAATATAATCATTATTTTATTAAAAATAAAATTATAAAAATTCATAATAATAGGGTCTAGATACATAACCCTCTATTACACCAGTGTATGCCTTAAGGGTAAGGTGTGTGGTGGTGACATTTTCTTGGGGTGGTTTGGTCAACATGGTTTGGGATATGATATCAATAAGCTTGAACTTCTCCTATAAACTATTTCACTTTTTCTTTAGTTGTTGAATCTCATTTTGGGTTGGGTAAAGGGAAAATCTCAATGATGCCATCTCCCTCATAAGATTCGATAAATGGGATTCATAGGGTAAAATCCTATTAGTCGAGACCATCTCTCCTTCCATCTGTGCCAATTAGATTTTATCATATCCCTTAATATATACCAATCTTAATAGTCACTATACAATGGATATATTATCAGCGGTTATGAATCTTAATGATATTTTAAATCTAATATGCTATAATTATCTAAAATAACTAAAGTAGTGCATGGGATTTATATGCCAACATTACTTAATAAGGAATTTATTAATATTAAAAAGTAATTTAATTTATAAAAGTTAGGGTCATTACATTATCCCCCCTTCAGATATTTAACCCACAAAATTTTATCTTATACACTAAAACAGACAAGGGAAATTCTGTTTCATTACCTCTGCTATTTACCAAGTTTCTTTCTCAAACTTTTCATTCTACCATAGCACTTTGACTAGGTTAGTTTTTTTATTTTGTAGAACTTTGTCTCTATAATATTATATTTTCACCAGACACCCCTCATATGAAATATCATTCTCCAAAAGTACCACATCTGGATTCAGTACATATGAGGGTTCTAGTATATACTTCCTCAAGAGGGATACATAGAGCACATCATGTAATTGAGATATGTTAGGTGTAAGTTCAAGTAGATAGGACACAACTTCACTGATATTAAAGATCTCAAAGGGGCAATGTACCTAGAATAATCTTTACCTTCTTCCCAAAACTCGTGAATTTCTTCTAAGGTGATATAAAAAGGAACAAATTATCTCTAACCTCAAACTCTAGGTCTCATAGATGATTTTATGTATAGATTTTATGTCGAATTTTCATAGATTTCATATAATGCTGAATATTTTGAACTTTCTTTGTCATCTCTTAGATATGATTAGGTCCCATAATATTTCACTCTCCAACTTCATCCCAGCATGTTGGAGTCTGACACCTATTCCTATACAAAGACTTATAAGGCACTTTTTGAATCCTAGAATGGAAACTATTGTTATATGAGAACTCCACTAGAGGAATTTGTTGGTCCCAATAACCTTGTAAAACCACTAAACATGATATCAACATATCCTCTAGAGTTTTAATGGATCTTTTAGACTAACCATCCATTTGAGGGTGATAATCAGTACTGAAACTCAACTATATATTCAACTCTTATTGAAGGATTCTACAGAACCTTAAGGTAAACCTCAAATCTTGATCAGATACAATGGAGAGTGAAACTCCATACAGTCTTACCACTTACGTTATATATATCTTGGTGAGTTGGTTAAGATACAAATCTTCTTTGATAGTGATGAAATGTGCTATATTTATAAGGCGATCAACTACCACCCAGATGTTATTCTTGCCTTTAAATGTCATGGGGAGTCCTATGATGAAATACATGGTCATGTTTTCCTTTTTCCATAGCAGTATGGGAAATGGTTGTATCATAACATTATACTTCTATCATTCAGCCTTAACTTATTAGCATACCAAGCATTGAGATACAAATTCCACAATCTCCCTCTTCATGTTATCCCACTATAAGTTTTTTCATTAGATATATATACATCTTAGTTCTTACTATATTAATATAGAACGATGAGCTATGTGCATTATCCATAAGAACCCTTTTCAACTCTGGTTTTTATTGGACACATATCTGAGTTCCAAACAATATAAATCTATCTTTATAAAAGTTAAACTCTATAATATTCACTAACTTTTTCCACAGAACCACATCATCTTTCTGGGCCTCCTTAATCCTCTCAAGAATGGATGGTTGAGTATTTATTTGAGAAAGATAAATAAAATTACTTTTATTATTCCCATGTCTATCCTTTTCATATCCAAGAAGACTGAATCCCTTGTAATACTCATCATAGAAAGGGTTGTGGGATCCTTTAGACTCAAAGCATCTATCACTTTGTTCACCTTCCCAAGATGTTAATGGATTGAACCATCATAATACTTTATCCACTTTCATCGGAACATATTAATATCCTTTCATGTTAATATATACTTGAGGATTTTATGATTTATATATATGTCACACTTCTCCCTATAAATATAATATCACCAAATATTCAATATAAAGATCACTGTAACCAATTATAGATCATGTATTGGGTAGTTTTTATCATGTATCTTTAATTCAAAGGAGGCATAAGTTATCTATTTTTTAATCTTTCAAGAGTACAAAAACCCAATCCATTTTTGGAAGCATAACTGTAGATCACAAATCCTTCCACATTGGTGGGTAATGTGAGTACATGTGTAGTGATTTACCTCTTCTTTAACTCTTTAAATCTTTATTAGAATTCATCAGTCCAGAAAAACTTGAATCCCTTCTGAGTTATCTTGGTTAGTGGGATTGAAAATCATGAGAATTTTCTCAAAAATTGATGATAGTACCCAGTTAATCCAAGGAAACTATAGTTTTTTCCATATATGTTGATATGAGCCATCCTTTAATTTTATATATTTTTAAGGATCCAAAGATATCCATTTGTTGGTCATTAAATTCCCTAGAAATGTTACTTAATCCATAAAAAAATTTCATTTACTATAATTTACATACAAATTTACTTTCTATAAGTATTCAGTATAGTATTCAAATTCTCCTAATGTTCTTCCTTGATTTTTGATTAGATATGAATACCATCAATAAAGGTTGCTAAGAATTTATCAAGATAATACCTAAAGAATTTATTCATTAATTAAATGAAGATATATGGATAATTAGTGAGTCCAAATAGAATCACTATGAACTCTTAGTTCATATACCTTTTATGAAAAGAAATATTGTGGATATCCTCCTTGTTCACCTTTACTTGAAATATCCCAACCGAAGATCCACCTTGGAGAAGTATTGGGCTCCATGTAGCTGACTGAAAAATTAATCAATCCATGTGAGAGGATAATTTGTCTTTATTGTGATATTTTTAAGCTCATAATAATCAATGTAGAGGTTTATTGACCCATCATTCTTATTAACAAAAAGGTTCAGTGCACCCCAGATAAAGTACTTGGGAATATAAACCCTCTACCCTGATTCTCCTGTAGTTTCTTCTTTGGCCCTTAAAGTTCAATAGTGGATGTTATATATGTATTATTGGATATTAGAAAATCTCTAGGTATAATATCAATTGATAACTTAACCTCACAACTTAGAGGAAGACCAACCAATTATTTAGAAAACACATCAGCATATTCCTTTACAATTGGAATTCCATCAAGGATGATATTTTCTTTAGTATAAATCATTTGAATTAGATACACTTTTTTCATGAGGAAATAATACTCATGCTTGAAATGATGATACCAAAGGATATTCATCTTCCTCTATACACTTTTATAGGATCAGAGGGAGATTCATGATATAGATGGTAATTTTCTTCTCATGGTAATTCATATTGGCTCAATACAAGGAATGACAATACATGCATAGAATAACATCAAATTATACTAAATAGAGTTTCATAAGGTTTTATTAGAAATTAAATCCAACATTTTTGATATAGGATGAGTTATATGATTGGTATAAAATAATTAACCCATTTTTCATCTTCACTGATAACTCAACTTCCATATTTTGAGGCGGTATTTGAATAGTTCTACTAATATTACATGATATAAAAGAATGTGTAAAACCATAATCAAATAGTACATTTACTATCCTTGATAACTATAATACCTATCACCACTTCATTTTCAAGATCCAACTTAGTATTTATGATTGCATAAGATATACCTTTCTCTCTAGGCCTTGGAGGTTTTTTTTTCAGTTGTCGTTGATAACTCTTAGCTTAGTGCATTGATTTTCCTAGTGTTATTATTCCTTATGGTTGAAACATTGGACAATAGGATGAGAGTTGACATGAGAATTCATTTTTTCCATAACATTGGTGGGTTTCTCCCATCATCAATTACAAGATAGGCACCCTTCCTTCCCACACCTAAAGAATTTCCTTGTCCCATTTAGGTAATTTCTAGGATGTTTCTTCCTATAATTTTGACAAGTGGGATGTTATAATTTCTTTCCCCCATGATATTTCTCCATAAAACCTCCAAAATTAAAATCCTTTATCCGCTTCCTATCTCCTTAACGATGATACCAATGAGATTATTCTATCTTCATTTTAATTTTTAGGGAACATTATCTAATTTACTTATAGATTTCTAAGTCTTGAATCCCCAAATATTATCATAGAATCAAATTTATACCAACAAATAAGTGGTAAAAATTAATTTTAGGGTCAATGACAAAGCCAAAGGCATATCATTCAATTCTTGTGAAGTTCACCTAATACACCTGATTGATTCATCATACTTTTACTTAAGGCCATGGAAATCCCTCCCCATTTTAAATCAGAGAGTGTGAGGAAATTATTTAGTAAAAAAATTATGGAATTCATTCCATGCCATCATTTTGATCTCCTCCTCAGGATTCATATTTTTTTTATCAAATTCCACCATTTATTAGCTTCCCCCTCTATATGATAAATATACAATACAACCTTCACCATCATTTCAATGGATTTTATCCATTTTCAAAGATTAAGGGATTAGAATATCCACTTAAAGTTAGAGGCCTTTGTTATATAAAGGTCTCAATTACAACATTATCTTTCTTAGGGGGATGTGGGTGTTCCGCATAATTAAAGTTTCTTTTCAAAACTTGAGTTAATTGAGAAATTATTGCATTAAATTTCTCAATTCCTACTCCCATTGGGTTGGGAATCTCATTTGGGTAGTTATCACATTTCCCATAACATTTTTTGTTGACTCAGTATATCTTATTTCCAACCATTGACTAAAAAAAGGAAAATTAGGGATGAGAATTCTTAAACTATTAAACCCATAAATGGGAAACCATGAACATTAAAGGTATAACACATAATTGAAATATATTCATTAACTTATAAATTTATACGTTTTAATATAATTTATCCTTGATCTATTTTCTAACATAAATCCTTGTGGTCATTTTTATTCCCTTAATAATTGTTCATAAGAAGATTTTGAATTTAACAAGGCATATCTCCTAGGAGTGTCAAAATAGGTGTGTAGAGAGGCCTTTTTTTTCATGCACCAAGTGATGATCGATTCAATCCCAATGCACCCTTTTAAGGATATTACCCCTAGGTACAATTTTTTTCAGAGAGACACCCACTTGTAGTACTCGAATAGGTATGTATTTAATTGTAAACCACTTACACTGTACTTTACAAAAATTTAGGAATACTTTCCTATGTTTATTATTATCCCTAAGGCTCTCTCTAGGGTTTTCTAATCTTAATCCCCAAAAATAACTAGACTTTCCTCTGACACCAACTATGAAAACCCATATATTTAATAAACCTTAATACATGATTAATTATATAAAGGTACACATAATATAATCCCATAGGATTGTGAGTCATACTATCTTTGAGAAATTAGGTAAATAGTACAATAACTTGAAATACGGGAATAACAACATTATTTAAAAGCTCCACAACATGCCCTTAAAATTACATTACTCTTCTAAAAATACATGGGATAACCTGAAGACATACATAAGAAATTGGTGAGATATAATGCCCAGTAATAGAATAATCAAAGCATATCATAAGGTAAATTAGTACATGTAAGTCAAGAGGAATATAAGTTAACATGAGAGGGGTGAGAATTATAAACTTTCACATCAAATCATGATATAATATGATAACATAAATTCAATATAAGAATGTGGAAAAACCATAAAACATGGCATTATAAGCATAAGTCAATTTTAATCACAAATACACCATAACATAATGTTATTAGGGTAACCTCCCATGCACCATAAATGGAATCTAATGAGATAAAAATATTACCCAATGCATTGGAGGGCTATATAATTCTGAGCCCACCCATCACATTGATATCATGTGCATGAATAAGTGTGCCATATAGATCATAAAATATAAGGATGTCATTCATCACTTTTAATCTCACGATTAAGGAGTGTGGGTTTCATACATGGAATTACCCAATCAATTAAGGATTGATACATCTATGTGAATACTGATGAGTAGAAATGGGGATGGGTATTTTCTATAAAAATGTTTGACATGGAAAATAATAGGATAATTTTGGTAGCATAACAAGGGTATATAAATATTCATGTAAGGGTTTAATGGAAGTGAAATGGATCTCTTATCACATGAAAATAATAAGGTCATCACCCGTTATGTTTAAAAACATATCCCAACATTACCAATTAGAAATCAAAAGGCATAGTATCAAGAAGGTGCTTGAATAAAGAGAAGTGGATAATACCTTACCTTGAGAGGGTGATTCTAAAAGATTGGGAGGTGCTTATTAAGAGTTTAGGAATGTAGCAGCCCAAACTGATTATCCACCCTAATGGTGATTTCGGTTCGAGTGCCACTAGCCTTAGGCATGTCTCCCTATACACCAAAGGATTCTGACTAGTAGAGTGGGTGTAAAAGAGTGATAGTGGGGAGACTATACCATTTGGTGATGATATATTAATGATGTAATATATATATAATATATAGAAGAAAGGAAAGAAAGAAAGACACTGGACTAGTAAAATTCCCATGGTAGAAGCACAAGTAATAACAGACAATAGCAGAAGCAATAACTTAACAACAATAGAAGAATAAAATAAACAATCCATTTGTAGAAATAAACCAATCAGATACCATTTGTAAATCATGGATCCAATACAGGTCATACATATCAATAAGCAGGAGGTCACTAATGGCTGAACAAAGTACATACATATATATAAGAATACCGAAACAGAAAGGAAAACATGAAATATAAACTCCAACTAATGTAGGAACCACAAGGTCCCTTTCCATCCATCCCATGATAAAAATCCATTAAGATCTACCTCTTGAACCTGGGCCTTTACCTGAACACAAAAGAATAAAGTCTACACACGTCCTGAAGGGACCATGTAGCATGTAAGAATGAGTCTTAAAAGGCCACCACCAGCATTTTTCTACCTTATATTTGTGATTAATTAGGCATGTGATAAAAATAAACAAAGTAGTAGTACATGCATAAAATAAAAACAATCTTACCTAGTGCTCAAAAACCACTAGGAATATATCACTTGCATCAACCAATTATAAAATAACTATAGAGGATAGGATCATTAGCCTATGTACCAAGGAATACCTTGATGTCAAATATCCCCAAGTGAATCCTCAAGTTCCACCTCAAAATTTCACCTGACACCTCGTTCCATCAACTAAGTAAATGATGTCCCAAAGGCACACCCAAACAAAGAATCTAGTCCCTCATACCCCTGCTCAAAAGCACCAGTCAGCATCAAGAATGATGCTCAGAGGTATAATGATATCTATCCTCAAATAATAACCATTATCGGCTCAATAACTGATGTCCTAAGGAATGGAAATACTCATCCTACAAAATGATATTGGCCTAACAGCCTCAAGAACGGAAAGACACATCCCCAAATGACATCCTAAATGATTCATATGATGGATCCTCGCCATCCCCATGGATTTCTATTAAAATCACCCCCATAGATTTACCTAATACATAACCAACAGGGGCCTTTAACCACACGAGTGGTTAATACCACCTCATAATCTGATTCAACCAGTGTGTACATGACTCCAAACGGTGCATTGGTCAATACAGGTGAGCAAAAATCACCAATTTAAAACCTAAGATGCACCAATTCTGAAACCTCATTCCCCTTAGACCACATCACTCAAATCTGATATCCCTACTATCCCATAAACCATGGGCCATGACTGTAACCTGATAGCCTTTCTACCTCAATCAATGACCGAGTCACCCGACCTATGATCCACATCACTCAAAAAACATATATAATGGTCCATACTTTACCTAACAATAACATCACCTCTAAACAGATAGCCATCACTATCCCAATCCTTGAGCTGAGCCTGTCACATTCCATTAGAACTTAGTAGTACATCACAAGAATTTAACACACACACACACACATATATATGTATGTATGTATGTATGAATCCATACATTTTGATTGAATTTACTAACTCAAATTCAAATAAAAAATTCAATTTAATATAAAGGACACACCCCAACCTAACAACCTAAGGTCAGGATCCTCTCGCCTGGATCAAACCACTTGTAGTCTCATACAAGAATTCCCATTAAGATATCACATGGTTATATTTATTTAATTAAAACAACCATTAAATTTAAATGTTCTTTATTGTTCAACATGATGGTGTGTTAATAGTTATGGCCGCAAAACATTTGAGAAATCAAAAATAAAAGTAAGCACCAACTACCTCATAGTCATCGATGTTGGCACATCCGATATTAGCCTCTAACTCAATTCGATATAGAAGAAATCCGAATTTTAGATGAACACCCTAAAAATAAGTCAAAACAACTCCCAACAATTTAGTAGTCTGTGAGGTGAGGGAAAAATAAAATAAAATCAAGAGGATGGAGAGCCTTATCAAGATAGATCCAATGCCAAAAATGAATTAAATAATGGATCTCAAAGGAAGGATAGGTATCAATCCCTAGAGGAGGAGGAAAAGAGACCCACTCCTACTGTTGTGCATGAGTAAGGGAGAATAAAAGAAGGAGAATGAAGGATATAATAGAGAGGAAAAATGGTCATTTCAAACCTTTAATGAGCCACACAGTTAGCCCATATGATTTTCCAAAACGTGTGGAAACTGTGCGACTCCTACTTCTATGGATCCAAGCCCCACATGGTTATCAAACATGGTTAGGCATAACCATATGAAAACCATGTGTGCTATAATGTGAGCGTACTTCCCATTTGGAACTAAGCATGTGGGCATGCACACAGTTTGTCTAACCATGCATAGATCATGAAAATTACCATTGCTAAAAACTGTAGAGGTATCACAGGGTTGTGATCCCCCTATTGAATGTTTTCCCAAACCATGTTTAGTTCAAAAAGGGGTTGAATGTTTTCTACCATGAGGCCACATGGTTAAATCTAACCATGCACCTCATCCTGTAATTAACCAAAACAAGGACTTTGGGCCACTAGCACACCCAAAACCCATTTGAACACCCATGAAACTTATCAAGATTTAAATCATGACTAAAATAAAGGTATTAATTCAAATGGAAACTTATAATTAAGACATGTTAAATGAGAAAAGAGTTATAATACCCACTAAAATCTAAAAAATTTCAAAACAGACAAGCATTTTAACCCGCTCCAAAAATTTGGGACATTACAATATCCCCACCTTAACATAGCTCATCCTCAAGCTATAAAATAAAAATATGAGATGGTATCAAACATACCCATCCCTTTAAAAGAACCATGAACTACCCCAGTCATAAGGGAACATGACAACTACCTCAAGGGGGCTCCCCACTTTAGGATTTACCTACCCTTGTCACATCTCGACCCGAAACAAAAATCAAACTAATAGTCCCTGAACCATCTCGATACTCAAGGTCCTCCCATGATGCATCATCACCTCTATAACTCATCAGGTGTTCCCATGTCATATTCGACACCCATCCAAATCCGGTATCACATCGATTCCCACCTTGTGCCCATGTCACACATGGAACCTATGAGTCCCTTCATCTCAACAGATGCTCAAAATAGTCCTAGTACCTTGAACCTCAAAAAAGTACCGCATCACAATGATGCCCAGATGCAGTGCACCTCAAGTAACTCACATATCCTCGATGCCCCGATGAAAATGTACCTAATGCAGCCACACAACCATCAATGCTCATATAAATGATCCTAGATTCACGCCCCCCCCCACACACACACATATATATATAATGAATCTAAGCCGATTCCAACCTACTAATCAGTGTCTGGTTAGTCCATATATACATAATATGAAACTCATGCACCTAAAATGAACATGAATATAAAATATCATTCCAAAATAAACAAAAAGAGAAGTCTGGTCATGCGCATGACGTACCTCTGGCCGCCATCGACCCACCAACCTACTCTGAACCTGGAAGCCCCATGGAATGCACCTGGCCTAAAGCCCAACTACCTAAATTCTAACCTTCCTATGATGCTAAAACATACACCAACCACTAACCCCACTACTAGTTCCCACTATCTCTTCTATAACCTCTGCATGTAGCTGAAACTTGGCTACTGTCACCTGGTACCACTCCTGGTCCGATCTCAGAGCCCTGAGTCTACCTTGGTCCCTAAATGCCAGCTACTCGAGAAGGCTTCCTATAGAATCTCTAAAGATTACTGACCTAAATACATGTTCTAAACTAATTTGTAGTCTACTCACACTAATATCAGACATGTCATGGATTCCCACACTGGAAACACATCATCGAAGACCCACTCTGGGGTGGTCTTCCTAAGTCCTTGGCCCGACTGCCCTGCTGGAACTCCTCTCATCCTCACTTCTTTCTATATGAAGTATCACCACTGACATAACCTAAATACATCACTCAGATCGAGTAAGACCTATTCATCAAGTTACCCTCGAATATGATCATCAAATTCACTGCCACTAAGAATGATACCAACTTGAAGATGTTTACCTACATCTGAATGGAATGTCATAATCCATCCTTGAAACGCCTCACCCTTGAGGTGTCATTACTCACCATTTCAGATTAAAAGTGATAAAACTTGGTGAACATCACTAAATAATCCATAAAGGACATATCACCCTACTATAGGCTCAAGAACTACTAATCTATCTCTACCCTTAACATTTTTGGGAAGAAGTGATCAAAGAACCTAGCCTCAAATTCCTTCAAGGCTAGTCCCTCGTGTCTGCCTACCTGAACCTACATGTCCAACTAGAACATATCCAGTACTATGATAATATTGGTCACTGACTTCACCCTCCTTCATAGAGGTGTCTCTATCTACTCTAAGATCAAATACATTGACTTGATCCAGTTCTTAGCTGCCTGCGGACCACCCTCACCCTAGAACAATGGTGGGTGCTGTGATTGGAACTCTCGAGTCAGGACTCCATAGAAGTATCTGCTCCCTAAGATCCCCTATCACCCCCTAGATGGAACACACCAGACTCGTTCTAAGATTCTCATCAATCCATGTCCCAATGGCTATCAAATCTGGTGGTTACCCCACCTACACTAGAGCCTGTACCTATAGATCTTGATCTTCCTAACACTTAGATGCCTCAACATTCTTATGCTTCTACGACACCACATCACCTCCCACCCAATGCTCTATATGAATCCATCTAGTTGGAAAACTTATGAATACCATTAAATGATCAGAAAACCCAAATAACACACACACACACACACACACACATATATCGCAAATATGGAAAGAAGTAATAGGAAGCATAAAATCACTACCCTTACCCCCCATATGCAACCATGAAACACGAAGTCCTGACCTTATGGACTCCTTAACCACCCATATCAGAGCCAAATATCAAATATTCCCTAGGATATGCCTATCTTGATGAACCATATTACTTCAAATCGACAACCATGCCACCCAACCCGGTGATCAACATCACCCTATTTCATCATACCTACCTAAACCTATAAGATCCATTATCATATATATACATATATATGTGTGTGTGTGTGTGTGTGTGTCACATATCACAAAAATATTATACCACAGAGCATGTACATATATAATTTTAAACATCATATGTTCCTAATCAAAAGAAATAACAAAAACCACTTTCCATGCTGAGCCAAGGGTCTAAATCTACTTCCTTATCATACCAGGACAAGGATCACAAGTCATAATAATTAATAATCACATTTAAGTGTACCACTCGAGGTGGAAATAAGATCAACTATAAAATTAGAAAAGTAGAACAACAATTCCCACCCCCAATAACTTGGTCAGTCCCCCATGCATGGGGATGTAGGCACCCAAGAACGATCTATAAACCCAGTTCCAATAAAATAAAAATTACTAGAATACCATAACCCAAATAGTATTACCATAAGAAAATAAAATCATTCAATACCATTAGTATCCATACCATCACCACTAATAATTCTCAGTCAATAACTACTCTGATACCATTTGTAGTGCTCCAACCTTATTAGCCACCCGAACAATGCTTTCGGGCCAAGTGCCACTAGCCTAAGGAATGCCTCTCCATATGCCAAAGGATACTAACTAGAAGTGAGGGTGTAAAAGAGTGATAGTAGGGATACTATACCCTATTTTAATGATATACTAATGGTCCAATATATATATATATATAATATTCATTAGAAAGGAAAAAAAGATAGACACCTGGTTAGTAACCCACCCATGGAGGAATCACAAGAAATAATAGACACAAGAGGAAGAAATAACTAAACAATAGAAACAGAATGAAATAAAAAATCTATTTTTAGAGATAAACCAAGTATATACCATTTGTAAAGTATGAATCCAATATAGTTCATACATATCAATAAGCATGAGGTTGCCAATGACAGACCACAATACATATATATATATAAGCATGCTAAAACACAAAGTAAAACTCAAAAGATAAACTACAACTATTAAAGGAACCTCAAGGCCCCTTTCCATCCATCCCATAAAAAACAACCACTAATATCCACCTTCTGGACTCATTCCTTTACCTGAACCCAAAATCATAAAGTCTACATGCATCCTGAAGGGCTCGTGTAGGGTGTGAGAATGGGTCTCAGTAGGCCACCACCAATGTGTTCCTACATTACATTTGTGATAAAACATGTGTGTATTAAAAATAAACCAAACATTAGTACATGCATAAAATAAACACAAGATTCCCTAGTGCTCAACAACCACCAGGAATCTATCATTTGCCTCAAAAAAATGCCGAAATAACCATAAAAGAGAGGATCTATAGCCCATGGCCCAAGGCATCCCTGGATGTCAAATATCCCTAGGTGAACCCTCAGGTTCCACCTAAAAATGTCACCTAGAACCTATTTCCATAAACCAAGTAACCAAAATCCCTAAGGCACAACCAAACAAAGAATTTGGTCCCTAAAACCCCTACTCAAAATCACCCATCAGATAAAATCCCAACACTCAGAGGTACAATTATATCTGTCCTCAAATAGTAACCACCATCAGCTCAACAAATGGAATCTTGAGGAATGCTTATACCCATCCTCTAAAATAATAATGGCCCAATGGCCTCAAGCACAATGAGCCTCAGACCCCAACCGACAGCCTCAATGCTATCATCTGATGGATCCTCACTATACACATGGCTTTCTACAACAAGCACCCCCATCCATTTACCAAATCTGCAACCACCGAATGGATCTACCCACATGAGTGGTCAATAGAACCTCATCATCAGATTCAACCTATGTGCACACGACTCCAAACGGCACATTGACCAATATAGGTGAGCAACAATCATTAATTTATAACTAAGCCACACCAATTCTGGTATCTCATGCCCTTACGACCATATCATTCAAATATGATTTCCATGCCATCCCATAAAACCCATCCATGCCCACAACCTAACAACCTTTCCACCTCAACCGATGATTGAGTCTCCCAACCTATGATCCACATCACCCATAAATCATATATAATGGGCCACACCCAACCTGATGATCACATCTCCTCTAAACTGATAGCTATTTCTATCTTAGTCCCCAGGCCAAGCCTGTCACATTCCAAGAAACTTATTAGTACATCACAATCATTATATATATATATATATCCATATAGTTTGATTGAATTGACTAAACCAAATACAAATAAACAATTCAATTTAATATAAAGAATACACCCTTAGCCTAACTGCCTAAGGTCCGGAGCCTCTCTCACATATCAAATCACTTATAGTCTCACGAAAGCATTCTCATTGACATCTCACATGGTTATATTTAATTAATTAAAAAAACCATTAAATTATAAGGGTCTCTCTTGGTCAACATGACAACGAGCTAAAAATCATGCCCCCCAAACACTCATGAAATCAAAAAAGAAAGGTAATCACCACCTAACTCATAGTCGTATATATATATGAACGTCTGATCTTAGCCTATAAATATATCCTATTTGGAATAAATATTCATTTTAGACAAATTCCCTAAAAATAGAGAAAAATGACTCGCACAGATTTAGTAGTCCTTGAGGTGAGGGGAAAAGAAAATATAAGCAAGAGGATATAGATCATTATCAAGATGGATCGAATGCCTAAAATAGGTTGAATAATGGATATCATAAAAAAAAAGATGGATCAATCCCAAGAAGAGGAGGAAAATAGACACACTCCCATTATTATGCGTGACCAAGGGAGAAGAAAAGAATGAGAAAGAAAGAAATTGGAGAGGGGGAAAGAGTCACTTCACACATTTAATGAGTTGCAGAGTTATCCCACATGGTTTGTCAAATTGTATGGTAACTGTGCAGATCCTACTACTAAGGATCCAAGCCCTTCATGACTAGATCACATGGTTAGGCCTAACTTTGTGAAAATTGTGCATGCTATAGTGAGAGGGTACTGCCCATTTGACACTGAGAGTGTGGGAATGAACATGGTTTTTCTAACCATGAAAAGACCATGTGAATGACCCTACTAAAAACCGCATAGGTATCACATGGATGTGCACCCCCTACCACATGTTTTTTTAAACTGTGCTCAATGAAAAAAGGGCATGCATGGTTTCTACTAGGAGGACACAAAGTTAAATCTAACTATGAGCCTCATCATACACTTAACCAAAATAAGGTCTTCGGGCCTCCGAACACCCATGACACTTTTAAAGCCTTAAAAATGATTAAAATAAAGGTATTTGGTCAAATGAAAACTCATAATCAAGCTCTATTAAATGAGAAAAGAGTTGGAATACCCACCAAACCCCAAAAAAAAATCAGAATGAGTGAGCATTTCGACCCGCTCAAAAAACCCAGGATGTTACAGAGATCACCTTGGGAGGGTTCCATAGAGTGAAAGGAAGAGTAAATTCATACCGCAAGTGTTTTTAGTGAATATTAATGGGAGTTTTTGTGGGTTTTATATAAAAAATATAGGTGAATTATTTACTAATTTCTAAACTTAGGTTTTGGACTATATATGATAAAATAATCAAAACCACAAACCTCACCATGGTTTTTGAACATGGTTTCTACCAAATAGGAGCATTTTTCAATACTTTATAAGAATAATAACTAAAATCATTTAAATAATACCCTTATTTATGTTGAAGTTAGTCATGTTCATAAAGAATTAATTTTAAAACATTAAAATATAATATAGGTTTTGGGGGATTCATAAGGGTTTAAAAAATTAATAAAATAACTTCAAAAACATTATTTTAAATTTGAAACATATTTTTTTTCATGGATACTCTTTATAATATTTATTAAATCACTTTTTGGATTTTATGATGTCGTAACATATATTTATACCATATTTACTTTTTACCAGAAAATTCAACTATCTTAAAAAATTATGAAAAATTCACCATTGGATATTTTAGAAATTCTAATTTCAAAAATAATATTTATTTTATCAAAATAATTATCTAAATATGAAAATTTACACTTTTAAATAAAAAATTGATGTTTATTTAAAAATAAGAGTCTTTACAACGACAAAAATTTATGCCCCTTATAAAAATTTCATTTGAATTCATAAAATTATATTATAATTTATATTTAAATAAATATTATTTAATAAGAATATTCTATTTAAAAAAATTTTATTTCAAAAAATATTGAATTTATCAAAAATATTGTCTTGATTGAAACTATATATTTCTCTAAAATACAATATGTGTTTCATCATATCAAAATATAATTTTTATCAAACTCATCATATAATCATTTATAAATAAATAATAAAAAAGATAAATATAATCATTATTTTATTAAAAAATAAATATATAAAAATTCATACTGTTAGAGTCTAAATACATAGCCCATTATTATATCACCTTATTCCCTAAGGGTAAGGTGTGCAATGGTGACACTTTATTAGGGTAGTTTAGTGAACATGGTTTGGGTTGTGATCTCAATAAGCTTTAACTTCTCCCATAAATGGTTTCGATCATTATTTAGTTATTGAATCCCAGCTTGGGCTTGGTCAAGGGAAAATTCCAATGATTCCATATTCCTCAAAAGCTCTGATAAATGGGATTCATAGGGTACGATCCTACTGGTCGAGTCCATCACTCCTTACATCTGTGTCAATTGGAATTTATCATAACCCTTAATATATATTAATATCAATGGTTATTGTACAATAGATATATTATCAATGTTTATGATTCTTAATTATCTTTTAAATTCAAAAGGATATAATTTTCAATAATAACCAACATTGTGCATGTGTTTTATATAACTACATTACTTAATAAGAAATTTATTTCTTTAAAAATGGAATTTAATTAATAAAAGTTCAGGTTGTTATAGACTACCAAAAGTTGAACATGGTAATCTCTAAAGATTCTAATCATTATATCCATGAATATAGTGGGGTAATTGGTAAGTCAAAATGAAATTACTATAAATTCATAATGACCATACCTTATACAAAAGGTTGTCTTTGGTATATCCTCCTTGAACCTCAATTGATGATATTCAAAATGAAAGTCAATATTTGAAAAGCATTTACCTTCACATAGTAGATCAAAAAATTCATCAATACAGGGTATAAGATACTTGTTATTGATAATGATCTTGTTAAGTTCTCAATAATCAATGAAAATATGCATTGAACTACCATTTTCTTAACAAAATGAATAGGTTCACACCATGGTGATGCACTAGAAAATATGAGTCACTTATCAAGATTATCCCAAAGTTGATTCTTTAATTCTTGAAACTCAATAAAGGATATTCTATATGGATTCTTTAAAATAAGTGTAGCACAAGGTTTTAATTATATTAAAAAATAGAATTCATGATTCAAGAGAAGACTTGGAAAGTTTTATGAAAACACATCAACATAATCTTAAACAATAATCATATCATCAATTTTGAGTTTATCCCTAAATATTTGAGATAAATATCCCTCATGAATAGGAAGTAAGACCCATACAATATAAGTAAATTTCATTAAAATTTTATATTCATCCTCACAATGAAAGATGAACATAGGTTGATTCAAAATATCAAATGATACTTACCTTCCTTAGAAATTAATATGGTCTCTATATAGATAGGTATAATTCATTCCCAAAATCACATCAAATTAAACTAGAGGGAGAATCACAATATTTTCAAGAATCACATTCCTGTAAGATTCTATCAGAGAGGAGTAATAGACATGAGATGTGATCATCATACCATTAAGAGTTTTTACTACTAACTCAACATCTACTCATTGAGATGGTGACTTGATACCCTTATAAAATTATTCATATATAAAAGAGTGGGTAGATCTAAAATAAAAAAACATTTATAGTTCTAGAGTGGATGGTGAGTATACCTTTCATCACTTCATTCTCATGAACCACTTTAGTATTTGTGATCACATAAGCTTTCCCTTTTTCTCTTGGATTAAGAGTTTTCTAACACCAATTTTTTTCACTAACCCTCCGATTAATACACTTATTGGTGTAATTTTATCCTTACAATTATAGCATTGGAGTGTTTATGAAACATTTTATTTATATTTTTCACTTCTCCTTTCATTGATTGGACTCTTTACATCAATTTGACATTATTTTGATTGATGGAATTATTTTACACACTTAAAACATTTACTATAACTCATAAGGTAATTTCCTTCATGCTTCCTTCCACACTTCTGACATGAAGAAAGATTATTTTTCTTTCCTCCATGGGTTTTATTATTAGAATTTCCTTGAAATTACATCTTTATCTTTTTCTCTAAAACCATGAGAACATTAAGATTATATAATTTATATTCATAAATTAAGATCACATCGAATCATTTATTCATATCTATCAAATTATATTATAGTCATTGCCTTTCAGATACTTGGTCTCAAGTAACTAAAGAATTGGTTAACTTTTCTTCTATGATTGATGATAAAACCAGAAGCATACCTTAAAAGTTTGGTGGAATTTTCCTCATAGGTAATAATGGATTCACCATACTTATACTTTATTTTTCAAATTCCCTTTTCATTTTCATGTTAATAGTTTGCAGAAAATACTTATTGAAAAATAACTTCTTAAAATTTTCTAATTCCATGGAGTTAATTTCATAAAATTTCCTAGTATTCTTGATAAGAGTACACCATTGATCATATTCACCTACTAAATAATACACAACCAAAATAACCTTCTCACAGTTTTATCATTATATAAAAGAGAATATATTTTATATATCATTGATCCATTGCTTCTAAATTAGTGGATTAGATTAACCACTGAAGAAAGGTATATTTTGTTGCATAAAATACTCAAGAGTGAGTTACTCCTTCATTTGGCCATTTGGAAATTCAAAATGATTCATATAACCATTCATATCTTGATATATTTGGGTGAGAATATCCACAATATTTCACATCCCAAATCCCATTTCATTTGGTTGTTAATGAGGAATATCGATGCATTTCCCATCACATTCAACGTTAAAATGATTCCTCTTGGGTCCATCCATTGACTAAGACCAAAAAGCATAATGTGATCAATAATAATCATAGTGAGTAATAATGTAATCATGAAAAATCATTCATAGGATTTATAAATCATGAAACCTTATTTTGAATATATGTAACCTCAGGTTTAATCTTGGTCATTCATAGTCACTGCCCATTCAAATCCTTCATAGTGGTTCATAAATAAAATGTGAATTAACCCAATCATATCCTCTAAGAGTGTCTAGCCGGATGTGCAGTCTTAGGCCCACTAATCATGCACCGATGATGATCTAGTTAATACCAAATCCATACCTTTATTTTTTTTACCTATAAGTGAATATGTTTTATAACCAAATCCATATTTTAGTATCCATACAAGGATGTATTTTCTAGGAAAACACAAAATCTCAAAATTACCACAAATTAATAATTTTATCCTATATTTAGACTTATCCTTAGGGTTTTTACCAAATTTTACTAATAATAATCTCCAAAACTAACTAAACCTTACTCTGATACCAACTTATGTGGCCTAAGAATTTCATACATAAATATAACATCATTTTTGATAAATTTTCAATACATATCATAACAATACACACCCCAAAACTATAACATTTTAGTGTCATTGGAGACTAGATACATAATCAATATATTTCATAAAATATCTTAATCATCTCTTAAAAGGTTATTCTCTCACAGTACCCTTATTAGACATTTCTTACTCAACACCATTATTCATAACTTGGGGAAGAAGGAAATATAAGTAAGGGTGATATCAGATGTTCAGTAAGGGTAAACCTAGTAGATATCAACCAATGATCATAAGTGAGCATAAGATAAGTATAAGTGTATGAGAATATGATCATAACTTATAAAAATCATACCCAATCAGTCAAATATCATTAATCATTAATCATGACATGGAGATTTTTTATAATGAAATACATAAGTTATATGTGTGATGAATCATCAATAATAAATCATGGTCTATGATAACATATGATAATAAAAAATACATAATTTTATGGCATACACATAATCATATAAAATCATTTCTTTAGTCAAGGATCACTTCCAATACTATCATTGTCGATTAGGTTCACTCTCTTTTCTATCATTTCCTTTGCTAATGTTCAATCCAAAGACTATACTAATGGATATTGTCCCTTACTAAATTGGGATCACTCCACATTCAATTTCTTATTATGTCATGGGATATCCATCTTTACCCAATGTATTGGAGGTATATATAATTATGGTCCCACATGAAATATAATTAAATCCATATATATGTGTGTCACAAGATCATAAAATACTCATCATATCATTATATCATAGCTCATGGAAATTAAATTAGTTTCATAAACATTTTATCATTTCATCATAGCATAACTAGTGAAAAATAAATGGGTTTCATAAAGGTTTAATCATAATTAAATTAACCTGTGGGAAAGAAATGGGTTTCCATAGAATCATCCTTAAATCGCCATCATAATAAGATATACAAAGAAATAAAGTGTATGGAATTATAAGATAATATCTCCAATTAGAAATAAAAATCATTAAATGATATTGACATAGATAAAAAATAACTTTAAAAGAACATTCGAAAAATTTTGATGACCAAAGAGGAAATAAGGTCCACTTTTCATTAAAAACACTTTCTTGGTAATTTTAAGAAAAAAATATAGAAAAAACGTACTAATACTTAAAAATATATGAATAAAAATAAGAGAATAAAATATATAGGTTTTAAAGGATAATATCTATATAATTTCACTCAATGTAAATTTAGAATAGACAATCCTGAAAAGAAATGAGATTGTTACATAAACCCTTACCTCAAGTCTCGTCTTGATTCATGCATTTTCAAATATCATGTCTAATAAATTTATATTTATTATAAATATATTCTAGAACAAAATTAATACATAAATTACTTTTTATCATTAATTTATAATTTCCAATTATCCTTTTATTAATAATTTCTCTATTAAAATGAATATTTGATTGAAACTGGTCTGTTTTCTATGCATGTTTCGGTTTGATAGTTCCAATAATTACACCTTTTTCATGGTTTAATCATATTCATAATATTAATAATGACATAAGTATGATATTTATTCATTATATACACCTTTATAATTATTTATATAAAGTTTTGATGAAAAATGAATCATATCGTTTCATGGAGGTAGTAGTCCACACATAAACACGAGCAACATTATCATTTTATAACGGATGTAAATTTAAGAAGGTAGATAAGATATTAAAATTAAATAAGCATAATTATTTTATAAATATCACATATAAACATTAAATCCTTCATAATAACCAACCATGAATTACGGTGATGGAAAATGAATCATATCGCTACATAGAGGGGGTGGTCCACACATACGCACGAGCGGTACTTTCATTTCCCATTTGATGGAAAGGAGTTAGAAAATGGTTTTTACATAATTATAATAACATATAAGAATATTAATGATAATGGATTCATTATTTTATTATTTATATAATATATTTATATGATTTATAAGAATAATGAAACTTTAATATGACTGGTAAGAACATATACCTCTTTTTTAGGAAACCTCATTTGAATCTCTTCTTAAGGACCCTTGGGATGATATTTTAAGAAGATAATAACATCTAGTAAGTTTCTATGGAAATTTATAAGATATTTTTTTAGGTTTAGGTCAGATATAGGGAATACGTTGTGTGTATAATATAGGATAGGGGTGTACATTTATAAGTGAGGGAAGTGACACACTTGTAATTATTAAGAATATTAAAATATAATAAAGTCACTCTCATGGGAGGGTGTCACAAAATTGGAACAAGTTAAAATATGTGATGATATATAATCTATAAATATTCATAAAATAGGATTTATATAGGTTTTAGTTCAATTTAACCCTTATCTCTTTAGTTTAACCCTTCGTTAACCCCTTTTAACATTTACCATAAAAATGAATTTTTACCTTAATTACTATTCATAATGACAAAAAATTAAGTTATAATTATTAAATAATATTAATTATAATGATTCAAATTATTAAATCCATTTTATAAGATTCAATTTCTATAAGCGACCAAATTTCATTTTAAAATAAATGTGAAAAAACGCAACATACCTGTTTTTAACCAAATGCATTTTTAAGCATAAAAATTATTTTAACTTTATTCCTTTCCATATAAAAACTATTAGATGAATGTTAAAGTATTTTATTTAATATATTATATAAAAATTTAATTAAAATCATTTATCAATATATATTAATTAAATTTATTAATTTAAAAAC
The DNA here is from genome assembly GCA_963277665.1 of Viscum album. NCBI lineage: Eukaryota > Viridiplantae > Streptophyta > Magnoliopsida > Santalales > Viscaceae > Viscum > Viscum album. The sequence goes on along the minus strand of OY728158.1, from coordinate 1,103,628,260 downwards.
ATATTGTGTGCATAGAAATAGTTTTTTAGAAAAACGTTTATTTTTACCTTCAAATGATTTTATTTTAATTTATAACCCACCTGAAACATATTAATTCTAATTTTTTTAATTTATTTATTATTATTAATACCTTCCAATTTTATGGCTAGATTATAATTGTCACATTAAATTATAATAATTCAATAGTATATCATGTTTCATTTAAACTCAGCGTTGCATGTAAGGAAATATATCAAAGAAAATGAATTTATATAAAGAGAGATATATCATAAAATTTTGAGGTGTTACACATATATCACATGATCCTTGGGATTGTCTAATGGAACTTGACCATCATTGACCAACATTTTCCATATATCCTTGAAGATGAAGTATTTTTGGATAGTGTACCACAACATATAATATTAAGGGAAGTAATTTGGGTGATAATTATACCATGTTTCATCTGTCTTATTGATTTCTAGAAAGGTGATTTTGTTTTTATCTAAGGCAGATATAGATTAATTTGTAACTTTATCACTATATAAGGAATAAATTTTATTCTTATTACATTCAAGGTCGCATCACATCAAACTTTTCATCATGAGGGTAAAAATAATTATTTTCATTTTCCTTAACTTATTTATCTATGAAGGTGGTTCTTGATGATATATTTCATTGGTTCTATGAATAATAACCTATAAATGTTGTAATATAGTTCAAAAATCTTAAACTCCACTGACATACTTTAAAGGGAAGAGTGTGGTTAAAAACTCATCCTATAGATTCTCTATATAGATCTCTAGTAATTATTCCTGAGGAAACTATATATCTAAAGAGTAACACCCCATGTCACTATATATTTTGTTATATTAGTTAAATTTGGGTGAATTTAATTTTTTATAATTTTTGGGGTTGAATTTTAATTTTTTGGAATTTTTCTTTTTGTATATGGTTTGGGGTGCATGGTTTAAGTGAAATTGTGCAGGTACCATTACATGAGATAGTTTCCATCTATTTTTGAATATGCACAGTTTATCCTGCATGGGTAGTACATGATTCGAATGACTCTTAGTAATAACCATGTGACTCCTCTTTCTCTTGGGATTTCTAGCACATGGATTACACACAGATAGGATAACTTTACAACAAGCATGTGATATGGATCTGTGTTTGGATAGCGCCATTTGTAACAATTATCACATTGGTAGATGAACCATGAAAATATCCCAGTATAAACCATTTAAAGGTGGTTTAGATCTCTAGTGGTAACTGTATGGCTGTCACACAGTTTACTAAACCGTACAGGAAAACCATGAGAAGTGACCATGTGTAATTTCAGGTTTTCTAAATTTACCTCTAATTTAAATTAAAGGTGGTTCAGAAACTTATCTCTCTATCTCATTCATCCAATCGATGGGGAACCATGGGAGGACTCTTTCTCTCTTTTCTTTGTATTTTAAAGCATTTCTAACCTATTCTCTTGCAGATTCCTTTAAGTTAATCTCTCTACTCCTATTTTGTTTCCTCCCCTTCCATTATCTTTGGGTTTTACTATCTCCCACAAACCTTAGAGGCTGGTAGGTTTTATTTTAGGTTTAGATTTGTTGATTCATGGGTATTTTTATTTTAAGGGATTACTTGAGGTCCTTTGATGCTTGTTGGAGCATTATTTTTCCTAGGTGATGACATCTGACTTGGTAATCATTGAACTAAGGTAAGATATTTTTTATTCTACCTTAAATTGATATGTCATTGAGTTCTTGGTAGTTTTAAAATCCTTGTTTATTAAATTAAATCCATGTGTAGTGGTTTGGTTGGATTTATAAAGGTGTTTATGGTTGTTTTCCACTTGCTAAAATGGTTTTGACTTAATATTTCAAGTTTTAATTGAAATTAAAATTAGTGAGAAATTTTTAAATAATTTATCTAAATAAATTGCATAGTTTAAAGTATTTTGAACCCATTTGTGTTGGGAGAAAAATTGAGAAGTGTGGTTTTGGAATTTTGGACGTTCACACTTGATAGTTTAAGTGTTGATTTAAAATATTAAATGTTTTAATTTTTTTGAAAGAATAATTTTAAAAAGAGTGTGATATTTTAAAATTCCTTGATCCCATTTGGTTCATAATGTGATTTGAAAAGATTATTTTAATCCTTTTTGGGTTTTTTATTGAAAATGTGTTGGTTCTCAAAATTTTTCTTCCAATGGTTTTGAGAAAAAATATTTTGGAAGGTGTTTTATAAACATATTTTAGGGGTTTAATTTTAAAGAATTGTTTGAAATAGGATTTAAAACCATTAAGAAATTACTTGTAATCTTGAGTGGGTTTTTAGTAAAGGCCCATTTGGCACTTTATGTGGTTTCCAAATCTTGTGGGTGGGGAAAGACCCTCTTGAGCTCCCCCTATTGTGTTATGAATCTTGAAGGGGATGTAGTTTATTGTTTGATGTGAATTATGTCCCAAGTATCCTGATATCTATTTTTTTGTGATATGAATGAAATGTGAAGGGTTTATTTCTTATGAGGGTGTAGGTGGTGAGATGAGAATTTTTTCTTTAGATATATTGATGCATGTTATTGGTCTCCTCTATTTGATATTGGTCATGGGAGTCCTAGTGGACTAAGTAGAGGTCTACTTGAGTGAAATCCATAATATCTTATTATGATGACTAAGGAATTTTTTCAAACTAAACCTCATCTGTTAGACTAAGAGGGGTAATGGGTTGTGTGATCTAGCAACCTTTTAGTGTCTCGTGGTAGGAGTAATATCCTGAGTGGTTTATTTATAGATAGTTTGACAGGGCTACTGGGGACATGGATAGGATCAGTAGTGTCATCTAGGGATAATGTTTCTAGTTTATACCATTTTACTTAAGTCATAGGTGGTTCCCCATGATTCTTTGATCCATTTTTGGGATGAATTAGGGGATTCCAATATATATGAGTTTTATTGAGACCCCATAGCCATTAATTGGGTATAGAACTGTTGTTCTATTTATATTCTTTAGTGTGTTTAATTTATTTTTAGTGATATGTATGTTTACTATTGTGTGAGTATGTTTTTTAGGTCACTTTAAAATTCATTTTTTGAAATTATTTGGAAAGTGGATTTGAAAAAAATGGTGTACTTTGAAATGAATATTTGAGAAATATTTTGAAAGAGGATAACATGGGTTTTTGTTTGTTATGTGGTTTATAACAAAGGTTTTTACTTTTGTGTTTTAATAGTTTTTGGAAAAATATTTTGAAACCACCCTTATTTATTTTAGAAGAAGGGGGGTGATTTTTGTTTTAAAAAGTAGGGTCAAGGCCCAAAAATGGTTTTAAAGTGATTGTTTTCATTTAAGAAAAATAAGTGGATTTCTATAAAATAAATTGAATGTGATATTAGATTTTGTATAATCATGTATCTAAAACCTATTTTCATTTTTTTTTCAAACTAGAGTAATATGGATTTTATTTTTTATGTAATTACATAAACTCTGTGGTGCTTACCTACCAAGATTAGTTTTTCTCACACCATGCATATACCACTCAGTGTATACAACTCTTATGATTTTATTTCATGTGACTTGGATTTGTACTCCCTTGTGTTGGGGTCTTGGTTGTTCAAGTTTTGTAGCATGGGATTTGGATTATGACTAAGGATCATATGGATATTGTGGGTAGTAGTTTTATTTTGTTTTCCCTTCAAGTTGTATATGTATGGGATTTGACTTTAGATTTTTTTTTTCTTATGGGTAATTAGTATTTATGCATTTATATTCCATGTGATTATATATGTGATGTTTTATTCTTTATTATTCATCCACAAGCTGTATTCCTTTATTATACTACTTAGTATAATGTGGATGTTTATTTATTGATCTATTTAAATTATAAAGGGTGATATCATTCCCAGTGATCATGTTATGAGAACCCGACATAGGTTGACAGCCTGAAGTGATTGGGAATGTGCTTTGGGTATTTCCCCAACTATATTAGGTATCCAATGGATGGATGAAATGGGTTATTTCATGAAAAAATGGTATCAAAGCATGAAATTTTGTTATTTGGTTTTTTCTGGGTAGTCTATAGACTAGGATAGTCATTGGGACTCATGTAGAGTGTGTGGTAAAGTGATTTTCTAGATCTTCATCACACTGAACCTTGAGTTTCCATGGATGTTTTAGGATTAAGTCCTAATTTTGAGATTGGATTTGGATATATTTAATGTATTTTTATATTTTGTTATAGTACTTTGATCTCCATTGAGTGCATCAATGATTTCATGGGTCAGTTTGAGTTTTGAAGGTAATGGTGGAGAATAAAACATATATGCACGATTAGCCTACATGGTCTGGTAAAACATTCAGTAATCATGCAGAGTGGATATGCAACCATGAAAATGCTTGTTTCATGGACAACAAATAGTTTACCAGCCCGTGCGTCTAAACAAGGCACAATGTGTTTTATCATCCGAATTATTTTCCTCCCCTACTCCCAATATTGATTCCAATGGTGTATTCCATTGATATTTTATTAGATAAGGGAGTTTTATTGGTTTTTTTTCCATTGATGTGTTTTAATGGAGTTTAACTTGAGATTTAATCTTGGTTTCTTGGTTTTTTCCATTGGGGACTTTGTGTTATATGATGGAAAATGGTTTTTAGAATGGAAGATAGGAATTACATGAGGTTTTTTATTTTGAAAACCATTTTATAATGGTTGTGGAAAGGTTTTTGGTTTTGTTTGTCAAAAAACAAGTTATGATTTTTTTAAAGTAGATCTAAGGAAAACATTGTTAGGTTAGGATAAATATAATGAAGAAAAAGACACAAGAGGGCGTAGGGGTTAATTGTGGTTTTCAAAATTGTGACTGATTTAGAACACCTCTCTTGTATAGTAGCATTCCTTTCCTTTTATCTCAAATATGATCATGTAGTGAAAATAAATAAAATAAATGAACATAATGATGTATAGTGGTTCAAGGTACAAAGATCCCTTAGTTCACTCCACCAATGCTCAAATCCATAAGCTTGGTGATTTTCACTATGTACTCTTATCCTAATACCTTCAAAATTCACAACTGAGTGTAGGAATTTTACACCTTATAAGACCTAACAAAGCCTTATAGTTCTTTTACAAGGAACCAAATATCCAAAGATTAGTACAAGAATATGACACTTATCCACGTCTGAGTATGAGTAGTCGAAACTCAAATAAAACAAAAGAGTTTGATTTGTTTGATGGTATAGGTTAAACTTCATAACTTGCAATAGCAGCTGATAGATGAAATCAGATCTTCAATGTATCACAACAACATATAGATCTTCAACATTTGCACATACTTTATTCAAACAACAACAAATAAAACACAAGATGAATGTTTAAACAAGAATATATCCAAAGTGTATCTTCACCAAATTCTTAAATTTTCAAATGATTCATCATTATTTCATAAGAATATATAACAAATAAATACAGTAGCAGCGAAAGAAACACTAGTGAGTAAATTAAATAGATCTAAACATGTATGTCTCCAAAGTGTATATTTGGAGGCAATAATACAAAACATCTTCTATATATGTATATGAGTACAACTACATATATATTTCTGATTAATAACATCTCTATATTTATACAGTAGGCCAAACAACTCCTAGTCAAAATAGATCCAAAAATATCGCATAATAAATCATGAATATTTGAATTCAAAAATATTCAGGAGAGTCATAAATTCCCACAAGAATAGTAAAATTTTAATCAATTGAATACATAACTTAAAAACAATCATAAGTAACTATTAAATCAGTTAAAAGAGATCCTCTAATAGATCTTTATTTCCATAAGGATCGTTGCAAAAATCCTGGATAATACCATGGATTTAAAACTCTGTCATTGGATAGTCAAATGTAGGGTTCCTTCACGTGATGAAAAAACACATAACATAGGGTTGAAAATGTACAATTTATTACTAAATTAGGGTTGATATACTATACATTTATTTCCTCAAACATAGGGTTCCTTTTAAACATAGGGCTAAAGAACCATACTTTCAGCTTTCTCAAATGTCAGGTTCCACACTAACGTAGGGTTGATGATCCATACGTGGTAATCCAAATGTAAGGATTCTACCTTACATTACACTTACCAATTTAGGGTTGAGAACAGTGTTTCCAGAATATGTTAAAACACATTCTAAATACTTCAAAGAATATTCCCCGTGGATCAAATTCTTGAATAAAATTCAAAAAAAAAATATTTCAACAAATATTAATTTCTTGAAATTCACTCAAAGTAATTTCTTTAGTAATATAAATGTGGGTGTTTTTCAGCATCAAAACTAAAAAAAATTAACGAAATTTTTGAATCAAAACATGCTAAAAAATCTCCCCATTTTTATGATAATAAAACCCATAATATAAATAAATAAAATTTAAAAACAATTTTTGAAAAAAGCCAAAATAAATTTGCCACCTTTCTCTTTGTATAATATTTCTTCCATAAAGAAAAAATTATCCCCCAATATAAGAATATAAAACTTATCATATATTAAATTAAATGAGGATAAATAAAAAAACTTAAATAACTATAAACTTCTCCCCCTTTAGAGCTTCCCTCTTTAGAGACATATAAACTTTAGAGAACGATAAACTTTAGAGAATTATAAACTTATCCCCCTTTATTATCCCTTTATGAAATTGTCTCACTCCATTAAAACAAGAATACTATAAAGAATAAATTTATCTAACTTTACAAACATGGTATAAAATTACAATATAAAACTTCTCCCCCTTTTGTGAGATCAAAAAGATAATAGCAGTAATTAACTCCCCCTAAATTTATGATTTATTTTAAAAAGATAAAATTAAAAAATATGTATTTAAGAAATAAATGATTATTTGATTTAAAAACTATCATTTAATCATATCATATTGAATTATTTTAATGAATTTTTTTCATAAGTAAAGAAATAAATTAGGTTCATGCTGTATTGGCAAAAAAAAGTAAAAAAAAATTATAAAACAACTAATTGTACTATTTTTAATTTAAACAATATAATTAAAAATAATATATAACATTGATTTTTATATGAACAAAATAAAAATAAATATTTTAAGAAAGAGTAGAATATTCCTATGAACCTACCAAAATATGAATTATTTTAGTTAAATCAGCTAAAATTATTAACAGTTCTTTTAATTTGTTTTTAATATATGTTATTATTTGATAAGAAGATGATGAACACTGTTCAACTATAAACAACTTAACTTTATCAAGATTGAGATTTTTGAAAACTCATTTTCCAAGTAGATTAATTTGACTCAGTATTCTAATTTTATATCTTTAAAATCTAATTTTGAAATCAAAATATCTTTAGTATTCTGATACTCCTTTTGTAACGAATAAAAAACAACTTTTGGCACTGATGCTTTTTGTAGATCTTCATAAGACTTTATAGACATATCCAACTCAGTCTTTATCTTTTATTTTTCTTAATTAAAAGTTCTAACTTTAAATATAGTACTTTTATAAGATATTTTAAATGAAGGAACTTCTAGTTCTTCAAAAACTATGAACTTCTCTATTTCTTTCAGAAGACTTTTCTCATAAATATTCAACAAACAAAACTGATTATTCTTTCAATGGGTCAGAAGGATTAAATTTTGTCCTCTTGTGAGAAAATTTTTCTTATAAAATATAAGTAATTTATCTATTCATATTTCTATGATTTTTTTAATAGTCATTTGAACAAGATATTTCAAAAAATAAGAAGAAGAATAAAAATATTTTAAGAAAAAGATGAAATGTTTGGTTTTGAAAAAATACTGATGATGTTTCATTTCCTTGAGCCGAAAAAAATAGATCAAACATTTCAAAAATACATGTTACGTAAGAATATTTTTTATGATTATGTGACCAAATAAAATTTTAATAATAAAATATAAAATATTTTTGAAAACAAAAATATAAACATTTTATCACACTGTATTTTAAAAATAAATATTTAACAAAACTGTAATATAATTAATATGAAAAAATATTGATTTATATAATAAAGAATAATCTTTTATTAAAATTTTAGAAATAAATTTATTTTCCTATATAACATAATTAATTTTCTAGAAGTATACAAATATTAAAATAGAATACTTTCTAGATCAGTGCCTTTAGTACTAAGGATTCTTAATAATGAACTACTTTAGAGTTGTTCACTCCTCTAGTAGATACTTTAACATACATCCAATGATCAACCACTTAAATATTTCAAAATATATCTTATTGGTATAATCATGAAAAATATAAAAATCAAGTGCTTTTTGGTACTCATATGTTTTTGGGTCTAGTAGTGTTAGTAATTAACTTTTTAGGTAACCAAACTTGTTTTTGAGTAAAAAATATACAATTTAACAAAAATTTTGATCAATAAGCACTTTTAACCCCAAAATTTTTAGTTTTTCTAAAATAATTATCATTTTCATAATGAATATTAGTACCATAATATAAAAATTTAATAATAGACATGTTTTTACTATTTAAACTTGGAACAAGATAATTTTTATAAAGTTTTGATCTTTCATCATCACTTCCTATTCCAAATTTCCCTTTTAGTATTTTATTTTTTCCAAGGATTTGATTTAAATATTTTTCTCCTTTTACTAACATAATAGAGGATTGTTTTAAGTCATCAAATTCCTCCATTAATTATTTAATCTTAATTTTATGTTAATACAAATAAATTTTAGAAGCATTATATTTTAAATCTATAAATTGTTTTGATAAATTTTATTTATCGAGTAGCACAATATTATTAGATTTATTAATTTTTATATTGTCTTTATTTAATGATTCATATTTGTCTTGTAACATAAAAAAAATATTTATTTAACTCATTATAATAATGTTTTTCATAACTCAAGTTTTTAGAGTAAGAGGATTGTACCTCATCAGTATCAACCATTAGTCATATAACTTTATGCCCAACTTATGAATTTGAAGAAGATTCACCATATAAACTAGAAGTATTAATACAGGTAGATTTTATAGCTTTTTTTTCATTTCCTTTCATAATTTTCTTTCATCTGAGCTTTGATCAAAGGACATTTATCCTTTGTATGCCTTCTTTCTTTATATTCATAGAATCTATCATCTTTATTTCCATTCTTTTTTTTTTTCTGTACAAATTTTAAAAAATTTCAGCAATATCTAATAGATATTTATCAAAATCTGTAAAATTTGAATAAAATGATTCATCATTTATAGTCATTAGAGAGAATTATTCATTTTTATATGAATTTCAGCTTCAACCTGCATCTCGACTTCATACATTATCAAATTCCTAACCAAGTACTTCATTGTCAATTTATCTAATGATGTAGATTTTCATATAGCTTCAGATATTCTATTCCACTTAGGAGGTATTAATTTGAGTACTTTTAATGTTTGATCTGATTGAGAAATTGAATATCCAAAAGAAGCAACATTATTGAAAATCTCTATCAACCTTCCATATATTTTATTTATAGTTTCATTCTCATACATTCTAAAAGTATTGAACTTTACCTTTTTTTAGTATATCTTAATTGTATTACATTTTTAGTTTCTTAATAGGAAATAGTAATAGTCTGCCACATCTTATATGCAGTTTAACATTTAGAAACTTGATCAAATTCTTTACTTCCCGAAAGACACACAATAACATGCATATATTTTGAATTAAGATCATATTCCTTTTATTGATCATTAATACAAACTTAAAAATATTCTTTGGGAATCTCATAAGGCTTAACAATATTTAAATAAACCCTTATTCTAATATTTTCAAATAAATAATACTATGGGCTTTCTAGGATCCATAATCATTACCATTAAAATAGGGATCATGAATCATCGACATGCCTTCTCTATAATCTGTCATTTCACAACATCTTTGTCTGAATCTTTAACTCAGGATTGTTAGAGATAATAATTTTTTTTAGAATCTTCTGATACATAATATTGACATTGAATAGGTAAAAGGATCATATACAATAATATCCCTACCTTTGATACTAAATTTTAGGCCAGGATAGATATAAATAAGAAAAAGACACAAGAGGGGGGGGGGTGAATTGTGGAAAAAAATTGACTGATTCAGAACACTTATCTTGTATAATGGTGTTACTTTCCTTTTCTCTCAATAATGAGAGAGAAATGAAAATAAATAAAAGAAATGAACAAATCAATGTATAGTGGTTCAGGGCACAAATATCCCTTTGTCCACTCCACCAACTATTAAATCCATGATCTTGGTGATTTTCACTAGGTCCTCTTATCCTAAGACCTTCAAAATTCACAACTGAGTGTAGGAAGTTGACACATTACAAGACTTAACAAATAATCATAGTTATTTTATAAGGAACTGAATATTTAAAACTTAGAACAAGAATCTGAAACTTAACCACAACTGAGTACGAGCAGCTGAAACTCAAATAAATCAAAAGAGTTTGATTTGTTTGATGGCACGGGTTAAACTTCATAGCTTGTAGTATCAACTGACAGATGATATAAGATTTTAAATGTATCACGATAGTATATAGATATTCAACTTTTGCATAAGATTTTTTCAAACAACAACAAAGAAAACACAAGATAGATGTTTAAACAATAATATCTCCAAAGTGTATCTTTACCAAATGCTCTAATGTTCAAATACTTCATCATTATTGCATAAGAATATAAAAAATAAATAAATTCATTAGTAGTGATTAAAATAGCAATGAGTAAATCAGATAGATCTAAACATGTATGTCTCCAAAGTGTAGCTCTGAAGGAAAAAACACACAAATTATTCTATATATGTATATGTGTAATATATATATATATATATATATATATTTATAATGAATAACTCCTCCATATTTATATAGTAGGTTTAATAGCTCAAGGTCAAAAAAAATTCTAGAAATATCACATAATAAATCATGTATATTTGAATTCAGAAACATTCAAGAGAGTCATAACTTCCCACAAGAATAGTAACATTTTACTCTATTGAATACAATCCTTTAAAATAATCATAACAAGCCTTTTAATCAGTCATAAAACATATTTGAATCAATCTTTATTTCAATCAAGACCATTTCAAAAAATCATGGATAATATCACAGATTTAAAACCCCATCATTGAATAGTCAAATGTAGGGTTCCTTCACGTGATTACAAAACATAGAACGTAGGGTTGATAATGTATGGTTGATTAATAAAGTAGGGTTGATGCACTATATGTTTGTTTTATCAAACTTAGGGTTGCTTTCGAACATAGGGTTGATGAACCATAATTTCTTCTTTCTTAAACATCAGGTTTCATACTAACATAGGGTTGATGATCCATATGCGCTATTCCAAATGCTGGATTTATTCCTTACATTACACTTACCAATGTAGGGTTGAGAACAGTGTTTCTAGAATATGTTAAAATATGTTCCGAATACTTCAAAAAATATTCCCCATGGATCAAAGTATTGAATATAATTCCAGAATAAATATTTCAATGAATTTTAATTTCCTAAAATTCACTCAAAGTAATTTCATTAGTAACAAAAATGTGGGTGTTTATGAGCATCAAATCCAAAATGAAATTAACAAATTTTTTGAATCAACACATTCTCAAAAAAAAATGTGTGAAAAGGAATTTAAGATTAAAAGGTGTAATTTTTTGAAGGATTTAATTCTTAAAGAGGATGTTTTAATAATTGGTTAATGAAATAATTTTCAAAGTGGTGATTGATTTAAAAATAAAAATTTGAAATTTATTTAGAGTGGAAAAGGGGTTTGATGGCCAAATAATTTTGTGTTTTATTTTTATGAAAATGGAATGTTTAAAAAATCAATTTTGGGAAAAAATATAAAGTGTTTTAAAAAGAAGATGGATATTTCATGAAAATTTATTGGATTATATGGTTTTGAAATAGAAATTATTTCAGGAATTTAATATGGTTGTTTTGATTTTTTAGTGAATAAGGGGCTATAAAATTTAAATTAAGTCACATGGATGCATTGAGGTTTATGTCCCATGTTAGTTTTTATGTTCATCCCAAAAAGTTATTGAAAGAACTAGAATATTTTTCCTAGGAGCGATACTTATGCGGTTCCTTCCATTTTTTAGAATTGACCATTTTATTTATTGATTTCACTCTGACTCCAAGTGAAGCATGTAGAATTTGGAATGTTATTTTATGCTCTATGAATTTTTAGGTTAGTTTCACTTCCTCTATTTGATATGGATAGGCTAGAAGGGTTTGTAGTTTTCTCTATGTGAGTTCCTTTTGGGAATGGGGCTATGCTAGTAAAGTCCTATGGGTGTTATCTTAGGATCTTGTATGATTTCCTTGAATGGTAGTTTTCTTTAAGGAATTTATCTTAGTATAGATCAAGGATAATCAGGTCATTCTATTGTATATGGTAATTAATTTAGATTAGTGTGTATACATTTTGGCTTGTGTGTATGCCTTTGGGTTTTGGAATTTGGGGCATTCCTTGTGGTTTTAGTTTTCTTTTCTTGGTGTTTCCAATATTTTCTTACCTTGTGAAAATTTTTAGGTTAGTTTATCCTTGAGATGGATGTGAGTGACCTTGAGTTTGGTTCTTGGGTAATTAGGATGGATGTTTCCTTTAAGAATTTAATCACTCAATAGTGACAACTTTGTGGGGTTTTTTGTGGGAAGGTGTTTTAATATAGAGGTCCTAGTTTACCCATTGATTACAATTACTTGGGTCTAGAACCCATGTTTTTTTTATTATTATGGAATTCTTATGAGTTTTCCCTTATGGATGTTGCGTTCTTTGAGGTTGGTTTTCCTTTGAGGAAGTGGTAATTAGTTCCTTGTATGGTTCCTAAGTGTTCCTTGGAATTTTTAGAGATGTGTTCTCATAGTGAATGTTTTCTTTTGGGGGTGTGTTATCCTTTTATTACACCATTTAGTGAATTTATAAATGGTGGGGAGACCTAAAATTGTCCTCCATCCCCTTTTGATCTTATATCGGTAATCGTGGTTGTGTTTTCCTTGGAGACATCATGTAGTTTTGTGGAATTAGTAGTTCAGTGTATAGCAATCATCAGTATATGGGAGCTTCCTTCCTTAGTTACTCTCTAGTTGTCTGTCATCTAGCTCACCTTATTCCATGGGGTGTAGTTATAACTCATTTTAGTTTGCCTCTACTACTTTTAAAGGCTTTATAGGTGAATAAAATATTACAATGGGAGATTATAACACCCCATGTCACTATAGATTTTGTTATATTAATTAAATATGGGGAAATTTATTTTTTTATAAATTTTTTCTTTTAATTTTAATTTTCTAGAATTTTTTATTCTGCACATGGTTTGGGGTGAATTATTAAAGGGAAACAGGGTGGGTAACCTTATGTGTGCAAGTTTCTAATTGTTTTTTTAACATGAAATGTTTTACCTACATGGGTAGCAGATGGATAAGGTGACTCTCAGTAGTAATTTTATGGCTCCTCCTTCCCTTAGGTTGTATGAAACACACTTAAGAGAACCACATGTTAAGTGTGAAATATGGTTCTATTTTTGGATAGTTATATTTGGAACAAATAACACATGGGTAAATAAATCGTGTGAGTATCCTAGGATAAGTTGTGTAAAGACGGTTTGTCTCTCCAATGTAAACTGTACAATTGCTGTATGGTTTACTAAACAATGTAGGAAAACCATTTGAAGTGATTGTGTGTTTAATTTTTGGGTCTTATTGATTTAACCCTACTCAAAATTAAAGGGGGATTATGCCCTTTTATCTCCCTTTCATTTGGATAACCTAGGTTTGACCATGGGAGTTATCTCCTACTTTTTCCTTTAGAATTTCATGCCTCTCCAACCTATTCCCTTGCAAATACCTTTTAGGTAAGCCTTATTCTACTCTTCTTTCTACTACCCCTTTCCTTATATTTTGGTTTTACTCTCTCATTTAAACCCTAGGGGTTTTTGGTTATGATTTTTGGGGTTTGGTATTATTGATTAATGGGGGGTTTTCTTGTTTAGTCTTACTTTAGGTCCTTTGATTCTTGTTGGAGAGTTCACCATTGTAGGTGATGAATTATGGATTAGTTTATGATGTGTCTAATTTGAAAATAATATTTTTTGAAGAATTATATTCATTAAATATTTAATTTATATCAAACACTACAGGAAAACGGGCGTTTCACGGCGGTTTTAAAAACCACTGCTAAATGTTTTTTGGGCCGCTATTTCATGGTGGTTTTTTAGTGGCGGTTTAAAAACCGCTACGAAATGTGTTAATTTTTTTTAGATTTTTTAAAATTTTTCGAGGATTAGTTGCGATTTTTTAAAAAAACACCATGAAATAGTGGCGGTTTGGGTAAAACCACCACGAAATGAAAGGAAAAAAATAAAAAAACATGAGAAACCCCGAAATCACTAAAACAACAATAACTTTTGATATGGGCATCCGTTGGAGCACCACGACCCGTAAAATCAAAGCTCATGAAGAGATCTAGAGGCACATATAATCAAAACCATGAGACGGTCTAAGGTGCGGAAGATATGAGAGTTATAAGAAAGTTGAAAAAAGTTCTCCAACTTCAAACAGCCATAACTTTTGCTCCGGGTGTTCGTTTGGGCTCTACCACATATCAAATCGAAGACAGCGAAGAGAGATACACACTGGTTTGACAAAAGAAAGATTATGTCATGTTTTTCAACCCCAAAAACCCTTTCGAAGGCCTCTAAAACCCCATTTCCGTCACCTGTGTCCCGTCGAACTTGTCTTTAAATGAACCTAACTTTTGATCTGCATGTCAGTTCGGACTCCTCCACCTTCTAGATCATAGTTCATTCCATGAGATTCAGTTTGACTAGTCGCAGCACCCACATGGACTCTTGGATCATAAGTTATGGCTTTATTAGTGGGTATCAGGTTTGTTATGTTTTTCGATGCCTCGTTTCTAGCACCCGTTCCCCGTCAGTTTTTTTAATGGTCGTAACTTCCAATTTGCCAGTCCATTCGGTCTCTTTCACCTATCAGATTGAAGATCGTTTTAGGATATTTGATTTGACTGGTCGTGGATCTTGAACGGACTCTCGGATCATAAGTTATCTCCGTTAATGTGAGTCCAATGTTTTTGTCACTTTATGACCGTTTTGACGGGTTTTAACGGTTGCTCCATTCATTACTGTTTATTTGGGTTTCCATGGCTTGTTATCTTTATCAATGGTTTTTGTGGGTTATTATGATGATTATGTTGAATTCTTAAGGGGTTTTCTAGAGTTTTCATGAGTTTTCATGCGTTCTCATGCTTTCTAATGCTTCCTTCTTCATGCTTCTCCATCCGTTTTCATGCATTTTCATGAATTTTCATCCCTTATCACGCCTTTTCATACTTTTTCATGTGTTTCATTTTTTATTTATTATTTATAATATACTTTAATTTATTTATTATCTATTATTTGTTACTGGTTATTTATTATTTATTATTTATATTTATTTATTATTTATATATTATATATTATATATTATATATTATATATTATTTATTAATAATAATAATAATATTTGTTACTGGTTATTTATTATATATTATATATTATATATTATATATTATTTGTTATTATTAATAATAATATTTTATTTATTATATATTATATATTATATATTATATATTATTATATATTTATTATTATTTATTGTTTATTATTTATTATTTATTTATTATTTATTTATAATTATTAATTATGTGTTATTTATTATTATTATTATTGATTACCGAATATTGATTATTATTATTGATTATTATTATTTATTATTATTATTTATTATTATTATTATTTATTATATATTTATTATTATATATTATTAATTGTTGTTTATTATTTATTATTTATTATTTATTATTTATTATTTATTTAATTATAATTATTAATTATGTGTTATATTTTATTATTATTATTTATTATATATTATATATTATATATTATATATTATATATTATTTATTGTTTATTATTTATTATTCATTATTCATTATTCATTATTTATTATTTATTATTATTTATTATTTATTATTATTTATTGTTTATTATTTATTATTATTTATTATTTATATTTATTTTTATTATTTATTATTTATTATTTGTTATTTATTATTATTTATTGTTTATTATTTATTATTTATTATTATTTATTATTATTTATCATTATTTAATATTTAATATTTAATATTTAATATTTTTTTGTTATTATTTATTATTTATTGTTATTTATTATTTGTTATTTATTATTATTTATTGTTTATTATTTATTATTTATTATTAATTATTAATTATTGTTTATTATTTATTATTTATTATTTTTTTATTATTTATGATTTATTATTATTTATGATTTATGATTTAATATTTAATATTTAATATTTGTTTATTATTATTTATTATTATTTATTATTTATTATTTATTGTTTATCGTTTATTGTTTGTTATTTATTGTTTGTTATTTATTATTTATTATTTATTATTTATTATTTATTATTTATTATTTTAATTTCGTAATTTTATTATTTTATTATTTTATTTTCATAATTTCATAATTTATGTAAATATTATATAATTTATTTGTTATTTATTATAATAAACAGTAAATAATAATAAATAACTCAATAAATAACTAATAAATCAATAATTATTAATTATTAATTATTGGTTATTAATTATTGATTATTACTTATTGTTTAATTATTATTGAGTTTATATCTATTAGTTATGTATTATTTGTTTTTTCAATTAGTATATATAAGTATATTAAATTCTAATTATTAACTACATGACGAACTTACTAGAGTGGTAAAGTCTTTGGAAAATATGCAAGAGGTTAGGGGTTCAAATCTCACCAAACGCAATATTTCTTTATATTGCATGGGCATGTGCATGAGCATGAACATGCATGCATGGATAAAGTAAATAAAGCAATACGAAATAAAAAAAATAAAATACGAAATAAATAAAATAAATACGAAATAAATAAAAAAAATACGAAATAAATAGGAAATAAATAGAATAAATACAAAATAAATAAAATAAATACGAAATAAAAAATATGAAATAAATAAAATAAATATGAAATAAATAAATAAAGTAGGAAATAAATAAATAAAATATGGAATAAATAAATAAAATACGAAATAAATAAATAAAATACGAAATGAATAAAATAAATACGAAATAAATAAAATAAAATAAATAAAATAAATAAAATAAATAAATAAATAAATAAACAAACAAATAAATAAACAAATAAAAAAATAAAAAAATAAAAACATAAAAAAATAAAAAAAAATAAAAAAATAAAAAAAAATAAAAAAAATAATTTAAAAAAAAAATAATTTTAAAAAATAATAATAATAATTTTAAAAAAATAAAAAAAAAATCAAAAAACCGTCGCGAAACATTCTATGACGGTTTTGAAAACCACCGCGAATAGTTTCCCGATGTACAATTTAGCGGCGGTTTTTCAAAACCTCCGCCAATCGATTTCGCAGCGGTTTAAACCGCCGTGAAACGGAAAAAACTGCCGCTAAATCCGCATTTTGCTGTAGTGAAATTTATGTTTATTTATTATCCAAATTCTCCATTTAGGTATATTTGGATGATTTTCAAGTTTTTATATCTAAATGTGTATATCGGGGAAATTTTGAAGCAAACTTGAAGACTATATAGTGTGTAATTAATGAGAACATGTCATGTACATTTGAAAGAGATATGGTTAGGCTAGCTAGAGTACATGCCCAATTCATGGGATAGATATCACACACCATGTACATTAATAAACACGTTTTGTATGCCTATCTAGAAGTGGTTGGTGGATAATTAGAGACTATATTCCATGTGCATTAGCACCACACACCATGTACCATCACCTTACAATAGCTTCCAAATAAGAATTCAATGGGCCATAATGTTTTTCACCTACTAATAGAGAAAGTGATGAAAATGTGAGTTGACCTGATTACACATCATTTAATTTTATTACAGGACATGTAATTTATTTTTCTATAAATATAGAGAAAGACCTCCAAATTTAGGGTTGTCTATTATAAGGGATAGGTGATACCACTCTACCGACTCTATCCTCCCCCAAAACCAGTAGGACTTTTTCTTTTATTTACATTTTTTCTTTGTTTTTTTATCTTTTCCCCCTTGTTTTCATCTTGTATCCATGGGTGGGATTGAGTTTGTACTTGATCATTACTCACTTACCATGGTTATGACAGGGTAAGTGTTATATGTTGGGGTTGT
Source organism: Viscum album (assembly GCA_963277665.1). Classification (NCBI taxonomy): domain Eukaryota; kingdom Viridiplantae; phylum Streptophyta; class Magnoliopsida; order Santalales; family Viscaceae; genus Viscum; species Viscum album. The sequence continues at coordinate 1,103,609,989 of OY728158.1, read as the reverse complement.
AATGAGACTGTGGGTGTTTTATAACAAAAATTATGGTGATATTTCAATTATTTTGATTTATATTTTTTTGAAGATAATGAGAACTTTCCCGAAGGGGCAATAGATTATTTTGATTTCTATTTTATATTTCATTTACTATTTTTAATTCCCACTCACTGACTAATGATTGTATACTCTTTGCTTATTCCATATGGATCGGCCTCAATACTCCTATTCTATAGTAGAGTTATGGAAAATAATTTTTTTGCGACTCATGATAAGAGATATCAAAATTTTGGCGTCATTGTTGGAGAACAAGAATCAACATGAGTTTTGAGTTGAAATTGGTTGATTTTGGTTCTTCTTTCTATTTTATTCTTCTTCTTATCAGGTTCCACAATTTAACTTCCAAATGGATAATTATTCCATCATAGGTTGGTATTTTTTATCTCTTACAAGGAATACCCATGTATATTCTTCTACCTGTCTTCTTCTAAACTAGATTCTCCTCTTAAAGATTTTGATTTAAATGAAAAATAATTATTAACGGTTTAATATTTCACCGAACATCATTAGACCAAACCAAACAGTTGAAAATAATTGGAACATTGATGGAAACACTTTCCAAGAAAATGGATAACATGGATGATCTGGTTAATGGCCCTGAGTCTCCATACCTGCTCTCTGCTAATGAAACATAATGTGATGTGAATCTTAAATATTTCAAATAAAAATTCTCTAAAAATGATTTTCCTTATACTGAAAATGAAAATAGGTATGAGTTACAATATGATAACATTTAGATTCAGTATACATTAAATTATGAAACCTCAGTTGACACTTTCCTTTATCTGAAATAATTGGTTGAAATTTTCCAGTACTACATCATAGAGAAGGAACAAATAGAGTAGGACCTATATATTTTGTACCCACCTTCCCAAATCCAAGAATGGGTCTCAACCTACATTAAAAGGGAAGTATATAAAATTAGGGAATAAAAGTGAGTCAACATTTTATATAATTTTTCCATAAAGTAGATCTACTGCAATCCACCACCTTGTCCTCCTGAACATCAAAGCATCCACTTAGAGGATGAAGGAATTGAATGTTGGAACCATGGTCGTTCTATGCATGAATTAGAGTATGGTATGGTTTGAGTTTGTTGTCAATCCTTAGAGAAAGTTCAGAATGTGTGCCGACAAAGTGATCATACAAAACAAGCATATAACAGTATTGAAGGTGGCACCGTTTTCCAGTGTTTGCCAATTTTTTGGGCCTGAAAATCGACAAATGAAGAAAAGGTGTTTTTGGAAAAGAGACTTGCGCACCATTGACTTTAAGGAGAGGATACTTACATGCCTTTTGTTATTCAAAATTAGAACATGAAAATATGGCAAAGGAAGAAGGGCGCCCATGTTTTGTGTTTGGTCGCGCAAGTACTTGCATGTCAAAACTTGTGCACTGAGGGAGGAATTTTGTGCCGTCACGCAGGGTATCTAAATGCCTATAAATAGTGGTTCACCCCTCCTCATTATGTACGAAGTTCAGAATTAGAGAAATTCAGAGCTCCCGTCGCGCGGGTGTAGTGGTCGCGCAAGTGGTGGTGGGTCGTGCAAGCTGAAGTTGCGCGAAAGTTTTTTGCTGTGCATCCAAGGTGGTTTGGGAGAGAAAGGAGTTGAGTCGCCCAAGTTTGGAGCTGGTGAAGAAGGTGTTGCGCAGGTGGTGTGGTGACACTTGCGCGCCAGAATTTGAAGAAGCGTGATAGTTCACAGTTGCGCTCCAAAATTGGGTTGGGCATAAAAGGAAGTGAGTCGCGCAAGTTTGGTGTTGAAGAAGTGAGAGTCATGCAAGTGTTTTAGGTGGAATTGCGCATCGGATTTAGACTTGCATGCCGGCTTGTAGAAGTGTGCCAAGTGTTGCTGAAGTATTCCAGTCTTTCTAGGGATGTGTGAAAGTTGAGAGTTTGCCTGATACTGTTGGTGCAAAGTGAGATTTGTATTCGGGTGAAAGTTGGACTTCAACAGAGCATCTACTTACAATAGAGGATGCATTCATTAGCGATTATGAAGAGACCTTCACGTCTATAAACTGAGTGGGACTTCATCAAAGGCAGTGAGCCAGGGGGAGTCAATGGGAGTGACCCGAGGGACGCAATGAGCTATCCCTGAACTTTTATAAAGGCAGTGAGCCTGGGACAGAGTGACTATTCCCGAACCTTTGTAATCAAAAGCTAGTGAAGTTTTAGTGGAATTTGGTACGATCGAAAACCTGTCGGCATATGCTCCTTGGATGTAACCCCTAGCGGTGAACCAAGTAAAAAGTCTTATGTCATATCTCTGCATGTGAATGTTTGCTTTCTGATCTTATTCATCATACATGTTTAACAAGTTCCTACCAACGTGGGAACAAGATCCTTCACATTAAAATAAAAAGTTGTCACCCTGATTCACCCCTCCCCTCTCAGGGTGTCCTGGGGTCCTACAAGTGGTATCATAGGGTAAAGGTTGCTGGTGTTGAATCTATCCTTTGTCGTCATGGAGAATGCAGTCAATGTCAGGGGAGCCCCTCTCTTCGATGGAAGTAATTTTTAGATCTGGAAGAATATAATGAGATCTCATATAAGATCCCTTGGAATGGAAGTCCTTTTTTACACTATCCAAAGTATTCATGTTACTGATCCAATAGGGCTGGCTATGACTAATGCCCATAGGAAAATTCTTGATACTGATGCTAAAGCGCAGAATGCTCTCATCATAGCCATTTCTGATCAGATCTATCTAAAGGTAATGAGTTGCACCTCAACAAAGTCCATGTGGGATAAACTTGAAAATATTTATGAAGGAGATAGAAAAGTGAAGGAGGAAAAACTACAAGTCCTACACAATAGGTTTGATGATCTGAAGATGAATCCTGATGAGAATGCAGACTCCTTCAATCGAATTACTGAAGTGGTCGGAGCAATTCGGGGTCTAGGTGAAGAAATCAAAGACGTTGACATTGTAAAGAAAATATTAAGAAGACTTCCACCCTTGTACAATGAAAAGGTGTCATCCCTTGAGGAAAGAGATCTTTCCAAACTTTTTTTGGATGATCTGTTGAGAAGTCTGGTGGCATATGAAATGAGAGTCAAACCAGAAGATGATACTACATGAGTAACCAAGGAAATGGCGTTCAAATCCATGGAGACACTGAAAATTTCAAAAGATAGTTGTGGTGAAGACGATGAAAAAAAATAAATTCTTTCCCTCATTTCCAAGAATTTTTAGAAGGAAAAAGGAAATTTAAAGGAAAGTTACCTCTAGATTTCTTTCGTTGTGGCAAAGTCGGGCACATTGCTTCTCAGTACTTAATAAATATTGATGATGATGATAGCAATGCTGAAAAAATTAAGAATCCTCATAACAGGTTTTTCAAGAAAGGAGACTTCAAATCTAGAAAGAAATTTCTAAAGAAGAGTTTTTTCTGTGAAGAGGATGAAGATGATAATGAATTATGTGATGAAGAATAACCAGAATTTAAAACTGGGAACCATGCTTCCATGATGGCCACTGTTGAAAAATCAGAAGATACTGGTGGAGAAAATCAGTTGAAAACTAGTGCAGATTCCAAGTTGCAACTTAAGGATGCTGTTAGTAAGCTTAAGATTAAATGTAAGAGTTGCAATAAGTGGAAATCAATTGTAGAAGAATCAACTGAATATGTTGATCAAATTGAAACTGAAATTGAACGACTAGAAGAATTGGTGAAAGTATAGTCTAAAATTCTTGAAAGCAATGATGATGTAGTGGATCTGAAATTGAGAATTAAAGAGTAGTCAAAGGTCATCAATGACCTCACCTCCAGACTAGAGGAAAATTCCAAGACTATTGAGCGTCTTGAGGAGGAAGTTGTTACTATTAAGAGTAAACTTGAAAAAGATTCAATTTCAAAAGAATCAAGGAATAAAATACAATTTGGAAGGTTCTCAGATGCTGAACTGTTGGAGAGAGAAAAATGTGGCTCTAATGGAGTTGAAAAGATTCTAAATGATCAAAGACCAGCCTGTATGGGAAATAATGGAATTGTCTGTGAGGAAGAATCATCAAATGCTGTAAGTAAATGTGACCAAAATAAAGTCAAGCTGAAAGTGGGTGATGTTGGAAAGACTTTTGAAGTGATGAAACATAAACCCCCAATTCAATCTGAAAGAAGAAAATAATATTATCCTCGATCCTTGTGAAAAAAAGCCCTCATACTATTATCCAACAGAAGAAATGAGGATAAATAGAAGTGAGAAGACATTTCCTCTCATGAAGTGTCAGTTCTGTGGATATTTGGACCACACCATGTCTTATTTCGAAGAGGTAAGAAGCTATCTGAATAGAGAAGATATAGGAGTTCAACAGAGGAGAACAAATTCATATCCTAATTATTATAAAAGAAACAATTTCTATGGATATTGTTTTTGTTGTTCTAACTTTAGTCATAAGGATGTTAATTGCAGGTAGAGAAGGGACATGGACACCTCATACCAAAAGTCGAGACAAGTCAAGTCTTATCAACAAGACAATATTACTCTTTCAAACAAGTTTTCTCCTCTCAAAGAAGACTTCGACTATGAAGAACCTAGGTACATGGAAGAGATAATTGAAAGGCCATCAGTGCTCTATACTCAATCCAATTTCTCATGGAAAGAAAGGAAGAAAATTGAGAAATCCAACCTTACAGAGGTGGCCCTTAAAGCTACAAAAATCAACAGTACCTGGATTCTGGATAGCGTTTGTTCATCTCATATGACAGGTAATGCTGGCTTGTTAATAGATATAAAAAGAAAGGTTGATGGCACAATACGATTTGGTAATGATGGAGCTCTGAAAATCAAAGGCAGTGGAAGTATTGAATTAGCTAATGGAGAGCTAAAGAAGACTGAAGTCCTTTATGTAGATGGCCTACGTCATAATCTACTCAGCATGAGTCAACTCTGTGACTCGGGGCTTATATTTACTTTTAATCATAAAGGATGCACTATCAAGGGAAAGACAGACAATTCAATTATGAAGGGATGCATAAAAGAAGACAACTTGTATCAGGTTGATAGTAAAGAAAATGTTTTTTACATGACTGTTGAAGAAGAAAACAATTTGTGGAATCGGAGACTGGGACACATCAATCAACAAGACATGGAGAAAATATCAAAATTGAAGATTGTCATAGACATTCCCAACCTGAAGCGTGAGCATGAAAAGTCTTGTGATGCTTTCATTCATGGGAAGCTGGTCTACAGTTCATATCGGCCAAAGAAGAAAAGGGAATCCCATCTTCTTGATCTAATTCATATATATGTATACGGGACGATAAATGTTTCCAGAACTCACGGAGAAAGGTAATTTGTCCTTTTCATTGATTATTACAGTAGAATGGCATGTGTAATGGTCATTAACAGGGAACAACAAGTGCTTGACTGCATAAAACATATTGGTGAATTACTGATAATGATACTGGACGTACAATCAAAGTGTTGCGACCTAACAATAGAGGGGAATACACGTCCATTGAATTTGAAAATTACCTGGAGAAGCATGGGATACAACATGAGGTAGATGCTGTGAGAAATACACAACAAAATAGAGTTGGTGAACGTAGGAATAGAAAGGTGAACAACACGGCATGAACTATGCTGATTGAGATTCATATTCCACGATATTACTGGAAAGAGGCTGTTCAAGCTGCAGTGTATATTCAAAATCGAACAGGACTTTATATGGGTGAGACGAAGACACCATATGAATTGTGGCATGGAAGGAAGCCCTCCTTGAAATACTTTTGTGTTTTTGGAAGTAAATGCTACATAAAAAACAAAGAAGGAAATCAAGGGAAGTATGGTGACAATGCAGATGAAGGAATTTTCCTTGGATACTCAATGAAAAGCAAAGCCTACAAGTGTTTCAACAGGCGATTATGAAGGATTGTGGAAAGCAGTGATGTTAAGATAATTGAAGAGAAAACCACAAATGCTTCAAGGACGTCATATGATGATGTGATAGAAAGTGAAGAAGAAAGTGAACATGGAGAAAATACAAATACAGAAATTGAAGAAGATGTACAAAACACTCGACATTCACATCATGATGTTGACTTAGAAGAAGAATCTGAAGAAGAAACTATGGCTGGAGAGAATGTAACTGAACCACACAGGAGAAATCGTAGAGTTGATATTGATCCATCAAATATAATTGGGGACAGGAGTGCACCCACTCAAATAAGGAGGATGAGGAATAACATGAAATATGTATTTCTATCAGTTGTGGTGCCATCCTCATTTGAAGAAGCTACAAAGGATGAATCATGGGTGAAATCCATGAATGAAGAGTTAGATCAGATTGAAAAGAATCAGACATGGGATCTTGTCCAGAGACCCTAAGGTCATAATGTGTTTGGTACAAAATGGATCTTCAAGAACAAGTTTGATGAGAATGGAAGTGTTATTAGAAATAAGGCACAACTGGTATGTAAAGGATACTCGCAGATTGAAGGCATTGATATTGAATAAACCTTTGATCTAGTGGCTAGACTGGAGTCAATCAGGATTTTCCTTGCCATGGAACTCCAAATAGGATATAAAGTATATCAAATGGATGTCAAGACAGCATTCTTGAATGGCGTACTCTAAGAATAAGTACACATTGAACAACCAGTGGGTTTTTTTCTTGGTACTGATGAAACAAAGGTTTGAAAACTGAAGAAAGCTCTATATGGTTTGAAGCAGGCACCACGAGCATGGTATTCCCGGATGGACTCGTATCTCAAGAAGCTGGAATTCAAAAGAGGAGGAGTAGACCACAATCTATAAGTGAAGAATTCTCCAAAAGACCAGTTCATGGTTCTAGTCTATGTTGATGATATCATATTTGGTGGCAGTAGGCAGAAATTAGTGGATGAATTTTCCAATCATATGAAATCAGAATTTGAGATGTCTATGATTAGGGAGCTCACATATTTCTTGGGGCTGCAGGTGGTTCAAAAGAAGGATTACACTTTCATTTCTCAAGAAAAGTATGCAAGAGAGCTGCTGAAGAAGTTTAATATGCAAGACTTTAAACCAATGTCAACTCCGATTGTAGTTGGAACTAAACTTGGAAAGCATGAGTATGGGACCTCTGTAGATCCCACCATGTACAAGAGGATCATTGGAAGCCTACTGTACCTGACAACGAAACGACTAGATATTGACTTTTCCACATGTCTTGTAGCCCACTTTCAGAGTAATCCAAAGGAGAACATATGGAAGTAGTAAAAAGAATCATGAGGTATATTCAAGGTACTCACAATTATGGCTTATACTTTGCTGTAGGAAGGGACAGTGAATTATCATCATTTTCTGATGCTGACTGGGCTGGCAATGTTTTGGACAGAAAGTTTACCAGTGGTGGTTCAATCTACATTGGGAATAAATGTGTAGGCTGGTTGAGCAAGAAACAAGAAAGTACATCTCTTAGTACTGCTGAAGTTGAGTATATCTCTACCACAAAGGCATGTACTCAACTACTATGGATGAAGTAACAACTAACAGATATTGGTGATGAGGTGAAACCACCAATGGTGATTTACTGTGATAACAAGAGCGTAATTGATCTTACAAAGAATACTATTCAAAATTCGCATACGAAACATATTGAAATCAGGTATCACTTTATCAAAGAAAAGGTTGAGCAAGGGGTGATTAGAATGGATCATATGGGAACTGATGAGCAAGTGGATGATATCCTGACCAAGCCACTATCAACGGCTGTGTTTGAGAAGCATCGATTGAACCTCGGTGTTTAGCCACCTCCCAGTGCATAAGGAGGTTACGAAATTCCCCTATCCCCAGTTATGTTAATTGTTTTTAATCTGTTTTTGGATGCAATGCAGGTTTATGGGGGAGATAATATCCAGGGGGAGTGTGGTTTGAGATGAACAATGAACATTTACCGGTCTTTGGGTTTATTATCAATTGGGGAGAAAGGAATAAATTCAGGCATGTAATGCTTTTGTGACACGTTGAGAATCCAGTGCCGATGATAGGATGGGAAGGAATAAATTGGACATGTAATGCTTCTATGACACTGTAAGAGAATTTCTTGGGCGTCATTGAGAATTCCAAAACACGGGAACCCAATTCAAGCTTTCTCTCTTGTTTTCTACACCGAGCATTTCTCATGTAGGCTTAGATTGTTGTATGAGTTGATTCTTGCGTTTATGGTTTTCCTGTGGCTGGTGCGCTATTGAATTTATTTACTGATTTCCAACAAACCCAAAGGGAGAGATTGTTGGAACTATGGTCGTTCTATGAATGAATTGGAGTATGGTATGGTTTTTGTTTGTTTTCAATCCTTATATAAATTTTAGAATGTGTGCCGGCAAAGTGATCATATAGAACAAACAACAAAACAAATAGATAACAGTATTGAAGGTGGCACTGTTTTCCAGTGTTTGCCAATTTTTGTGGCCTGAAAATCGACAAATGAAGAAAATGTGTTTTTGGAAAAGAGACTTGTGCACCATTGAATTTAAGGAGAGGATACTTGCACGCCTTTTGTTTTTCAAAATTAGAACATGAAAATATGGAAAAGGAATAAGGAAACCCATGTTTTGTGTTTGGTCACGCAAGTACTTGCATGCCAAAACTTGCGCACCGAGGGAGGACTTGCACGCCGTCACACAGGGTATCCAAATGCCAATAAATAGAGGTCCACCCCTCCTCATTCTATATGAAGTTTAGACTTAGATAAATTCAGAGCTCCCGTCGCGCATGTGTAGTGGTCACGCAAGTGGTGGTGGGTCACGCAAGTTGAAGTTGCGCGATAGTTATTTATTGTGCGTCCAAGGTGGTTTGGGAGAGAAAGGATTTGAGTCGCCCAAGTTTGGAGCTGGTGAAGAAGGTGTCACACAGGTGGTGTGGTGACACTTGCGTGCCAGAATTTGAAGAAGAGCGACAGTTCACAGTTGCCTGCCAAATTGGTTTGGGCATAAAAGGAAGTGAGTCGCGCAAGTTTGGTGTTGAAAAAGTGAGAGTCGCACAAGTGTTTTAGGTGGGCTTGCACGCCGGATTTGGAATTGCATGACAACTTTGAAACTTGCTCTCCGGCTTGGAGAAGCACGCCAGGTGTTGCTAAAGTACACCAGTCTTTCTGGGGCTATGTGAAAGATGAGAGTTTTCCCGATACCGTTGGTGAAAAGTGAGATTTGTCTTCAGGTGAAAGTTGGACTTCAATAGAGCATCTACTTACAATAGAGGATGAATTAATTAGATATGATGAAGAGACCTTCACATCTATAAAATGAGTGGGACTTCATCAAAGGAAGTGAGCTAGGGGGAGTCAACAGGAGTGACCCGAGGGATGCAGTGAGCTATCCCTAAACTTTTGTAAAGGCAGTGAGCCTGAGACAGAGTGACTGTGCCCGAACCTTTGTAATACACAACTAGTGAAGTTTTAGTGGAATTTGGTATGACTGAAAACCTATCGGCGTATGATCCTTGGATGTATCCCTTAGTGGTGAACCAAGTAAAAAGTGTTGTGTCATCTCTCTGTATGTGAATGTTTGCTTTCTAATCTTATTCATCATAGAGGTTTAACAAGTTCCTACCAATGTGGGAACAAGACCCTTCAAATTAAAAGAAAAAGTTGTCACCCTGATTCACCCCTCCCCTCTCAGGGTGTCCTAGGGTCCTACATTGAATGCATACAGTGGTATGAATAATGGAAGTCAAACCCACCCTTTGATTATGGGTAAGTTTCCTATACACTAGATCAAGCAAAAGGACCTAAATAAATGTGATTTTTGGGAGGCATCCCAGGCTCTCTCTCCCCCCTCCCTCTCTCCCCCTCCCTCTACCCCCCCTCTCTTACTCTCCCTTCTTTATTACTTTTTTATTTTAAATAAACAAGTGGGGTGTACTTATTCCTACACATTGTGTATCTTTATTTTATTTTTTTCCTAATCTTTTCTTTATATAATTATAATCATATGAAAAAAATATGAATACATGATGTGTATTAATAATACATGATGTGTGTTAGTAGTTTTATGTGTGTATTAGAATTTTTGGGAAAAATTCCCTCAAGGATTCATTGAAGTATTTTTGAGGTGATTGTGTTTGTTGACAAAATGAACATCTGTGTTGAGATTGTTGACAATGCAAACCATGACATACAAATTTGTTGACAAAGGGGATTTCTTGGCAGCTTGTCGAGTTCAAGAGTTGTGGTTAATGATCAATGTTTGATTCAATAACTTCGACAAATGAATGGATGATCTGGAGGTGGAATAAAAAGAACAGATACAAGGTGGCGCCGTTTTCCAGTGTTTACCAAATTTTTGGGCCTGAAAATCGACAAATGAAGAAAAGTGTTTTTGGAAAAGGGACTTGCGCGCTGAGGACTTAGAGTATAGGAAACTTGCATGCCATATGTTTTTTAAGATCATAAGATCAAAATATGGCAAAGGAAACAGGTTCACGCAAGTTTGGGAGTTGGTCGCGCAAGTGTCTAGGAGGACAGAAGACTTGCGCGCCGAGACTGGGTCGTGCAGGTGACTTGTGCGCTATCGTGCAGGGTGGTCAATTTACCTATAAATACTAGACCACCCCTATTCATTCTTCACCGGAGTTCAAAACTTTGAGAAATCAGAGTTCCCGTCGTGCAGGTGTGGTGGTCGCGCAAGTGGTGTGTGGGTCGCGCAAGTGAAGTTACGCGCCAGTGTGAGAAGTTGTGCGCCAGTTGGTAGTTGCGCGCCAATATTGATTTGGGCGTAAAAGTAAGAGAGTTGCACAAGTTTGGAGTTGAGTAATCTTGAGTCGCGCAAGTGTCTGAGGAGGACTTGCGCGCCCGTTGTGACTTGCACGTCGATACTTGTGAGCCGATATTGACTTGCGCGCCAAGTAAGGTTTATTTCCAGCAGTGATTTTTAGGCTGCGTGGAAGCTGGAAGTTTTCCCGATACCTTCGGTGCAAAGAGATATTCATCTACGGGTGAAAGTTGTACTTCAAAAGAGTATCTACATACATAGGAAGATTCATTCTTTCATGCAAATGAAGAGACCTACAAGTCTATAAACTATGAGTGGATCCTTTCCGGAGCAGTGAGAAAAGAAAGAGGAAGTAGGTGATCCTCTCCATCGGTAGTGAGCCAGAGAGAGAGAAATAGGGAGTGACCCTTGGGAAAGCAGTGAGATGACCCTAAACTTGTAAAGGTAGTGATCCTAGTCTTAGAAGTGATCTAGCCCGAACCTTGTAATCCATAGCTAGTGAAGTTTAGTGGAATTTGGTACGACCGACAACTTGTCGGCGTATGTTCCTTGGACGTAGCCCTTTGTGGTGAACCAAGTAAAATTGTTGTGTCCTATGCATTCTTTAATTTCTATTTACTTTGTGAAATATGAAAGAGAGAGAAGAGTGTTTTTCTTAATAGTGAAACAAGATCAGAACGAGCATTAATTTTAAATTAGTCATACCCTAATTCACCCCCCCTCTCAGGGTATTCAGCCTTGTGGACCTAACAATTGGTATCCGAGGGAAAGGTTGACGGTTATTCTTCTCTCAATGGAGGTCACTAATCATGAAGGGATTTCGATCTTCGACAGATGTAATTTTCAGATATGGAAGAATCGAATGCAACACTATTTCCGATCTTTGGGAATGGATGTGTTTTCAACAGCTATGCATGGTATCACAACTGATATTAATAGTGGTGCGTTATCAGAAGCTGAACATAGAGAGTTGGATGCTGATTCCAAAGTGGTCAATTCCTTAGGGGGAGCCCTCTCCAATCCCATCTATACAAAGGTGATGTCATGAAAAACGTCACATGCCATGTGGGAAAAGCTTTTGAATATATATGAAGGGGATACAAATGTGAGAGAGGCAAAGCTGCAAGTGTTGTGGAACAAGTATTAGGATCTGAGAATGAACCCGAATGAGTCTGTTGATGCATTCTTTGACAGGTTAAATGTTGTGGTAGAAGACATGCGGGGTATTGGAGAAATTATCGAAGATATAAAAATTGTGAAGCGCATATTGAGAAAACTTCCACCTCGGTTCAATCTGAAAGTTTCTGTTTTGAAAGATAAAGACCCAAAATAACTGACATTGGATAACCTGCACAACACTCTTGTTGCATATGAAATGAGAAACGATGATAACGAGACTGTGGAAAAGGGGAAATCCAAAGAGGTGGCATTCAAGGCCATGAAGAAGCTCACCATTGAAGATTCTAATGAGGAAGAAGAGACATATGAGGTGATGTCATTCCTTTCTTCAAATTTGCAAATAGGAAGAGGAAAGTTTAATGGGAAACTTCCACTAGCATGCTTTCGATGTGGAAAGGTTGGTCATCTTGCGGCAAGATGCCCCAAGAAGTTTCAAGATAATGATAATGATGATGATGAAGTTGAAATTCCCAAGAAGAATACTTCACTATTTGTGAAAGGGAAGAAACAATTCAAGAGAAATTTCTTCAAGAAAAAGAATCTTCTTTCACAAGAATTTGAAAGTTCAGATGAGTCTGAGGATGAAGAGGTTGAGGAAATAGAAAATTGCATAGATCGTGGGGTAAATGCCTTGGTGGAGATTGTTGGTAGTTCTCAAAAAAAGGAAGAAGCTGACGCTGAAGAAGAAGAAGAAATTGAAGGGAGAGTTGATATGGAAGCCGAATTGGAAGCAGCTCTTGAGGAGATAGACATTTAGAGAGCCAAAACAAAAAAAGCCAATAAAGTGGTTCGTGATGCCAAAATCTATATGCAACAAAAGGATGAAGAAAAGTCTGAGCTGTTAGAAGAAATTGAAAGACTAAAATCCTCAACACTAGAGAGCTCAGAAAATATTGTTGAGTATAAGCTTAAAATTGAGGAACAAAAGAAGGAAATTGATTGTTTGACTAACATAGGAAAGGAGAAGGTCAGACGTATAAAAGAGCTTGAAGAAGAAGTGGTCAGTCTGCGACAAAAAATTAAGGATCAAGAAAAAATCTTGACCCCCAACGTGATATCAGAAAAGCAGGCCATTCAGAAGACAGAGAAGATGAAAGAGGAGCCTAGTAGTTCAGCAGGGAAGAAGCAGCAATTGAGTTCAGATGTTAAGGCCATTTCAGGGCTTAATCAAGAAAAAAAATCTATGACAACTGCAGTCAGTCCACAAGAAACCGTCCCGAAATTGAAGGTTGATTTGGGCACAAAACAGAATCAGAATATTTAGAGATCCCAAAGGGAGAATTGTAGTGCTGAAATATCACGAAGGAATGCATCCTATATCAGGTGTTATTGCTGTGGGAAAATGGGACATTCAAAGTATGTGTGTTCCATAACCAATATATATATAAGGGAACAAGAATAGAGATGGCATCCAAATAGAGAACTGTTTTCCAGAAAATATTTTGAAGGACACTATTTTTGGTGCGGAGGATTTGGACACATGGCTAGGTATTGCACTTCGACCATTCAGAGAAATGTTCCAAAGCAGAATCAAAATGTTAGAAAGTAGTAGATCAATAAACCGAAAAGTGAGTTAAAATTTCAGAACAGATTTGCAGCTCTGCAAGATGAAGCTGGTCCGTCATACTCTGTGAATGATCATGAGTCTCAATCTATACTAAGTATGGAGACAAAAATATGGACCAAGAATAAGAGAAAAGAGAAGGAAGTAGTTGCTGAAATTACCCTTAAAGCATTAGATCTTTCTGGTGTGTGGATTCTTGATAGTGGTTGTACGTCTCACATGACAGACAACAAGGATCTGGTTACAAGCATAAAATATGATAAAGAAGGAGCTGTCAAGTTTGGAAATGATGAAGGCCTGAAGATAAATTGAATCAGGAAAGGCTAGGTTTGGGGGCAAAGAAATCAAACGTGCTGATGTATTGGTTGTAGAAGGTATCAGTCATAATTTGCTCAGTGTCAGTCAATTGTGTGACTCAGTACATTCTATACAGTTCACCAAGAAGACCTGTACTATCACGGGAAAATATGGGGCAGTTGTTCTGCAGGGAAAAAGGACAAAAGGGAATCTCTACCTTGTAAGTGGAGAAGAAGATATATGCCTCTTATCCAGAGAGGAAGAAAACCAGTTGTGGCATAAGTGACTTGGTCATCTATACCAACCATCTATGGAAGATCTGGTAAAGTGTGATGCTGGTAGAGACCTTCCCAAACTATCACGTGATTGCAATCATACGTGTGATTCTTGCCAACAAGGGAAGATCATCAGAAAGACATACATGCCAAAGGAACATAAATCAACTAGAGTGCTTGAATTGGTGCATGCTGATGTATGTGGACCTATCTCACCATGAGCTATAAATGGGAAAAGGTACTATGTCCTTTTCATTGATTATTATAGCAGAATGGCTTGGGTATTCATCATTACCCATAAGACAGAGGTATTCAGTTGCATAAAGCAAGTATAGGAGGGAATCAGAAAAGATGCTTGGGTAGAAAATTCTGAAGTTTCGTACTGATAATGGTACGGAATTCACAAATAGTCAAGTCGAAGACTATCTCGAGAAACATGGGATAAGGCATCAAGTTTCATCAGTGAGAACTCCCCAACAGAATGGAGTGGTTGAAAGGAGAAATCAGATCATCAACAACATGGCCAGAATGATGCTTACTGATAAAGACCTACCAGAGAAATTTTGTAAGGAATTAGTTTTGACATCGGTCTATGTTTTGAACAGGTCTCTATTGTGTCTGAAGTAAGAGAAGACTCCGTATGAACTGTGGTACGGAAAGAATCCAACATTGAAATAATTTTGAATCTTTGGAAGTAAGTGTTTCATTCTCAACAAAGAAAATCACAGGAATTTTGAGGCACGAGGAGATGAGGGTATATTCCTTGCATACTCAGGGAAAAGCAAAGCATATAAATGCTTCAACAAGAGGCTGAGAAAAATTGTTGAGAGCAATGATGTCACTATAGTCAAAAATGAACAGAATACTCAGCGACCTAGTGAACAGTTTCTGGATGAAAGTGATGATGAGGTAAGCAACACAGGGGGAGCAGAAGTGGTAGAGGCTGAATTAGAAGAAGATACTAATGATGAACAAGAAAGTGTCAAGTTTGTGTCTGCAAGGAATCCAAAGAGTCGAGCTGAAATTGATAGGCCGGATATCATTGGTGATCAGACAACTCCAGTTCAGACTCGAAGAATGAAGTCATTACAACAAACATCATTTTTATCTCAGGTGGAGCCGAAATGTTTTTTCGATGCAGCTGAAGATGAAAACTGGGTTTAGGCTATGAATGAAGAGCTTGATTAGAATGAGAAGAACCATACATGAGAGATTGTTTCGAGGCCAGCAGACAAGAATGTCATCAGTACTAAATGGGTCTATCGCAACAAGATGAATGAAGATGGAACTGTGATTCGAAAAAAATCACGACTAGTGTGAAAGGGATACTCCCAGATAGAGGGAATATATGTAGATGAGACATTTTCACCGGTTGCAAGGCTAGAGACAATTAGATTATTTTTGGCCATAGTAGTACAAAGAAAGTTCAAAGTGTTCCAAATGGACATCAAATCTTCATTTCTAAATGGGGTTCTGGAAGAAGAGGTTTACATTGAGTATCCAGATGGTTTTCTCATTCATGAATATGAGAACAAAGTTTCTAGGCTGAAGAAGGAGTTGTATGGGCTGAAACAAGCACCAAGGGCATGGTACTCAAGACTTGATCAGTACTTAAAGAAGCTTGATTTTCAGTGTGGTGGAGTTGATTACAATCTCTATTTCAACAACAATAATAATCAATGGATGATGGTGCTGGTCTATGTCGATGACATAATATTTGGTGGATCAGATGAAGCTCAGTGCAAACAATTTTCCGAATTCATGAAAAATGAGTTTGAAATGTCAATAATTGGAGAGCTAACGTTTTTCCTTGGTCTACAGGTGACACAAGGAAGGAATGGCACATTCATTTCTCAATCCAAATATGCCAAGGAGGTGTTAAGAAGGTTTGGAATGGAAAATTCCAAGGAGATGAAAACTCCAGCTGCTACCCGGATGAAATTATCAAAAGATGAGGATGGAAAGGCAGTTAATATCACAGAATACAGGCAAATTATTGGAAGTTTGTTGTACTTGACCGCGACAAGGCCTGATATTATTTTTTCCACATGCCAAGCAGCGAGATATCAGAGTAATCCCAAGGAAAGTCACATGCTCGCCGTGAAAAGAATACTTCGGTATATCAAGGGCACGGTGGACTTCGGCTTGACATATAACGACAAATCTCAGATAGAGTTATTGGGATATACAGATGCAGACTGGGCCAGTTCAGCGGATGATAGGAAATCAACATCTGGAGGTGCATTCTATCTTGGCGGACTATGTATTGCTTGGTTAAGCAAGAAGCAAGATTGCATTTCATTAAGCACCGCAGAAGCTGAGTATATTGTGGCCACTCAAGCATACACATAGTTATTATGGATGAAACAACAGCTTGATGATATGGGAGTTGAAGTGAAGTCTCTGATCGGAATCTAGTGTGATAACTCATGTGCTATCAATCATAGAAAAAATCCAGTTCATCACTCAAGGACAAAGCACATTGAGATCAAATATCATTTTATCAAGGAGAAAGTGGAGTAAGGGCATGTGAAATTGGAGTATGTGCCTACAGAGTTACAGGTTGCAGATATTCTGACAAAGGCCTTACCCAAGGAATCATTTGAAAGGCATTGACTGGCTCTGGGAGTTCAGTCGATTCCCTGCACTTAAAAGCATGTGGATGTGACCACCCCCCTCTCCCCGAGGTATGATGTGTGTTTTTCCCTAAATGTTCTAATGTGTTCTCTACTCTATTACAGAATGAAAAGGAGTGACCTTTGGGTTCGTTGACAAAAGGGGATAAAATAGTGTTTGTTCAAGGGGGAGATAGTGTGAAGATTTGATAAATAATGAATGATATGGGGAGAAGCTGACAGGTGGAGCAACCAGATAGGGGGAGAGTAATGAGAAAGGGGGAGCGTATTAAATCTGATGATGCTAGAAGTGATCGATCAAAGAATAGACATCACGACAGCTGCGGATCGTGATAAAAGTAGAAGAGTAGTGTTGGAACGTGGTAAAAATATTTCCAAACAAAAATTGGTCTTCCAACAAGTCCTTCAACAATTGGTATTAGTTTAGTAAAAATTGGTATCAGTTTGGTGTCAACAGTGGATGTAAGAGATGAAGTGATTCATTGATGAACTTTTCATTTACTCTTGTTTCTCACGCCGATCATTGCTCATGTGGGCTTAGAGTATGTGTTGGGTAAATCCTTGATTGCTATCAGAATCGCAAAAGGCGAATGGTGGCTGAAGAATCAATGATGTATCTTTTTATGTAAGAGTTTTCAACAAACCCAAAGGGGGAGATTGTTGGGCAAAAATCCCTCAAGGCTTTATTGAAGTATTTTTGAGGTGATTGTGTTTGTTGACAAAATGAACATCTGTGTTGAGATTGTTGACAATGCAAACCTTGACATACAAATTTGTTGAAAAAAGGGATTTCTTGGCAGCTTGTTGAGTTCAATAGTTGTGGTTAATGATCAATGTTTGATTCAAGAACTTCGACAAATGAATGGATGATCTGGAGGTGGCATAAAAAGAATAGATACAAGGTGGTACTGTTTTCCAGTGTTTGCCAAATTTTTGGGCCTGAAAATCAACAAATGAAGAAAAGTGTTTTTGGCAAAGGGACTTGCGCGCCGAGGACTTGGAGTATAGGAAACTTGCGCGCCATATGTTTTTCAAGATCAGAAGATCAAAATATGTCAAAGGAAACAGGTTCGCACAACTTTGGGAGTTGGTCGCGCAAGTTTCTAGGAGGACAGAAGACTTGCGTGCCGAGACTGGGTTGCGCAGGTGACTTGCGTGCTGTCGCGCAGGGTGGTCAATTTTCCTATAAATACCGGAACACCCATCTTCATTCTTCACCAGAGTTCAACACTTTGAGAAATTAGAGCTCTCTTCGCGCAGGTGTGGTGGTCGCGCAAGTGGTGTGTGGGTCGCGCAAGTGAAGTTGCGCGCCAGTGTGAGAAGTTGCGCGCCGGTTGGCAGTTGCACGCCAATATTGATTTGGGTGTAAAAGGAAGAGAGTCATGCAAGTTTGGATTTGAGGAAGCTTGAATCGCGCAAGTGTCTGAGGAGGAATTGCGCGCCCATTGTGACTTTTGTGCCGATACTTGCGCGCCGAGATTGACTTGCGCGCCAAGTAAGGTTTATTTCTAGCAGTGATTTTTGGGCTGCGTGGAAGCTGGAAGTTTTCCCAATACCTTCGGTGCAAAGAGATATTCATCTACGGGTGAAAGTTGTACTTCAAAAGAGAATCTACATACAGAGAAAGATGCATTCTTTCATGAAAATAAAGAGACCTACAGTTCTATAAATTGTGAGTGGATCCTTTCCAGAGTAGTGAGCAAAGAAAGAGGAAGTAGGTGATCCTCTCCACCGGCAGTGAGCTAGAGAGAGAGAAATAGGGAGTGACCCTTGGGAAATTAGTGAGCTGACCTTAAACTTGTAAAGGCAGTGAGCCTTGGCTTAGAAGTGATCTATCCCGAACCTTGTAATCCACAGCTAGTGAAGTTTAGTGGAATTTGGTACGACCAACAACTTGTCGGCGTATGCTCCTTGGACGTAGCCCTTTGCGGTGAACCAAGTAAAATTGTTGTGTCCTGTGCATACTTTACTTTCTATTTACTTTGTGCAACAGGAAAGAGAGAGAAGAGTGTTTTGCTTAACATTGAAACAAGATCAGAACGGACGTTAATTTTAAATTAGTCATACCCTGATTCACCCCCCTCTCAGGGTATTCAGCCTTGTGGACCTAACAATAATATTATTCTTAATATAAGTAAATAATTATTAAGTAAATAAATAGAAATGAAGTCTATGCTAATGGAAAGTTTGGTAAAAGGCATCCAAGCTATCACTGGTTCAAATCCCTCCATACCCTCCATTGGTATAGGGTTTTTAATGACCCAAAATTTTATAAATTAAATTCCATTTTCAAATGAATAAATTCATTATGATGTAAAGTAGATATAGAAAACACATGAACTACTTTGGTTATTTTGGACTATTGTAAGTTATATCCTGTTGAATTTAAAATACCATTAACAATCAGAACCATTGATAGTATTGTTTTTATATAGTGATATTAGGATTAGTTTATATTAAGGGTTATGGTAAAGTCTAATTGAAACAAAAAAAGGATGTGATGACCTCGACCGGTAGGATCATATCCTATGAAGCCCATTTATCAGAGCTTTTGAGGGACATAACATCAATAGTATTTCCCCTTGATCAAGCCTAATACAAGATTCAATAACTAAATAATTAATGAAACCATTTTTGGGAGAATTTCAAGCTCATCAATATCATGTCCCAAACCATGTATATCGAACCACCCCAAGAAAATATCATTATCGCACACCTTACCCTTAGAGAAGGTGTAATAAAGGTTTATATATCTAAAAACAAAAAATTTAAATTTTTATATTTATTTTAATTAAAAAAAGATTATATTTATCACTTTAATATTACTTTTTAAATGATTAAATAACGAGTTTGAAAAAAATTAGATTCTGGTACGATGAAACACAAATTTTATTTTTGGGAAATATATAGTTTCAATCAAGGCAACCTTTTTGATGAGTTTAAGAATTTTTTAGATAAATTATATTTTAATAAAATATTATTATTAAATAATATTTATTAAATATAAATGATAATATAATTTTATGAAGTCAAATGTAATTTTTATAAGGGTCAGAAAACTGTTATTGTCAAAAAAGACTAGCATTTTTTAATAAATAGGTATTTTTTTTAAAAGAGTAAATTATAATATATAAAGAATTATTTTTATAAACAAAATATTATTTTTTAAATCATCACATTGGAATTATGCAACAATAATTTTTTTTATAATTTTCTAAGACAATCGAATTTTCAGGTACAAAATAAATACAGTATAAATATACGGTATGTATTATGACATCATAATGAACCAAAAATGATGAAATATATTACTTAAAAGGTATTCACAACCAAATACATATTTAACCTTTAAAATAATGTGTTTTTAAATTATTTTATTAATTTTATAAACCCTTAATGAATCCTCTAAAAACCTATATATTATTTTAAGGTTTTAAAATCAATTATTTGTAAACATGACTCACTTACACATCACAAAGGGTATTATTTTGATGATATTGATTCTTAAAAATGAAAAATAATTAAAAACACTTCAATTTTTTAGAAACTATGGTAAAAAACCATGGAAAGTTTGTTGGTTTTTATTACTTTATCATATAGATTCCAAAACCTAGGTTTGGAAATTAATAAATAATTCTCATCTCTTTTTCTATATAAACCCACCCAAAATCTCATTCCTCTTCACTCAAAAACCTCAAAGAATGAAATTAATCTACCATTACCTCTCTGTATTCCTCCCGATGTTCCCCTAGTCTCTTAATAATCTATTCCCAAGCATTTATAAGCACCGTCTCATGGTAAGAGATCCTCTCCTACTCCTCTTAATTCAAGAACCTTCTTTGTTCTATGCCTTTAATTTCCATTTTTTCATGTAGGGTTATATTATTAAATATCCCTATTACATTCATTTTTATTTTAAATTAATGATATACCCATTTCACTCACATTAATCCCTTTTATGAACTTTGATGAACTGTTGTTATGTTTCCTAAATCATCCTATGATTTTTCATGCCAAACAAGTGTGTAGTGAATACCCATCCACATTTCCACTCAAGGATATTCACCTTGATGTACTTATTATTAATTATTAGGTAATTAAATTTATATATCTCACACTCCTTAATTGTGAGATTAAAATTTATAAAATACATCCTTATGTTGAATGATCTATGTAAAACACCTATGTATGTACGTGATATGAAAATGATGGGTGGGCCTTGAATAATATAGCCCTCCAATGCATTGGGTAATGTTTTTAACTCATGATATGCCATGCATGGTTCATGGGAGGTTATCCTAATCACATTATATTATTTTTTCTTGGTGGTTAACCTTGACTTATGCTTATGATATCATTTTTTATATTTTTTTCCATATTCCTATGCTGCCTTTATGTTATCATGTTATATCATGCCCTATTGTTCAACATTATGATTCTCTACCCTATTATGTTACCTTGATATTACCCTTGGATCATATTTACTACTTTACCTTTTTATATGATTTGTTTATTCCCTTACTAGACTTTATAGCTCACCCATTTCTGATGTATGTTCCTTGGTTATCCTGTACAGTTTAGAAGAATGATGAAATTTTAGGAGAATTTTAAGAAAGTTTTCAATAATGTCATTGTATTCATGTTTCAAGTTGTTATGATATATACCTAATTTCCTAAAGAAACTAGGTTTCATGATCTTTTGGGATTGTATTATGTGTACCTTTATACAATGAATCATGAAATAAAGTGTATTAAAATATGGGTTGTCATAGGGGTTATTAATTTTCTCCCATGTTTTTTATAAATGACATGTGATATTTTCTTATATATTAAAAAAAAATAAAAAAACTCATGACGAGGATTGTTTAATTGGAATATTTTTAATCTAGGGTACAAAAGACTCGGGTTTGAATTCTTTTAACCAACCATAACTTTATTATTTTTCTTTAAAATAAAACTACATTTTTTTTAAAGGGGCCTAAGACTCATTTATTATTAAATCAAAGCAAAGACATCTTTAATTGGGTAGAGGGATACCCATTACATATCATAAAGTCCCAGTGGGAATTTAGCCTATTACATGGCCTGTAGGCCCAATTTTTTGGCCCAAGGCCCATTCTGTGAATAGTACTGCTACAATACCTGCCTGTTACAGTACTGCACAGTAGCCGCCACTACTATAGTGCTCTGTCGCCGCTACAATGAACTGCCACTGCTACAATGCCCGTTGTTGCTACAGTGACGCCACTGCTACAGTACGCTATATTACTGCTACAGTACCTGCGCCCAATGGGTTTTGAACCCCCATTTTTCATGTAGGATTATAGGGTGCTTACCACTAAGCCAAACCCCAACTACTTTAAAATAAAACTACATGTTTTGTATTTTAGCATATGTAATGTATTATATGTGTGTGGTATTTTATTGAATATAAATATTATATAAAACATAAATAAAACTCATGGGGAGTTTGTATTGGATTACAGGATCATAAACTAGGGTCCAAAAGACCTGTGTTCGATTCCTTCAAGTTGACTCAATTCCATATTTTTTCTATTGAATAAGAGAACATGTCGTGTATGTCTTTATGCATCATGTGTGTGTGTGTGTTTGTATTTTTATAAAATTTTAAATAATATAAGAATAATTTTCCACCCAAGTTGGGGTTTTCATGATGGGAAGGGTCTCTTATCAGGTTCTAAAAGACTTCGGTTTGAGCCCTTCCAATCTCCGCAACTTCATCCCTTTTCCAAAATAAAACCACACCCCGTGTATATTATATTTAACCATGTCTATTTTTATTTAATGAATAAAATACAAAAAATATAACAATTAATCATAATTAAAAACTTCACTCTAGTGGTTTATGGAAATAAATGGGATCAAAATGGTCATCGATTTGAACCCCACCCCAAGCACTAGGGAAAATCCCATCCTTCTCTTTTCAATTTTAAGAGCACGTGTCATGTATCTCCACATACACTATATATATAAGTGGATATATATATATATATATAGAGAGAGAGATATATAATATTTTCATCATTTTTATTTGTATTTAAATTATTTAAATCCTCCCAATTTATTAATTTGAGCTTATTTGCATCAGTTTTGGATTTATGGTGTGTTTTGAGCTAAAATGTGAAAATTGACTAATTATGAAATTTTAATAGATTTTATTCACTTTGGTATTTTGAGAAAAAATTAATAAATATTTATCCAATTTGTGTGATTTTTTTATGATTCCTATATTTTTTAGATTTAACTTTATATTCTAGACAAAGAGCTAATTTGGACATATAGAGGCCTAGAAAAATTAATCTATTTGAAAACTTTTCTGGAGGATAGAGTGGAAACCACCTACATAAATGAGATATAGATCAAGATAAAAACCTTTAATTGAGATGATTCTAGTTGTATTGGAAATATGACTCATTTGGGTGTTTCCCCATTAAATTTAAAGAAGTTATTCACTCATTAAGGTGGCTATTGGATGCTTAAAAGTGGATGATGATTTTGGAAACATTGGGTCAGAATAAACCCTTCTAAGTAATTGGGAGATAACATTTCATAAACATGGAATATGAATCTGAAGTCTTTAGGTAAAAAACCCAATATATTTTCAAATAAGTTTATATAATTCTACATTGGATTATTTAGGGAAAGAGAGGGGTACCACATGAAAACTTTTAAAGAAACATTCTATATCCAAATTTCCAACCGTTGATGACCCATTATAACCCAAAACCCATTAATGGATCATTATGACACCAAAAATCATCTTCCATTACAATAAATAAGAGGATAGGGATTTATTGAAGAGATATATATCAATAAGGAAATAGGTGGAAAACTTCCTCCTACAGATTAATTTATCTTCTTTCTTCTTCTATTATTTTCTTTACTCTTCGATGTCTCCCATCCCCCACATCAACTCAAATTACTCATCAATGGAGGGGTAGTTTCATTAAGTGATCGAAAAAGGGAGAGGTTGGACCTATGTGATTTGATTGAGTTTTTTTAATTCAATTTAATAATATCCCTCATTATTTATGCATCTATTTTCAATTCTTAATTTAGTTTTAAATTTATAATGTGGTTGTGTTAGGTATTGATTCTATTATTTTTAATTTATTTGGTCAAAGATCCATATCTCCCTCCACCCAATTATTTTCTATATATGGTGGAATATATTAGGTTTGGGTGGTGATTTTTTAATGGTTATTATCACATGTGTAATATTGTATGTTGGAATATTTGTTTATTAGGGAACAATAATCCCTAGTCAGGAATTGCCCTGATTGTTCAAGAAAACTTTCTACAACGCTACACACACAGGAAGGAGGGTAGACCTACCTGAGGTTTAAGATAATAATATTTTCATCATAATCATCTATTGAAGGGGGATATAGGACTCAATAGATGAATATCTCTCTTACTAGTTATTACAAGAAAAAGAGGTGAAACTTGGAAACCATGATAGCATGACACTAGGTCTAGAAAAACTCATTATGATCACCATATTTATCAATTGCTTAAAACCAATCAAATAAAAATACTTATTTCTCTCAAATTATTAAAAATTAATTAAAACCAATTTCTTTTAGAAAATAAATAAAAAGGGACAAATTTTTTTTGTATTCACTCCTCTTCAGAAGACTACCTTGAGTTAACTACTATACTATACCTAGGTAATTTAAAATATTGTTTTTCCATTCCCCATGATAGGAATTCATCAAAATTAGAACCATTGTTAGGGAGGTAGTTCAAATTAACAAACTAAAAAATATTTTTTTAAAATCGAATGACCCATATTTCAACTGACCATTTAATTAAATTTGATCCTAAAATTGAAAGAACACTAACCAAATTGATAAAACAAAATTTTCAAACTGATTTTGAGGAAACAAACCTCTATGATTCAAGTGACACTCTTAGTGTTCAATATGAACCTGAAATCATGGATGGAAATACCAACTAGAACCTACATGATCTGTACAAGCCTTAATTTTCTAATCAAAACAACCAAATCATTGTCCCTTCCATGAAAAATGATTTTTAACTACGCATTAACATGATACAAGTATTTCCTAAATTTCATGGCCTTGTAGGTGAAGACCCAAATAGACATATCTAAGAGTTCACCTATGTCTTCTATAGCTTTAAAACCCAAATATTCATGGTATAGAATGTAAATTGTAAGGAATTTCCCTTCTCACTTGAAGGAGTATCTAAGGAATAGTTTTACAATCTGTAACCAGGGGAGATCGGTGATTGGTAAGATTAAAATATGATTCTTACAGAAATTATTCCCCACATCCAAGAGGATGAAAATAAAAAAAATATTTATTTCATAAATAAATTGACCATAGCGACTCTCTATGAATATTGGGAACATTTTAAGAAACTCTGTGCAAGATTCCCACACCTAGAAATAGAATGAAACCAATTTCTTTTGTTCCTATTCCAAGGATTGCTAAAAAATAATCAAAATATGCTCGATTCATCATCTTGAGAAGACATGATTGACAATTCACATAAAAATATCTGAGTTTTGATAGATAATATTGAATAAAACTCACAATAATTTGGAATAATAGGTTCAAGAACAAGAGGAATCCATGAGGTTAGAACATCTGATTCAATAGATTTAATTAGAAGTGAAATGTGTGAACTCAAAAGGTTAGTGCGAAAAATGGTTGTGAACCAAGTGAATGAACAAAAAGTACTGACTTAAGTATGTAGTTTATGCTCTTATACTTATCATTACACTGATCAATGTCCAGAAGTGAAGGGGATAAAAAGTTGTGCCGCAACCTATCAGCAAAGGAAATTCTAACCAAATCAACCACATCATCCCAAAACCCAACTAGGATATGGATTCTAAAAGAACTAGGACATACCTCCTTTTCAAAAACAATACCAGAACCCCCCTCCATTCTAATAGTTCTATAAAAATCCCTTTCAGCAATAAAAATCCCTTATGCCACCACCTTTCTAACAAAATACTTATGATTAGCCTTCCACAAGTGCACCAAAAACTGAAGAGAAGAAAATAAGAACCAAATTCGTAGGTTTGTAAGATAATAATGATAATTTAACTAATCAATTTGGAAGTATTATGGAAATTATAACCAAGAATCAAGGAAATCTCTTAGCATAAATAGTTCTGAATACTAAGGAAAATGTGAGCGTTATTACAACATGAAGTGGAAAATAGCTCACACCAGCTGAACAAAATAAGGATTATGATTCTGAGAAAACTTTTAAAGCTCAACCTATCCATACAAAATAATAAGACCAGAAAATCAAAGTAAAAAGAACCATGTTCAAGAAGTAAAGGCCTCAAACACCTTTGAAAAAACAACAAAGGGAGAAAAAGGATATCCATATACCATTTCAATCTATATTAGTTGAGTCAAATAA
This sequence comes from Viscum album, assembly GCA_963277665.1. NCBI lineage: Eukaryota > Viridiplantae > Streptophyta > Magnoliopsida > Santalales > Viscaceae > Viscum > Viscum album. The sequence continues at coordinate 1,103,583,866 of OY728158.1, read as the reverse complement.
TGGTAAAAAAGAATAACTTCCATGGTAAATTCAGGAAACCTTCTAGAAAGTTGAGATCAACATCCACCTATTAGAGGCAATCCAACAATTCCTTAAGTATGAAAAATTTATGAAGGAGTTGTACACTAAAACAAGTTCGTTGGATAGAAATGAGAGAATAATCTTAGGAATAAGCATCAAATCTCTGATCAAACCACTGATACCACAAAAATTTGAAGATATAGGGAAATTTTCTATTCCCTACACTACTGGGTCTTTAAATTTTACTGATGCACTATTTGATTTAAGAGCTTCAATAAATGTTATGTCTCACTCGGTATTTTCATCCTTGCATATCAGAGAATATAAAACAACTCAAGTGGTGGTATAATTAGCAAAAAAATCCACCATTTTCCCAACTGAAGTTGTAGAATATGTACTCATGGGAGTAAGGGGATTGATATTTCCAGCAAACTTTTATGTCATTACCATAGAAGAAGACCGAGCACCGGGACACTTTTCATCATCTTGGGGAGACCCTTTCTAAAAACAACAAGGACTATCATCAATATTCATGAAGTAACACTCACAATAGAGATTGAAGATAGTACAGTAAACTTCAACATTCTTGATACGATGAAACATCCTTCCAGTAATCACTCACTTTATGAGATCTCCCATGAAGAAGATATAGAACCAATTGACTATTCATGTATACTTCATGAATTCTTATCATTACGAGAACATTTTTCATTTGGATGTTTTAATTCCCAAGAACATAAAAACCCTGATATCATGTTTAAGGAATAGGTAAAATCTAACTTTTTTGATGATTTATTTAAAGAGAATGATATGATACCAAAGATTACAACCTTAGAAGTAAGAAACCTAAATTCAATATCATCCCTTAAAAAACCACCATGTATGGAACATGATCTATTTACAAGTTATTTTAAGTATTCTTACTTAATATAAAGAGATAAATTTCTGCTAATCATTACTAGTAACCTATCCCATTCACAAGAACAAAATCAAATTTACCTTCTCAAAAGAAATTTCCAAGTTGTAGGATGGAGTTTAGGTGATGTAACTAGAATCAATCCCAAGGTTTGTTATTATAGAATATTTTTATAAAGTTATTCCGAACCAGTTAGACAACCTTAGAGAAGAATAAATCCCACTATCATGGAGGTTGTTAAGAAAGAGATAGAGAAATTTCTAATAGCTAACATCATTTACCCAATCTCTGATTTTCAGTGGGTCAGCCCAATTTATGTAGTCCCAAAGAAAATAGGACTAACCATTATTAAAAATGAAAGAAATGAACTAAACCAAATGAGAGTAGAAAAAATATCTAAAGAGTGTGTATTTATTATAGTAAGATAAATCAAGTTACCAAAAAATACAACTTTCCCATTTCGTTCATCAATCAGATACTAGAAAGGTTAGCTGAAAAAATTCATTACTATTTTTTATAAAGATTCTCATAATACTTATAGGTAAAAATTGCACTAGAATATTAGGATAAGAATATATTCACCTATCCTTTTGGTGCATTCACCTACAAAAGGATTTTATTCGGGCTATGTAATGCTCTTGGTACATTTCAATGGTGTATGGTGAGTATTTTCTCAGACTATATTATGGACTTCCTAGAGGTATTTCTTGATGATTTAATAGTTTTTAGTAATTTATTTTATCATTGCATAGGAAATTTAGAAATTTTTTTGAAAAAATTCATTAAAAATAATCTTTTCTTAAATTTTGAAAAATTTCATTTAATGGCTGAAAAGGGAATAGTGTTAGGGAAAATAATTTCAAAAAAAGGGATTGAGGTTGATAAATAAAAAGCTGAAGTTATTAATTCATTTCTATATCCAACTTGTATAAAAACATCTTAGATCCTTTTTAGGACATGCATGATTTTATAGAAGATTCATCAAGGATTTTAGTAAGATTTCTCTCCATATATCAATATTAGTACTAAAGGATGTTGAATTTAATGTTGATTATGCATGCATGAAATCATTTGATGAATTCAAGAAAAGTTTCATCATAAATCCAATAATGAAACCACCCAACTCAGAGTACCCTTTCGAGTTTCTTTTGTGATGCATCCAACCAAGAGGTGGGAGTCGCTCTTTCATAAATAATTCATAGCAATACTCAAGTTATATCCTACATATCAAGGACCTTATATGCCACACTAATCAATCACACAACCACTAATAAAGAGTTTCTTATAGTTTCCTTTATAATATATAAATTAATAACATATCTTCTTAGCATTAAATTTTTTGTTTTTTATGATCATGAAGTACTCAGGTATTTAATGAAAAATGAAGATGCTAATCCATGGCTAGTGAGATGGATTATTCTATTACAAGAGTTAAATTTGGAAATTAAAGATAAAAAGGGAACTGGAAATTAGGTGGCTGATCATCATTTCGACAACCCCACACCATTGAAGTAGAAATTCCAAACAAGAACCCACTTATTGATGATATTCTTAGAGAAAAACTCTACTTCATCACAGGTTAATTACCATGGTACGCCACCATTGTCAATTATTTGGTTACAAATCAGGTTATATCTCATATAAAATCTCATAAAAAACATAATATTAAATTAGAATCTATATTTTATATTTGGTAAGACCCATTTCTATGGAAAATTTGTAATAATAAAATCATAAAAATATGCTTACTAGGATGTGAAATTGAATTAGTGTTTGAATTTTGTTATACATTATCCTATGGATGCCAATTTAGACCCTATAGGAAAAAACATAAAGGTTGTAGAATCTATAATTTATTGGACCATTATATTCAAATATGCATATGAATTTTGTAAAATATATGAAAAATGCCATTTTTTTGATAATACCTCAAAATTATAGGAAATGCCTCAAAAACCAATTAATTTTTGTGAAATTTTTTAAGTATGGGGCATATAATTCATGGGACCATTAACAATGTCATTTGGAAACTCATATATTCTTTTAGCTATAGACTATGTTTCAAATTGGGTGGAAGCAAAAGCATCAGGACTGATAATGCTAAATTTTTTCGTGATTTTATCAGGGCTAATATATTACGTAGGTTTGGAGTGCCATGAGAAATCATTAGAGAATAGGGAACTTATTTCTACAATAGGAAAATGGAGGAATTGATTAAAAATTATGGGGTTCATTATAAAACTCTAACACCATACCATCCACAAAAAAATGTCCAAGTAGAAGTCTCTAATAGAAAAATCAATGGAATTTTGGAAAAGGATGTTAAAACCAATAGGAAGAATTGGAGACAAAGGTTAGATGATACCTTACAGGATTACAAAATAGCCTACAAGAAATGAATAGGGATGAACCCATATAGATTGATTTATGTAAAGTGTTTTCACCTTCTTGTGGAATTGTAACACAAATCCATGGTAAGAGAGATAAATCCGGACCAAGATAAAGTTGGGAAAGAGAGGATATTGTAGTTTAAAAAGCTTTAGAAAAATAGGAATGGAAGATTTTGAAAATCTAAATATCTAAAAAGACTGAAAATGATGTCCCGTGATAAGATTATTTAACCAATAAACTTAAAACCTAGAGATTGAGTGCTGTTATACAAATAAAAAATTAAACTATTCCAGGTAAACTTAATTCCAGTTGGGAAGGTCCCATTACTATTATTAAAATATAAACCTTTAGTTCTATGTAGATTGAAAAGGAAATAGGATAAAATCCATTCACTATAAATGGGAAGAGGCTGGAGAAGTTCTACGAGACCATACCTTAAGAACCAGTGGAGGATATCACACTCCTTCCCCCTGATTACCAAAGAAGACCTACTAGGTTTCATATTTCATTTACACTTGATTAAAATAATTAATTAAATTTTTTATATACTTACATGAAAAATAAATTTAAATACACTAAGGAAACTTTATCAATTAAATGTGGGGGAGGGAATCTTATAGTCTAGGATTTTTAAAAAAAATAAAATTTTGAGTTGAGCCAATGATATTAAAGAAAAGTGATTCCAAGAGGCAGCCCATAATGTTTTTTCTTTCCTTATCCCACTCTTACCATAGGTTATATTATAGAACAATTAAATAATCCTACACTATAATTTGTTTTTATTCATGTTTTCCAGGCCCATTAATGAAGATGACGCAAGGCTGAAAAATAGAGATACTTAATAGAACACACAAGTGAAAGTTCCGCAGAACAGAACTGAAGGAATAGGACATGCACCACCCAACTGAAGAATAATTGCAAAAGGGAGTTAAAGTTTACTATTTATCTTTTAAAATATCTATATTTTTGTCTGAAAACATGTTTTGAGCATTGAACTAGAAATTTCATACCCATGCTTGAACTATGTTTTATTTGACTTATCTAGGAGACATGTATTACTTAGGAATCCAATGATTCCATGTTTTAGATTTCAATGTTAATTAGATTGAATAAGTAAAATGGAGAATTGGATTTTTAAAATAGAGCATGGATATTAAAATGAGAACTCATAATTTTATGTAATTAATTGATTCATGTAAGTTAAATTTCCCTAATATTATTCATGCTTTGAATTTATGAAATTCATGAAAATTTATTTGTTATTATTAATATTTCCTTGAGTGATTTTCAAATATCATATTTCCATTCCTGAGAAGATTTATAGACCAAGTACTTCCTATTTTTTCTTCATCATATTTCTAGAGTGATCTTGGGACATGCCACCTGGTAGAACTTTCATTTGAACTTATCATAGCTATGACTATAAAAAAGAACATTTAAAAGGATTGAGGCATCTTTTGAAAATCTATTCTCCTTAAAAGACCATATTTACATCAATACTTATTTATACCCTAGAGACCACGAATGACCTTTATAGGGATGATTCATGTTTCAAGCCATTTTTTTCCATTCCTACCCTACTCTTGGTATTTTTATGATATTTTAAAGTTGAAGTGTGGGGGTTAAGGGAAACATAGTGGAAGGGATGAAACACATTATAAGTAAAAAGTGTAGGGGTTCTATTGTTTGAATAAAGAAAGGTTTTTGATTCATTTATTTTAATTCATTATTTCCCCTCTTGAATAAAAGAAATATAAAATGAAAAAAAGAACCAAAAAATAAGAAAAATGGGTTTTGATTTTGTAAAACCAAAAATAACCATTACTAGATCTATGATTTTTATCATACGTGGTTAGGTGGTGGATGTGAGGTTTATTATATTCATAAAATTCAAAAAATAAAAAAAAATAAAAGGTTCTTTGAAAAATAAAAAAATCATAAAATTAAAAATATACATATTCAATAGGGTGCATAGATCATTCATTATGATTTATTTGATGATAAACTTTACTTTAAGTTTTAGAGAAATGGGATTTTCTACTTTTAAAGGGGAGAATTTGATTACACATTTATTTTTTACATCTTGAATTGTACTTAAGAGATACACCTCCTCCCTGAGCCTTAATTTTCAAACATCATTTCCTACCAACCTTAAGCCTCAAAGTCAGTTGAACATTTAATGAAATCCCTCATTATTTTATGTGAATTTTTTCTTTACAAAGTTGATAAAGTAGTTCATTTATAGGTCTATGGATAAGAAGCGTGTATTCATGATATGATCAAATATCTAATTGAATTGTATCATGAGTGATGATATAAAAGATTCAAAATAGAGGTAGATCATGATTTGGCATGTTTAATAATAATTAATTAAGGAGCTTCAATGAATAAAAGGAGAAGTTCCATCATTTTGCAAAGGGGAAAAGTAAAATACTTAAATTGATTATTTCTTTGAAAAATGAGAACTTGAATTGATATTTTATATGACATTTTATAATTTTATTTGACATTGATGATTGTTTAATTTTATTGCCTTGAGTTTGAATAATGATAGAATTGGTTCCCTCTAATTTTTAATGTTGAGATTTTATGATTGAGGAATATCATGTTTTAAGTGTGGGGGAATTGATAGAGATAATATTTTCATCATTTTTATATGTATTCTAATTATTTTAATCTTCCCAATTTATCAATTTGATCTTATTTTTATCAATTTTGGATTTATGGTCTATTTTGATCTAAAATGTGAAAATTTATTAATTTTTTAATTTTAACAGATTTTATTTATTTTGATATTTTCAACATAAATTATAAAATATTGATCTAATTTGTGTGATTTTTTTAGGATTTATATATTTGTGGGAATTAAATTTAACTTCTGGACAAAGAGCTAATTCCAACATCTAGATGCCTGAAAAAAAACAATCACTTTGAAAACTTTTCTGGTGGATAGAGTGGACCCAACTATATAAATGAGGCATAAATCGAGATAAACCCCTCAAATTGAGGTGATTCTAGTTGTATTGGAAATAGGGATCATTTTTTCATTTAAGCATTTAATTTATAGGAGTTATTTAACAATTAAGGTGTCCATTGGATGCTCAAAAGTGGATGATGATTTTGGAAACATTATGGAAGAATAAAATTGATGAGTAATTGGGTGATAATTTTTTCTACATATAGATAATGAAGATGAAAATTTGAGTTAAAATGACCAACATATTTATAAATAACTCTATATAATAATACATTCAATTATTTAACCAAATAGAGGGGGTAACATGTGGAAACTTTTAAATAAACATTCTGGATCCAAATTTTCAACCGTTGACAACCCATTATGACCTAAAACCCATTAATGGACCATTATGACACCTTGAAGCCTCTTCCATTACTATAAATAAGAGACTAGGGGTGTATTGAAGAGGTATATATTAGTGAGGGAAGCAGTGGATGATGGACTCCAACATATCAATTCCCTTCTTTCTTCTTATTTTATTTTCTTTAATCTACGATGTATCCCCTCTTCTTCATCAACTCGACTTTCTCATCTATGGATGGGTAGTTTCATTAAGTGATTGGGAAAGGGGGAGGAAAGACCTATGTGATTTTCTTGAGTTTTTTTAATTCAATTTAATAAGATCCCTTATTCTTTTTGCATCTAGTTTCAACTCTTAATTCAGTTTTAAATTCTGAATGTGGTTGCGTTAGGTTTTGATTATGTTATTTTTAATTTCTTTGGTGGATGATCTATATCTCCCTCCACAAAATTATTATATATATATGGTGTAATATATTATTGTTTGGTGGTGACTGATTTACAATCATTAACATATGTTTAATATTGTATTTTGGAATATTTCTTTATTAAGGAAAAATAATCTTTGGTCAGAGATTGTCCCGATTAATCAAGAAAATCTAATACAACACTATGCACAAAGGAAGGAGGGTAGAAAAACCCAGGGTTTTAGATAATAATATTCTCATTATAATCATTTGTTAAAGGGGGTATAGGGGACTCATTAGATTAATCTCTCTCTTACTAGTTAGTAGAAGAAAAGGGGGTAAAACTTTGAAACCATGATAGCACAACACTAGGTTTAACCAAACCTGCTCTGATAACTGTATTTTCAATTATTAAAAAAAATCAAATAAAAACGATTCTTTATCTAAAATTATTCAAAATTAATTAAAAATTATTATTATAAAAAAACAATAAAAGGTGACAACCTTGTTTTGTGTGCACTCCTCTCAAAGAGACTACCTTGAATTAACTACTATATTATACTTAGGTAAGTTAAAATATTGTTTTTCCAAACCCCATGATAGGAATGAATCATATATATATATATATATAACTATGTAATAAATAAATACATAAATAATTTAATAAATCTATTAATTAATTAATTAATTTTGTTTCTTTACAAAAATGTACATGGAATGTGACCATGTATACACACCATATACCCAGGCTTTAAAAAACATAAAACCCTAATTCAACTAGTATCCATTCCCTCATGCTTATTCTCATATATTCATGAGGAATCCACCAAAATATATTCAATTGATCATTCCAGGTAGTTTTAGCACATCCAGTCTCTTTTATTTCATATCCAGATCTATTTAAATGGTTTTATGGCCAGTGTTTCAGTGTTTCCATGGAATATTTACTATTATTGGGGATTTAGGGATTTTTTAGAAAAATAAATAGTACACGAGCACACACAAAAATAACAAATGGTGTGTTATAACTGAATATGGGTAGGAATCATATTTCAAAAGCACACGACACGTTCGTTTGACATACATCACATACATTTTCCCCAACCCACCCATTTAGAGGTCATATCATATACTCCACATGGATCATATTCCCATTTTACAACACATGACATGTGTATTTGGAAAAAACTATGTACCTTTACATACCTACACATGAGGTGACAAGGTACAACTCTAGAGCACATGGGTTGTTTCCAAGCATACACTATACATCGTGTACTCTGAAGAATAAATTGTGTACTCTTCAAAATATAACTTTCTTTCATTTTATTTTCCTTTTATTTTATTTTGTATTTTTATCTTTCTAGGATTTTGGATTATGGGGAATGATCATGTGGTAATAACCCATCCATATTATAGTATTCACCTTCCCCATGATGAGTCTTTATTGAGACACCACATGAGAAGCTAAGAGTGGACCTTCCAACCTCCCAACTATAGGAATTAGCAGTAATACATCCTCCTAAACTACCATCACCATCTGTTCCATAAATATAATCTAACACCACTCTGGATATTATTGTAGTAGCATCACCACCACCTACACCAGCTACCACACTAGAAAAGACATCTACATAGACAACTAGGGTTGGACTATGACTGACACCTATGTCTACTGCACCACAAACCCACTCATACATTATTTTTGATGAATAAAACCCTTATAGTAATTGGATAAGTTGTTTCTCATGATGTACAATCTATATGAGTTGTTGGTTACTCGATGAAATAATTACAAAGATTTTGAGACTCATGGAGGAGATCGAGGAGATGCTGGGCCAAACCCATATTATCACAGTTCTCTCAGTCAGTACTTCTACCTATCACAATTAATTTTTGGAGTTCACTATGGAATTTGAGTTTGATGGTCTGACATATTAGGATACACCGAGTTAAACTATTAATTAGTATGATTTTTCCTAGGAGGAAAATATTTTACTCTCATGATGAGTGAGTTTGGTTGAGAGTGTGGATTTTACCCCCATCCCTTCACCAACCCCCTATTTCCACCCACACCTATCACGACCTCTCATAACTACTCACTGTGTGGTGGGAGCTTACTGAACATAATTTCTATCATGTTCCCACTTTATAGAAGATCACTTTGATCGTATCACCTTGCCTTTTCCAGATTCATCTATTTTTCAACTCCATCATGTTCCCATGCCATGAGGATGGGGGAGTTGTGTCTGAGAGGGACATGGATATAATTACATGAATCTACCAACATGACTACCCTAACCTCCCCTGTTTCACCACCTCATACTTACAAAATATGTTTAGCAACCATCTAGGAAACCTGAAAAGTGGTTTCTACACCACCTAGTTTGTGAAATACTTAGGGGTTTTTGATCCCTCTCTCCCTGGTGGGTGTTCTATCTCATGATTAATCATACGATTATGGTCCAAAAGAGGGAGATCACCTATGTGCAGGTATAGGATCACCTAGAACCTACTATGGTTGGAGTGAACACTACTTCCCCTAATGGTGATGCTGCTCTAGTACCTCTACAAACTCTACATGTGGCACCTCACCTCCTTCCATTACTCCCTTTTCTATTGATCCATATTATTATACCACTATCCCACCACCCACCACTGATCCTTACACTCCATAACCATATATAGACCCAATTCCACCTACACCCTCATCTAACCCCCAGATCCTATCCTAGATAGAAAAATTGGATCGAAACTTGGTTACTATCAAGGACCAACTCCCACACCTCCAAATATTTATGGATATATTATTTTATCATTTGGGGACTCAACTTAAACATCTCTAGGCATCACTAAAATTCATATTTTTGAAATTTTCTTTCATGGTTCCACCACCCACTACCCCTTTGACTGATCCAACATTGTGATATGTCTAGGAAAGACCTTCCAACCACAAAATTGAGGTTTTTTTGTCACGTTTGATGATGTGGGAAAGGTTAAAAACCTAGCACCAAATTATGGATCTGCCCAAACACAAAAGTAGCTTATATATCCCCCTAGTTTGGTTCCCACTGATTCTAATCATTCAGTGTAAGATCCCTTGGTTCTAGACTCAGCCTCTCATGAGTCCATTGAGCAAATTTTTCCACCATATGTTATATTTTTGTATCTTTATTTTAGTCTTTTGGTGTGATTATTTGATTGCATGAAGACTTATTTTTCTATTACATCAAAAGTTGCAATTTTTCTGGATAATTATGGAATATTGTCTTACTACTTTAGGGAATAATATATGAAAATTATCCCACCTTTTGTGACCTCAATAACCTAGTTAAGTATTATTTTTGAGAATACTTTTTTTTCTTTATTTTAAAATTTTAATTATTTCATTTCATCTCTAGTATTTTATGGTCATATATCCTATCACATCTCCTTTCTCCTTCCTAGTATTATATATGGTAGAACATGTACAATAATAAGTGTGGGGTAGGGTATCTTGACACTACACTAGTCATTTTACCTTTGGATAATCTAGGAAATATCATTAATTAAAAGAAATATTTTTTCATGTTAGAAATTTTTTATTAATCATGATTATAAATAATAAAGGAATATGTGTAAATTTTGAGAGTCTCGTACTTATTTCAAATTTTAAGTTATTCTAAAATAATTACTAATTTAATTTTAATTTTTAATTTTAATTCTTGGAAATTTGAATTGAGTAGACTAACCATATTTATTAATTCCCTACCTTTGTTGACCTATATTTTTATTCTCATTCTCGATAGGTATTCTGAAACTTTTTGAAAAGCTATTTCTTATACACTCCTTCAGGATATAAATGACTAATAGAACTTGAAAGTTATTTGTATCAAAACATGATGATTTTTGAACCACAATAAAATTATTGAGGAATTTGATTAATGCTTTCATCCTATTTGACCTAGAGACCAACCCTGTATTAAATCTTTTATAAAACCCTAGAATTCATAAAAAACATTGATAGCAAGCCAAATTACAAGGATAATCATCCTTCCTACCCTAATTCTTTAGTATTATTGCATGATCATTCATTTTTATCTTTAAAGAGGTAGTTTGGTGATTCATGGTATAGTTTGGTCAGTTTACCATAAAATAAGTGTGGGGGATATTTCTATTGTTCATTTAGGGAATGAGTTTAAGATCCATAATTCATTACACCTATATATATATTCTCATTTGTATATATAAAAAAATTGAAAATAGTAATGAATTATTTCCTTATACTCAAAGTATATTTGTGAACCCAAGTAGAAAAAGATTGAAGTGGAAATGTTATCTTTTGAGGGAAATTGAGATGGGAGGTTTTTTCATTGATATTTACATTTAATTTAATGATTTATATTTAAATATTTTTTCCTATTTTTTTTTAATCTTATAAGATTAATTGTGACATCATTAATGACAAACCTTTATCCTTATATTCATTGGAACCATAATACAAGTCCTTGTGATTATTTGGTTTAATTTTTAAGTGAATATTTTTATTACTTATAAGACTATATATAGAGTTCACATACTTGATATTGAGAATAAATTTGATTAAATAACCTTTATTGATGTGTAATTTTGTTTTCAGGTGCGGTAGATAATAAAAGTAATGGGTATTTATGAAAACTTGAAAAATGTGAATGAAATAGATGAAATGTGCTAAATTAGAATTACATATAGGGCATGATTAAAATACAATGAAACTGAATAAGGATTGCGCTTTTTAAAATTATCAATTATGGATTTAAGTTTATATATATAATTAATAAAATAATTTTCATGTTAGATTATGGAATCTATTTGATTTTAAGTTGATATTTTTCATGTGGGAATGAAATTGACTATGTGTGTGTGTGTGTGGGGGGGGGGGTTGATGTGCCTGATTTATGCATAATATTTTTAAGTGTTTATAGAGTAAATAGTAAATATATATCATATTTTTTTCTTTATAGTAAAAATGTTCAATTTTGGTGTATTTGGATGATTTTTAGGTTTTTATATCTGAATACACATATTGGGAAAATTTTGAAGCAAACTTGAAGACCACACAATGTGTAATTAATAAGCACACATCATGTAAATTTGAAAGAGGCATGGTTATTCCATCTGGAGTACACACCTAAGTCCCAAGAAAGATATCAAATTTTTTTTACATCAATTCACACACCATGTATACTTGTATAGAAGAGGTTCATTCATAATTTGAGACTACATTCCATAAAAATCAGTGTAACATTCCATGTAATTTTACCATTTGATAACCAGCGCATGAGAATTCAATCATTCGCACGATTGTTCACCTACATGAGGATAAAGTGAGGAAAAGGTGAGTTTACTAGTGTACACACTGTGTAATTTATTTTTCTATAAATTCATAGGAATGCCTCTAGATTTAGGGTTTCATATTCTAAGTGAGAGGTACTTCCACTATGCTGACCAGATCCTCCCCCAAATCTCGTATGTTTTTTCCTTTCATTTATTTATTTTAAATATTTCTCCCATTTTCCTCTTGTACCCATTTGAAGGATTGAGTTTTATCATGACCATTTCACACTTACCATGTTCATGATAGGGTAATTGTTTTGTGTTGGGGTTGTAATTAGACTGTAGGTGTGTTTTAACTAAAATTCTAGCATGTTTTTATTTTTTTTATTTCTATTTTATAATTCCTTTAGTGATTTTAATTATTAAATTCAATAGTTGTTTTGTGTTGAACCAAGAATGAAATGACTAGGGATAACCAAATAAATTTAAATGTATGATCCCATGACCATTAGTAGTGTGTGTTTCCACTTATTTTGGTGTGTGTGTTGAAAATATGTTTTTAAAGAATTTAATCACCAGATTAAGGGATTAAGTCTTAACTAATGAAAAAGAACATTATCAAACCAAGAAGAAATGGAAAATTTAAATCCAAATGGTAAATTAATTTCATAAAAAATTCAATACACTGAAGAATGATTTCTATAATCAACCTCAGTTTAAATTGAAACCCTGGGACATTTTTATCTGTATTTATTTTAATTTTTTTATTTATTCTTATTATTCTAATTTCATTTGGAATTTAATTTATTATTTTCCATTTTATTTTCCCTCACCATTTCATCACCTAGATAACTTGATGAAACTCACTAGATCATAACTGCATCCCCTTCGCTTATTCTCTATAGATTGACCTCAATACTCTGCTTCTACAATAGAGTAAGGGAAAACAATTTTGTTGCACCTCACAATGGGATTGGTCAATTTACATTGAACGAAGGTATCTATTTTTTTATTCACCTTAAATTGATATTATATTTATTGTTTGGTGGTTTTGAATTCCTTTTTTATTAAATTTAATCTATATATGGTGGTTTGGTTGGATTTATAAAGGTGTTCAAGGTGGTTTTCCACTTGGTGAAATGGTTTTACTTGGAATTTCAAGTGGGAATTTAAATCAAAAGTAGTGATAAATTTTTTAAAGAATTTTTTTAAATAAATTATGGAATTTTAAGTGGTTTGAAACCATTTGGTTCAGAAAATAAATTTGGAAGTTTTTTTTTGAATTTCAAAGGTTTTCACTTGGTAATTTAAGTGGTGATTTAAATTTTCAAGTTTTTTGAAATTTTTGAAAAAAGAATTTAAAATAGAGTGTGATGCTTTAAAATTCCTTAACCTTGTTTAGGTAATTATGTGAAATAAAAAGGGTGTTTTAAACCCATTTTTGAATTTTTAATGAAAATGTGTTGGTTCATGAAATTGTTCTTACATTGATTTTGAGAAAAAATGTTTTATAAGATATTTTATAAAAATATTTCAAAGGTTATACTTTAAATAATGGGTTGAAATGGTATTTCAAACCAATAATAAATGACTTGGAATCCTAGGTGGATTTTAGGTAAAGTCCTATTTGGTAGTTTTTTTAGTTTTCAAATAGTTCGGGTGAGTGTGAGATCCACTTGATCCCCCACCCCCTATTGTGTTATGACCCATGAGGGAGTGGTTATATTTTTTTTGAAATGAATTGTGTCTCGAGGGCCATGATATTTATTTTATATGATATGAATGAAATTTGAAGGGGCTGTTTCTTATGATGGTGTTAGAGGTGAGATGATATTTACTGATTTTGATATATTAATGCTTGTGATTTCTCAACTATGTTTGATTTTGTACATGTGGGTACTGAGAGACTAAGTATAGGTTTGGATGAGTAAGATCCCTAATATAGTAGTTTGATGACTAGGTAATGTTTCCCAACTATAAATCATTTGTTCAACCAAGAGGGGTAGTTATCCATGTAATCTAGCAACATTTTAGTAGACTTTGGTAGCATTAAGTTCTCAGAAGGTTTATTTTTTGGATAGTTTGATAGGGATACTAAGGATATAAAAAAGATATATAGTGCTAGTATATGGATCATGTCATTAGTTTAGACCATTTTACATGAGTCCTATGAGGTTTACTATGACTTTATGATCAATTTTTGGGATGACTTAGGGTATTTTAATAAATATGAGTTTTATTGATATCCCCTAGTCATTTATTGGTGTAAGGAACTATTGTTATATTTGGTGTGTTTAATTTATTTTTTGTGCCATGTACATATACTCTTGAGTGAGTATGGTTTTTGGGTCACTTTTAAATTTATTTTTTGAAATGATTTGGAAAGTGAATTTTAAAATAAAGTGGTGTTCTTTAAAATAAAAATTTGAGAGATGTTTTAAAAGAGGATAAAATGGATTTTATTTTGATATGAGGTTTCAAACAAAGGGTAATATTTTATTATTTTTAAGTGTGTTTTTAAAATGTTTTCGAATCTCCCCTTCCTTATTTTAAAATATGGGGGAAGAGTTTTGTTTTAAAAAAGGGGTCGATTATCAGAAATGGTTTCTAAGTAACTATTTCCATTTAATATAAATAAGTGCATTTTTATAAAATAACATGAATGTGAAATTTTATTTTTTATAATAATATATTAAATACTTATTTTTAATTGTTTTTAAAACTAGCATAATATGTATTTTATTTTGTAAGGAATTAAAAAATTATATAGTGCTTGCCTACTGGGCTTAGTTTTAATCATGCCCTACATACACCACTTGGTGTATAAAGATCTTATGATTTTATTTTCGGTGCCTTGGCTTTGGATCCCTTGTGTTGGGGTTATGGTTGTTCAGGTTATCTTACCTTGGATGTGGAGTATAATCTAAGTTTATGTGTAGATCATGGGTATCAATTTTATTTTGTTTTCCCTTTGGGTTGTATATGTATAAGATTTGACTTTAACCTTTATGTTTGTGAGGAGTTAATGTTTATTAATTTATGTTATATATGATTATATATAGGATGATTCCTTATTTATTATTTTTCCTCCAGTTTTATTCCTTTATTATACTTCTTTCTCTGATGTGAATGTTTATTTATTGATCTATTTATTTTATAAATATTGAAATCATTCTTAAAGATCATGTTCTGATACCTTGTCATGATTTTCCATCCCAAGTAAATTGAGAATGTTCTTAGATTATGTCTTGAATACAATCATGTATTTGATGGATGGATGAAACAGGTCGTTGTTTGATAGATCCATATGATTTTATAGGTGTGTGATCATATCTTTCTAGAGACAAATCATTAAAAATAGGTAAAAATTCATCTATCCCAACCAATACCATGTTTATGGAAACAAAGGCTCCCATTTTATAAGAATCTTATTTCTCAACATGATTTTTCATCACTTGAATAACATCAATTGAGAGAAACTGGTTATCATTATAATAATATCTCATTTAGCAGTACGGTTCTTATTCTCTCATTTGGTGGGAATATGCCCATTCTCCCAATATTTTGGGTTTAGAGTCTATATGAGTTCAAAATAGTTTTCAAATTCATGGTAAAAACTCTTTACCTTGGTCTCACATATGATGATCACATTAGATCTTTTGAGTTTGAGAAAGGCACTACAATTGAGTATGAAAAGGTATTTGGGGTCATAACCGGTTTGTTCAGTTATTCCCTAATAATGGCATGCACATGATCCATAGATTTTTTGGATTTTCCATTCGTAAAATACTTATGAATTCCAATATAGGTAATTATCCCATTCTTGTGATCTTTAGGGATAATAGTTAAATTATATGTCATAGGTTACTTGGGATAGTCCAATGTCACTTAACCATCATTGACCATCTTTTTCCATAGACCCTTAAAGATGAAGCATTCATGGATTGTGTAACCCAACGTATTATGGTAAGGAAAGTAATTTGGGTTATCATTATACCCTTATTCATATAGATTTTTTATTTATGGAAAGGTGATTAGGTTGTTCTCTAAAGAATAGATGAAGTAATCTAGAAACTAATCACTATAGAAGGAATAAATTTTATTCTTCCTACTTTCAAGGTCACATCACCTCAACATTTTCATCCTAATGGTGAAAACTGTTATTTCTATTTCCCCAAAATTTATTATTCGTGATGGTGGGTTTTTATGATATCTTTCCTTGGTTCTATGAATAACATATTATAAATGTTGTGCTATAGCTGAAAAATCTTGGTAACCATCGAGATACTCAGTAGGATGATCTTGGTTAACAACTCATTCTATAGGTTCTCCATAGATCTATAGTAAATTTTCTTGGTGAAATTATATATATAAATAGTATAAAACCCTTACATCTTGCAATTTAATCTATGATACTCTCATTATCTTCCTACTTAAAGTTGGAGAGGTCAAGGATAGTTTTTTTCCTTAGTGTAGAGATGAATTGAAGGATGAATTGCTAATGAAGACCTTCCCAGCTTACAATAGACATATATGTGAGATTATTATGACAAGAAAATATTGGATCTTATAATTTCTATGTAAATCATTGGAGTTTGGATACCTTGTTCTATTATAAAGTTCTAAACATTTAGCCACATCATAAAGAAAAATGGGTGATATATTGATATGGATCTCTCATCCCATTGAATATAGATGATATTAGACCCCATAGTTGGGTGGAGGAGGTGTCAAATTCACCCACTCAGGATAAATTTTTTTCTATGATTGTACCTGTGCATATCAAACTTCTAAAGAATCCATATGATCAATAAGATCATCCAAAAATTCATGGGACACTACTATATTAGTTTGAATATGGAGGCTTTCTAGGACTGGTAGTTGATTCCACCCTAGTGGTAGGAAATATTGATAACCAGTTAGTGTTGCAGTCAAATTTTCTAATTTATGTGATCTAAAGTTGATGAGGTGGCTCGATTCTACCTTTATGGGTTGATCAATATCCTCTCATTGAAGGGGTATAGATAAATGAGGTATGGATACTTAAACACGATGAACATACTTAGTGGGTATGTTTCCACTGAGAAAATCAACATTGATATACTTAGGATCCTATTTTATGGCCTTAAACTAAGAAATATTCTCTTCTACTAAGAAGGATTTACCATTTTGAAGTGGTGGTTTGTTGGTAAAAATCACCACATATATTTTTCTTTGATATTATTATGTTTTGAAATATGAGTTAGGTTAACATTGATAACATTTACTAATTTGAAACATGTAGTTGGAAACCCATATTCCTTTAGAGGGGGTATATCCAAAATCAAGGTATGTTTTTGTAAAATGGACAATTCTAGAAATGACCATGGGTAAAAATGATCTCATCCCTAGGGTCTTTGGTTTCCCTTGGGATGTTATAGCTATAAGGACATATACCTACTCATATTTTATAGTGGTTGGATTCCCAGGATGGGATCTCTTCTTGGGTTCCCTATGAATGATTAGGACATACACAACTTCCTCTGTAAACTATTATAGAATTGAGGTCACACATCAGTGACGATGATCACGGTGAATATGATCCCTCCTAAGAAGATCCTGGGAGTATTCATTAATATGGTGGGTTTTATCCTCCATATCCTTAATTTAATAGAGGTATGACTTATTTTTTTCCATGAATAGTCTCCCAAAGTGGTTGGATATGGTAGAAAGGTCCACCTTCCTCCCTACGGGCTGTCATTAGTAAGGATTTACTTGGGGATTTATCTCCTGAATTATTTTGTACACTACCTTAAAAGTTAGGATAAAGTCATTGAGATGGTGCTTCCAAAACTGATAATTCACCAACTAGAGATAGAGGTTCTAGGTTGGTGACAACATACACTGGGTCCATGAGGCCATGGTATCCATGGAATTCGAGGTGTATGCTTGAATCCTCATCTAGTTATGGATAGTGTCTTGAGGTGTCCTATGGGTACTACTAGCCTTTCCAATGAGCTTAGCACCCAATGAATCATTTAGTGATTCCATTTATATTAAATAGAGTATTGAATATCTTGAATGAAAACAAAAATAAGAAACTCTTTAATGCAACATAACAAGTAAGAGTGCATGGTCAATCGATCTCTTTCATGGGTAAAGGATTCAAATTAGATTTATCTTTCTATTTTTGATGAAAAATATGATATTCTTTCTCCTCCAAGAAATTTTTCATCATCCAAGCCCACTTTCCAAAGGCAGGTAGTTGTTGGGACTTAACCAGTGATGCTTTGGAATAATAATTGGTTGAGAGTATGGGAGGTAAGACTCATCTCACCCTTTATAGGGAATTTCTTCCCACAATAGGAATCTCTTATAGATTTAAGATATGTTTGTAAATAATTCCCAAAACATAATGTGGGATTTTTTACCACCATGAAATTTATCAATTGTATCCATGCATCATTGTAAATATCTATATGTTTATAATTTATTTATCTTTATCTTATTATATAGTAATGGTGTATTTTAAATACACATAGCTAGGCACTCTAGATTTTATCTCCATTTAGAAAGGCAATGGGTGTTTTGGACTTCGAATCAGACCCATGAAAGAGGCTTTCTATATATCCCTATAAAGGGAATCTTAACCCATGTAGTTCAGTGCCACTTAATAATACATGAAACACCTTTTAAGTTCATGTGAAAATGACCATTATGGCTACTTTTAATGTCGTATATCCATAACCAAGTAAAATTCCTTAATTTCATGCATATTTAACTTAAGAGGTGTTTGGATTGATCCTCGTGGGGTGTTCTATGTACCCTAGTTAATAATAATCAAAGCCCACACAGTTTGGGTTTAAGAGTTTTAAGGTTGTATGGTAGAAACACACTATGTTGTTTAACATTATGAATCAAGGATGTACGATATATAGTTTAAAGTCATAAAATAAGGACTATTAGGTGAAAGCTTCATAATAATTGTTGGAGTGGGACTTATACATGAGAGTGCCATTCTGGTTTATCTTGTTTTGTTGGTAACTAAACAAGATAGGATATGGTTGGGGATTACACCTAGTAGGGGACCCATATATGTTATTTAACCACCTTTCTGTTAATAACTAGATGAGAAAGGAATACCAGAGAGGTTGGGGATTCTTCCTAAAGAGGAGGCCCATATATAATGCATGTTTCTTAAAAGCGGAAATAATAGGAGATTGGGTGGGCCTTACACATGAGATTCCTTAAGGTACCTGGCCTGGTTAATGACTTGGGTGAATGAAGGAAGAGTTGGGGCTTATACCTTATAAGAGGCCCATATATGTATGTTTACCCCCTGCCTGTTGGTAACTAGATGATGAATGGATACTAGAAAGGTTGGAGCATGCACCTAATAGGAGTCTCATATAGGATATCCATAGTATGTTTATTGGTAAATAAACAAGGAGTAAAGACTAGAAAATGTTGGGGCTTACACCTAGTAGGAGGCCATGATATGGTGAAACTGATAAGAGTATCTCGACTCAAGGTATATGAGGACACCAAGAGGGGTATCTCAACTCAAATCATATATGGTTGGTATGGGAACCCTGGTATGGGTCTTGGGAAAATTAGATACTATGTAAGATAACTAGTATAATTATATCATAGGTATATAAATTAAAGTTAATTGGATCCTAGGTATAGGTACCTAAGTGAATTTGATCCTAGGTATAGGGACCTAGGTGAATTGGAGCCCAGGTGTAGGAACCTAGGAAAATTGGATCCTAGGTATACGGATCTAGGATAATTGGATCCTAAGTATAGGGATCTAGAAAAATTAGAGTCCAATTATATAGACTTGGGTGAATTAGATCCCAAGTATAGGGAACTATGTGAATTGGAGCCTGAGTTTATGGACCTAGGAAAATTTGATCTCAGGTTTAAAGTCCTAGGTGAATTTGTTCCTAGGTATAGGGACACGGGTGAATTAAATCTTAAATATAGGGACCTATGTGAATTGAAGCCTAGGTATGAGTACATGGGAGAATTAGAGACCAATTTTAGGGACCTAGGTGAATTAAAACCTAGGTGTGGGGACCTAGGTGAAGGCTAAGCCTAATATTGGATTCTCGAACAAAGGGTCATCCAAGTGGGGGTACTTGGGAAACTTATTGCTTAGGTAGGAGACCTAGGTGAAGTCACTCTCAAGTAGGACACCTAGGAAAGCTTATGTGTTGGTTCTAGTGGACAAATAAAGAGTGGGTGAATTGAGTTTCCAATAAAAATTTCTCCTAAAAATATTTAAAACATAAATCCCCAATTTATAAAATAAGGCTAGTTAGATAAAACAGTAGAGTTATATAATTTTATCTTTTAAAAGGTTTCATATAATTTTGATGAAAAAATAATTAAAATAATTTTTAACACTATCTTAACTTTTAAAACAATTTTACTTGAAACAAATACTATATATAAAATACAAGTTAAATAAAACTATCATAGTAAGGTTTTGTTATTAGTTTTACAAATAGATACTAGTTTTTTATTTAAAAATAAAATATAAACACAGTTGATAAAGCACACAACAAAAATTTAAACAAGGGGTTCAACCTTAATCCAAGACCTAATCCCCTATACATGGAAATCACCCACTTATAAGTAGTTTATTATAAAATAAATTTATCCACAACCTAGATTGGGTTTTATAAACAACTGTACTGTGAAAGTTCAGGATAAAATCCACTTCTATAGTTCTACATGGGAGAAAATATTTTAGGTCACACATGACCTCTTCTACAATTATACATGGGAGTACAGGTGAAAATAATTTAAATAGAGTGTCAATCACTCTCTAGTTTAGTGTAGGAGATTGCGTTTTTAGATAAATAGATCACTAAAAAATGTAGCTCTAATGCTAAGAATAAATAGAAAGAGAAAGAGATGAGTGATGATAATATGTTGTTTAGTTTAATCCAAATATATATAGTTATCCAAGATTCCTTGAATTCTTCTTTTAAAGGAGTTCGTGCGTGTTTTATAGTAGGTTCAGAAAAACAGAGAGAGTGAAGAGTTCTGAATGAGTCCTCAGTATAACACAAGTTCATTTGTATGTTCCACTATTATTATATATAAGAATATATGTCTCTCTCTTTTAGTTTCACATGAATGGTCTTATTCTTAAAAATAACTCTATCCAAAAGTAGATATTGGAGGATAATGAATGCAACCTTAATTGCATTGAATCTACAATTAATGATTAAAAAAATATCCATTAGAGATATAAAAATACTCCACTACTAAGTTAGAAACTTTAGGATGTATTCACTTAAAACATGATTAATTTAGCTCATGGTCATTTGGCACAATCAGTTGGCACAAAACTTGTCATAGTCATATGATTCCTTTCTACAGTTGGTCCATTTGTTCATGTGGTTGGTTCATGACTTTATACGGTAGATTATTTTCTTCACATGTTCACTTGAATATATCACACGGTAGGTTCATTACTTTACATGGTCACTTATTTTATACTCATGTTAGGTACATTTATTTATGAGGTATTAAGTTTTTCTTGTGATTACTACAAATACAAATGCACATGGTCAGTACAATACTTAAATAAATTTGTCTTACCTGTCACACAATAGGTTGGTTTTCCATGTAGTAAGTTTATTCTTAATGCATGGTAGGTTTATATTCAATGCATAGTTATTTGATTTTAAATTAATGGTAGGTTCATGAGTTGGAAATAATTTGATCATATAATTCATGGTAGGTAGTTTGGTCATTTGTTCAGTTAGATTACAATGTGTGGCAGGTTTCATGTGGTTATTTGACCTTCATAGCCAGTTCAATTTTTTCACATGGTATTTAAATTACACATGTGTTAGGTTTTCACATAAAGTTACATACTTAACTAAATTTTCAATTTTTTTATACAAAACTATTTACTAACAGAAGACATAAAATTCATTAATAACATTATAAATAGGATTTGGGATCACTAAAATAAAGAGGTGTCAGTATAAGCTAAAAAAATACCCCTTTTGATGACTAAAAATACTAACATTTAAAATGAAATAAATTAAATATAACAAAAATAAATTGATAGTAAAATAAAAATAAAAATATCTTAATATCTCAAAATTTTATCAAGACCCTTAAATTATTCAAAGACTTCTAATAAATACAATTTATGTCACACATTTACTCTCCCTTTTAGGATTATCAAAAAGTGAATGAGAGGGAAACAATAAACAAATAATATGAAAAACTAGAAAAATAAATGATAATAAATTAAGTATTTCATTAATATGACAAAACTGATTACAAAAAGGTTTACAATAATTATCTATCAGGAATTCTAGTCAGAATCCAAATTAGAAAAATTTATGACATCTGAAGAAATGATGGGATCCTTTCCTTTATAAGTAGAGGTGGGGGAAGAAGAGGTAGTCTGAGGTGCATAATATGATGAAAGGTATCCAATGACTACACACTTAGACATGGGAACAATGTGTAGGATGGATTCCCTTGTATTTAAGAAAAAATTATTAATTGATAGAGGGGGTTTTAGTTGGAGATAAGGACATAGGAATAGTTATAGGGGATAACATAGTATTATGATCCATGTATAAGAAATGTTCCATAAATCTAGTAGAGTCACTCACTTCTTGAGAACTGTGCTCAAAATCTTGAAGAAAATCCTCTCTGGTTTCCATGAAATCTTCCAAAACTATAGTCAACACCTTAAGTTTCTCAACTTGGGACTTAAAAACTTAGGTTAAAGGACGAATATTTAGATCTGAGGAAATCATTATGAACATGCCCTTTAAATAAAAATTAGTAAATATTTGTATTAAGTAGTAATTAGTACCCTTCTTTATGGTTTCTCTATATTTCCCAACTTGCTTGACATCTTCCCTGACCACTGCTAAGGTTTTGGAAGCATGTTTTTGAAAAACATCAAACATAAATTCCCCAGTTTTACTAAACTCATCAAACATAACATTAAACTCATATATTATGATTTGTATGATCTTCTCCTAATCAAAATATGGTTGAATAGTAGAATAAGGAGGTGGTATAGGAATAGAAGTAGGAGCAAGCTGAAAAATGTCATTCATTAATCTACGATCTAATTACAACACCATATCAGAAAGATCTATTTTCAATACACCTATTTTTTATTTTAATTCCTAAACTTCATTCCTCATTAAATTTATCTCAAGATGAAATTTTGGATGAAGATGAGCAATCACTGACATCACCGTCCTTTTAAGATTTTCTTCTTGAGTATGCTCTAAATAATTTCTAAAAAAAAGAAATGATTCCTTTAATGCACCCATAAGATCTGATTTAAATTCATTAAAAACATATTTTGTAACATATGATGTATAATTAATAGAGGTATATAGGTCTTAAGCTTGACACCTAACATCTAAATCATCTAATTTTTCTACTAATATAGCTCTAACAAATTGATCTTCAACATCTTTCTTGTGAATATAAGTTTCAGAAACCTCAAAACCTTCACCATGAGCACCAACTTTCTCATATTCTTAACCATATTTTGTGGGAGTATGACCAAATATATCTTAGAGATTTTGTTCAATTGAGGGTCTCAAAGGTGATAACTCAAGCCTTTCTTGAGAATCTATGGAAGCAATAAGAGATACCTCTGGGACTCTCTAAGCAGACAGGATGGTAGGTAAACCATTTCTAGGTGGAATTACCCCATAATCATCAGAATTATAATACTCCAGGACTAAAATTTTAGTTCTAGGAAAATTATCCCCCCTTAGCAGGTGCATCAAGTACTGGTTCTCAGGGAGTACTACTAATAATAGGAGATAAATATGAACTACCTTTAGCTTCTTCAAAGCCATCAAAATCATCCAACTTAGGCCTTTATCCATATAAAAACACCTCAGTGTCAAATATATCCTCAAAATTAATCTCTTACTCATGTGACGGTAAAGGAAAAGGAGAGTTAGGTGTTACATAAAACATAATAGGTGTGACCGGCCTATCATCCTCATGATCTTACCTAGATTACTAATTAAGATCAAACATTTAATCCTCTTAATCTTCATCACCAGATTCTTAAGCACCCTTAACTTCCACTTATTCCATACCAACAACCACTTCCTCATCACAATACAGAAAAACCTCATTAGGTTTTAGAGTTGTATCCACAAGATCACTTGGTCTAATTGTGTACTTCATTAGATAAAACTTTTCATATAAATTTTCTAGTTCATCCACACATTCCCTTTTCCATGGGTTCCAATTTACCTTCACTTTCATATAAATATTATGAGTAAGGCATATACAATGTGATAAAGTTATTATTTCCCCCCTAAGGAACTAAGCATTTATACTCTAATAAGGCTAAAATAAGCTTCAATTAAGGTAAGTAACTAAAATTTGAATCAATATTACACAAATCAAACATGTATCATAAAATATTTACATATATTGATCTAAAAACCATTTTTCATTAAAAATAAGAAAAACATATCCTAGTGCCTCAAGATACTAAATTATCCTTTTCTTGGACAGATCAGATGTTATATAAATTTGACTAGAATCTTATATTCTCCACTAATCTCAACAACAGTTGGTATTTTAGGGGGTTCTATTCTAATTAAGGTATTCTAAAAAACTTTGAAACTCAAAAATTTCATGATTAATAGGATAAGAGCTTGGGTAATACTTAAATTCTACTTTATGTAACACACCCAAGCACTTTTCCCAATGTTTTTAAGAGAACTCCAGAAATTCATGATTAATCATCATCTTAATGATGTATCTTTTCTTTCTAAGAAAAAATTCTAAGTGGGCATAAAACTCCTTAAAATTTTTGGGTAGAATGGATTACCATTTTCTTTAAACCAAATAGATCATACCTTATTCTAAATCTTATTATAAACTAACCATTTTCTCAATTGAAACCATTTTGCATCGACTTATTTTTCTATAGAAACTAGATGATTAATGATATGTGTATTCCTCATCTTATCTACATCACTCGAACTATATTTTATTTTCTTTCATTTATTATCAGGAGGAGATTCCATAAGAGGTAAGGCATCAAAGGGGTACTTCATCATTATAATTTTCGATTCGATTCAAACTCAGAAGACTTATATTCGTGAGAGAGGTTCAAAACTAGAAGGTTCGGGTTGGAAATGGGTCAAATTAGAGAATTTTTAGGTGATAGGTGAGGCATCAAAATGAATAAATGGGTTTTTAGATAAATACACGTGTTGATTAAACTTTTAATTAAAATTTTAAAATTTAATCAATTAAGGATTAAAATAATAATAAACATAATATAAATTGATCCAAAACCTTTTCATAAAAAAATTATATATACAATAGATATGGTAGGCACACTAATTTTGGATATGTGATTACAATGGTAAGGTAGGTATACTGACAGTGACATCATGGTAGGAATATGAATTGCATGAATGTAATATTCATAATAGGTAAGAAATAAACCTATGAGTTATCACTCATGATAAGTATAGTGATCATGTGAGTAAAGTTCCATAGTAGGTGTACTAATAACATAAACAAGTAGTCACAGTAGGTATACTGAACATATAAACAAAAAATCATGATCAATATACTGACCATGTGAACCATACTTCATGGTTACTTTTATGAAAATATCAATAAATAGAAGTTAAATAATTACAACAAGAATTAAAAAATTAATATAATTTCAAACTATGATTAAGATCTAAAAATGATTAATCATACTCAATTCATGTATGATATAGTTAATTCCCTCAAAATTCAAAGGGTTTGTAAATATATTAGTAATATGATATTTAGTACCATTAAATTCAATAGTTATATCACCTTTTTGAAAATTATCACTCAAAAAGTTATGTATTATATCAATATGTTTTATTCTAAAATGTGATACAAGATTCTTAGAAATATTTATCACACTTGTATTATCACAATTTATAGAGACATTTCAAAATTTATATCCATAGTCTAGTAAAATCCATTTCATCCAAAAAATATGTGTACAAAAAATACTTACAACTATGTACTTAGATTTATCTATAGATAATGAAATAGAGTTCTATTTATTACTACACCAATAAATTAGAGACTTTCCAATAAAGTGTCATGTTCTAGAAGAGATTTTTCTAAATAACTTACAACCACCAAAAACTGCATATGAATAAATAACTAAATCAAATGTTTTCCCTCTTGAATAAAATAGTCCTAAGTTGGTTTTACTTTTGAGGTATTTGAAAATACTTTTGAAAGAAGTCAAATGTGACACTTTTAGGTTTTATTGAAAAACAATAAAAAATACACACACTAAACATAATATCAGTTCCACTAGAAGATGAGTATATTAAACTTCTAATCATACCTCTATAAGTAGTTTAAGAAACTAGTTTCCCTATTTCATCAAGATCCAATTTACATATTTTTATCATGGGAGTATCACTACCTCTAATACTATCTACAATGACTCTTATTTTCTATAGTTTTATTTCTATAAATTAATTGGGAAAATTACAAGAACAGGAACTGAGACGAAGTATGATTCTGAGGCTCGGTGTTCCCAAAATAGTTCGATGGAAAATATCAAGTTTTTAATAAATCACATGGGGGGTTCTTTAAAATGGAAATAACTTCTAAATGGGTGATCTAAATAGAAATATGAGGGCACCTTTGCATTCAGAGTAGTGAATTTACTTTAGGAGAGGCCTAACATCGACCAGCGTGGGTTGACTGCAAAAGTTATAAATTGGACATAACCGTTATTAAAATATTTTAGTAAAAATATTTTATTGTACAGAGTGGATTTTTTCTTTTTAATGAAACATTTTTCAGGAATTCAAGGTTATCACCATAACCTTGGAATTCCTCTGAGGCATGGAAGGAAACCCTCTTGATGAAAAACACAGTCGGATTGAGGATTGATGATGAAACATACCTCCGTTCTTCATCCATGACTGATCCAACCACTAGGTAGGGTGTTTGATCTCTTGGTGATTTCCTTTCCCTTATTTGATTAAAACGATGAATGCAAACCAACCCGTGAATAGGTTGATCCATGGTTCATCTATTTTTTTGGGATGGATAAATTGTTGCGGGGTTTAAAAAGGAATATAGATCTTTGTTAATATCTATTACTATTATTGTTAAACCTTCTAATATGAACGGATCAAGGTTAACATAAACAAGGAAAATATCCATTCTTCTGGTGTTCTATGTGTTTCTCCTATCCCTGTTCTTGGAGTTCTTTTCCATTGGACCCTCTTGGTCCTGACACAATTTTCCAGGAGGCTCCAAATGCGATCAGGCCCCTAGAGTGATAGTAAGATGGATCGAAGCCCAAGGAAATGGATGTCACGTCCCAAGGATCCTAGATGTGGATCTATTTTAAAAAAAATGGAGCACTAGAGCAACATGGGAGACCTAAAGAACTAGGGACAATGGAGGATGATGCTAGAGGCAATTCATGACGACACTTGGTTGGATGTGGCGGCAACCGCGTGTGGGTGCTGTGGAGGATGGCGGTCGCTCGCGGCGGTGACCACAATAGCAGGAGGTGGAGGTCGGAATATGCATGCGGTGCGAATGGACCGTGTGGAGCCCATGGTGGTAGAATCCATAGGCGGTGACTGGGTTCCATAGTAGGAGGCTATGGTGGTGAGATGGGATGAGGCTCAGAGCTACGTCATAGGAACTCGTGGCGGCGATGCCGCGGGGCGTGTAGAAGAGGCGGGCTGGCCATAAGAAACACGGATCGGTGCTGCGTTGACCGGGTGACATAGGTCAGCCATGCAGTCAGGTTTGATCATGTGGACCAGGGGGCATGAACAGGGTGGTCTACATCCAGTGGAGTAAACTGACCCACAGCGCAGGCCAGACTAGCATGGTCGGTCCGCTCCGGCGGTCCAGTGGGCTGGACCCAACAAGCTAAGCCTGGTGGACTGAGCCTAGTGGGTTGGTCCAGTTTGGACTTTACCATACATGGCCGGGTCAGGTTGGACTAGGTCGGGTCGGGTCCAGCAGTTTGGGTCAGACCCAAACATGACCCAATTTAAACCGTTTTACAAAATAGTCATATCTTTCAAACTGTGTGTCCGTTTGATGAGCCGTTTATAGAGTTGGGACCCTTGAAACTATATAGTCCTTTTGAGATACTGTAAGTGATTTGTTGTGGAAGTTGGGATATGACCTAATGGCTTGAGAAGTAGGATATCCTAGTACGAGCATTCTAAGTGTGGAATTATGTGACTATGTGATCTCTATGACTATGTGATATCTGTGACTATGTGATCTATGTGACTATGTGATATCTATAACCATGTGATCTCTATGACTATGTGATCTCTGTAACTATGTGATCTTTGAGACTAGGTGATCTTGGTGACTATGTGACTTGGGGATGAATGAATCATCTACACTCCATGTGTTCTCAGCACTCCATGTGTTTTCGACACTCCATATGTTTCCAACTCTGGGTGTTCTGTGGACTACGACTAATAATATTGCTTTTGTACTTTAGACTTATACCTATGTGATATGACTATACTTAATGTTTTTCCTTTGTGGTATACCATATATTTCTTCACACTATACTTTGTGTATTTCTTTGTGGTATACTTCAGGTATTTCTTAATGGTATTATTTTTTTTGTTTTGGGGTGTCCTACTGAGTATTGTTTTAATCACCCCTGCATGGGTTTTTCCCGCATGTGTCATGTCTTGTATAGACGATAAATGCTTTTATGGAGTTCTAGGTGGACCCAGACTAGGTGGTTCTTAGAGTTATCAGACAGATGTGCGGTGATTTTAAAAATTCAAGTAGTTGTTCTACACCTACCCTTTAGGTAGGATTTTCTATGGATGAGTTTCAAGAACTTGTGCATTCACTTGAAAGACTCTTTCTTTTGGTGGGCTTGAATTCTATCCCTATTTAACTTCCAATTTTTCTACTTTTGTACTCTATGGTTGGTATATTAGTGTGTTCATGCATTTTTTACTTAGTGTTTTTACATTTCAGCATTGTGGGCTTGAAGATGGGTGCATGTGTATGGGTACTTAGGAAAATGAATCACATTTTTGGTATATTATTACTCGATGCTAGTCACGATCCCCTGGCCTATAAGAGGAGGGATTGGGGTAGTCATTGCATAGGTCCCTCTGGGACAGGTCATGAAAAAGTGGTATCAGAGCAGGTCGTTTCTACCTAAAGGACTGGGAGTCTGTGAGGTTGGTTTTAGGAAACAATGCCAAGTATTTCAAATTTGGTTTTCTGGTTAGAGAATCCAATGTTGGTACAATAGTTGACGTATCCATACACCAGGACTCTGAATTCTTCTTTCTGACTCGGTACATGAAAACACTGGTTGTAGGGAAATTAAAGGTACATGCATCATATAGGATTTGGGTGTGTTCTAATGTTCTTATTGAGTCATCTCACCAAGTATACTCTATTGACTATGGTTCATATTGATCTATTTCAGGTTTACTCCATGCAGATAGCCATCCAGGATTCCAATTCATGATTACGAGGATGATCCACCTAGCGATGAGGCATCAGTATTGGGGCCAGTACCAGAGATAGAACCTATGGGTGGTGTACCAACAATACCACCACCTGTTGAGCATCATTTACTACCAACACTACTAGTAGAGGATGCCCACATGTTGAGTGAATTGCATGAGTTCCAGAGGCAATTACCTCCCAAGTTTCAAGGTGAGATAGACCCATAGGTAGTTGAGGATTGGCGGAGGTAGTTACACGCGTCTTCTTCCTTGTGAGTACTCCTTCCAACTAGATGGCAGTTCTAGCCGTAAGCCTTCTTCAGGGATCAGTGGGGAGATGGTGGAGCTTAGTGATCCAGACGCATGACGGGATAACTCTCTCTTGGGAATAATTTGAGCACCTATTCAGGGAGGATTTCTTTCCAGTGACGTTATGCTCAGTGTAGATACAAGATCTCCTGCATCTACAACAGGGCAGTCAACCAATATCGGAGTACTTAGTGAGATTTACAGATCTTTCCCGCTACTCCATAGATATGGAGTAGAACCCATTTTCCAAGGCTCGAACCTTCAATCATGGGATATTCTAGGATATCAGGGTGTCAATGATATCCTTTAGTATCCCTACTTATGTTGGGTACTGGAGTAATTTATTATTATGGAGATATTTCTAGTAGAGCAGACTCCAGTAGTGGGAGTTACCAACAGGCACTAGGTAGCTAAGTCTACAGTGGTAGGTAGCTGACAATAGATGCAGGGACCCAAGTGGGTCAGGCACTTCATGGTGCGACCCCAGGACATATGATATATGGTTCAAGGCTCCTAAGGTAGTGCGAGTCAGCTAAAGAACTGATTGTGTTACCCGTGTGGTGGTTAGGGGAATCCAGCTAGAGATTTCCTGACCTATCATAAAGCAGATACAGAGACAGTCAAAGGACCATTGAGATAGAGGAGGAGGTAGTATCAGGGTGGTCCTTAGGGTGGTAGGAATGTAATAGGATTAGGTCAGGTAGTAAGAGGTGGACGGAGGTTCGAGGTACCACCACCACACACCCAGGTGGTCCACTACGGGCTCAGGGAGCTGGTGGACAAGGATGAGGCCAGATTCAGGCGATGGATTCTTATGACCCTGAGGCTATAAGTATGATTAATAGTACAATATGTGTCTTTTACACCTTAGCTATAGTTTTGATAGACACAGGTTCTAATCACTCTTTTCTTGCCATGAATCTTGTTCGAGACTCAAAGATTCAAGTGGAACCATTGACTTGATCCCTATGCTTACAAACTTCTATGAGGAAAGATTTGATGATAAAAAACTGGTTCTGATAGTGTTCCCTTACTCTAGGGGGGAGATAGTTTCATTTGGGATCTCTTGGTGGTGGCGTCGAGGCCTTACGACGTTATTCTTGGTATGGACTGGTTATCTACAGTTCATTCCCAGATTGACTATTTTAGGCACAGAGTGCGGTGTGTCCACAGTGATGGGACTGGGTTTTATTTTTTCAAAAAAAGGAAACACATGTAGCAGAGGACAAACTCACTCATATAAGGGTACATCTAATTACTCATCAATTATATAGATTCACCATCGGTGCAATGGATGATAGGAGTTCTCATTTTCTTGCAGTGGTGGTGGAGTATGAGGAAGTCTTTCCTGAGGATGTCCCCAGATTACCTACCCACAGAGAGGCTGACTTATGAATTGATTTGTACCCCAAGATGGTGCTGATATCTACACCTTCATATCATATGGCCCCCATGGATCTTCATTATTTGAGGATATTTCTAGAGGACTTGAAGAGAAAGGGATTTGTGAGACCTAGTGTTTCACCCTGGGTGGCCCCAGTTTTGTTTTCCTAGAAGGCAGATGGGATCTTGAGATTATGTGTAGACTTCCGATGCCTAAACTAGGTGACCATAAAGAATAAGTATCCCCTATTGAGGATTGAATACCTCTTTGATTAGCTAAAGGGAGTGTGGTGGTTCTCAAAGATAGACCTCAGATATGGATATCACTAGGTTCAAGTATGGGATGAGGACATCCCAAAGAAAGACTTCAGATCTTGGTATGACCGTTATGAGTAATTGGTGACGTCGTTTGTCATAAAAAATTCCCCATAAGTGTTCATGGGACTCATGAATAGTATCTTCTAGGATTACTTAGATCGGTTCATCATGGTCTTCATTGATGACATCCCAGTGTACTCGGCATCTGAGGATGAGAACGTGGTACACTTGAGGATGGTCCTATACATAATCTGAGAGCACCAGCTTTACGAGAAGCTCCCAAAGTGTCACTTCTAGACATGATAGGTCCAATTTTTGGGACACATCATTTCATATGCTATAATGGTATTGGATCCAGTGAAGATATAGGTGGTTCTTGCTTGGGAGTCACCCAAGAGTGTCACTAAGGTGCAAAGTTTCCTAGGTTTGGTTGGGTACTATTGGAGGTTTTACCTAAATTTTCCAGAGTAGCAGCACCCTTGACAGCTTTGACATGGAAGGGACAACCCTTCATGTGGAAAGAGAAGCACCAAAAATTATTTCATGATCTGAGGAAGAGTTTGAAAAGCATCCCTATCTTAATATTACCAGAATAGGGCGTCGGGTATGTGGTTTTCTATGATGCATTAGGGACTAGGCTTGGTTGTGTCTTGATGCAGGGGAAAGTGATGATTTCCTATGGTTCATTCTAGTTGAGGTAGCATGAGAAGAACTATGCAACCCATGATCTTGAGCTAACAGAAGTAGTCATCGCATTGAAGATGTGGAGACACAACCTGATGGGTGATTAGTTTACTATCTACTCTGACCACAATATTCTCAAGTATATCTTCTCTTAGAAGGATCTGAACTTAAGACAGAGGTGATAGATAGAGTTCCTCCAGGACTATGACATTGAGATTTTATATACTCTTAGGAAGGGGAACTTAGTGGAAGGCTCTCTCAGTAAGAGATCCAACTTATAGTTACTGAGTAAGGTGTCAGAGCAGTTGGCCACATTATGGATATCCTTTGTGGATGGATATGGATCAGCTTATCTCTAGTCGATGGTTGTCACCCCTCCACTCTTATAGCGATTCAGGAAGTCATAGCTTAGAGACACCGAATGGGAGACTTTATGTGCTCAGATGTCCACCGGAAATGCCCCTGATGGATATTTGAAAGGTGGGTAGCACTTTTCTCTCTTCAAAGGATGCAAAGTGGTACCAATGATGTTATAGGAGGAGGTCTTGATGGAGTTCCATACATCCCCTTTGGTTGTACATCTAAAAGTTTCAAAGATGTATCAGGACCTCCGATGTCAGTTCTAGTGGCTAGGGATGAAGAAGGTAGTGGCAGAGTTTGTTTCTAGATGCCTCACTTTCCAGAAAGTGAAGGCTGAGCACCGGGTTCTAGCAGGCTTGACCCAACCACATGAGGTGATAGAGTGGAAGTGGGATGGGATATCAATGTAATTCATGATGGGTTTACCACATACATCTAGGGGCACGATACCATTAGGGTGATAGTTGAATAACTCACCTTATCATCTCACTTCCTACTGATCCATAAGAAGAGTTCAGTATAGAGATTAGGATGCCTCTACATGCAGGATTTAGTTTGGATTTATGGAGTTCTATCAACAATTGTATCAGATCATGATGCTTGTTTCACATCCCAATTGTAGAAGGGATTTAAAGAGAATTTTGGGACCCATTTACACTTGATCATGGAGTTTCATCCCCAGATGGATGGCTAGATAGAGAGAACCATCCAGGTTCTTTAGTACATGATACATGCTTGAATCATAGACTTTGGTCATAGTTTGTAGGATCATCTAACTATTATGAAGTTTGCATACAACAACAATTACCACTACACCATTGGTATGGAACCATATGAGGCCCTATATGGGAGACATTATGGGTTACAACTTTTCTGGATGGATCCAGGAGAGTCAACACTCATGGGGATAGAGTTGGTATAGGTGACTATAGAGAAGGTGAAGGTCATCCAGGAGCGTATGAGGACTGCACAGAGCTGGCATAAGTCATATGCTGATAGTATATGGAGGCCCTTAGAGTACGAGGAGGAAGACCATGTGTTCCTTCAGGTCTCACCTCGATGAGGATTGTGGATATTTGGCCGGGGTGACAAATTATCTCTAAGATTCATCACCCCTTTCATACTTTGAGTAGAGTTTGGTGAGGTGACGTACTGCCTAGCTCTACCCCCCCAATTGCATCGGGTGTATAATGTCTTCCACATGTCACAACTGAGTAATTATGTGCATGATCTATCATACATCATCGACTGGGGTAAGCTGGGCATTAATGATGGGGCAACTTTTGTAGAGTACCCAGTGGAGATTGAGGATCGATAGAAGAGGATCTTTTATGGGTAGTCGATTTCCCTGGTACATGTTAGGTGGTAGCACGAGAATCTCTAGGAGATAACTTGGGAGTGAGAGGCTCATATTCATGCTTAGTGCCCTCATCATTTTGTTTATTAACCCTTGTTTTAGCTTTCAAGGACGTAACGCCCAAAAGTGAGGAGAATGTAATGACTCAGATTTTCTCTGGTTTTATATTTATAAATTAATTGGAAAAATTCCATGACCAGGTGTTGATAAGACATATTATTCTGAGGCCCTATGTTCCTGGAACGATTTGATGAAAAATGTTAAGTTTTTAATCAAGTGCTCTGGTGGTTTTTTGAAATGGTAATAACTTCTAAACGAGTGCCTAGATCAGAAATTTGAGGGCACTATTGCATTTAGAGTAACGACTTTACCTTAGGCGGGCCTAACATTGACCAGCGCGGGTTGAATGTGAAAGTTATAAATTGGATGTAACCATCATTAAAATATTTTAATAAAAATATTTTATTGGATGCAATGGATTTTTTCTTTTTAATGAAACCCTTTTTAGGAATTCAAGGTTATCACCATAACCCTATAATTCCTCTAAGGTGTAGAAGGAAACTCTCTCGATGAAGAATGAAGGTGGATTGAGGTTTGATGAAGACACAGACCTCTGTTCTTCATCAATGACTGATCCAACCACAAGGTAGGGTGTTTGATCTCTTGGTGATTTCATTTCCATTATTAGATTCAAATGACGAATGCAGACCAACCCACGAATAGGTTAATTCATGGTTCATCCATTCTTGTGGGATGGATAAATTGTTGTGGGGTTTAAAAAGGGATATATATATATATATATATATATTTGTTATTATCTATTCTTGATCTTGTTAAACCTTCTAAAATTAATAGATCAAAGCCAACAAGAACAAATCCAAAATCCATCATTTAGGCATTTTATGTGTTTATCTTATCCCCGTTCTTGGGTTTATTCATCGTTGGACCCTCATGGTCATGATAAAATTTTTCTAAAGGCTCCAAACACAATTGAGACCCTTGAGGGATAAAAATGTGGATCAAATCCCAATTCAGTGAAGGTGCCAACCCAAGGATCACAGATGTGGCTCTGTTTTGAAAAATGGAGCACCGTAGCAATGGGGGTGACCTGTGGAACCAAGGTCGTCCGTGACTAGTGCTGACTACGGAACCCAATGGCATGCAGTGGTGGCCACGTGCGGGTGTGGTGGAGGATTGAGGTTTCCCATGGTGGTGATTGTAGGAGAAGGCAGTGGTGGTCGAACCATGTGGAGTCTGCGGTGGCGGAAGATGCGGGCGGTGACTGGGGGCCGCGGTAGGAGGTCGTGGCGGTGAGCTGGGACGCGACTCAACGAAATGTCATAGGAACCTATGACAGTGATTCCATGGAGTGTGCAAAGGAGGTGTTCTGGCTGCATGAAACATAGCTCGACTCCTCTTTGACCAGGTGACATGGGGGAGCCACACGATCAAGGCAGACTGCATGGACCAGGGGGTGCGGCCTGGGCAGGCCACGTCTGGTGGAGTAAAATGACCCACAGTGCAAGTTGGACTAGGGTGTATGGGATACTCCATAATCCCAACGGGATGGACCTAGTAACCCAGCAATTTGGGTCCAGCATGCTCAGCAGGTTGAGCTCAGCGGGTCGGGCCAGTTCGTAACAGACCGGACTGGGTCAAACCATTTTACAAAAAACGACCATATCTTTCAAACCTTGTGTCCGTTTGATGATATGTTTTCAGAATTGGTACCCTTGATATGAGATGATACTTCATAAATACACTAAGTGAGTTTTTATGAAAGTTGAAATAAGACCTAATGGCTTGAGGAGTAGGTTCTCCCGGTACAAGTGTTTTAAGTGAGGAATTCTGTGACTATGTGATCTCTGTGACTATGTGATCTTTGTAACAAGGTGATCTTATTGACTACATGACTTGGGGTTTACATGAATCATCAATAATCCATGTGCTCTCTACACTCTATGTTTTATTGAAACTTCGTGTGTTATCGACACTCCGTGTGTTATCGACTCGAGGTGTTCTATGAACTATGACTGATAATCCTAATCTTGTACTTTAGACTTATACCCGTGAGAGATTATTGTACTTAGTGTGTTTACTTTGTGGTATACCCTATATTTATTCATGTTATACTTAATGTATTTCTTAGTGATATACTTTGTGTATTTATTTTTGGTGTACTTTATGTATTTCTTAGTGGTATTCCTTTATTGTTTTTGGGTGTCCTACTGAGAGTTGTTTTACTCACCCATGCATGAGATTTTCTACACCTGTTGTGTCTTGTGTAGATGATAAACACTTTGATGAAGTTATAGGTGGACTGGGATCTGGTGGTGCTTAGAGTGATTAGATAGACATGTTTTGCTCCTATGACTTTAGGTAGTTGTCCTACAACTACCCTTTAGGTAGCGTTTTTTGCGAACGAGTTTTAAGAACTTTTGAATTGACTTGACAGACTCTTTCTTTTGGTGGGCTTGTATTCTGGCCCTGTTT
Organism: Viscum album; assembly: GCA_963277665.1. Classification (NCBI taxonomy): domain Eukaryota; kingdom Viridiplantae; phylum Streptophyta; class Magnoliopsida; order Santalales; family Viscaceae; genus Viscum; species Viscum album. The sequence continues at coordinate 1,103,547,109 of OY728158.1, read as the reverse complement.
ACTTTCTAGTTTTCATAATTTCTTACTATATGGTTGGTATATTAGTGTGTGCATTCATTTTTTACTTAGTTTGTTTACATTTGAGCATTGTGGGCTTGTATATGGGTTCTTGTGTACAGGTACTTAGGAAAATGTCTCCCATTTGTGGGATATGCCTACCCGGTGCCATTTTCCATCCCCTAACCAATAGGAGGTGGGATTGAGGTAGTCATGACATAGGACCCTCTAGGAAGAGTCATTATCCATACAAATTTTTTTTAAGAGATATTCAATGTACTTGGTTTGATTTAAAATAATTCCTTACTTGTATTTAAAAATATGAAATCCAAGAAAGAATTTATATTTACCCATTAAACTCATTTCAAATTAATTTTTCATTATTTTTGAAAATTTAGTACATAAATAATTTCTTGAAGATCGAAAAATAATATCATCAACATAGATTTGTAATAATAAAACATACTTTTGAAATTATTTTAATAATTAAAGTAGGGTTAGATATTTATTTTGAAAACCCTTTAGGAATCAAAAATGAGTTGAGCCTATCATAAAAAGCCCTAAGATCTTGTTTTAAACCATATAAATATTTTTTTAATTTAAAAATATGATTTAAAAGGTGAGGGTTTTGAAATACATTGGGTTATTCCACAAAACATCCTCAATTATATAACCATTTAATAATTCACTCTTGACATCCATTTTATATAATTTGAAATCCATATGTGTTATATGAGAAAGAAAAATTATAATGGCTTCAAGTTTAGCTACAAGTGAAAAGGTTTCCTTATAGTCAATACCTTCCTCTTGACTATACCCTTGTACAACCAATCTTGATTTATTTCTAATTATATTGTATGACTCATCAACATTTTTCCTAAACACCCATTTAGTGCTTATAGTCAAGTAGTCCTTAGGTATTTCAATTATTTCTCAGAATTTATTTCTCTAAAATTTATTTAGCTCTTCTTACATTGACATTACCCAAAACTCATCATCAATTACTTATGTGATGTTTTTAGGTTCAAATTGTGACTAGAAGGGTTGATGTTCAATCGAATTTCTAAGATAATATATAGTTTTGTTTCAACTATTTAGGTATCCTACAACTACATATAAAGGATGGTCTCTGTGATTCCTAATCACTCAAGGAATATAAGTATTTTACACTTCATTTTCTTCTACCAGTTTGGGTTTAAATAGTTCCTTAGTTTTAACATTAATATCTAAATTTAAAGGTCATCCTAAATATTTTCTAAAGAATTATTTGGTTCATGTGGATTTGTCTCATTAAATTTAATATTACAGATTATTCTATAATATTGGTCTTTTCATTAAATAACATGTATGATTTAATGGATGTTGAATATCCAAGTAAATTTCCTTCATTGCTTTTATATGAAAAATTGTATAGATTATCTTTTGTATTGAGTATAAAAATTTTACAACCAAAAACTTTAAAGTAATTAACTTTTTGTTTTCTACTATTCTATAATTTATGTGGGGTCTTCTTTAAATGTGGTCTAATTAGAACTATATTAATGATATATCAATATCTATTCATATCCTATTCCAAAAAATAATTAGGTAAATTATACTCATTGAGCATGTTCCATGCAATTTATTAAAGGGTTCTATTTATTCATTCCACTACACTATTTTTTTGGGGGTCCTAAGATCAAAAAAGTTATGACTATGGACATGTTGTGAACATAATGATTCAAAGTATTCATTTTTAAACTCACATCCATGATCACTTATTAATGTATTAATTCATATTTCACTAATATTTTCTATATATTTTTCAAACTTGTAAAAATAAGAACAAGCTTTATTTTTTGTGATATTGAAAGAATACCCAAGTGTATCTAGAAAATTCATCTACTAGACCATAAACATAGTGCTTCCCACTAAAACTAGAAACTCTAGAAGGTACAAAAAATCCATGTGAACCAAATCTTTGGGTTTATAAGTTGTAACTTCTTTCCTTTTCTTGAAACATATTTTATGTTTCTTCTCTTTTTTACATGGTTTGAATACTTGGTGTTTAGGAGATTATAGTTTAGGAAAATCTTTAACTAATCATCTCCTATTTTGATTTCTAAGTTAATGTAGGATGCAATGGCTGAGTCTCATATTCCAAATCTAAGTCTCTTTGTGAAATTCACTTACAAAAATATATTTTTGATAAAATAATGAATTTAAATCAATAGCATAAACATTATCAATTCAAAAAGCAGTAAAGACTAAAACATGTTTAGAATCATAAACTTTATAGAAATTATTCTCACATTTAAAATGGTAACCATTATCATATAACTATGATATTCTCATGATATTATATTTTTATTCATTATTTTAATTCTCAAAAATATTAAAAATGTGTGTAAGAGATGCAAGAAAATTATTTGATACCTCATATGTGTTTATAAAGAAACACATATTAGCTCTATCATTTTTGTCTTCTCTACTAAAGTTTTAACCAGTTAATCTATTCTTTTAATCACTCCATGTGGCTTTCATGTCCTTTTTATATTGTTTGCCTCTATACTCATACTTTTTAATATATTTTATCTTGGTACAATATTCTTTAATGTGACTTTTCTTTTACACTCATGGTAGATCATTTCATTTTTAGAATCATACTTTTTCCACTCTTTCCTTCAATTTACCTTATTACCATACTTACCCCTATAATTGTATTTTTTGAAGCATTTCTTCTTTTAGTAGAATTTCATGAATCATATATCTAGGTGATTCATTTCCTCATCACTTTCAGGAGGTGATTCCACATCACTTGAACTATCAGCTTTGATTTCTCTTTTAGTTTTTAATTATAAGTATTAAAGGCTATCGACTTCCTATTTGGTTAATCATATTATTTTTTTACTTGTAATTCCTACTTATAAATAATAAGTCTACCAATGAGTTCATTTACTAGTATTTTACTAATTTCATAGTATTCTTTGATGGAAACTAAATTTCCTCTCCACCTATCAAGTAGAAATCTTAGAAATCACATCACTTGATCTTTTTCATAAATTTACTTTCCAAGTTCACACATAGTGTTGAATATTTCATTAAACCTGAGATACATACTATAAATGGAATCATCAAGCTTCATTTTTAATGTATCATATTTACTACTATAAGTATTTAAATTCATTTCTTTGACATTTGAGGTCCCCTCATGAGATATAGAAAGAGTATACTAAATTTTAAAAGTAGTTGAACAGGTAGATATTCTGTTAAATTCATATTTACCTAAATCACAATATAATGAATTCATGGATTTATAATTTAAATAATAAAAAACTTAGTGGAATAAATCCAATCATCTCTAGTTTCTTTAGGTTTTTCATATTTATCTTTAATAACAGTCCAAATATCAAATATCATAATCTCTAAATGAATTTTCATCTTAATTTTCCATTGATCATAATTTGTTTCATAAATTAAGAAGGTCGATTAGTGGCAGTTCATTCTTATCTATGCTTTCATATAAAGACTTAAATTTAGATCTAATAGAAATTTAAGATCTTTAAATAAAACTTGATCACAATAAAAAGATATTTTGAAAAGGACCTGGTACTAAATGTTGGTCTTAGTGGATAACTCAAGTGTGGGTGAATTGAGTTTCCAATAAAAATTTCTATTAAAAAGATTTAAAACTTAAATCCTACAATTTATAAAATAATCCAAATTATCTAAAATAGTAGATTTATATAATTTTATCTTTCCAAATTTTTCTTAAAAGTTTTATCAAAATTCAGTTAATTTTTTTAACACTATCTTAACTTTTGAAACAATTTTACTTGAAACAAACAACACATATAAAACATTAGTTACATAAAACCATCACTGAAAAGTTTTTTTTATTTTTACAAATAGATATTGGTTTTTTATTTAAAATAAAAAAATATATGAATAACACAATGGAAATTTAAACAATAGGTTCAGTATTAAACCTTAAACTAATCTCCTGCACTTGGAAATCACTCGCTTCCAAGAAATTTATTATCAAAAAAATAATCCATAACCTAGATTAGGTTTCTCATATAACTATACTATGAATGTTTAGGCTAAAATCCTCTTACATGGTTCTATATGGGAGAAAATATTTCAGGTCACACGCATCCTCTTAAATGGTTATATGTGGTAGTATAAATAATTTTTTTTAAAGAGAGTGTTAAAAACTCTGTAGTTTAGTATAGGAGACCGTGTTTCCAAATAAAAATATAAATAAAAAACAAAAATCTTATGTTGAGCACAAAAAGAAAGAGTAAAAGATGATAGATGAGAAGATGTGGTGTAGCTCAATCCGAATAGTTTTAGTTTTCCAATATTCTTTGAATTATTCTTTGAAAGGAGCTCAAACATGTTTTATAGTAGGTTCATGAAAATAGAGTGTTGTGAAGAGTTATAAACGAGTCCTCTATGTAGAAAAAGTTCATGCATAAATTCCTCTATTATTCTATGTCATAATATATGTACGCATCTTATAGTTTTACATGAATGGAATTTTTTTTAAAAAGAACTTTATTCAAAAGTATCCATTGAGGAAAAATAAAAGCATACTTAATTTCAATAACTCTGTAATTAATTATTCAAAAAATAGTGGTTATAGATTTAAAAATTCTCCACTTCTAAGTTAGACATGGTATGGTTTCTTCCCTTAAAACATGGTTACTTGAGTTCATAGTCTGTTGAAATAGTTATTGGGCATAGAATATTATCATTATCACTTTATTTATTCATGTGGTCAGTCCATTTTTTCATGTGGTAGGTTCATGAATTTATGTGGTAGCTTCTTTTCTTTATGAGGTCACTTGACTCTATCATACAATAGGTTCATTACTTCACATGTCCACTTCTTTTATACTCATGATAGGTACACTTCTTCATGCGATAGTTTTTTTTCTTATGGTTACTGAAAATATAGATACACATGGTCAGTAAAATAATTAAAGAAAATTGTCTTACCTATATCATGGTAGGTTAGTTGTTCATGTGTTAAGTTTATTCATAACACACAATAAGTTTATCTTCAATGCATGGTCAGCTAATTTTCAATGCATAGAAGGTTTGTGAATTTGACATAATTTTCTCATATGATTCACAGTAGGTAGTTTAGTAACATGGTTAGTTAGAGTTCAATGTGTGGTAGGTTCCACATGGTCACTTTACCTTCACAGCCAGTTCAAATTATTCACATGGTAAATACATTACACAAGCAGTAGGTTGTCATGGTAAGTTCCATACTTAGATAAATTTTCAATTTTTTTCCAGAAAACCATTTACTAATAGAAAACATGAAATTCATTTATAATATTATAAACATGATTTTGCATCATTGAAATAAGGATATAATTTTTTAATCCAAAATTATTCTTATATAGGAATCTTTGAGGATGACTAGGGCATGTGACACCATAGTATATGATCCTCAGGATGACTAGGGTGTGTAACACCTTGGTAATGGTGGATATTAAAGAAATTGGGAGAAAAAAAAATCGTACATCATTTTTTCTTGTAGTCAATTCCAAAATCAGAGGCAAGGAGGGTCTATTTATAGACCATAGGAGGAATAGGGTGAAATTCTTCATGAAAGGGACCTGGCTATGAGAGATGAGGGTGCACAGACCTGTGTACAAAGAACTAGGATCATGGACCTGGGTACACAAACCTGAGTGTGTGGATAGATTTTCACACAAGGAAAAGATTGTGAGTTATGGCACATATACTAGGGAATACACATAGATTTCTCATCACTGAAATACCAAAATTTTAAAAACTAATTCTAATTTTAAATAGTCATAAATTTTGTTCCAGGGGTTTGTTTGGGCTTCACATCCAGTCAAATCAAATCCTACAAAATGAAATATTCCCTTAAATATTAGTTTCTCTTATAGCATGTGTTTTAAAAGTATGTACCTAGAAGGCCCTATATTTTATTATTTATACACCCTTTTTCATTAGCGATGAGTGAAATCCACGATCTACTCCCCATGAGAGGTTGTCATCACCATGTCACCAGACTCAACAATATTTTTTAGAAATATTTATCCCTAGGTTATTGAGAAATCATGCAGAACATGGGGATCCCATTTTATTATTCTTTAGGCATGTATTAAAAACATGACCTATCACATATAAGTGAGGAAAGTATCATGGATTCCATGAAAAGTGCATGGAAATTTTTTTTTGATGCTTGTAATGACTCATCTAATTTTAAGATCATATCCATCAATCTCTAAAATTCACTTAAATCCTATAAGAAATTAATTAAAACTTCACAACCCATGTGAATCCATCCAAAACTCTTTTTTATGTGGGTTTTCAAACTCTCTTCATCTTGGAATAGAAAATTTCTCCGAATCTTAATCCTTATTCAAAGGCCAAACTATGTGACGTTGTAGAACTTAGCAGCATTGAAAGAAAACATGAAATCCTCATTTCATAGACATAAGAAAAAATATTTCTCTAGAAAAGAATTAGTGTTAATCAAGCTACTAAGGGGCCTAATGTGATGTCCATAAAACATACTCATATTTCATATGAAAATTTCCACCATATGATATATCATATAAATCTTATGTATACCTATATAATACCTTTTTATATGACACCGAGTTACCACTATAATTATAACAATGTCAATTTAGTATAGTTTATCTCATATTTTTTGATTATTTGAAAATGACTAACCCAGTCGATGAATAAATCACATGTCATTCATCTAGAAGATAATTATATCACATTCCCCTCATCTAAAATAGTTGAACAGTTCTCATGCGACTCAATTAATCATGGAAATGTATTAACTTATAATAATTCAATCAATTTAAAAATGTATTTTCTTATTATACAAGTGGAAAAATCCCATATTTCTCATACTCCAACTGATGATGTGATAAAAAAACATACCCAACCACCCCCTGATTAGCTAAGTTATAATGACTTGTGTAAAAAAGGTATTTATATCTCATGATTATACTACTCACACTAATCTTTACGTATCATAATAACCCATACTAGTCTATGATGATCACAAATTAGAGACACCTCAAAGTCATAAATTGAGGGGATACTATCATTCCATCAATCATGTAAAGTAAATTATATCACACATGAATGATTGATAAATGGATATTAGCTTTTATTATAATAACATGATAAATTATGAAATTGTTAAATAAATATATTAAGTATTATATACCAAGGGACTCTTCATGACCCTCATACTTCTACTAGACCAATGGTTTCATTAATGGATCTACTAAATTTTCATCTATAACCACCTAATAGATCCTAACATCTACCCTCTCAATGATATCTTGTATAATATTGTATTTATAAAGGATGTGTTTAGTCCTTTAGTGAGACCATAGTTCCTTTACCTAATACATAACTCCATAATTTTCATACTAAAGCTGGATCACTCTCTCAATGCTAGGATCTACATCTTGTTTAGAGATAAACTTCTTGATCTAAACAACTTCCTTCGTAGCATCTAATTCAATTATATACCCCACCACTATTGTAGAGTCCACTATGGTAGCTTGTTGGGAATTGCTTCAATTAATATCTCCACCATTCAGGGAAAAAAACCAAATTGAGATTCCATATCATCATCGTTAGATTAGAAACTTGCATCTATGTAACCTCTTTAAAAAAGATTATCTTCTCCTATAAATAAGTGATGCTAAGATCATAGGCAACATCAAATTGATTACATAACATAGTCCATTTACTTTTACCAGGATTATATTGGTATATATAATTGATACTAAGATCATAGGCAACATAAAATTGATTACATAACATAGTATACATGATAAAACCTATTACAGACACATATAGAATTTTATCTGTCCTCTCGAACTACTTAAAATTATATTGAATTTGTCTATGATTTGTGACATGTAACACTGATAAAAAACCATTTTGTATTTCTCTATTATGAACCTATTTATCACTTTACCAATTTAAGTTTATTAACTAGGTCTAAAGTGTTTAGTCAATAAGGTTTCCTTATGACTTTTCCATTCATTAATGTTTTGAAAATTACAAACACCTTATCTTAAGGAAAATTTTATTTTCCCTAAGTTTCATCTTGATAAGGAAAATTTTCCTTCCCCAAGGAATTTTATCCTTACCATGTTCTTCTTTGTTATATATTCTAGTCTAACACATTTTATGTCTAAGTATAAAATTCGGTTTCATATCTAAAACCTCGGAATCTTAAATACTTAGATATAGAGCATTTTGTTTTCAGGATCCAAATTCAGACTCCAAATTCTTATGAATTCAGACTCTGAATTCTTATGAATTCAGACTCTGAACTCTTCTGAGTTCAGACTCCGAGTTCTATGAATTCAGACTCTGAACTCTTCTGAGTTCAGACTTTGAATTCACTGAATTCAGACTCCGAAATTTCTAAGTTCAGACTCCTAATTCTTATGAATTCAGGTTCCGAACTTTCTAAGTTTAGACTCCGAATTCTAATAAATTCAGATTCCAAACTTTCTAAGTTCAGACTCCGAATTCTAGTGAATTCAGACTCTAAATTTCCTTGAAACTCAAACTCCATAATTCTATAGAATTCAGGTTCCTAACTGTTTTGAAGACAGAGTCTGAATATCCATGTTTTATGGACAACGAATGGTTTTTGGTTAGACTTCGAACTTTTATTTCCTTAGACTCTAAAAAATAGGTTTGGTTGAGAAACCGTGTTTTTATTACTCTTGTTATGGTTATAAAACTATGTCGTGCATTCTGTTTCTAACCAACCATTTTTTGAGTGACATGTGTACATGTCCCTCCGAAATTCAAGGAAAAATATGACCATTAGAGGAGGGAGCCGACCGTTGAAGATGTGCCTATAAATAGGATCTCATTTGAATGAGCACAATACTGTTCTACGACTCTAGATATTACATGCTGCTGAAGTGATTTCTAAAGAGAGAATTTCATGCTTTGTGCATACTAAACTTCTTGTTCAGAATTGCTTTGTGTGACTCCAAATGTTGCTGAGTACATTCTAGGGCTTTTGGGGATAGGAAGATAGAGGTGCTGACTACCTTGAAGTTTGAGGTCTTGTAGGGATAGCAAGACAAACTCCGATATTCGCATCGAGGGATTACCCTGGTGTGGGTAAGACATAATTTTTTGAAAGTATAAATCAAGGTACCTTTACTCAAGGTGTTGGATACCCTACTCTTTGGGTTAAAAGATTTACTACTTGTTACTTGTATTGTTTCAAGTTTTCTGCTGCATTTTGTTTGTTGAGGAAAGTATACCTATCTTATAATTCCTTATACTTGTACACTCTGTTTTAGTAAGATTCTATACGCTTTAAGGTAGAATATTTATCTTTGTAAACTTTTCTTAAGTTTCATTTCTGGAACCATATTTTCAAAATCAAGCAGGTTTGTAGAACTAATAGGTTTTGTGAATTTACCTTAAACATTACCATCTTTAAAAGTTCCAAAAGAATTTTCTAAAGTATACAATTAACCCCCCCTCTTGTATATTGAGCATCTATATCATTATTTCGATAATACAATCAGTATCATTTCGATCCAAAAATTGGTATCAGAGGAGGTCTCTGAAATACTTATATTCACATATAATATTTCTTGCTCAAAATTTTCATTGTTCTATATTTTCCTTTCTTAGGATATTTTTTTCCTTGTTCACTAACTTTTACTATTAACAAAGTTTATTGTGGAAATAGTTTCTTTAAGATGACATGAATTAATGTTGGTTCCATAGATAACCTAAATCCTACTAGAACACCTATTTTTTATGGGAATAATTATGAATATTGGAGAGATCGCATGAAGACATTTATTATCAATACTGGAGTAGACAATTTTGTTATGCTTACTGGAGGATATAAAATCCCTGACAAGGAAGTCTATACTTTCACCAACCAAGAAAAGCATGAATATAAACTAAATTATAAGGTACAAAATACTTTTCTTTGTTCTATGACTAGAAATATATATAGCCATATTTCATCTTGTGAAGCAGAAAATTTATTTGGAATAAGCTTGAAGTTAATCACTTTGGAACTTCTAAAGTTATTGAAACTAGAAGAGCCATGCTCAGAGATGAATATCATGGTTTTTTCTTTCCTCATAGAGAACCCATATGTAAGTTGTAACAAATATTCATTAATATTGTCAATAGTTTACAATCCATGAGTGAGAAAGGATTAGATGATGAAGCTCGTGTGGATAAGATCATTGACATCATGCCTAATGAGTGGGAATCCAAGAGAACAACTATAGATGAGAATATGAAGGTTAATCAGATTTCTCTTGATGAATTATTTGGAACTCTTCTTCAACATGAAACTAGAATTAAGGGAGATGCTGACAATGTCAAGAAGAATAATGGAAATGGCAGTGTTTCTTTTACAACAACTTCAAATCATATGAAATCCAAGACTCTTGAGAGAGTTACTAGATCTAAATCTAAGAAGATTATTATTCAATCCGAATCTAGTGGAAGTGAATATTCAAAAAATGAATTATCAAATCTTTCTCTAAGGATGAACAAGATTGTTGGACAGAAGAACTTTCAGTCTAGATACAAGAAGAAAGAAATAAAGGATAAGAAGACTCAGAAGTCACCTATTATGAATTCAAAAGAGCAGGGAATATAAGGCCATATTGTCCTATGCTTAAGAGAAATGAAATAAATGAAAAGAATTCTGAGAGGAATAGAAATAAGTACTACAAGGATAATTCTAAGAAAGTGTTGAAAGATAATGACACCTGGAGTGCCAGTGGTGGTGACTCTTCAGATGAATCTTCAGATTACAAATCTTCTGGACAGAAGAATCTTGGTTTAATAGCCAGACTACCAATTGAAAATCAGTGTTTAATGGCTAAGGTACACAATGTTGAATCCATCACCAATGTATATTTTAATAGTAATATCAAATACTATGAATCCTCGAATGAAGAATCTTCTTATGATGAAGATAATACTTTACCTACCTATGAAGAAGTTTCTAGGTTTTCTAAGCTTCTTGAGAATGAAAATTCTAAAGTCAAGAAAAAGTTTGATAAAAAAAATTATAGGATTTCTATTCGTACTAAGGAAATATCAGATCTTTCTAAATATCTTGATAAAAAAACTCTTGATTTTGAAAGTATTTATAAAAACCTTGAGGAAGTTAATTCTGAGAAGGATAAAATTTCTAAGGATCTAGAAAAAGTAATTTCTAAGAAAAATGTTTTTGATCCTAACTCTTGTTCTAAAACAAATGTTTTGGATGATAATAATGTAGTTATTAGACTAAATTCATAATTATGTTCCTTGAGGAAGTGTTTTTCAAACTTTACCTTAGGTAAGGAAAACTTTGATAAGATGTATTCTCAAATTAGACCTCTAAGGAATAATTTTGGATTTGGTTATACTAGTTCAAAACCGATTTTTAGTAACAATTATTTTGTTCCTCAAAGTGATCCATTCTGCACTAAGTGTCAGTGTGGTGGTCATTGGGCAAAAAATTTATCCTTAAACAAAACTCAGTTTTAGGTTTTCATAAAGCTTGTTTTTCAATGAAAATGTGGATACCAAAAATTTTGCTTTCTGAAGTTTCTGGATCCAAGAAATTTTGGATTTTAAAGTCTAACTCTCTTATTTTTAGAAAAATAAAGAATGTACCAACAACAATACTTGGTACATGGATAGTGTATGTTCCTGACATATGACTGGTAACAAAAACTTCTTTGAAAATATTATCAAGATGAAAGGATAAAAAATAACTTTCATAGATAATGCTAAGGGAGAAATTATCGGTATAGGTAACATTGTTCTTTTTGTAAAAAATTTGATTTCAAATGTTTTATTTATTAAAGTTCTTAAGAAAAACCTCATTAGCATAATTCAATTATGTGATAAAGGTTACCTTGTGAATTTTAGGAATGAAAAGTGCTCAGTACACAATTACAAGGAAGAGTTTATTCTTTCTGACCATAGACAAGAGAATGTATACACACTGAACTTATAAGACATTAGGATCCAAGATATACCTTTCCTTAGTGCAATGGAAGATCATTCTTGGTTGTGGAATAGAAGGTTAGGTCACTGTAACCTTAAGAACCTATGTAAACTCTCTAAGAAAAGACTAGTTAAGGATCATCCGGAGCTTAGATTTGATTCTTCAAAAGTTTGTGATCCTTGTCAATATGGAAAGAAACATAAATCAAGTTTTAAATTAGTCGGTGAAGTCTCAACCACTGATGTATTACAGTTGGTGCATATGGATCTTTTTGGTCCAACACAAACTGGATGCATTGAAGGAAAATATTATGTATTTGTCTTAGTTGATGATTACACTAGACTTACGTGGGTATATTTTATAGAAAATAAATATGAAGATTTTTATTATTTAAAAATTTATTTATCCCATGTTAAAAATTAAAAAAACATTCCTTTGATAACTATTCATAGTGATCATGGAGGAAAATTTCAAAATTCTGATTTTGAAACTTTTTGTAGTAGAAAAGGCGTTACTCATAACTTCTAAGCACCCAGAACACTTCAACAAAATTGTGTTTTTGAAAGAAGAAATAGAATTCTTCAAGAGATAATAAGAACCATGTTGAGTGAATATTCTATAGCCAAACATTTTTGTTCTAAAGCTGTAAGTATTGCTTGTTATACTATAAATCGAGTTTTAATTAGACCTTTTATTAATAAAACTCCTCATGAGTTATGGAATGGTAGAAACCTAGACTTTCCTACTTCAAGGTTTTTGGTTTCAAGGTATTCATTATGAATACTAAATATGATCTACAAAAATTGGCACCAAAATATGATTAAGGAATTTTCTTAAGCTACTTCACAACTTCTAAGGCTTATAGAGTTTTCAATAAAAATACATGTACTGTTGAAAAAACAGTACATGTCAAATTTTATGAAACCGATCCTTTTGTTTTTAAACAATCTCAACCTATATCTTTGGTTGTGTTTTCAAAAACTAATTATAAACCTTTGTTAGAAGATTATTCTGATAAGTAAAATGTTCAAGAAAATATTGCTGAAGCATTTACCCTAGAATACTTCCTACCCTATATTGATGAATAGGTTTTACAAAACCCAAATCAGTTGTTTCTAAAGAATAATCCCAGTGATAATATCATTGAGGATGTAAATCAACCTGTAAGGACTATAATTTCATTAAGAAATGAAGTAGAACACCTAGCATTTCTTTCCTAATTATAACCAAAAATCACTGATGAAGCTTTAGGTGATGATGATTGGATAAAAACTATGCAAGATGAGATAAATGAATTCGAAAGGAATAAAGTCTAGACCTTGGTTGAAAGACCTAAGGAAAATTATTTTATTGGAGTAAAATTCATCTTTAGAAATAAGTGTGATGAAAATGGAGTCATTGTAAGAAATAAATCTAGATTGGTTGCTAAAGGCTATAATCAACAAGAAGGAATAAACTATGAAGAAACCTATTCTCCAGTAGCTAGACTTAAATCTATTCATATTCTATTTGACTTTACAGCATTCTTCAATTTCAAACTTTTTCAAATGGATGTTAAATGTGCTTTCCTTAATGGTTTTGTACAAGAGGAAGTTTTTATTGAACAAACTCCTGGTTTTGAAGATTCAAAACATCCTGAACATGTTTAAAAACTTACCAAATCTTTGTATGGACTTAATCAAACCCCTCGATCTTGGTATGATAGACTTACAAGATTTTTGATTCAAAATAGTTATGTTAAAGGAAATGATGATCCAACCCTTTTTATAAAGAAAGATAAGAAAAATGTTTTGATTGTTCAAATTTATGTTGATGAAATTATATTTGGTTCAACTCAGCAATATTTAACTGATTCCTTTGCGGATCTAATTAAATCTGAGTTTGAAATGAGTATGATCAGTGAGTTAATATTTTTCCTTGGTTTTTAAATTTCTCAAAAACCAGAAGGAATCTATATATCCCAACATAATTATATTAAAGATATTTTTAAAAAGTATGGATATGAAAACACTAAGAGTATAAGTACTCCCATTGGTACCTCAAATTCACTTGATCTAGATAAAGCTGGGAAACCAGTAGATCAAACATCTTTTAGAGGTATGATAGGAAGTCTACTTTACTTAACAGCTAGTCATCCAGACTTAATGTTTTCAGTATGATTATGTGCAAGATATCAATCCAATCCTAAGGAATCTCATTTAAAGGTAGTGAAAATGATTTTTCACTACTTAAAGGGAACCATGGATCTAGGACTGTTTTATACTTCTGGAAATGATTTTGTTTTAAAAAGTTTTTTGGATCCTAACTTTAGAGGATGTAGAATGGATAGGAAAAGTACATTTGGAACTTGTCAATTCTTAGGAGATTCATTAGTTTCTTGTTCATGAAAAAAGCAACACTCTATAGCACTTTCCACTGATAAAGCTGAATATGTAGTAGCTGGAAGTCGTTGTGCTCAAGTGTTTTGGATGAAACACACACTCACCGATTATGGTATGAGTTTTACCAAAACACAAATTATGTGTGATAATACTAGTGTCATTTACCTAAGTAAAAACCCTGCACATCACTCTCATGAAAAACACATAGATATTAGGCATCACTTTCTTATGGATCACATACATAAAGGAGATATCATTCTTCAATTTATCGAAACACAGGATAAACTTGCGGATATTTTCACAAAATCTTTACCATATGATAGATATGAATACATTAAATAGAAGTTAGGAATGATAACCGTAAGGTAATCCTCCATGTTAACTTCCTGTTGAAGCCAATCTCCTTATAGTAACAAACTCCTTTTCATAGGGGAGTACATTTGTTTGTTAGATTTCTAAAAATTTTCGTAGTTCAAAATTTTTTGTAATGAAGATTTTTGTAGCATAACATTTTTCGTAATGAAGATTTTTATAGCTTAAATTTTTCATAATGAAGATTTTTGTAGCTTAAAATTTTTCGTAATAAAGAATTTTGTAGCTCAAAATTTTTCGTAATGAAAATTTTCGAAGTTCAAAATTTTCTGTAATAAAGTTTTTTTTTAGTTTAAAATTTTCCTAATGAAAATACTTCGTAGTTTTTTTGGTAGTTATATTTTTCGTAATAAATTTTTTGTAGTTCAATTTTTTTTTTCATAATCAAAATTTTCATAATCTAAATTTCTTCAAGAATAATTTTCCTCAATACGAATAATCTTCCTAGAAATCTGAAAGGTATGTTTTCTTTATTAAATTTTCATAATCATCTTTTACTTGTTGGTATTTTCATCTATTTTTTAATTTTCATATTCATTTTTTTCGTATTTATTTTTTTTGAATCCGAATGTTTTTGTTAAAAAAACCTCAAAAGATCGGATTCTATCAAAATTTTCTTCTAGCAATCATCTCAATCATCAGATCTGATCAGAAGGTTTTTCAACCATTGGATTGAGTATAGAAGTTGAACCGTCACCTCAATTTACTATATAAAGGACCCCTCAATGGTTGTCCCACATCGAAACTCAAGCCTTCATGTGCTGAAGCTCTGTCCTCATATATAAGCTCATTCCGAACTTCTCAGATCTTCCTCAACTCCAAATGTCTGTCGAAGTATTTTCCCAAAAAGACATATCAACTGTCAAGATGATTTCTAAATGATAGATTTACAGAGAAAGGTTGGTACATACAAATTTCTTTTCTAAGTATGATTCTATCATCTTAAAGAATATCAAGCTGAATGAATAGAAGAGTGTTTTCATATTGAAACCAGGAGCTCAGGATCTGGTATATCCAGACTTGTTGGTTGAATTCTATGAGTCAACAAGTTTTTTAAAGGAATAAGGAAAATATAAATTCTCTTTCAAGAGCTATGGGAAGACTTATGCTCTTTCTTACACCAAGGCAGCCAGTTTGATTAGAGTTCCTTATGAGGGTGAGGTAGAATTTTGCTCACATAAGCTGCCTGATGTTCTAGAAAGTTTCATTAAGGAAAAAGTAATGTATTGTCTTGATCTTTCAGATGTAAAGAATACGAATATTGTTCACCTATCTACAAATTATAGGATTCTTGAATTGTGGGTTCAAGGATTCATCATTCTGAGAAAAGGGGACAAGGATACTTTGAAGAAGAGTGACATGTATATCCTAGATTTCTTGGTGAATCTAAGAAAGATTAACCTATTTAAGCATATTCTGATTACAATTGAGAATATAAAGAATGAAAATATGAAGTCTCATATTATCATGTATCCAGCCATTCTCTCAAAAATTATTGTTTGGTGTTCAGAGTTCTTCAAAATACCTTGTAGTTCTAAGCCAAGAAATTTCAAAGTCATGCTGGTAAGTGATAATACTCTAAAGAGGATGAAAATTGGTTTTTCTAAAGAATCCGGAGAATTATTTGACTTGCCTAAAGAAGAAGTTGAAGCTATTTCAAAGAAATAGGAGGTGGCTGAACCTTATAAAAGGGGTGGAAGGAAGAGGAATCTGAAGGAAGTATAAGAGAAATAAAAATTCCCAGAGGCTAAGGAAACCCAATCCACACTGCCAAAGCCTAAGAATCCAAAAGCATATCCGGATGAGGTAGTAGAAAAATAGAGGGAAGACAAGGAGAAAAAGAAAATAGGGGATCCTAGATTTGGTTTGGATCCTGCTGAAGCAAAAGCTTTAAAAGAAAAGACTGTTTATGATCTTGAAAAGTAAGAAAAATAAAGGAAACAAAAGAAGAAGATGACTGAAGTAGAGATTGTGCAATCTCTTCTGAAGGCTACTGAGAAAGCCTATAAAAATATTCCGGTACCACAATACTTCTTAGTAGAAGCTTTACCAAATTCACCGGTAAAGAAATATGTGGATATGGAAAAAGTCCAAGTAAAATTAGTAGAACAAGTAGAATAAGTATAAGAAGTAGTAGAAGAAGAAGAAGAAGTCAGTGATGAAACCGATGATCTCATTAAGCAAGTAGAAGATTTTCATGAGAAGGAAAGTCCATATGAGAAGCTTTCAATCTGAACTTCTAAAGCTGAGTCTTCAAAGATTGCTACCCCTGGGTAAGATGAGAAAGGTTAAGATTAAAATGTTGAAGAAGAACTGAATAAGCTGTCTGAAGAAGAAAGTTCTAATCATGATTTTATTCACCCTAAGGATGTTGATGTACGAGTTGAAAAGAAAGAGGTTGATGAAGACATAATTGTTCAACTATCTGATAGTGAACACTAATCCCCTAACCAAGAGGAAGCCATTCCGAAGGTTGATAAGGGAAAACAAGTGGTTGCTGATACACCTAGTAAAGCTGTTGGAAGAATAAATAAATTGGTGGATCATCGAAGAGGAAGGCAGTTGAAATAGATAAATAGACCTCACAAAGTAAAGTCTCAGATTCAGAATCATCCTCCCTTGGACATGATTTCATAGTTAAGTTTTTGAAGAATCTTTTTGGGACTATTCCAGTATTTCCCAGTATAGACTCAAGATGCTAGATGCTTCAACAAACCTTAAATCATAAATCAGATTCAGTATCCATGGTGATGGATAAGTGTGTTAAGCTCGAGGCAGACTTTAAGTATTTTCTTATTATCTATGAAGCTCATAAAAGGTCATGAAAAAAGATGACAATATGGTCAAAGAAGATATTAGAAGAGATGAGAATTCTTGATAAATTCCAAGAAAGTGTCAAGGATGCATTTGACACTGAAGATGTGAAGATCAGGGATCTCACAAATAGTTTTGAGGAAAAGCTATCTATAGAACAGAATTCTAAAATACAAGAAGTAAAAGATCTAAATGGGAAGTTGTATTCAGTTGCTCAAAGTTGGAAGAGAGAAAGGGATATCAGGATTGAGATAGGGGAGATGTTAGTTAAGAAAGAATAAGTTATTAAGGGGCAGGCAGAATCTCTCAAAGCTCAGGAAGAAAAAAATCAATGCCTTAGAGAAGAAAACAGAAGATCACGATCAGCTACTCAAATGTGCAGAGGAGGACCATAAGAAGCTCAAGAAGCTAAAAACAATAGTTAAGAATCTAATTCCCAAGGAAAAGGAAGGATAACCTTGTTCAATTCCGATCTTTTGTTGTATTCCTTCCTTGTATAAATTTTTCCAATCCTAATGAAAATTTTGGTTGCTCTTCGTATATTTTTGGTTGTCTTGTACTAATATTTTAGGTACCATATTTACTTTTTCATTCCCTGTATTCCTTTTTGAAAATCACACAGGGGGATAAAAGAAAAAAAGAAAAAAAAGAATACTAAGTAAAGAATAAATTTCTATAAGAAATGGGGAGTTCATCTAAGGGGGAGTTCTTATCCAAGAAGATTTTCATATGCAATAAAATGCTAAGTCTCATTCTAAAAATCAAGAATATGATCCTTAGTGTTTCCAAAGCCTAAGGAGGATTTAGTCATATTCAACTTTTCCCATGTGTTAAGGGAGATATGTTTTACTTTCAATGTCCAAAAAAATATTTTCTAAGTCCTTATATTCTTTTTCACAAGGATGTTTGTGCTTTACAAAAAGGGGGAGATTGTTGAGTCAATAAGGTTTCCTTATGAATTTTACATTCCTTTATGTTTTGAAAATCACAAACACCTTATCTTAAGGAAAATTTTATTTTCCCTAAGTTTCATCTTGATAAGGAAAATTTTCCTTCCCCGAGGAAATTTATCCTTACCATGTTTTTATTTATTCTATATTCTAGTATAACTCATTTTATGTATAAGTATGAAATTTGGTTTCATATCTAAAACCTCAGAATCTTAAATACTTAGATATAGAGCATTCTGTTTTCAGGATTCAAATTCAGACTCTGAATTCTTATTAATTCAGACTCTGAACTTTCTAATTTTAGACTCCGAATTCTTATGAATTCAGACTCCAAACTCTTCTGAGTTCAGACTCTGAGTTATCTGAATTCAGACTTTGAACTCTTCTGAGTTCAGACTCCAAATTCAATGAATTCAAACTCCAAACTTTCTAAGTTCATACTCTAAATTCTTATGAATTCAGTTTCCAAACTTTCTAAGTTCAAACTCTAAATTCTAATGAATTTAGACTTCGAACTTTCTAAGTTCAGACTCCAAATTCTACTGAATTCAAACTCAAAATTTCTTTGAAATTCAAAATTTGGAATTCTATAGAATTTAGGTTTTGAAATATTTTGAAGACAGAGTATGAATATCCATGTTTTATAGATACCTAATTGTTTTTTGTTAGACTCTAAACTTTTATTTCCTTAGACTCTAAGAAATAGGTTTGGTTAAGCAACCATGTTTTGCTTACTCTTTTTATGGTTATAAAATGATGTCATGCATTATGTTTCTAACCAACCATTGTGTAAGTGACACATGTATAGGTCCCTATGAAATTCAAGGAAAAATATGACCGTTGGAGGAGGGAGCTGACCGTTGAAGATGTTCCTATAAATAGGAGCTCATTTGAACAAGCTCAATACTGTTCTATGACTCTAGAGATTACATGCTGCTAAAGTGATTTCTAGAGAGATACTTTCATGCTTTGTGCCTACTGAACATCTTGTTCAGAATTGCTTTGTGTGACTCTGAATGTTTCTGAGTACATTCGAGGGCTTTCGGGGATAGAAAGACATAGGTTCCGACTACCTTGAAGTTCGAGGGCTTGCAGGGATAGCAAGAAAAACTCTGATATTCGTATCGAGGGCTTACCCTGGTGTGGATAAGACAGACTTTCTTGAAAGTATAAATCAAGGGACCTTTAACCAAGGTGTTGGATACCCTTATCTTTGGGTTAAAAGATTTACTACTTGTTACTTGTATTGTTTCAAGTTTTCTGCTACATTTTGTTTGTTGAGGAAAGTATACATATCTTATACTTTCTTATACTTGTACACTATATTTTAGTAAGATTCTATACGCTTTAAGGTAGAATCTTTATCTTTGTAAACTTTTCTTAAGTTTCATTTCTAGAACCATACTTTCGGAATCAAGAAAGTTTTTATAACTAAGAGATTTTGTGAATTTACCTTAAACATTACCATCTTTAAAAGTTCTAAAAGAATTTTTTAAATTATAAAATTCACCCCTTCTTGTATATTAAGAATATACATCATTATTTCGATACTACAATCAGTGTCATTTTGATCCAACATAAAGAACCTCTTAGATTATCTCTATAGATCATCATACCGAGTATATGGCTATTTTAACCATGTATTTCATTGAGAAGAATTTACCCAACCATATCGTTACAGACTTAGGTGTTGGGATATTATTTATGCTAAGTAGTACATAGTCCATATATAATATTAAAAAAATACTATTCTGCCACTAATATTCTTATATACAGAAGAATAATCCATGTCTTTTATGAAACCAAACTCAATGATCACATCATAAAATCATATATTCCAGCTTCAAGATTCTTTCTTCAATCCATAAATGGACTGTTACAACTTGCATAACTTAGTAGTATAATTTGGTACTTCAAAACATTTATGTTTTATCATATACACATCCTCAACTAAATTACCATTTAGGAAAGTAATTTTGATATCCATTTAATAAATCTCGTAATAAAAATGAGTAGTTATAGATAAAACAAATTAATGAAATTTATCATCATAACAGGTTAATAGGTTTCTTCATAATCAATACCATGAAATTGATTCTAACCTTTTTCCACCATGTATGTTTTATAGGTAAAAAATCAACCATCCATGTAAGTTTTCTTATGGAAAATCCATTTTCACCCTATAGGTATCGCCCCTATAGGTTAATACATCAAGTTCCAAACTTGGTTAGCTTACATGGAGTCCATTTATGATTCCATGAAATTTAGTTATTTCTCATAGTTATAACTCTTGATAGATTCCTGATAGGTGGTAGGTTCATCATCTATGCATATAATTTCATCATAATTTAACATGAGAAGTACATATATCATGAGCTCTTGAATAATCCTACCAAATCTTTTATGTTATTTTGAAACTTGAGTGGGTTCTTCTTCCACAACTCTTTTTGGGACCAAATAAACCTACGCATTCTTGTTTATTGATCTTTAACATCTCTAAGTTAAAATTTCCTCCCATTTACTCATCAATTTATGTGTTAATTATCAATTAAAACACCATTTTAAACCATAAACACATTTTTTTCAGAATGTTTATAGATATAATATCCCAGAGTTTCCTTGGGATAACCAATAAATAAGCACTTGTATGATTCTGATTCAAGCTTATAAAATGAAAAAAATCATATGAATACTTATTATCCTTAAATATTTATATAATTCAAACTAGGATATTTCACATGAAATGTCTCATATGGTGTATTTATGACCACTGTAGATGGAACATAGTTTATTATAAATGCAGTATCTTCTATAGAAAAGCCTCATTATAAAATATGAAGGTCACAATAACTCACCATTCATCAAACCAAGGTATGATTACTCATATTAGGCACACAATTACATTATATTGTTCTAGGAGGAGTGAGTTGTGAAAAAATTCCACATTCCTTCATATAATCAATGCATTCTTGGTTCAAGTATTCCCCACCCTAATCTAATCATAAGATCTTTATACTCTTTCCCAATTGACTTTGTACTTCATTTTGAAACTATTTGAACTTTTCAAAAGTTTCATACTTATTTATTATTTAAAACATATATCCGAACCAAAATAATTCATTGGTAAAGGTAAGGAAGTACCTAAAACCACCACTTTCTTGAGTAATCATTAGTCCACATACATCACTATGCATGAGATCCAATATTCCACTATCCCTTTCACCTTTTCCATGAAAACGTGATTTGGTCATATTTCCTAATAAATAAGATTCTTAATTTTCATATGATTTATAATCAAATGGTTATAATTATCCATATCTATAAAGTATTTGGTTATATTCTTTTCAAAATTATGAGTCTTTTAGTAGCATATTTATCTCCCCTATCTTAGTATAGGATTTTTCTCCAATGTAATTTTAGGGGGTTGGGGGCATGAACGCTCATCTATGGAATCATATCATCCTTTCCCCCTTATCCCCTTCTTGTCCTTCCATTCATTTTTCCCACCCTTTCCAGTTCCCAATCTTTTCCATGCTTCATTAATTTTTTTTATTTTTTTTAGGTAGTTATATTTTGGGGTATAATTCTTCATTAAGTGGCCATAGATTCCATTATCTGCTAATTTTCCATTCTCTATATGTTATTCCCCATTCATGTTTTGGTGTGAAGGTTCTTATATCAGATTGAAATGGGGATAGGTTCAGGGGCCAACCATTTTGTTTACTTCACTTGGATTCATTTGTGGTTTTTTATCTCTATTAAAGTTTTCAGTTGTCCTCCCTTATCTCTTTTTTTATGATTATCATGTTCTAACCCCATCCTAGTTTGGTGTGCTAGTCTCTACCAGGTGTTTTGGGTTCTACTAGTTAATTCATCATTTGTATCCTAGGAGCACAATTGTGGATGATATTTTTTCCTTTGTTTTTTATTTTCTTTTGTTTGTAATGTTTCAAGAAGACTTGGTGCTCGCTTATGGATTTCTAGATGGTGATGGATTTAGGTGAATTGGTCTATGGATGGAGAATATGGAGTTATTTATTTTTGTTTTGGATTTTTATGGTTCTTCATTTTGGGTTGGTGCGGTTCTTGGGGATAGTGAAGATGGTGGTCTTCCTGGTTTTTTTCCTTTAGTATGAATGATGAAAACAATGAATGGGTCTAAGACGATGAAGGTGTCATGTTTAGTGTGATATGGTTTAAAACATTTATCTTATGGTGTTTCATCCATGATGAAGATGGTTCTAAATTTCCTTGTTTTTTATAATTTATTTTGGTTTCTATTTTGATGATGGTGGTGGAATTTTAGTGGATTCTTGTTTGGTGTGTTCATCTAGAGACCCGGAGATGATGAAAAAAAATGAAATGATGGTCCTATTATGGCTAGATTGTTTTAGTATGATGATGTTTGATAGTTTATTTTTCATTCTTTTGATGAGTCTTGGAATTAGTGGTGTGTGTGTGTGGATCAAGTTGAATAAGTGATGGGATGAGATAGGATCTCGAAATGAGATGCTTGGATTGAGGTCATGGTGGAATATGTCAACCAATTATTTCCAACTCATCCCACCACACATGTTTTTTTTCAAATTTTTATTTTATAATTAGGCCTTTAATTTTATCATATGGTGTTTTTATATTTTGGACTGGTTATAGGTTACTGTATAGTTACCACTAAACCAAAAATTAGTTTTAAAAAATACAAAAAAGATGCATTTGGAGGAGGTATGGAGTCCTTGGATGTGTTTCTTGTTTATATATACAAGGTGAAAATGCCAAATATGTGTGATATCTGAATCAACCATGACCTTTTTATTTTTAATGTTATAAATAATATTTTCCATATCTATAATATATAAATATCTTATCATATTCCCTATTCTATAAAACACCCTATTCATATATATAGAACAACTATTGTTCTTAATAGTGAATGAGAATCCCTTCTTGTCCAAACAATATAAAAAAACAAATTTCTTTTTTATGGATGGAACATAATAATAGTTATAAAATTTGATAATTAATTCACTTGGTAAAATAATATCATAAGTGTTGAATTATAATACAAAAACTCTTGCTACATTACCAATAAAATGATCCAATTCACCCTTTGTAAATTCTATCATATCTCCGAGTCTGTGTTTTTTTACAATAAATGTGTGATAGACACCATATATCTAATACTTATGAGTTAGTGTTTGCAAAATTGACCTCGATAACATTCATATTTATATTTTCAAAATTTTTCTCTTATTTGATAACTATTTCAACCTTATATTCCAATATTGAACTATTTTATAGGTCGTTCCTATGAAGGATCTCAATATGATTGTCATAAAGTAATCCATAAACAATAACATACACATGTATATGGGTAAGTATCATGTATTATATCTTTTCATTAAGGATTTTTAATGAATCTGATCCCACTAAAAATAATGAACCCATACATCATATCTATTTAATGAGGCAAGACCCATATTTTATCATGACTTAGACCAGTTTGAGTGAGTAAATAATCCATGACTATATATAATAAAAAAAACTTTTTAAATCATGTAATATATTATTATTGGATAGCTAATTTAATAAACACATCTGTTATATGGATTCAATCAACTCTATTCCTCTGGTATTCTAACCGTTAGAGTTTCCCAGCTAATATAACCCAAATAAAATACCAAGAACAAGACACCTAAACAATATAGTCACCTTAATACCTACTTTATATACATAATAAAATTCATGGTCACCTAACCATTGGTGTCATCCATACTTAATTATCAAGGTCTTGAAAAGTGCCACTCTGTAAATAATCTCACACTTAGAATTTATAACATCCTAGAATCCAAAAACCCAAATACAGTATTTATATTACACACTTGGTACAAAGTTCAATAGTTATCAAAGGTTAATACAATTTAGTAGTCATGGAATACCAGATAGATACATAAATTACACTTTAAAACATAATATACAACGTGAACATATTGTGATAACATTATTATTCATTTTATTATATCCCTGAAAATTACACAAAGTCCTCCTTTATATTTCTTGGGTAAATGAAAACAAATAAGGGTGATCTCAAATTCTTAATAAGGAGTAGTGGAATATTACATAACATAAACATGGTATAAGTGATATGGAAATAATAAATGAACAATATAAATCCATAATTAACTAAAACTAATGGCATACTATATCCATTATAATAAATAAAAACATAGATAACAATAATCATTGATCTCATACTGATGGACTGCATAACTTCAAGCATCACAAACTTATTATCAAGGCCTTTTTTTAATATACTTTATTATCATGATAATAGGTATACACCAAAACCCAACCTATTTTGTCTCATGAGACTTGTCAATGCATTGATGGGCTATATAATTTTGATCCCCACCCATCACCTGATTAAGTCCAATGTATTCACCATAAGATTCATCAAGATAATTCACATTATTCCCAGAGGAACATATTACTAAAGAAAACTTAATTTTTGTATAATTATAAATATATAAATTTAATAATTCCCCATTTAAAATAATATTTTGGATATCTAGGATAATATCTCTTAATCAACTTAGAAGCCATGTGGAATCATCAAAGTAATAGTTAGTAACCTTATCAAAGAAATATAGGGGTGGGGGTGCCTTAAATTTAATGGTTTATTCATCAAATATAGTAATTGGTTTCAATATTTTTCATTAGTTGGAGACAAAGTAAATGGTAGGAAAAATCATTTATCATGGTTCATTAAGGTCATGTGAATATTCCAAAACATATCCCCCAAGAGTATCCCACCAGGTGCGCAGTCTTAAGCCCAATCATTGTGTATCAGGGTGATAATTGATTCAATGTTCAAAAAAGCCTTTTTATTATGATTAACCCTAGTATTTTCCATTCCATAGCCACATACACTTTCTAGTATCCAAAAATATATATATTTTCTAGGAAATTACACACACTTTTACTTTACCAAAACATAGGATGGTTTTTACACTATAAAGAATGTAAGTCTTAAATAAAAAAATACGAGAGAGGGCTAAAAATATAGAAATTTAATTAATTTAAATTTGATGAGTATCATGGAAAAATTATTCCATGGAAATTTATGCACCTCACGAAAGAAAATATGTGGTGATTATAACATGAGTCACAAAGAATAGAAGTTGAGATGAAAAAACCACACTTATGAATTAGGTAGAAATTAAATCATAACCTACTAAAATATAGGGATGAAACTTGATCTTATAATACCATGAATAAATTTATTTCATGATATAATATCTCAATAGGAAGTATATACACCATATATATATAATTAGGTGCATAAAACAAAATATATCACAAAGAGAGGAATTTGAGACGGAAAACCGTTACCTCATATTATAACTTACATAAACATAATTTAAACTATTGTATCATATATATATATATATATTAATAAATTAATTAATATATTTAGTCATATACATTTTCATTCATACTCTTCATAAATAGTCATTCTCTTCATGAATTCTTCTAATTTTCCACATCAATGTTTATAGTTTTGATTATTTGTACTAGTTTCATAATAGAGGTGTTATTATTCATTATTATTCCAAGTTAAATTATTAATAGGTAATTAAAGTTACTATTATGGATAATTTATAATAATTTATAATGTTTTAAATTCCTTTCATGAGTGTTTTAGACATTATCCTTGGTGATGAAGTCGATAATAAGCATGTTTTGGTGATTTTTGATGAACATAGGGTATTTCCTTAATTGATGAATTAGATATTGATATAATTTATACAGAACCAAAAAAACAATTATTTAAACATTTATACAATATTATAATAGAAAATAAGTTTTTATATTCATCCAT
The DNA here is from genome assembly GCA_963277665.1 of Viscum album. Classification (NCBI taxonomy): domain Eukaryota; kingdom Viridiplantae; phylum Streptophyta; class Magnoliopsida; order Santalales; family Viscaceae; genus Viscum; species Viscum album. Next base: position 1,103,520,694 of record OY728158.1, on the reverse strand, counting down.
GATATAAATTCATAGTATTGTTCAAGTAGGTGGTTAATCTGACCCAATCACGAACATACCTTAATTTAATGAATGATTATGAGGTGGTTTTGTTGTAAAATAATTATACCAAAATCATAATGATATTATTTAGTTTTTATTAGTTTTATATATTATAATTGTAATTAATTATAAGTATAATTAATAGATATGAAAACATTACACAATTTGAATAAAAGATTATGCTCTTAGTATTCTTATTTTAGATGATTAAATTAACGATGGTTGTTTGTTGATCATGTTATTAATAGGATATAAATTTTGTTATAATATAAACTTAATGATACCATAAAAATAATATTTATACTTTAAAACCATCCTTAGAACCATCCTTGTGAGGCGATGATGGAAAATGAAACATGTTACGTCATGGAGGTGGTAGTTCACACAACGCATGAACAACAATTTTTTTCTTATTGGATGGGGTGTATGAATAAATAATGATAATGAACTTAATATAAAACCATTACAGTATATAAATGGTAATAATTTCATTATATTAGTGTGTCTATAATAAATTTTAAAGAATATAATTTAGAATTAAATTAAGTAGTTGATAATACTAACATTGGGGACTTGAATTTTTCTTATAAGACTCTTTGGAAATGAGGTCCTTATGATAAGTAATGGTTGAAATGATATTTTAAGAGTGGTAGAGGTTTCTAATAATAGAATAATTTTAGTGTTTCAATGATAAATTCTAATTAGGTTTTATTCTTGAAGTAGTGAAGATGTTACCCTTTTATAAGTAAAGGGAAGGGTGGTTTTTTGGAGTAACCCTTACATTTTCAATAATGTAAGGTTAATAATCAAGTTTAAAAGGAAAAAATATGGAAAAAAGTGGATAATAAAATTAGTTTGGGTTGAAACTCACCTTATCCACTCTTTTTTAGACCACATTAATTATTTTAAGGGTTTTAGATTTAATTTTTTATATTTTACCCAAATTTACTTTTACCTTGGTAATTAATTTCTAACTTGAGTAATTAATTTTAATGAAAAAGATTAAGATTGAAAATTTTACCTAATTTGATACTGATAATTTTAATTTTTAAAATAATTTTATCAATTAAAATTTTTAAAGTGGTGAATGGTTAATTTTAAAATAAATACACTTAATCGTGTAAAAACAATTTTTAAAGAAATAATGTTTTAAGCTTTAAATTTATATATAAAATAAAAATTCCTTGGATACTAATTTCAATGAAATAAGTTGATTTATAATAAAACTAATAATGTTTATGTGGCTTTAATTATAATCCAAAATCAGATCTCTATTTAAAATTCTTGATTTAAATAAAATATTGAAAAGTAGTTTTTTTATTAAATTAATATTTTAATTAGTTCTAAAAACCTTGGAAATAGGATTTATAAATTAAAAGAATATTTTAAAATACATATTTTTATTACTGAAATTAAAATTTTATTGCTTAAATGGTTTTATAAACATCTATTTCATTCTTATATAATAATAAAGACATAAAAATTAAAAGTTTCATGAAAACTGCATTTTTGATTAAAAACCTAACTTTTCCAAAAAAATCTCAAAAATTCATTATATAATAATTTAAATATGATGAATTAAAAAATGGAGTTAGTTTGACCAACTTAAAATTATTAAATTAATATATAAAATAAATTCATGAATAAATGTTCTTTAAAGGGAGCATTGCATGATAGTTCAAGATTTGTGTTTACCTACTACAATGGAGTCTTGTGTGTTACATTCTCTCCCACCTTAAATAATTTAATCCTTGAAATTGGGGTATATATAAACTATTGAAAAAAATTTGATAATCCTTATAGATTCTATCGAAACCTAGGTTTCCTCTTCTAGTTTTTGATTTCTCCAAAATACTTTCACCAAATTGGTTTTCTGATTCCACCATAGTTTCTTATAGTGTAAAGAATATAGATAGGCTCCTAATTATAATACAATCCAAGCTCCAAATATATTCCCTTTGATTTGAAAAAATTCATTAGATCTGACATGTATTCCCTCAGTAATAAAATATTGAAGACATTGTTTAATTTATAAAGGTTGGGTGGCATAGATAATTGGTAATCTACAGAACAAATTATTTATAATATTTCAAAAGGTCCAATTTATACAGGGTTTAACTTCCCATTTTAACCAAATATCATAAATCCCATCCATGGTGAAATCATCAAGAATAAATTATCCCAAACTTGAAATTTCAAGTATTTCCTTCGATTATCAGCATAACTATTTTGTCTTCTTTGGGATTATTTAATTTGATCTTAAAAAGTTCATACTTTAATAGTTGTCTTCCCCATAATCTTTGTGCCAGTTATCTCTCTTTCTCTAACTTCTATTGTAAAAGTGGGTGCCATGGACCAAACTTTATCATTAATTTTTTATTACTATACCATGTGTATCGTGATTTATTCATGATGTACACTTACCATTATAGTGTAGATATTTCTACATCCACTAATTAATGGTAATTTCCATAGATTATTTTTCATATAAAAAGGTTATAGAAATACCCATACTATAATGAGAACCTAGAGATACTATGAAATTAGTCTTAAACATATGTCCTATGGTCTAGATATACCATACTAAATGTACAAAGTTGATGTATGACTATCAGGTGTTGTGGGATCATAAGTACTGAGACTTTTTCTCATGAAGTTTGAACTTAGTGATCTCTAGTAGGTGAGATCGTGAGGAAAGACCTTCCAATAAGAACATCACATGTTTTAGGTGTCATTATATATTCTTATCTATGATCATGTGTATTGGTCTCCCGACTTGATATTGTTATGAATTTGTGTCATTTGATCACTAACTTTAATGCAAGGAAAGAACCATGACAATGGAGTCATGGTAAGGTAGATTTTTTTAGTTCATCGTTGTTGGTATGAAATTTTTTGAATGATCAAGATAGAATTTGTCGCTTCTAAGTTAAGGAAGTGATATCTTAGGCTTAGTTTATCGGGATGGTAGTAAATTAATAAATCCTTGTCAAAGGTAGTTAAAGGTAAGTTTGTCCAGTTAGATCAGAAAATAATAAATCTAGAAAGGGTGATGACATAATTGTGCAACCTTATTTATGAGATATCTAAAGGCAAAGAGATTATATTACAAAGTACATGTTTGTAGTAAAGTTTGTTGTTTCTATGAATTTTTCTTATCTCTTTAGGTGCATTAATGGGTTGCTATAATCCACTCTTTGTATGTAAATAGTATTTAATGCTATTGAGATAAGGGCCTAAAGGGTCACAAATAATAGTGTATTCAAGAATCTACCCTATTCTGGTGAATAGGAATATTGTACATGATAGGACCACCATAGGGTCTGAGAGTTGTCCAAGTATTAATGATCACTGAAAAAAAATCATTATTATTCAAGGATAAAATAATTGGGTTGAATTTATTTATTAAATGTATTCATGAGATATTTAGTGAATATAGGGAAAAAATTACATGAATAGATATTATTTTAATATTTAAGGTTTGTTTAATTTTGCGGGAATTATGAGTCAAATTAATAAATCAGGTTTATCACGTAATATATTTATTATATATTAAAAATATGTGATAAAATATAAATGATGTTTATGACACCATTAGTTCTTCAAAATGTGTCATTTATTTCTTATTTATTGTGTGTTTAATTTCCAGTGTCTAAGGAACCCTTTCGAGAAATTTGGGCCTCCCACTATATAAGCAGGAGATAGACTCTCATTCATGTACTATTCATACCAATAGAATGAGAGATTATCTCTCCTCCTACATCATAGAGAGAGAAATACTCTCTCTAAACAATTGATCCAAGAATACCTTCAACGGATCAAATGGATGGGATTGAGGTGATTGTCATGATACTGAAGGATTATTCATAGATTTACGCTAGCACCCAGAATTTGATGAATGGAGATTGTATGGATTATGGAAGTGTGTATGGATGATATATAGAGGTTTTGATTTAAATAATTCGAGCAACAATCACTGATAATGAGATTCAGTCAAACGCACTATCGATTCAAATTAGTTGCATGTTTGTTTAAATTTTGTGCTTTCAAAAATTCATGTGAGATCTTTAGAACACTACCGAGGCTCGGATCATTGGAGACGGTAAAGTATCATCCCTTTGGTGATGAAAATTTTAAATCCCCATCCCACCATCTTTCGTTGCATTCCCTAGTACCAAAAACTAGTATCAGAGAGATCATGTGAATTTTATGATCCAATGAAATTAAAATTAATTTAAATTTAAGTAGAGGGTTTTAGTTCTATCACAAAAAAACTACGGGTCAATTCGATGTCGAATGACCAAGTTATGATCATCCAAATTTTTTGATATGGATCAATTATGGTTGGTTTACGGGTATTAAAATTTAAAAATATTATATATATATATATATATATATATATATATTAATTTTAACCATTTTCGCAGGATAGAGGCAATTCTGGTGAACCTCGAGATTTCATCCATGATCTGGCTGGATTCCGGTCACCGAAAATGTGAAAGAATTCAACCAAAATACACTGGCCAATGAAAATGTGGAATAATTTAACAAAAATATAAAATAATAAAGGGGTAATATTTGTTAATAGTTATCAAAATGAAAAATAAAAAATAAAAATATAAAACATGGTGGGGAGGTGGCAGCTTGACTTAGGATAAAAAATAAAATATTTAAAAAATAATAATTCTTTTGAAAAAATTAAGAGGGTTGGCCCCCACTGTCAATGATCCCCTTATGTATGAAGTATTCTAGGCCACTGCCTCACTTATGATCTACCACCACAACTAACACAGCCATACCACCAGCTGACACCATTGTCCTAGCCACCTCTCCTGGATGACGACCCCCTAGAAGATGGGCCACTGTCTAAGATCACGTTAACCATCGATTCCTCCTTTTTGATCGAAGCCTGATATTTATCACCACATCATCCACTATCTCCACCCTCATCTGGTGTACCAATAACCCCCTGCCACTTTACCACACCCTGATCAGAAAACCCATAGCTAATATAGCTCTTCCATCCTAGTATGGTCTTGCATAGGCATGGGTGGTTGGCCTAAATCGGAATAGGTTAGGGTGGGTTTTCCTAGCCTAGAACATCCCTATATGGGCTCTACACGGCCCAAAACGGGCCTATATTGGGATAGCCTGACCCACAATGGGTTTGGATAGGGTTTAGAGGTCCGAGAAATTTTAATATATCTTAAATACTAATTAATTAATTTTTGTAATTTAAAATAATAATAATTTTATTATTACTAAAATTTATTTATGTTTGGTTAAAAAATATATTTAATTTTGGTTTAAAATTAAATTATTTATGGGAGTAACCAAAATAAATTATTTGAATTAAATAATTTTTTTAATTTTTTTAATTGACCTTGTAATTAAATGTATCACATTTTAATTTATATCATGCTTTACTTTTACCTGTTTACTAGTTTTTAGCAGTGGTTGACCCTTGTATTTATTTAGGCTATTTTATTTAATTATTTATTACCTATGGGTGATGTTTGTAATAATTAATTAGTTTTATTAACAGTCTGCACATCATTTTTTATTCAATATGTATAAGGACCAATGTGATCATCATTATCTATATGTATATTTCTCTTCTCGATATCCCCTTTCCTGTATGAAAGTATATTTTTATTTTGATGATGATGATTTAAGACGTGGACCATGACGATAAGAGGTAAAAATACAAACGATAAGTGGACACACTAGATAGGGGATGAGATGCTTCATGAGTCAAGACCCAACTCAGGTATGATACCCCTAGTTTATGGTTGATCTAATGAGTTGAAATGGATCAACCAATATTAGATGTTCAAGACCATTCGTGTAATTTATTTTCTTTATGAATTGTTTATTATTTTATGTATTTGTTTGATAGAAAGAAACACAAAAAAATGAATAGAAAAAATTCATAAAGAAGAAATGAATGTATTCTATTAATGAATGTTCAGTTGTGAGAGAAAAAACATAGTATGAACATATTTAATAGAAAATTATTACATTTATCGAGAAATATTAAAAAACGTTAAATAAATATTAAGTCAAAAACAACTTCCATCATTTGAATTTGAATAAAACTAGGTGTACGAGGTGCTTATCATCCAAATTTAAGGGTTCCTCATACTAAAAAGGAGTTCTTATGAGAGTGATAGGCTAACTTAACTGAATTTGGAAGCAAAAAATTAGTCAAATTTTGGTTTTTTTAACTATATAGGAAAACATTGTGTAAATCATGTTTAAGATTTTAGAAGTTGGGACTTCACTCAACATATCAATGTGCCATGAGTTAATTCAGTTAGACAATCAAACGCTTACCTAAGAACTCTCCGAGTAGTGTAATAGCCAAATATTTTATACTATGAGGAGATGTTTCAAGGATCCTTTCCACTAGAATATTCAAGCAACAAATTATTCTAATTATATTATAGAGGGTTTCTAAAATTTGATAAAATAGTGGGAGAAATTTAATGATTTAACTTAATCGCTAATGTCCAATCAGTAATCAAGATAAAATTACTCATCTACTAGTAATTTTTTGTAGAAAATTTAAAGTAATACTAAAAGTAATCTATAATAAATATTGTACAAAGTTATTAACCTCACTAGTATGGATTTACACATTTTAGTATCAGGACTTTCAAAAAGTACTATGATATCAAAAATTCATGTTTCTAGTGTCCCCAATACCTTTTAAGCCTCCTCAAGAAATGGGGGTGAGAAAAATTCTTATAGGATACTCATGTATGATTCATATGATTTTTATTTCATAATTCTATCATCAATGTCTAATGTGAGTTGTGGATATAACATCGGGATATGGATGGTTTTACATGTTGTCTTATATCCTAGAAGCTTGTGAGAAGAAAGTGATGCGAGATATGAATTAATGATAATTACACAGGATACATGTAAATATGAAAGTAAATTCATGATCTTTCAATATATCCCATTCTTACATCTTTTTCACCAAGTTACTCTAGTTATTTTTAAGATTACAAAATGAACATTATAGATAAAATGCTTTGTTGGATTTTGGGTAAGGATCTCCAAGCAATAAGAACATTAAAGAAAGATTAATATTTAATTATTATGATGAAAATTTTGAAATAAAAGATGAAGATTCTAATGAGAATTGTGAATTAAAAGTAACCTTCACAACATACTTCAATTAAAGAGAGTTTGGTCCTCAAAAAGGTGGTTATTTGCTTCGCATGTCATGAAATAAATTTATGGAAGATAAATCTAATGAACTAAATTGAAGAAGTAAGTAATTGATTATTCTTCAGGTATATTAATCAATTATAAGTAATTTTTCTATTATACTTTTTGGGTATTAAATAAAATATTCCTATTATATACGTGTATTTAAATATAGTAACCAATTATAAAAATATTACAAGAAGTAAGATGTATTCTCCAAGTGGATGAGAAAGAGTGGTTCCTAAATTAATGGTGAGAAGTACATAACTTCTAATTTCAAAGTAAATTATTATAGTATAAATTTTGTTAAGTATTACCAAAAAATTAATCTCATGTTTCCTTAGGACACAAGTATATATTATTCCGGTTCTAGAATGAATGTTTTTTGTGTTGTTTCATACTCAACCAATAGTTCTATAATATTTGAATCATTTGAAATACCCGATGAATATAAAATGTAAGACTTATATACCTATTTGTGAAAAGATAATACTTTTTAAAGAAAAATTAAGTAGTTTTCATGGATATAGCTAGTATGGTTTTAGAATATTTTGAGTTGAAGACCTTAATTATCATCGAAACACTTATGTACTTAGTTTTGGACAAAGAATCCTTTAGAAATAAAGGTAATCCCTAATGATTTTAGAACTAGTTAAGCTAGAGAGCGTAAACTATTTCAAGAGTAAGCTAGTGGTAAATATACTTCATACATTTATTTTAAGTGTTCATTAAGGAATGTAAAAGTGAAGTATGTTATATGTATGTTTAGAAGATATGAGGTTCTTTGGGCTAGTGTACCGAAGGATATCTTGACCAAGAATTCTGTCATGACCCATCCCCCAGGGCCCATGCCATGACTACGCCAATCCCGCCTTCCATAGGCCAGGGGCTAGTTACTAGCACCAAAATGGAGAAACCTGAAAAGGGGAGGAATTGACTTTAAACCTATACACACACAGATAAAGAACACTGCACACATACACAACACAATGAAAAAGGAGTAATACAACCCCCACTAAAAAACACCATCGAGAGTAAAAGTAAGTACTAAAAGGAAAAGGGGTCGTTATACAAGACCAACTGAAAGAGTAGTGCAACAAAAAGAAAAAAAATCTCCATAGATCATCTGATAAGGATCCTATCTAAAGGGTAAGCACAAGTCATCACTGCAGATCACCACATCAATCGGTCAGCTCTGTGTATCGTCTAACCCTGGCTCTCTAAAGTCCTAGTCAAGTTGTCCATCATTTGCACAAGACACAACAAGGTGTAGGTTCTGAGAACAACGTAAGAACGTTAGGTGGGTATACCCAACTATGATTTTTCTATTAACAATGATCAATATGAGATCTTTCATGATAATAAAATGTCAGATCTTCGGAATATAATGAAGAATGGAAGAAATGAAGGGAGTCCCGAAACCATAGATAAGATCATAATATGTTGGTTATAATTAATTTAATTAAAATACAATAATTACCTTGATGGAATTCTCTCTCTGTTGATGTTTCCAGTCATGATTTGATGTGATCCATCATTGCGTCGTATAATCCAAGTGTAGGATTCCTCTATCAGTGATCCACACGTGCTCCACATATCTCTGGACAATGATGAAGGGATATCCGTGTGCTAGCGTGGAAGAGCATTCGCTTGAGATGTCTGCATTATATTTCCTTGATCCAGTGGAGAAGGATCTCTCTCTCATAGCTTGAGAGTGTTCTTCGAGGAAAATAATTCTCTCTTTGCTTGAGAGATTTCTCTAGATCCATTATGCACCACCCCCAAAATGGATAGGCTAATGAGGATTATATAATTTGGATTTCAATTAAATAGAATAATAAAATGAATTAATTACCCGAAAGAATTTATTTATTTCATTTAATTCTTAGTAATACCCCATGTTTAATAATAAAAGTTGACCATTATTATTACTTTACATGCACCCATTGAATTATGCCTAATATTATTTAATTAAATAAATAGTATTATTTCTCATAAATTCCCTGAAAAAATACACGGCATGTATATTAATATACATGGAGTGTACTTTTGTTTTTCTATTCTCTTTATTTCCTCTACCACATTTATTAGACCTTGAATAATGTCTATTTATTTTTCAAATAAATATCACTGTATTACTCACTAATAAATATATTATTTCACCCAAAATATATTCTCTCGAATAAGTAGTGTCAAAATAAATATGATCAAGAATCTTTGAATAATTATTAAACTACAATTGGGAGTAATATTTATTCAACTTGTTAAATTAATATTTAATTGAGATACTTGGACACACTTAGTGTGTGACTCTTTAGGCCTCTTTCTCAGTAGAATTAAGTGGATCCTGCCTAAAGTCCAAGGTTAGCATCTAGAAACCTGCCAAGGCACCCATAGAGAAAGAAGTTAACACCGCAATGACGTGTCACCTCCTACAAATTCTTACTATGTAATGTAATACCTTTGTCTTGATATCTCGAATCAAGTAGGTTTCATGTTGGTTCCATCAACCCATGTGTTTGATTATTCTTTCTTTGACTTCCCAGAATTGAACTTTCCCATTCCTCACCATGGCCATGGATTTATTTAGGCTATATCAATTCCATTAAAGGGCCTGAAATATCTAATTCCATTATGGAACATAAGGGACAAATCCTTTCTCGCATTATCTATTAATGTAGTATTAATCATGATGCACCCAACATATCCTACTTCAATGTGAACAGTGAGTCATCACATTTTTTTCAATACATCTAAGTGCATGAGTTGTAATACCCATTAATAATAATCTTAAAGTCTAAGGACCAATACACACATCTGTAGATAGGACCATCCAATGACACTATGAAATGTGGATTTCCTACTGGCGGGTCTCGTTCTCATAATATCCTCCTGAATATTACCAATGGTGCACACCATGAGATGGTGACTCAAAGTTTTATGAGTCCTCAACCCTAATGTCATGTATTATTTGTGTCCCTAAAATAACATCATTTATCCATAGAACATATAATCAAGAACAATGTTATGACACTTTTGGGTTCTCATCATAGTAGGGATCCACTATGACCCTTTAATGCAACAACTATCCTTAAGAAATTACCACATGCATTGTCATGTAGAAGAACAATCAAGATGTGATAAGGTATTTATTAATGAATAAAGTACAAATTATTTGGTTCTAGGCCACCAAATATAACAGACTCCCACTTGGACTAGAGCCAACTGCTAACAACCTTTAACCCGCTAGCTCTCACATGATATTCATGCTTCTGGTGAGATAGGCCTTTAGTCATGAGGTCCTCCATGTTCTCTTCTATGGACACTCTGCTCACTGTAAATTCACCCCTTTGATAAAAATCCCTTAATAGGTGATACTTTCGGAGTATGTGCTTTGTCTGTTGATGTGACCTTGGTTCTTTTGAAAGAGCCACCATTGTAGTATTATCACAATATAATGTGATAGGATCTTTACTGATAGGCACCACATCAAGATCTTGGAAAAGGTTCCAAATCCAGATGACTTCCTTAGATGCATCAGAAGCCGCTATATATTTGGACTCCGATGTAGAATTAGAGACAACTGGTAGTTTTGAACTTTTCCAGTTCGCAGCTCCTCCGTTGAGACATAAAATATATCCAGATTGCGACTTCAAATCATTCTGATCTATCTGAAAACCAGAATCATCATACCCTCTGATGACAAGCTCCTAATCTCCTCCATACACCAGGAACATATCCTTAGTTCTTCTCAAATACTTAAGAATAGTCTTAACATCAGTCCAATGCTATTCTCCTAGATCTTCTTGATATCTGCCTACCATGCTCAGTGCATAGGCAACATCAAGCCTGATATATAACATGGAATACATGATGGATCCTATAGTCAAATCATATGTGATCTTACTCATTATATTTTTATCTTTTTGTGTCTGAGGACAAATTTTCTTAGAAATATGTAGGCCATGTGACATTGGAACCAATCCCCTCTTGGATTGTTCCATACTAAATCTCTTTAGTATCTGTTTAATGTATGTACCCTGACATAGTCCAAGAAGCCTCTTGGATATATCATGAATGATCTTGATCCCTATAATGTAGGATGCTTCACTTAAGTCCTTCATGGAGAAACACTTGTTTAACCAGTCCTTAACCGACTGTAATATCGGTACATCGTTTCCAATAAGAAATATGTCTTCAACATATACTACTAGAATAATGACCGCATTCCCATTAAAACACTTATAAACAAATGGACCACATTCGTTCTTAATGAAACCAAATTATTTTATGGCTTTATAAAATCAAATTTTCCATGACCTGGATGATTTCTTTAATCCATAAATGCATTTCTGAAACTTTCAAACCCATTTTCCTTCACTTGGTATCAGAAACCCTTCTGGTTGTTTCATACATACATCTTCCTGAAGGTTACCATTAAAGAATGTTGTTTTGACATCCATCTGCCAAATCTCATAGTCATGGTAAGATGCTATGGAAAGTATGATTCTTATAGATTTAAAAATGGAAACTGGTGATAAGGTTTCATCATAGTCAATTCCTTGACACTGTCTAAATCCTTTGGCCACTAGCCTTGATTTATAGGTGCTAACTTGACCTTCCATGTCCAGTTTTCTCTTGAATACCCATTTTCATCCAATAGGATTTACATCAACTGGCTCATCTAGTAGAACCTAGACTTGGTTCTGATATATAGAATCCATCTCAGAATTCATAGATTCTTTCCATATTTAATCTTCTGAGATTTCTACTAATTCCTTATAGGAGAGAGGTTTTTTGTTGTCCAACAATAATGATTCACCATTCTCATTGACTAGGAAACCAAATCTATCTGGTTCCCTTACCTCTCTTGAGCTCCTACGCAGTACTTGTGTTTTTAGAACCTCTTCCACAAGGACCTGTGGAACTTTTTCCTGTACCAAATCATGTGTATCTTGAGCATCAAATTCATTGAAGTCGATCTTTATCCCACAATCCTTTTTGAGTATGTTCTCCCTCTCAAGAAAGATGGCTTGTCTGGTGACAATCACTTTCTTTTCTGAAGGGTTATATAGGTAATATCCTTTCATTTCCTTGGGATATCTTATAAAGATACACTTCATGCCCCGAGGTGCTATTTTGTTGCCTGAGAAGGCCTTAACAAATGCCTCTTATCCCCATACATGTGTGTGCGTCAAAATGGGTTTCTTTACATTATATAACTCATAGGGAATTCCATTTTCCACCTTAGTTGGTACTTGGTTTAATGTGTATGCTGCAATTTGTAATACATATCCCCAAAAGGATAATGAAAGATCTGAATGAATCATCATCGACCTCACCATGTCCAACAAGGTGTGGTTCCTCATTTCACTAACACCATTACACTATGGTGTATAAGGAGGAGTAAACTAAGATAGAATCCCAGACTCCTGTAGAATATTGATGAACTCTTGGTTCAGATATTCTCCACCTTAACCCAATCGAATCTTCTTTTATCTTCTTACCAAGATGATTCTCTACTTAATTCTTGAATTCCTTAAATTTATCTAAGGCTTCTAACTTATACCTCATTAATTAGACATATCCATATCTACTCAAATCATCAATAAAAGTAATGAAGTAAGAATATTTAACTCTAGCTTCTATTGGGAATGGTCTACACACATCTGTGTGCACCAATCCTAGAAGCTCTATGGCCCTTTCACCCTGTCCACCGAAAGGAGGCTTTGTCATTTTACCATGTAAAAAATTGTGACATCTATCAAGTGGTTTTAGCTCAGTAGAGTTTAAATAGCCATCTTGGCAGAGCCTTATTAAGCACTTCTCATTTACATGATCAAGACAGTGATGCCACAACTGGGTGATGTATGAGTCGTGTCAGTTTGTTTCATTATCGACCGTCAACACTTGGTTTTCGTAATTTAATATATACAAACCATTATTCAAATGTGCCATACCATAACATACATTGTTATTATAAAAAAATCATCCCTTATTTCCAAACTTGAAAATAAATCCATCTATATCTAAACATGATACATAAATTATTTTTATGGTAACACTAGGCACATAATAACAGTTATGTAAAACCAAAATCATCCCAGTTGGCAATGAGAGGTAGTAATCACCAATGGATAACACAACCAGCCTTGCACCATTGGCATCTCGAAGATCCACCTCTCCTCGGGCAATATTTCTAAATCTACTCGGTTCCTAAATTTGAATAAATATATGAGCCTCAAAAGCTATATCTAATACCCAATGTGTAGAAATGGAAAGATTACACTCGATAACGAATGAACCTTTAGCATCCCCATGCTTCTGGATGCAGTTCCTCTTCCAGTGGCCTTGCTTGACACATGAAAAACATACCACCTCCCATTCCTTGAGTAATGAACTAAACCCAGTTAAACAGAGTCAATGTATTATTACATAACATTGGCATGATCACAAGGGATCATTTCTTGAAGGACCTATCAATTTAGTATCCTTGGAAGTAATAGATACATACATAAGTTTTACATTACAATATGAAGTAAAAAACATTGTGTCTACTTTTAACACACTCATATCCCATATACTATCTATGTAGATCAATCATAATATACTTCTTCACATACTAAGAAAAATAAAACACAAGAAAGGGGGAGCTCGGATTCTCAGTAAAGATAACAATATAGCATAAACTAATATAAGAAAACATAAACATTTAAGGCAATGTATAGGACAAAAAAATCCTTTTAAACTTAAACTTCAGTATAACATGGAAAAGATAAATCAAATAATTCCATTTACTTATTCACATGGATATTCTAATAGTCGAATAATCACATGTAATATCAATATATAATTTCATAATTATGGAATGCATAATTTCGGACAACATAACCACATAGTCAAGGCATCATGCTAAGACTACAAATAAAAATTTTGTCAAGGCCTTGTGCCAAGACACTAGTTTGTCTCATAAGACCTACCAATGCATCGAGGAGCTATAGAGGGATCAACCCGTCACTTACTAAGTCCAATTCATTACTCATATGAAAATCTTGAAATATAATCTAAAAATTCGTATTAAAACTAGCTTACGAAATGTCAATACATAACCATAAACTAAGAATGGTATAAAAATAACACATCCATAGTCAAACATAACTCATTCAATAAAATATGGAATATTTTATAAAAATAAATCAACCTCAATCAAGAATAATGAAGAATATTGACATAGATAAAAATAATTAGTAAAACTATTTGAGAGAAATATCCCCTTTTTCTTGAAAATATTTAAAATTTGCACTATTTAACAAGAAGTTGTTTCAAAGAGATTTTTTAATCAAAGTGTCCCATAACACTTTAAAAATTATAAAATTAATTATAATTTTAAAAAATTCATCTCCATATAAATAAATCCTTAAAATAATTTTTAAAACATGAACATTAATGAAAAATAATTATAAGAATAAATCTTTAAAACATTTAAAACGATATTTTAGTTAGAGTTCATAATCAAATGAGTGAAGTTTGAATACAAATAATCGAGGAATAAATTCAATAAAAACTTTATAATATCATGGTAATAAAGGGATTCATGATATATTATGTCAAAGGAGAGTATATACACAATATAAAAGTGAATTGGTGCATAACAACAAAGAAGTCTCAATGGAATGTAAATTGAGATGAAATTTCTTATAAAGACTGTATCCTTATATTAAGGATATATAAATGAAATAATTATGTGTGAAAAATATAAATACACTCAATATGATTGGATATTAAGTGTAAATTAATCATAGTACACTCACACATATTCTTCTAAAAACAACACTAATGACTTAGATGTTTATCTCAGTGAATGGAAATTGAGTTAAGATTGCTCTTATCAAGTTCATATCAATGACTTGAGAATTTATCAATGGAGTGATTATGTGTATCAAAAGTATATCCACACAAAGGTAGGTTTAAATTACTACATAAATATATAAATATAGATTACACACATAATCTTGGAGTAAAATAATCAATGAAGTATGGGTAAAACCCAATGAGTGGAAATTGAAATTTGAAATTCCCTTACCGATTTGGTAACTTACGAAACATACACCCCATGAAATAAGGATCATAAAATGAAGATGTAAATACCCATAAATTAAAGTGTATTACACAAATAATACATTAATGGGAAGTACATACACCACACAAAAGGAAATAGTGGCAAATATAGCATGAATCTCACAGGATTAAAAAGTGAGATGAAAACCACTTACCTTTTACTTTTCCTTAGTTGAGGGTATGTTAACCTCCTGTATAATGTTTAAATAATTTTAATTAAATTATAAAATAACCACATACATATATATGATATCATATATGATCCTTTAATACTTCTTTGTTAATAATATTTCAGTAGTATCATTGTTTTGGGTGTTAACTGATTCATTTTCCTTTATATGTTTTGTTACGTAAGTCATGTTTGTTATGGATAAGATGGATTTGATTCATATAAATAATGATATTAAGTTCTTAAAAATTATTTTTAATCATCAAATAAAAATTATTCTTTAATGGTTATGATGGGGAACATAATCTCATCGTGTCGTGGAGACGGTAAGCCATACATACGCATGAGCAAAAATATCATCCTATTTGTGGTGAAATTGTATGTAATTGGATTGTAAATTATATAAACCAAATCATTAAAATTTTATATTTATTATTTAAATCAATTATACTCATTATTATACCGATAAAAATAATTATGTTTTGAATAACAAACTACACCACGACGTGGAGACGGTAATCCGTACATACACACGTATGGTGACTTTGTCATTCATAGCATGGATAGAATAATGAATATGGTTGCACCATATTTATAATAAATTATCAGTATGTATAAGTTACTGGATTTATTATTTAATTATGGAAACAAAAAAGAAAGAGGAAGTGGAAGAAGAAAAGAACTTTGGAAGAGGTGATGAAGTAATTACCTCTTCTTCGGGTGTTTCCTTTTTATTTGAACAAAAGGGATCCTTAGGTTGGATTTTTTATCAATGTAAGGCCTCTAGGTTCAAGTGAGGGTAGTTTGGAGGATATTTGAGCAGGTTTTGGCCGAACCAAATGGCTTTGAAGGTGTGAATTTGAGAGATGGGGAAGTACCCTTTTATAAGAGAGGTGAGGGGCACTTTTGAAAAAACTTGAAATATTATTTTATTATAAAATCATTTTCGATTTATAATGGATCCAAATGGATTTATTTCAAGGATAAAGTGGGAATAGGTCTAAAAACTCTCAACAAATAGGTTTTAGACAAGTTTAGGTCACCATATTAAACTTATCTTTTATATTTAACTCTTAGTTAAATTGTTTAACTTTTACCATGTCTTCTTGTATTCTTACACTACATGGTTAATAAACTTACTATAAAATTCCAAGAGAACCTAAAGTGGTTCATTAATGACATATATAACATTATTTAATCCCTTTGTCTGAACCTTATATTTTTAGGAATATTATATCATTTAATAAAATAGTATTTGTTTTAAAAACACATTTATGTCAATTTTGACACTATTTAGTATTTTTTTGAAAGTCACAACAACATGATAAATTAGAAAATAATTCATTAAATCAACCCTAAAATTTCATATTAACCTAGAAATTTTTTATAATGTCTCAGAAATCTCAATTTACATTTATTTTAATATTTATAATATTAATTATTTTAATCTTTTATTAATATGGTAATTACTACATCATCATTGTGTCATAAATAAATTTAATTATTTAATGTCTAAAAATTATAAATAAAATACCATGATGTAGGAAATATTTTTATATTTCAAATTAATATTTATAGTCTAATTTATATTATGTATAAATTTATATTAAAAATGGTTTAGTTATTGAAATTTGAATTTAACACTTTTAACTCCTCTTTAAATAAAATATAATAAATGTACTTATCTAATCCAAGTGAGAAAAAATAATCATATTTCTTTCCTATGGTTGATTTTGGTCGAAATACACTTATCCAATAGAATTAAGACATGTGTTGGGGTAATTATAATATCATTTTTACCTTTAATTACTCTATTTACTTTTAACTCTGGTAAATAAAATCCAAAAGTTACTATTCACCAAAAATTATTTTCATCCTATTGAACCACATTTTACTTAATGATGTCAACTGTGTCTCTCGGATTTTTGAAATTCAATTCAAAAAAATAGTAAAATTACGTTTTATGCAAATTTGCAAATGTGCCTAGAAGGTGGGTAAAAGGCGGTAAAAAGTTCAATAAAATTTTATATATCTAATCTTATTATAAAATTAATTCAATGAATTAAATTGTAATAATATAGGTATTATGTATCTATTTTGACTTTAAAATAAATTTAAATAAAAATAATATTTATTTAAATAAAAAGTCGGTTTTAAACAATAACAGAGTGTTTTACACTATTTATCAAAAATTGAATATTTTCAGAAAAATACCAACAATTCACCGAAAGATAGTTTTGATATTTCAAATTAAAAAATGATGTCTATTTTACAAAATTCAAAACATAGAAGTTTTATTAATTAATTTAAAAATAATTCTCATTGTCAAAACCATAAAGTGGGTTTTTGAGAAGTAAAAACTATCAAAAGATTGATATGTGTTTATGTCCAATTTAAATGTAAAATTAATTCCAATGACCAAAATTGGATTAAATGATAAAAATATAATCTAATTATACTTCAAAACCATTCAAATTTATAATTTAACACTGTAAATTATTTTGATTCAAAAAGTTGTTTTCAGTTAAAATTTAGTATTTTTCACTATTCATCAAAATATGAAAGTAACCAGAAAAGCACTGAAAATTTATCCGAACTAAATTTTTATGTCCCACTTCTAAAGAAGAAGTTTATTTTTTCAAATTGAATATATAAAAGTGTCAAATATTGGATTTAAAAAGGGTTCTCCATTAAAAGGCAGTAAAATTGTAATTTTTGAAAAATACTTCTTTTATCTAAAAAATTGAATTTATTCTTATATTATGTCTAAGAAACACATAATATAGATGTTAAAATTATATGGAGTATATAAAATTCAAAAATTCAGTTCATACTATTCATAACCGTTTTTTGAATGGCTAGTTTGGTAAGTTGTGGTGCGCTCGAACTCAGTGTTGCGTGTAGCGCAAGCTATTGAATTACATTAAAGAAAATAAATTTCTATGAAATCTTGGGGTGTTACATTATTCCCCCATTTTGGAAATTGTGTCCTCGCAATTTTAAAATTGGGCTTGGAATCTTTATTGAAAGTCCCATATCGGAAAAAGAGTCAATAAAACTATCACTTTAAAAGAAAGAAAGAGAAGTACAAAGGTCACCTGAGATTACATATACTAGGATTACATGTAGGAAAAATGGATATGGAAGATAAACTAAGTGTCAAGTTCTGATGGAGAGAGATAGAAAACATGATCAGGATAAAGTTAACAACAAGAAAACCACAAACTTGTGATGGGTTAAATAGTCATTGGTTTCCCAGTTGGAAAAGTAAACGAACAACATTTTTTTTGAGTTCTATTTCATAAAGTTGAGGAATTTATTTATGAGATTGACTAAGAACATGAAGAGATATTATTACTTTTCAAGTAGAGTTTCATACTTTAATTTTTTTTTACCATTAACTCATTTTTTCTCCAAACTATGAGTATTCAAGATGAATTGGTCACACCTGAAGCTCTAGAATAAACTTCTATAGAGTCACATAATCCAAAAAATATGAACTATATATTTTCCTTATCTTTAGAGATTAACCAAAAACCAAATAGTTAGTAAAAGATCAGATGATCCCCAAAATGTGTAATCCTGTATAGAAAGAAATACTAATCTTAATTTCCAAAATTAGACAAACAATACCCAAAGTTCAACAAAGACCATTCAATAAACAATTATCCTTAAAATTCTTCAAAATAATCCAAACTAAGTTTGAAACCCAAAAGTCAGAAGGATTTGATCACATAGTCTTCCATGATAAATCTTAACATTTATCTCCAAATAACATCGACTACTCTTAAAGTCACATACTTAAAAATAATTAACCTAATCACATATTCTCTATGATAGGTTAATCATTTACATAAATAACCTAAATCACTATAAGTCCACAATAAAAACATAAATTCTTCCAAAATAAAAAATCCACCATTACTCCTCAAATGAAATCCCATAGTATTCTATTTTCCTTTGGCATATAGTGTTCCCAAAAGAACAAACATCTTCCAAAATAAAATTTATCACTTAATCACAAAATCATTTTCATATAATAAGGATATCCATTTGATAAATCATAAGTTCCCAAAATAAACATATTCTTGATCCATAAAATCATTTGACTTAAAATAATTAGTCATACTAACCATGGACTTCATGTAGTCTAGTGGTAGGTGATAAACCACAGTCGCACTTTGGTTGTGGCTTTGATTCCTGCAGCTTTGTCTGACGCGGCGGGTTGTCACACAGTCTGTTTGTTGTCCTTTTTCAAAAACTATATAATTTTATAACATTCCAAAAGAATGAGATAAATTCCTCAAAAATAACCATAATATATTTTAACCACAAATGTTATTTCATACCTTGCATTTTCATCCAAAAAGTAATAACCTGTAATTGTCTCAAATTCAAGGATCATATATGTCACGACCCGTCCTCGGGGCCCGTTCCGTGACTACCCCAAGCCCGCCTTCCATAGGCCAGGGGCTGGCAACTAGCACCAAGGCGTAAATCCCGGTAAAGGGAAGGCATTGCCTTTGTAAAGTAAACAAGCACCACAGAGTAAGCAAGCGGAAAAAGTAAACACTAAGTAAAAACTGGTACAACAGTAAGTGCGGAAAGTAAGTGGGCCATAATACAAACCCAAACTGAAAGTAAAGTACAACTCGAAAGGGGAAAACAGCAACTGAAAAGTAAAAGCCGCAACGTCAATCCGTCCACTGGAAGTCCCACCTGAAAGGTGAGTACAGATAGCCTCCACAGCTCCTCGGCCCAGCCGTTCGCTCCGTGTACGTCCAACCCAGTGGTCCACCTCCAGGTACCGCCCTGCTCCGCAAGCCTCCACCACGATCAGCGTTGTCCGTCATCTGCAACCAACACAACGTAGTGTGGGCATAGCCCGTGCAGGGGTGAGTATAAGCTACTCAGTAGGGACCCCGAGACCCCTGAAGGTCTCCCAGAATCCAAAAAGGATAAACCAGAAAGGAAAGATACAATCATGAAGTAACATCCGACACGGCTTAGGTATATGCCCATACATATACCTAAGTCATCAATTCCCGTTTGGCTCCAACATCCAAGACCAAGCACAACCCAGTCCACACAGGAAAGCAAAACGTAAATCCACACAGGATAGCACAACACAATCCACAAAGGAAAGTAAAACTTAATCCACATAGGATAGTACAACACAATCCACAAAGGAAAACAAAACAGGATTCAGCTCACACAGGTATACTTCTTCGAATGACGATAGAGATGATCACTGATCCATCTAAGTCGTCAGACCCACAAAGGATCGATAGGTACTAACCCCCGCAATGACCCACAAAGGATCTGACCCACAAAGGATCGATAGGTAACTAACCCCCGCAAAGACCCACACAGGATCGGGCGCACACAGGACCTGTTGGCGCTGGCCCACACAGGACCACTGAGCACTGACCCACACAGGATTGGACCCACACAGGATCGGTAGCACTGACCCACAAAGGATCGCTGAGTGCTATAGTCGTCGTTGTCGAATCCACTGAGGATCTCTGCATAGTCTTCGTCGTCACAATAGCAGTCGCAGCCAGCTCTAGGGTTCCCGCACACAGCAAGCTCGTTCGGGAGGGTCCGCTCCACAAGCCGAGAGGCCGATACATCAACTGAAACATAGTCCAGATTTGATGTATCCAAAAGTTACGTATCGTCAACAGGAACTCAACGTCGCAGACGGCACGTCAATCAGACACCCGGTCTGAGAGTTATTGGCTTTTTCGTCCCAGGGGCCCGGTTGATTTTTAAGGCAAAACCAACCCAACCGTACTCCACCTGTGTCCAAACCTCGGGCGGAGTATGCCAAAAGATCCGTCTCACTTAGAGGAAATCAACAAAGTTGACGGCACATCAATCGGATGTCTGAAGCTCAAGATATGAGCGTTTCCGCTCCGAGGGCCTGGTTGGTTACGTATACGAACCAACCCGGACGAACCCAAATTATTCCAAAACCTTGAGTGTGATATACCAAAACGACCGTCTCGATCCAAGTATTGCATTTCCACTGACGGCGCGTTGTTCGGAGGCTCGTAGCTCATGTTATGAGCAAAAGACCGAAAAGGTCCAGAAACGGGGGGTCTGGGCCCGGACCGACCTGGCCCGACCCCCCCTGGGTCGGCCCGACCCGGGTCGACCTGACTCGGGTCTGGTCCGACCCGGCCCGGCCAGGGCGGCCCGGCCCGGCCTGGGCGCGACCCGGCCGGCGGGTTGGCCCGGCTCGGCTCGGCCGAGCGGCCGAGCAAGGGACCGCGGGGCGCGCTGCCCCTGCGGGATGAGGTGCCGCGGCCCTGTGTGGGGCCGCGCTTGGTCAGCAGACGCAGCTTTTCCACGTCCCGTGTAGCACCGGACCCACACGGTCGCGGGTCTGGTCGGCCGCCACCGCTGCGGCTTCAGTCGCGGCGGCTCCATCCGGCGGCGCGCCGGGGCGCCACCGCCGCCAGTGGATTACACGGGCCACCGGAGTCGCTCTGGTGGTCCGATTCCACTTCCTTCTGTGTCGTAGCTCCTCCCGGGTCCCATTCTTCACTGCCAGGCCCTCAAATATCCATTGCGGCCCCGTTTTTCATCGTCCGCCGTTTCTCGCACAAAGAACGAAAAAGTGCGGTGGGTTCGGACTTGTTCGTTAGTCCGCACCCACCGCGTTAGCGGTTTTAAAATACTCTCCCAACAATCATAAATCAACCGGGAAAACAAATCACAAAGATTTAAAGAATCAAACCCCTACCTCGTCGAAGTCGTCGAACGTGCGTTCTTCGCGGAATTGATCGTCGCGGAAGAAGAGGATTGCCGCGTCGCAAAAGGGCGTCGCGTCGTCGCGGTATACGACGTTGCGTCGACGAACTCAACAGATGATCGAAGATTTGTCACGGATGAAGGAACATCGCAGAAGAACGTCGCGGGAGAAGAATCGTCGGCGTCGCGGTACTTGGCGTCGCGTCGTCGATCTCTAAGGGCTCGGCTTTCTTCGTCGCCCTTCGTTGGAGGCCGGCGTTCTTCGCGTTCTTCGTGTTCTTCGCGTTCTTCGCATTCTTCGCGAAGAAGGATGAAGGACTTAAGGGTTCTGTCAAATCCTCTCAACGAACAACACTCAAGAAGAATAATATTGGTCTTATTTTATTACATGCCAACAAACGAAAAACAAACTAAGTAACGACCCATTAATTCATAGAATTAATTTCAACGAATAAACTGCCCAATTAATAGGAGCGTTTAATTGTTTAAGAAAATGCCCCAGTTTACTTTTATTTAAAAAGGGTTTCCGTGGGTGCGTTACTTAGCGGAAAAGAAATGGTGGGGCTCGTGCGGGCCCCACCTCACAAATAACCTACCAAGAGGGTATGATATTTTAGGTTCCACCCTATCTCCTTCAACTCAGCCTAAGCAGCTTAAAGTGGCTTTTAAGCGGCTTTAAGTGAAATAAAATAAATTTTGTCGTACCACGTTATTTTATTTCTTAACTTAAGCCCAAAAATTAAAAACCACACCCGAGCAAACACAACTCCGGAAGAGGCATTTCTAAGCAATTACCGGCGCTGAGAATCCATCGGTGCCCTCAGAATTCGATTCCGAGCACCGGTTTAAAAGTTATAAAAACCCGCTCGTTCGTTCACTGAACGTACCCGAGCCAAACTTCGGAAAATGATTCTGCGCACACCAGGCCTCAGAATCAGGTGCCGTCAGAAACTGCGTTCTTGTAAAATTACAAAGAAAATTAAGAACAAAAAAAATTCCTTGAAATTTACGGTTCTTTACATCACTCCCAAGTGCTCTCCTGGAGGTTCCCGTGCTGCCATCTGATGCGCAATAGAGGAATCGACCGTCCACGTAGGACCCGCTCCTGTCGATCCTTGATCTCCACTGGGACCTCCGCAAAAGTCGTCCCATAATCAACGTCTAGCTTCCCATGGTCAATGATGTGCGTCGGGTCATGCACGTATCTCCTCAGTTGAGATACGTGGAAGACGTCGTGCACCCGGTGCAACTGAGGTGGTAGAGCGAGGCGATAAGACACCTCGCTGATCCTGCTGAGGACCTGTAAAGGTCCGATGAATCGTGGAGACAACTTTCCACCTCAGCCAAATCTTTGTAATCCATGTCGTGGTGAGACACGCTAGAAGACGTGGTCACCATCCTCGAACTCTAGTGGCCTCCGTCTCCTGTCAGCGTAAGACTTCTGCCGGCTCTGAGCTATCCTCATCCGCTCCTGGATGACCTGGACCTTCTCTGTCGTGGCCCAGACCATCTCTGGTCCCACAAGTGCTGACTCCCCAGGGTCTGTCCAACACAAAGGAGATCTGCAAGGTCTTCCGTACAACGCCTCATAGGGTGCCATCCTGATGGTGGAGTGGTAGCTGTTTTTGTATGCGAACTCCACTAAGGGTAGGTGGTCCTCCCATCTGCGACCAAAGTCGAGGACACATGCGCGGAGCATGTCCTCGAGAGTCTGAATGGTCCTCTCTGTCTGACCATCCGTCTGAGGGTGAAAGGCTGTGCTCAGACATAGCTGCATCCCAAACACCTCTTGCAACCCCTTCCAAAGCCGATAAGTAAAACGAGCATATCGATCGGAGACGATAGATGATGGCACACCGTGAAGCCGTACAATCTCCTGAATGTAAAGTCGTCCCAAGCTCTCCACTGAGCCCTGCTCTCTGATGGGTAAGAAGTGAGCCGACTTGGTGAGTCGGTCGACAATCACCCAGATGGAGTCGTGACCTCTGGAAGTGCGTGGAAGTCCAGTCACGAAGTCCATAGATATACCATCCCACTTCCACTCCGGGACCTCTAAGGGATGTACCAAGCCTGCTGGTACCTGGTGCTCTGCCTTCACCTGCTGGCAGGTGAGGCATCGAGAAACGAACTCTGCCACAACCTTCTTCATGCCCGGCCACCAGTGCTGTCGTCTAAGGTCCCGGTACATCTTCGCCACTCCAGGATGTACCGCCAAAGGAGAAGTGTGAAACTCTCTCAGCACCTCCTCTCATAAAGTGACTGGTACCAAGGTAAGTCCTCTGAAAAGGATGTCGTGTTCTTCTCCAAAGGAGAAGCCATCAGGTGCCTGTCCTGAGGATAACTGTGCACGCCGCGTCTCACAGTCGGCGTCCCCACGCTGTGCCTCTCTGACCCGCTGCAGTAGTGGAGGAGTGACTGTGAGAGACTGAAGGAAGGCTGCTCTATCTCTATTCACAAAGGATATCTGCAAAGCGACTAGCTGCTCTGTCACCTCCTCAAGTAGCTGAATGCTCGTCCTCCTGTTGAGAGCATCGGCTACCATGTTCCCCTTCCCAGGAGTATAGACTATCTCAAAGTCATAGTCCTGGAGGAACTCGAGCCATCACCGCTGTCTCAGGTTCAGGTCCTTCTGCGAGAAGATGTACCTGAGACTCTGATGGTCAAAAAAGACTGTAAAGCGCTCTCCCATCAGATAGTGTCGTCATGTCTTCAGGGCGAAGACTACTGCTGATAACTCCAAGTCATGGGTAGTGTAGTTCTTCTCATGCGGCCTCAACTGACGTGATCCATAGGCGATCAATGCCCGCTCCTGCATCAGGAAACATCCAAGTCCGGTACCTGATGCATCGCAGTAGACTACATACCCTACTCCCTCCTCAGGAAACCTCAAGATAGGGGCGCTAGTCAATCTCTGTCTCAGCTCCTGGAAGCTCTGCTGACATCTGTCTAACCACACAAAGGGTTTCCCCTTCTTTGTCAAAGCTGAGAGTGGTGTCGCAACTCTAGAGAAGTCTCACACAAATCTCTGATAGTATCCAGCTAGTCCCAAGAAACTCCACACCTCCATCACGCTCTTGGGTGTCTCCCAAGCTAGCACTGCCTCGATCTTTGCGGGATCCACTGCAACTCCCGCCTTAGAGATGACGTGTCCCAAGAAGTGGACCTCATGTATCCAGAACTGACACTTCGAGATCTTTCCATAAATCTGGTGCTCTCGGAGTGTGTCTATTACAACCCGTAAGTGGTAGGCGTGCTCCTCCTCAGTCGTCGAGTAAATCAAAATGTCATCGATGAAGACTACGACAAATCAATTGAGGTATGGCTGAAAGATCCTGTTCATGAGGCCCATGAACACCGCTGGAGCATTGGTTACACCGAAAGGCATAACCAAGAACTCATAGTGGCCATACCGACACCTGAAGTCTGTCTTCTGCACGTCCTCGTCTCGAACTCTGAGCTGATGATAGCCTGACCTGAGGTCTATCTTCGAGAACCACCGTGCTCCCTTGAGCTGATCGAAGAGGTCATCAATCCTCAGTAGCGGATACTTGTTCCTCACTGTCACCTGGTTCAGGCGACGATAGTCAACACAAAGTCGCAAGCTCCCGTCCGCCTTCTTGGCTAACAATATTAGGGAAGCCCAGGGTGAAACACTGGGTCGGATGAATCCCTTGCCCTGCAAGTCCTCCAACTGTACCCGTAGCTCTCGAAGCTCAGCGAGGGCCATCCGATATGCTGGAGTCGATATCGGGGCTATCCCGGGGTACAGGTCGATATGAAAGTCTACCTCTCTATGAGGAGGTAGCCCTGGAACGTTGTCGGGAAAGACGTCCGCGTACTGATCCACCACTGCAGCAAGGGTGGAATAGACACAGATCGTACCTCGAATCATCTCGGGCGCACCGTGGTCGTAGGCCTCCGCTGCTTGGAGCTGTGCCTGTCTCTTCCCTCCAGCTCCCTATGGCCGGGGTGGACCTCCTGGTGGTGGTGGTGGTAGATCCTCAAAGCGTCGCCCACCACCTGCTGCTCGGCCAGCTCCTCTGCCTCATCCGCCTCCTCCCTGCGGACCGTCACGGTCGACCCTCTGCCTCTGCCTGGGTGGCCCCTCAACTATCTGCTGCTCCTCGGCACGGTGGGTCGGGTAGTCACGAGCCATGTGGCCCTGCCCGTCGCATGTGTAGTACTGCCTGCCTCTCAAAAGACTGGCTCCACGTTGTGTGCCCCGCACTGCTGAGCCAGTGTCCTGAGGTCATCTGCGTGAGGGTCTGGTCTTCCTGGACCCCTGAGTCATCCGTCGACTGCCTGCTGTGGAAGACTCTGCTACGTGCCGCCCCGCGGTAGGTCTCGCCGTAGGATAAGTCTCAGCAAGAATGCTCTCGATCAAAAGGGCTCGCTCCAGTACTCCTGCCTGAGTCGGAATGCTGAGGGAGATCAGAGATGCCCTGATCTAGTGTCTCAATCCCTGCTCAAAGGTCCGGGCCCAGAATAATGGGTCCCGTACCATGTCTGTTGAGTAGCGCGAGAGATTGGTAAATCTCGCCGAGTACTGGACGATCGTCATGCTGCCTTGCCGCAGCTGAAGAAGCTCCTGGATGCGCACCGCACGGAGGGTGGTCGGGAAGAACTCTGAGCGGAAGAGGCCCTTAAAGTATGTCCAGAGAATATATGCCTCATCGTGCACCTGGAGCATCAAGCTCCACCATCGGCCCGCTGCCGCATGCAGTAGGCTCGCTGCGAGGATCACCATGAGGTCTACTGGTGTCCTCACTAGCCTGAAAACTCGTACCACTGCCTCCAGCCAGTCCTTGGCTGCCTGGGGGTCCATCTTCCCACGGAACCTGGGTGTTCACTGGCACTAGAACTCATGCAGTGCACTAAGGCGATGTGCATCATCAGCGGCTGGGGCTGGAAGCATCGGTGGCTCGGCGGGTAGAGGTACCGTCGGCGCCTCTGCTGTCAAAGGGCCCTGCACCGAGGCCTCATCGCTTGGCGGGCTGTCGTCACGTACAACTCTCATAACCCTAGCTGACTACCGTCGTGGGGCCATCCTGAAAAGAAACAGGTGCGCCACGATCAGGAAAGTATACCTGGTGAGCTGATACAAAGTAATCACAAAGAAAACTTGAAACATACATGCAATCAATGATTTCGTGCATTAAGTCGGAAATCAGAAGTCAGGGTCCTGGTGTACGGATACGTCGGCCGCCGCACCAACACTGGGCTCCCTAGACTGATAACCACACCCAATACGCTAAACACTATTACTTCACATAGAATAAAGATCAGAGTCTGCGGTAGAACCGACCACCTCTGATACCAATTTGTCACGACCCGTCCTCGGGGCCCGTGCCGTGACTACCCCAAGCCCGCCTTCCATAGGCCATGGGTTGGCGACTAGCACCAAGGCGTAAATCCCGGTAAAGGGAAGGCATTGCCTTTGTAAAGTAAACAAGCACCACAGAGTAAGCAAGCGGAAAAAGTAAACACTAAGTAAAAACTGGTACAATAGTAAGTGCAGAAAGTAAGTGGGCCAGAATACAAACCCAAACTGAAAGTAAAGTACAAGTCGAAAGGGGAAAACTGCAACTGAAAAGTAAAAGCCACAACGTCGAGCCGTCCACTGGAAGTCCCACATGAAGGGTGAGTACAGATAGCCTCCACAGCTCCTCGGCTCAGCTGTCCGCTCCGTGTACGTCCAACCCAGTGGTCCACCTCTAGGTACCGTCCTGCTCCGCAAGCCTCCACCACAATCAGCGCTGTCCATCGTCTGCAACCAACACAACGTAGTGCAGGCATACCCCGTGCAGGGGTGAGTATAAGCTACTCATTAGGGACCCCGAGACCCCCGAAGGTCTCCCAGAATCCACAAAGGATAAACCACAAAGGAAAGATACAATCACGAAGTAACATCCGACACGGCTTAGGTATATGCCCATACATATACCTAAGTCATCAATTCTCGTTTAGCTCCAACATCCGAGCCCAAGCACAACCCAGTCCACACAGTAAAGCAAAACGTAAATCCACACAGGATAGAACAACACAATCCACAAAGGAATGTAAAACGTAATCCACATAGGATAGTACAACACAAACCACAAAGGAAAGCAAAACAGGATTCAGCTGACACAGGTATACTTCTTCAAATGACGATAGAGATGATCACTGATCCATCTAAGTCGTCGGACCCACAAAGGATCGATAGGTACTAACCCCCGCAATGACCCACAAAGGATCTGACCCACAAAGGATCGATAGGTAACTAACCCCCGCAAAGACCCACACAGGATCGGGCCCACACAGGACCTGTAGGCGCTGGCCCACACAGGACCACTGAGCGCTAACCCACACAGGATCAGACTCACACAGGATCAGTAGCACTGACCCACAAAGGATCGCTAAGTGTTGTAGTCGTCGCCGTCGAATCCACTGAGGATCTCTGCACAGCCGTCGTCGTCACAGTAGCAGTCGCCGCCAGCTCTAGGGTTCCCACACACAGCAAGCTCGTTCGGGAGGGTCCGCTCCATGAGCCGAGAGGCCGATACATCAACTAACACATAGTCCAGAGTTGATGTATCCAAAAGTTCTGTATCGTCAACAGGAACTCAACGTCGTAGATGGCGTGTCAATCGGACGCCTGGTCTGAGAGTTATTGGCTTTTCCGTCCCAGGGGCCCGGTTGGTTTTTAAGGAAAAACCAACCCGACCATACTCCACTTGCGTCCAAACCTGGGGTGGAGTATGCCAAAAGATCAGTCTCACTTAGAGTAAATCAACAAAGTTGACGGCACGTCAATCGGACGTCCTAAGCTCAAGATATGAGCGTTTCCGCTCCGAGGGCCCGGTTGGTTACGTATACGAACCAACCCGGCCGAACCCAAAGTATTCCGAAACCTTGAGTGTGATATAACGAAACGACCTTCTCGATCCAAGGATCACATTGCCGCTAACGGCGCGTCGTTCGGAGGCCCGTAGCTCAAGTTATGAGCAAAAAACTGAAAAGGTCCGGAAACGGGGGGTCTGGGCCCAGACCGACCCGGCCCGACCCCCCCCCCCCCTCTGGGTCGGCCCGACCCGGGTCCACCCGACTCGGGTCCGGTCCGACCCGGTTGGGCGCGACCCGGCCCGGCCTGGGCGCGACCCGGCCGGCGGGTCGGCGGGGCGCGCTGCCCCCGCGGGATGAGGTGCCGCGGCCCCGCGTGGGGCCGCGCTTGGTCAGCGGATGCGGCTTTGCCGCGTCCCATGTGTCACCGGACCCACGCGGTCGCGGGTCTATTCGGCCACCGTCGCCGCGGCTTCAGCCACAGCGGCTCCATCCGGCGGCGCGTCGGGGCGCCGGCGACCCGCGCCGCCGGTGGATTCCGCCGGCCACCGGAGTTGCTCCGGTGGTCCGATTCCACTTCTGCCTGCGCCGTAGCTCCTCCCGGGTCCCATTATTCACTGCCAGGATCTCAAATTGCCATTTCAGCCCCGTTTGTCATCGTCCTCTGTTTCGCGCACCAAGAACGAAAAAGTGTGGTGGGTTCGAACTTGTTCGTTAGTCCGCACCCACCGCGTCAGTGGTTTTAAAATATTCTCCCAACAATCATAAATCAACCGGGAAAACAAATCACAAAGATTTAAAGAATCAAACCGCTACCTCGTCGAAGTCGTCGAACGTGCATTCTTCGCAGAATTGATCATCGCGGAAGAAGAGGATCGTCGCATCGCGGAAGGGCGTCGCGTCGTCGCGGTATACGGCGTTGCGTCGACGAACTCAACAGATGATTGAAGATTTGTCGCGGATGAAGGAACGTCGCGGGAGAAGAATCGTCGGCATCGCGGTACTTGGCGTCGCGTCGTCGATCTCCGAGGGCTCGGCGTTCTTCGTCTCCCTTCATTAGAGGCCGACGTTCTTCACGTTCTTCACGTTCTTCACGAAGGAGGATGAAGGACTTAAGGGTTCTGTCAAATCCTCTCAACGAACAACACTCAAGAAGAATAATGTTGGTCTTATTTTATTACATGCCAACAAATGAAAAACAAACTAAGTAACGACCCATTAATTCATAGAATTAATTTCAACGAATAAACCGCCCAATTAATAAGAGCGTTTAATTGTTTAAGAAAATTCCCCAGTTGACTTTTATTTAAAAAGGGTTTTTGTGGGTGCGTTACTTAGCGGAAAAGAAACGGTGGGACTCGTGCGGGCCCCACCTCACAAATATCCTACCAAGAGGGTAGGATATTTTAGGTTCCACCCTATCCACTTCAACTCAACTTAAGCAGCTTAAAGTGGATTTTAAGCGGCTTTAAGTGAAATAAAATAAAGTTTGTCATACCACGTTATTTTATTTCTTAACTTAAGCCCAAAAATTAAAAACCACACCCGAGCAAACGCAACTCTGGAAGAGGCATTTCTAAGAAATTACCGGCGCTGCGAATCCATCGGTGCCCTCGGAATTCGATTCCGAGCACCGGTTTAAAAGTTAGAAAAACCCGCTCGTTCGTTCACTGAACGTACCCGAGCCAAACTTCGGAAAATGATTCTGGGCACACCGGGCCTCGAAATCAGGTGCCATCAGAAACTGCGTTCTTGTAAAATTCCAAAGAAAATTAAGAAAAAAAAATTACTTGAAATTTACGGTTCTTTACAATATAAACCCAAATGATTCTTTATGACTATATACACAAAATAAAAGATAATTCTTACTCAAATAATATTTTCACATAACAAACTTCAGGGTTACACATACAAGAGGAAATTCTTCCAAAGTAATCCCATCAACAAAGAGCATTAATACTTTTAAACATTTCTCCATCCATTTATTTCCACATAGGTTCTTCCTTGATATAAAGGTTATCTTATAAAATAGGGCATTAAATCAGGTAATGACCAAGTCCCCTACATTTATGGTAAATGACTGTAAATAGATTCTTAGGATCATTTTTATTTTCTTCCATAGTACTCTTCATTTTTCTTCAGAAATTAATTACTTTATGTCCTTATTTCCCACATATAAAGCGTTTCTTTGTTCCATTGAGACACTTTCCTAGGTGTATCTTTACACATTTTCTACATAATGGAAATTGAGATTTATTTTCTCCATGGTCTCCACTACTGGAGATCTTATCATTCTCGTCCTTTATCTTCTTTGATGAGTTCGAGAATTGGTTAATGTATATGTTGTTGATCATATTTTTGGAAAACTAATTCGGCATGAAGAAAATATATTTTATGCCTATCAAAATTACATTTAGTTTCTCATTTTCACCACAATTTCCACCTTGTACATCATGTTCAATGATACTATCACTTCCTTGGAATACATTCATTGACTAAAACCATAAATCATAGTGTGAGTAATAATAGTCATAAAACCATTTAGAGAATATCATGAAACCTTATTTTTAATCTAAAACACCATATTATTAACCAATGCTATTTATTCTCATCTTATATTAAAATCCTTCAAATTGTTTTGTGAATAAAATTTGAATTATCCTAAGAATATCCCCCAGGAGTGTCAAACTAGGTGCGCAGTAAGGTCCGTTGTCATGTACCAGGATACCTGAGGTCAAGCCTAAAACTCCTTGTCGGAGTTTTAACTCCTAGGTACAACTGTGCTAGAACCACATCCACTTGTGATATCCAGATAAGGATGTATTTATTGATAAACCAACATAATATTTACATTACCAATTTGTTTTGAAGTTCTTCTATACTAATTATCAAAGTCTATCTTAGTATAATGTTCTCTAATTAGAGTTTTTTCTAAATCTAGTTTCCAAGGTTTTTACTAAACTTCCTCTGATACCAACTATAATGCCCCAACCCTAGTTAACCAGATTTAGTACATTATTACATAACATTGGTATGATCATAGGGCATCATTTCCTGAAATACCGAACAATTTAGGAGCCTTTGAATTACTAGATACATACATAAGTTTTACATTACAATATGAAGTAAAAAAAACATTGCATCTCCTTTTAACACACTCATATACCATAGACTATCCTTGTAGGTCAATCATAATATACTTATTCACATCCTGGGAAAAATAAAACATAAGAAAGGGGTGAGATAAGATTCTCATTAAGGATAACAATATAGCAGAAACTATTATAAGAAAACATAAACATTTAAGGAAATGTATAAGACTAAAACACAAGACTTTTAAACTTAAAATTCAGCATAATCTGGGAAAGATAAATCAAATAATTCCATTTAATTATTCACATGGATATTCTACTAGTCTAATAATCACATGTAATATCAATATCTAATTTCATAATTATGGAATGCATAATTTCAGACATCATAAGCACATATTCAAGGCCTCGTGCCAATACTACAAATATAAATTTTGTCAAGGCCCTGTTCCAAGGCACTAGTTTATCTCATGAGACCAACTGATGCATCGAGGAGCTATAGCAGGATCCACCCATCACTTAATAAGTCCAATTCATTCCTCATAAGAAAATGTTGAAACATAATCTAAACATTCGTATTAAAACTAGCTTACGAAATGTCAATACTTAACCACAAACCATGAATGGTATAAAAATAACACATCCACAGTCAAACATAACTCATATAATACAATATGGAGGATTTTATTATAATAAATCAACCTCAATCAATAATAATGAATGATATTTACATAGATGAAAATAATCAGTAAAACTATTTGAGAGAAATATCCCCTTTTTCTTGAAAACATTTAAAAGTCGCACTATTTATTAATAAGTCGTTTCAAAGAGATTTTTGAATCAAAGTGTCCCATAACACTTTGAAACTTTTAAAATGAATTTTAATTTTAAAACATTCATTTCCATATAAATAAGTCCTTAAAACCATTTTTAAAACATGGACATTGATGAGAAATATTTATAAGAATAAATCTTCAAAACATTTAAAACGATATTTTAGTTAGAGTTCCTAACCTAATGAGAGATGCTTGAATACAAATAATCAAAGAATAAATTTAATAAAAAGTTTATAATATCATTATAATAAAGGGATTCATGATATAATATGTCAAAGGAGAGTATATACATCATATAAAAGTGAATTCGCATATAACAACAAAGAAGTCTCAATCGAATGTAAATTGAGATGAAATCCTTTATAAAGACTATATCCTTAGATTAAGGATAAATAAATGACATAATTATGTGTGAAAAATATAAATATACTCAATATGATTGGATATTAAGTGTAAATAAATCATAGGTAATTCACACATATTCTTGTAAAAACAACACTAATGACTTGGATGTTT
Source organism: Viscum album (assembly GCA_963277665.1). Taxonomy (NCBI): domain Eukaryota; kingdom Viridiplantae; phylum Streptophyta; class Magnoliopsida; order Santalales; family Viscaceae; genus Viscum; species Viscum album. The sequence goes on along the minus strand of OY728158.1, from coordinate 1,103,487,119 downwards.
AACTCAATGAATGAAAATTGAGTTAAGATTACTCTTTTCAAGTTCATATCAATGAATTGAGAATTTATAAATAGAGTGATTATGTGTATAAAAAGTATATCCACACAAAGGGGATTTTAAATTACTACATAAATAAATAAATAGTGATTCCACACATAATCTTGGAGTAAAATAATCAATGAAGTATGCGTAAAACCTAATAAGAGGAAATTGAAATTTGAAATTCCCTTACCGATTTGGTAACTTACGAAACATACAACCCATGAAATAAGGACCATAAAATGAAGATGTAAATAACAATAAATTAAAGTATATTATACAAATAATACAATCATGGGCAGTACATACACCACACAAAAGGAAATAGTGGCAAGTATAGCATGAATCTCACGGGAATAAAAAGTGAGATGAAAACCCCTCACCTTGTACTTTTCCTTAGTTTAGGGTACATTAACCTCATATATAATGGTTAAATAATTTTTATTAAATTATACAAGAACCACATACATAGATATGATATCATATATGATCCTTTATTAATTATTTGTTCATAATATTTCAGTAGTATCATTGTTTTGGGTGTTAACTAATTCATTTTCCTTTATATGTTTTGTTATGTAAGTCTTGTTTGTTATGAATAGGATGTATTTGATTCATATCCAAAATTATATTAAGTTCTTAAACATTATTTTAATCATCAAATGAAAATTATTCTTGAATGGTTACGATGGGGAATGAAATCTCATCACGTCATGGAGACGGTAAGTTGTACATACACATGAGAAAAAATATCATTCTATTAGTGGTTAAATAATATGTAATTGGATGGTATATTATATAAACCTAATAATTAACATGTTATATTTATTATTTAAGTCAATTATAATCATTATTATACCCATCCAAATAATTAAATGTTGAATAAAAAACTACACCACGACGTGAAGATGGTAATCCGTACATACGCACGTATGGTGACTTTGTCATTCATAGGATGGATAGAATAATTAATATGGTTGTAACATATTTATAATAAAATCTTAGTATGTATGAGGTACTTGATTTATTTTTTTAGTATGGAAACAACAAATAAATAGAAAGTGGAAGAAGAAAATAACTTTGAAAGAGGTGATGAGATAATTACCTCTTCTTCAAGTGTTTCCTTTTGATATGAACAAAAGGGATCCTTAGGTTGGATTTTGTATCAATGTAAGTCCTATATGTTGAAGTGAGGGTAGTTTTTAGGATATTTGAGTAGGTTTTGGCCGAACCAAATGGATTTTAAGGTGTTAATTTGAGATATGGGGAAGTACCCTTTTATAAGAGAGGCGAGGGTCACTTTAGGAAAAAGTTGAAATTTTATTTTATTATAAAATTATTTTCAGTTTATAATGGCTCAAAATGGATTTATTTCTAGGATAATGTGGGTATTAATCTAAAAACTCTCAACCAATAGGTTTTAGACAAGTTTAGGTCACCATATTAACCTTATCTTTTAGATTTAACTATTAGTTAAATAGTTTAACTTTTACCATGTCTTCTTGTATTCTTACACTACATGGTTAATAAGCTTAGTATAAAATTCCAAGAGAAACTAAAGTGGTTCATTAATGACATAAATAACATTATTTAAGTTGTTTGTATGAACCTTATATTTTTAGTAATATTATATCATTTAATAAAATAGTATTTGTTTTAAAAACTCATTTATGTCAATTTTGACACTGTTGGTCGGAGTGGACACTCAAGAGGGGGGGTGAATTGAGTTCCAATTAAAATTTCTGTTAAAAACAATTTCTATTAAAATCCCCCAATTTCAAAAACAAATTAAACTGTAGTGAATTTATATAGATTATAAAGGTTCAATTAGTTTCTCAAAGATTGATTAATTCTCTGTTAACTTAATCTTATGATTAAATTAACATTTGAAACTAACTTACTGATTTATAACAAACATAAACACTTGCGAATTTAATTATCAAAGTAGCTTTGAAGATAGATTATATTTCAAAGTAGTAGCAGCGGAATATGAAATAAATATGTATAGTATGGATATAGAGTATAACTATAAGCACAGAAAATTAACCAAGAGGTTCAGTCTCAAGCCGAGACTTAGTCCTCTCAAAATTTTATATAAGAATGATCCACACCCTGGATCGGGGTTAACAACAGTGAACACACTGTCCAGGTCACAAGACCTCTACCACAGTTCTTCGTGGGAAAACAAACAACAGCAGCAAGCTATCCAGGTCACAAGACCTCTACCACTATCCACAGTGGGAAATGGAGTGTAAAAGGGGTTTGCTGAGGATTTACAGATCCTCCAGTGAAAGTACAGGAGTCAGTGTGTGTGTTTTATACAGCAGATAACACACACTGCTCAAAATGTAGAATAAATCACAGAACAAGAGATGTAGAGTTTAGAAGTGGTTCTGGTGATCTCAGTGTAGCTCTTGTATTCGATCAGAAGAGAGTTTGAGTCCTCTTCTCGTTTCTGTGTGAGAAACAGAGTGTCGTATGCTTCTGGTTCACTGGTAGTGTGAATGTAGTCGATGAAGTTCTTCAGGGTTCTTCTTGTATGCACAGAACACTTCTCGAGTATACTTGATTGTCTATATGCTTCTCTGTGTTCTTGATGGAGCTCGTTTTTATCTTCTTGTGTTTCTGGTATATTTCGTCCACCACGCACTTCTCTGGTTCGCATTCGTATTCACCCTCTTTTTGGGCAGCGTAGTCTTCTCGTATTTATCTCCCGACAGGGGACAGAAAAGATTTCTTTTCAGCAGGTACGAGGTACGGGTTCCTGACATCCGACAACCTTTATCAGATATTTGACAAATCATCAAAATGTATGATATGACCGTTAGATAAATTAAATAAATTAAAATGTAGGAAATAAAGAAATTAAAACAGTGAGTCGAGAATGTATGTCACTGTTGACTTCAACTGTGGCCTTCCAACTGTGGACTTCCAACTGTGGACTTCCAACTGTGGACTTCCAACTGTGGACTTCCAACTGTGGACTTCCAACTGCTGACTTCAACAAAGGGCTTGCTGTTTGTAGGCTTGCAATAGTAGCTTCTAACTGTAGACTTCGATCATCTGTAGACTTAGTAGACAGAAGCTGTCTAACTGTAACCTTGACTGTAGACTTATAACTGTAGACTAGTTCGTCTGCGAACTTGTTTCAACTGTAGACTTGTTCGACTGTGAACTTGAGCAGAGAAAACTTTGAGCAGAAGTCTTGTAGCTGTAACCTTCGTTTGTGAGCTTTGACAATAGATAGCAGTAGACTTGTAACTGTAAGCTTGTATTAATCTTCGACTGTAACCTTGTAACTGTGAACTTATTGCAACAGTAACTTAAGGTGACAGTTAACTGTAACTGTGACTTTGAGAGGAAAATTCTGACTGTTAGCTAACAATACTAAACGTATGTAAATACTACTGTAAGCTGTCACAGTAAAGTTATGAGAGTAAGAATATGAACTGTTTAGAATAAAATTCATTTAAGCATAGAATAATAAGATTAATGCAAAGGTTTAATACATCATAATTAATGTTTAAGCATGATTTGGGATTATCAAAACAGGTGATTCCAACAATCTCCCCCTTTTTGATAATCACAAATTATGTCAGTATGAAATATAGAAGTATCAGAGAGAAGTGTGCAAAACACAGTATTAGTAATATGAGCACAAAAATTAGGTATAATCCGCAAGGATTTCTCCTCTTTGTATAGGTTCATTTCTCCCTTGAGTTTCCTATTTCTCCCCATTTCTCCCCTATCTATTTCTCTTGATTTCTCCCCCTTTGTGATTAACAAAAAAAAAACAGAGAGAGAGAAAAGAAACATTGTATTAATAAGGAGTACAATACATGACCCAAAATGTGAAAACATGATCCCTATCAAAAAAAAATAAACAGACTCAATCCTCTTCATCTGGAGGTAAGGGATCTTTTCCTTTGGAGGAAGAAGATGGAGCAGTAGGTGAAGGATCAACAGGCTGAGGAATGGCAGCAGGAATGTCTGGAGGGGCAGCAACAGAAGCTCCTGAAGGCCTGTAGTGAGTAGCTTGCCGAGGTATCAGTGGTCTAAGGCTTCTGAGTGCATCAGCAGGAGACATTACTGAAGAACCACTGGGGTTGGAGACAGGTAGGGCAGGAGGAACTATAACAGGTGTGCAGTCCACATGAAGGAAAGGTAGGAGCAGATTCCTGAAATCCATGATGATGTTTCCTCCTCTGTCCATGGCAGATAAGAAGTCATCTTTGTTTTCCAAGAATTTATCCAAAGCCGGGGTCAACTCTCGTAGCTTGCTAACTTGTTCTTTGAAGGCTTGAGTTACTGGAGGCAGCTTCATAGTTTCTAGCATGAGCTTGAAGTGATTGTTCAACTGATGCTTGGTGAAAATCCGATCAAAGTAATAATCCACTTTACTTTTGATGGCCTCCTGAGAAGCAGTAGCAGCCTGCAGGTGCTCACGAACAAAGCCACTGACTTCTCTTGTAGTAGCAAGAATCTGTAGGTCTGATGTGTCATTTGCGCGGGCCTGAGTAAGCTCTTCTCTGAGCAGGCTTCTAAACAGCTCAAGGTCCACAGGAGAGCTAGATGAAGGAAGGGACTTAACTGAGAATGCCACTGTCTCCTTGAAAGACTGAGTCAGATTTCCAATCACTTTCTGAATGACAGCATCCTGATTGCTAAAGTGTTCTTTTACTGATTTCTTGAAAGCCTCAAATACTTCCACAAACTGCTTGACCACTTCTTTGATGTATCGAATCTCACTGGCCACTTGTGTCTGAGAACTGCTCAGGGCAGTTAAAGAAGCAACTGATTGTCTGAGAGCCACTACTGCTCCAGTCCAGCTTTCAATTTGAGTGTGGCACACTTTCATTTCATCCATCATTTCTTTGATTGGACTTCCCACAACACATCCTAGAGATAATTCTAAGGATTGTTCCACATTTTTCAGCTCATCAAAAAGACTGGTCTTCAATTCAGCAACAGACTGTCTGATGGTCTCCTTCATTTCATTCTTTAAGGATTCAAGGTCTTCCTTGGTGGCCAATCTTTCAGTTTCTAACACTGGAGAGCTGTTAGGTAGGATGACTGAATTTCTTGGTGGTTGGTTTTCCTCATCTGAATCCTCATAATTGAGTCCTAACACCATGTATCCTGGATCTGAGGTCCAACCTTCTATATCAAACAGTACAGAGACTGAACCAACACGCTCCCCCTCACTTGGAGGTCCTTCCTGAACACTTTCTACTGTCTGCTCAACTCTGGGTAACTCTAAGTTCTCTTCTGTAGCTCGGTCTAGAGGGATGAGTAGAAGGGCTAAAATTTTCATAGATTCTCTCCTCATCATTCACCCATGATTTCTTCCAGGGATTCCAACTGATCTTCATGAATTTGCAGATTACTTTCGAGATACATACACTGTTCTTTTCCACTATCAACTCTTCCTGACTTCCAGCTGCACCTTTCACTTTTAACATAACCGAAATGAGTTTAGCATGAAACAAGGCACTAGATTTTGAGCTTGCCTTTATCATGTCCTCCATCTGAGCCATCAGCAACCTACAAAGGTTGACCTTCCTTCCATGTTTTAATAGGTACATCAAGTAAATATCCTGATGTTTCAAAGTTGCAAAATCTCCTCTTCTAGGACTCAGTACATGCTGAATAAACTTAAACAGAAGCCTGTCCTCTCCATTCATTTCAGTAGCAATAATCTTCCTTACAGTGCCATTGCCTGTCAATTCTTCCAGAGCCGTCTCATGATCAAAGATTCTACTGTTTGGAGGAGCCGCTCCAGAATAGTAGTTGTAAATACCCTCATGAGGAACTCTTAAACATGCAGCCCATTCAACGGATGAAAAACTGACTTCATTGTCGTTTACTCTGGATACCAGTCTATGCAGATCATCCTCTTCCTCGAACTGTAGATATTCATAGAATTCCTTCACCAGCTTCGGGTAGTACGGTCCATTATTGTTTGCGAAGCATTCGGTCCATCCTTGATCATTAAGCACTGCCAGTACTAATGATCTGCTCGATAAAATCCATTCTTCACTTAGCTCCTTCTCAGCAACTATTTCTCTCTTAGTCAGATGTGGATTAACAGGTCTTATCGAGGCGTTCCCGGTGCCACTGGATTCGACTTGAGTCCTCTTCGGCATTGGTGCATCTTCGTTGACAGTCGGGGGTCGCTTTGTTCTGGCCATTGGAACTGAATGAGGTTTCGAGGTTCGGTTGAAGGTTTAGGGTTTAGGACTTGAGAGAGCAAGGGTCGAGATGAGTGGATTGAGATATGTTCGATGTTCTCTATTTTATCATTTAGGGATTTAGAAATAAAAGAATAAAGAAAAGAAACGGTTCGAATTCCCGCAAAAATAAAATAAGATAAAACAGCGAAACAGCCTACAGAAAGATGTAACAGTGAGGTACACCAGTGAGGTCTAACTGTTAGGTCTCAACTGTGAGGTTTCAACTATGAGGTCTAACTGTGAGGTCTAACTGTGAGGTCTAACTGTGAGGTCTAACTATGAGGTCTAACTGTGAGGTCTAACTGTGAGGTCTAACTGTGAGGTCTAACTGTGAGGTCTAACTGTGAGGTCTAACTGTGAGGTCTAACTGTGAGGTCTAACTGTGAGGTCTAACTGTGAGGTCTAACTGTGAGGTCTAACTGTGAGGTCTAACTATGAGGTCTAACTATGCTATAGTTAATCATACCTAACTCATGTTTGATGTAACTTAATCTCTCAGAATTCAAAGGCTTTGTAAAAATATCAGCTAACTGATGTTCAGTGCCAATGAACTCAAGAGTGATATCACCTTTTTGATAATGATCCCTCAGAAAGTGATGTCTCACATCAATATGTTTTGTCCTAGCATGAGATACTGGATTTTTTGAAATGTTAATAGCACTTGTATTGTCACACCTTATAGAGACATGTTTGAATTGATATCCATAGTCTAGTAAAGTGTGTTTCATCCACAAGATTTGTGCACAACAGCTACCAGTAGCTATATACTCAGCTTCGGCAGTAGACAATGCAACAGAATTCTGCTTCTTACTACACCAAGATACTAGTGACTTGCCTAAAATGTGACATGTTCCAGAGGTGCTCTTTCTATCTAACTTGCAGCCAGCAAAATCAGCATCAGAATAACTTAATAAATCAAATGATTGTCCTTTTGGATAAAATAATCCCAAATTGGGAGTATGTTTTAGATATTTGAAAATCCTTTTAACAGCAGTCAAATGAGACTCTTTTGGATTGGCTTGAAATCGAGCACACATGCATACACTGAACATGATGTCAGGTCTACTGGCAGTAAGGTACAGTAGACTACCTATCATACCTCTGTAATTGGTTTGATCCACTGGTTCACCAGTTTCATCACTGTCCAACTTACAAGTGGTGCTCATAGGTGTGTCACTGCCTTTGGTGCCATCCAAAGAAAAACGTTTTAGAAGATCTTTAATATATTTACTTTGGTTCAAAATAATACCATTTTTATTTTGAAAGATCTGAAATCCAAGGAAAAATTTGAGTTCTCCCATTAAACTCATTTCAAACTCATTTTGCATTATTTTTGAAAAATCAACACATAAAGAATTTTTAGAAGATCCAAAAATAATATCATCCACATAAATTTGAACTATTAAGACATCTTTAGAAATCCATTTAATAAAAAGAGTAGGATCAGCTATCCCTTTAGTAAATCCTTTTGAAATAAGAAAAGAGCTGAGCCTATCATACCAAGCTCTTGGAGCTTGCTTTAAACCATATAAAGCTTTAGATAGTTTAAAAACATGATTAGAAAAATGGGGATTTGTAAAACCAGGAGGTTGTTCCACAAATACATCCTCAATTATATATCCATTTAGAAAAGCACTTTTAACATCCATTTGATATAGTTTGAAATTCAGATGAGCAGCATAAGCAAGTAATATCCTAATGGCCTCTAGTCTAGCTACGGGTGCAAAGGTTTCCTCATAGTCTATTCCTTCTTCCTGACTATACCCTTGTGCAACTAGCCTGGCTTTGTTTCTGATTATATTACCAAACTCATCAACTTTGTTTCTAAACACCCATTTAGTGCCTATGGTAAGAGTGTCTTTAGGTCTTTCCACTAATTCCCAAACTTTGTTTCTTTCAAACTGATTTAGTTCTTCTTGCATAGCCATTACCCAGAATTCATCACTGATAGCATCATTGACATTTTTGGGTTCAAGCTGTGAAAGAAAGGCTTGATGTTCAACCTGATTTCTTAGAGAAGCTCTAGTTTGTGTTCCTCTATCAAGATTACCAACAACAGCATCTAAAGGATGATTCTTTAGAATCCTAGTTGATTTGGTAAAGGTTGGACTAGAGATTTCAGGTTCATTTATAGGTTCGGGTTCCACAGAGGAAGATTCTGGAAAGAGTCCAGAATTGGATGTTTTTATTGCAGGTTCTTTAGATTTGTCATTTAGGTCCAGAATAGATAAGTCTTCTTCAACATCTTCAAGAGAAGTTTTAGACTCATGTGGATCAGTCTCATCAAACTTGATGTGAACAGATTCTTCCACACATTTGGTTTTCTTATTGAACACTCTATAGGCTTTACTAGACATAGAGTAACCTAGGAAAATTCCTTCATCACTTTTTAGAGCAAATTTATCAAGATTATCTTTAGTATTCAGAATAAAGACTTTGCAACCAAAAACTCTAAAGTAATTAACCTTAGGCTTCCTATTATTCCACAACTCATAAGGGGTTTTCTTTAGAACAGGTCTGATCAAGACTCTATTAATAACATAACAAGCTGTATTAACAGCTTCAGCCCAAAAGTAAATTGGCAGGTCATATTCATTAAGCATAGTTCTAGCAATTTCTTGCAGGGTTCGGTTTCTTCTTTCCACTACACCATTCTGTTGGGGTGTCCTAGGGGCAGAAAAGTTATGAGAGTAGCCATTGAGTGAGCAGTAAGATTCAAAATCTTGATTTTCAAACTCACGACCATGATCACTCCTCAAGGTCTTAATCTTAAGTCCACTAAGATTTTCTACAGACTTAGAGTATTTAACAAAGTAAGAACAAGCTTCACTTTTGTGAGCTAGAAAATATACCCAAGTATATCTAGAAAAGTCATCTACAAGAACATAAACATAGTGCTTCCCATTTAGACTTGAAATTCTTGATGGTCCAAACAAATCCATGTGAACCAGTTCAAGTGGTTGAGAAGTTGAAACTTCTTTCTTTGGTTTAAAAGAAACTTTGTGTTGTTTTCCCTTTTGACAGGGATTACACACTTTGTCATTTGGGAATTCAAGCTTAGGTAAGTCTCTAACTAGGTGTTTCTTAGAGAGTTTTCTAAGTGAATGAATGTTGCAGTGTCCTAATCTCCTATGCCACAGCCAAGACTCTTTATGAAAAGCATTTAAGCAAGTAACATTATGTTTAGCTAAAGTGTTTAAGTCAACAGCATAAACATTTTCATTTCTTAAGGCAGAAAATATTAAAGCATTTTTGGAATTATAAACATCACAAGAATTGTTTTCAAACTTGACATTAAAGCCATCATCACACAATTGAGAAATGCTAAGTAGGTTGTACTTAAGTCCATCAACAAATAAAACTTTGGAAATTAATACTGAGTCAGTGTTACCAATCTGGCCTAGGCCGATGATTTTTCCTTTTGAGTTATCACCACAAGTGACATATCCTCCATCAACCTTTATTAAGCTTTTGAAGCACGAATAGTCCCCAGACATGTGTCTTGAACATCCACTGTCTAAGTACCATACCTTCTTGTAATTGCTTTTCAAACAGATTTCCTACAAAACAGATTAGACAAGAAATGACTTTGGTACCCAGATTTTCTTGGGTCCAGATATGTTAGCAATCAAGGATTTAGGTACCCAGATTTGTCTTATGGGTCCCATACAATTAATAGATGCAACAGATTTAGAGAGATATACTTTATTTGATCTACAACTATTTAAATAACCAGTTGAGGCATATGAATTTCCAAAACTGGAACTAGCAGGATTTTTTTCAGACTTGGAAATAAATCGGGTTTTAGTAAACTGTCTTTGTCCAGGTTGGTATCCCAATCCAGTAGCATACTTAGGTGCAACTTGCTTTCCTAGCAGTTGGGTTAGAGTATCTTTTCCATTTGTGAATGTTTCTAAGTCCTTTCTAAGTTGTTCATTAGATAGTTTCAGTTCTGTATTCTCCTTTAATAATTGAACATTTTTCTCTTTTTCTACATCAAGTGCAGACTTGACACTTGCAGTAAGAGCATGCTGTTTCTTTAAAGACTTATATTTATCCTTTAGTTCATTACACGTTTCTTCCAGCATATTACAGTATTCAGTCAATTCATCTTTAGACAAATTTTCAGAATCAGAACCAGATTCTGCTTCACCTTCAGAATAATAAGAGTTTAGAGTGGGAGTGTCTAGGGTTACCTCAGATGTGTTTGTCATGAAACACATATTAGCACGATTTCTTTCAGAATCACTAGATTCTGATTCACTTGTGCTGTCTTCTGAAGCACTCCAGGTGGCCTTCATAGCTTTCTTATAATTCTTGTCCTTGTACTCATATTTCTTCTTGAATTTTAACTTAGGACAGTCAGCTTTGATGTGTCCTTTCCTTTTACATTCATAGCAAACTATGTCTTCTTCTTTATCAGTTTTCTTCCAATCTTTCTTCCACTTACCTTGTCTATCATACTTACCCTTGTAGTTTGGTTTTCTGAAGAACTTCTTCTTCCTATAGAACTTCTTGAATCTCCTTGCTATTTGTGCCATCTCGGCATCACTGTCAGAATCTAAGTCTTCACTAGATGAGCTTTCAGTTGGTATATGCACTTTCTCCTTGTCTTTGCTCTTTGATGCAGTAGACTTAAAGGCTACAGATTTTCGTTTTGGTTCCTCATCTTCCTCTTTATTCACCTTTAGCTCTTCTTCGTACATCATCAGTTTACCAATTAACTCCTTGACAGGCAAAGTTCCAATATCACAGGATTCTCTAATTGAAACGGATGTGCCTCTCCATCTGTCAGGTAGACATCTCAATAATCTCATGATTTGTTCCTTTGCTGGAACAATCTTCCCGAGTGAGCTCATTGTGTTGACTATCTCATTAAACCTGAGATACATATCAGAAATAGGTTCATCAGCTTTCATCTTAAAGTTATCATATTTGATAGTATAAGTGTTTAACCGCATTTCCTTGACATTAGTTGTTCCTTCATGAGAAACAGCTAAGGTGTCCCAGATTTCAAAAGCAGTTTTACATGCAGAAATTCTATTGAATTCCTCATCTCCTAGAGCACAGTAGAGAGCATTCACAGCCTTACAATTATTATTGTAAGCTACCTTAGTAGGTTCATCCCAAGTTATTCTTTCAGTTTCTGGAATCTTGTATTGAGACTCTATAGCAGTCCAAATATCAAAACCCATACTTTCCAAATGAATTTTCATTTTGAGCTTCCATTGGGCATAATTCACACCATTAAAGAAGGGTGGCCTGTTAGTATCAGCACCTTCTAGTCTATTATCCATAAGGAAATTTTAGAAAATGTTTTAAAGAGATAAAATTTAGAACTAACAGAAATTTGAGATCTTTTAGATAAAACTACAATCACAGTTTAAAAACAGAGAGTTAAAATAAAACTTTGAGCAAGTATAACAGAGATAAACACAACCTCTGATACCAAATGTTGGTCGGAGTGGACACTCAAGAGGGGGGGTGAATTGAGTTCCAATTAAAATTTCTGTTAAAAACAATTTCTATTAAAATCCCCCAATTTCAAAAACAAATTAAACTGTAGTGAATTTATATAGATTATAAAGGTTTAATTAGTTTCTCAAAGATTGATTAATTCTCTGTTAACTTAATCTTATGATTAAATTAACATTTGAAACTAACTTACTGATTTATAACAAACATAAACACTTGCGAATTTAATTATCAAAGTAGCTTTGAAGATAGATTATATTTCAAAGTAGTAGCAGCGGAATATGAAATAAATATGTATAGTATGGATATAGAGTATAACTATAAGCACAGAAAATTAACCAAGAGGTTCAGTCTCAAGCCGAGACTTAGTCCTCTCAAAATTTTATATAAGAATGATCCACACCCTGGATCGGGGTTAACAACAGTGAACACACTGTCCAGGTCACAAGACCTCTACCACAGTTCTTCGTGGGAAAACAAACAACAGCAGCAAGCTATCCAGGTCACAAGACCTCTACCACTATCCACAGTGGGAAATGGAGTGTAAAAGGGGTTTGCTGAGGATTTACAGATCCTCCAGTGAAAGTACAGGAGTCAGTGTGTGTGTTTTATACAGCAGATAACACACACTGCTCAAAATGTAGAATAAATCACAGAACAAGAGATGTAGAGTTTAGAAGTGGTTCTGGTGATCTCAGTGTAGCTCTTGTATTCGATCAGAAGAGAGTTTGAGTCCTCTTCTCGTTTCTGTGTGAGAAACAGAGTGTCGTATGCTTCTGGTTCACTGGTAGTGTGAATGTAGTCGATGAAGTTCTTCAGGGTTCTTCTTGTATGCACAGAACACTTCTCGAGTATACTTGATTGTCTATATGCTTCTCTGTGTTCTTGATGGAGCTCGTTTTTATCTTCTTGTGTTTCTGGTATATTTCGTCCACCACGCACTTCTCTGGTTCGCATTCGTATTCACCCTCTTTTTGGGCAGCGTAGTCTTCTCGTATTTATCTCCCGACAGGGGACAGAAAAGATTTCTTTTCAGCAGGTACGAGGTACGGGTTCCTGACATCCGACAACCTTTATCAGATATTTGACAAATCATCAAAATGTATGATATGACCGTTAGATAAATTAAATAAATTAAAATGTAGGAAATAAAGAAATTAAAACAGTGAGTCGAGAATGTATGTCACTGTTGACTTCAACTGTGGCCTTCCAACTGTGGACTTCCAACTGTGGACTTCCAACTGTGGACTTCCAACTGTGGACTTCCAACTGTGGACTTCCAACTGCTGACTTCAACAAAGGGCTTGCTGTTTGTAGGCTTGCAATAGTAGCTTCTAACTGTAGACTTCGATCATCTGTAGACTTAGTAGACAGAAGCTGTCTAACTGTAACCTTGACTGTAGACTTATAACTGTAGACTAGTTCGTCTGCGAACTTGTTTCAACTGTAGACTTGTTCGACTGTGAACTTGAGCAGAGAAAACTTTGAGCAGAAGTCTTGTAGCTGTAACCTTCGTCTGTGAGCTTTGACAATAGATAGCAGTAGACTTGTAACTGTAAGCTTGTATTAATCTTCGACTGTAACCTTGTAACTGTGAACTTATTGCAACAGTAACTTAAGGTGACAGTTAACTGTAACTGTGACTTTGAGAGGAAAATTCTGACTGTTAGCTAACAATACTAAACGTATGTAAATACTACTGTAAGCTGTCACAGTAAAGTTATGAGAGTAAGAATATGAACTGTTTAGAATAAAATTCGTTTAAGCATAGAATAATAAGATTAATGCAAAGGTTTAATACATCATAATTAATGTTTAAGCATGATTTGGGATTATCAAAACAGGTGATTCCAATAGACACTATTTAGTATTTGTTTTTTGTGAAAGTCATAAAAACATGATTACTTCAAAAAAAATTAATTAAATCAACCCTAAAATGTCATATTAACCTATAAAATTTTTATAATGCATCAAAAGTGTCAATTTACATTTATTTTAATATTTATAATATCAATTATTTTAATCTGTCATTAATATGGTAATTACTGCATCATCATTGTGTCATAAATAAATTTAATTATTTAATGTATAAAAATTATAAATAAAATACCATGATGTAGGAAATATTTTTATCTTTAAAATTAATATTTATAGTCAAATTTATCTTATGTATAATTCTATATTAAAAATGGTTTAGTTATTAAAATTTGAATTTTACACTTTTAACTCTTCTTTAAATAAAATATAATAAATGTCCTTATCTAATCCAAATAGAAAAAAAAAGAATCATATTTTTTTCCTAAGGTTTATTTTAGTTTAAATAAACTTATTCAATAGAATTAGGACATGTGTTGGGGTAATTATAATATCATTTGTACCTTTAATTACCCTTTTTTACTTTTAACCGTGGTAAATAAAATGCAAAAAGTTACTATTCACCAAAAATTATTTTCATCCTATTGAACCACATTTTACTTACTGATGTTAATCATGTCTCTCATATTTTTTAAATTCAATTCACATAATCGGTAAAATTATGTTTTATGCAAATTTGCAAATGTGCCTAAAAGGTGGGTAAAAGACGGTAAAAAGTTCAATAAATATATATATATATAATCTTATTATAAAATTATTTTAATTAATTAAATTGGACTAATATATATATTATGTATCTATTTTTAATTTAAAATAAATTTAAATAAAAATAATAATTATTTAAATAAAAAGTTGATTTTAAACAATAATGCGGTGTTTTTCACAATTCATCAAAAATTGAATGTTTTCAGAAAAATACCAACAATTCACCAAAAGATAATTTTGATATTAAAAATTAAAAAATGATTTCTATTTTACCAAATTCAAAATATAGAAGTTCTATTAATTAATTTAAAAATAATTCTCGTTTTCAGAAACAAAAAGCGGGCTTTTGAGAAGTAAAAATTATCAAAAGATTGATATATGTTTATGTCTAATTTAAAAGTAAAATTACTTCCAATGACCAACATTGGATTAAATGATAAAAATACAATCTAATTATACTTAAAATCCTTTCAAATGTATAATTTAATTCTTTAAATTATTTTGATTAAAAAAGTTGTTTTCATTTAAAATTTAGTATTTTTCATTATTCATTAAAATATGAATGTTATCAGAAAAGCATAGAAAATTTTTCCAAACTAAATTTTTATGTCCTGCTTTTAAAGAAGACGTTTATTTTGTCAAATTTAGGATATAAAAGTATCAAATATTGTATTTAATAAGGGTTTTCCATTAAAAAGCGGTAAAATTACATTTTATGAAAAATACTTCTTTAATCTAAAAAATTGAATTTGTTCTTATATTATGTCTAAGAAACACATAATATGAATGTTAAAATTATATGTAGTATATAAAATTCAAAATACAACCCATACTATTCATAGCCTCTTTTTGAATGGCTAGTTTGGTAAGTCATGGTGCACTCGAACTCGGTGTTGCGTGTAGCGCAAGCTATTGAATTACTTTAAAGAAAATAACTTACTATGAAATCTTGGGGTGTTACACATTGACCTGCCTCTGGATATTCTCCTTCTTAAAGGGATGGTGCTCGGGGGCTTTAGATCATTTATAAGTCCTTGGCCCCTTTACCTTGTCCTTCCTTTTCTTATTCACCGTAAGGATTGTAGGTTTTTCATGCCACAAATCCTTATCTACCTGGAGAATTAAGGTCAAAAGTTATAATAGAATCTTCTCATTGTTGCTCATGTTATAGTTGACAATAAATCTAGAGAAGGTCTTGGGCAGTGATGATAGGATGAGATTTGTACACAACTCATCCAGGAACTTAATCCCTAAGATGTCCAGGCATTCAATGTAGCCAATAATCTTGATTACATGAGGCCCAAATGACATAGACTCTCTAAGATTTGTTGTAAACAAAGCATTGGAGATCTCATATCTCTCCTGTCTTGCCTTATCTTGGTAGATATCCTTAAAAGGATACATCATGCTATATGCGTCCATGTTTTCATGTTGCTTCAAGAGATCATTAGACATGTATGATAGCATGAAACATTGGACATTTGTGGCATCATCCATATGTTTCATATAGAGAGATAGTTCATCATCACTGGCCTCTTTTTCAGGCACAACTGGAATAGGCTCTTCCAGCATATACAATTTCCTATCATGGCGAAGGATAACGCGTAAACTCCTCTACCATTCCTGGAAATTAGTGTCAGTGAGAAGGTTTTCCTTCTTGAGTATGGTTCTCAATGATATGTTTGAAGTCATTTTTCTTTCTGTTTCTATAAATTAAGATGAAAAAAGGGTTAGTACTTTATTATGATAAAAACTGAGACAAATAAATAAATTAATACTTATTAGTCTCCCACTATTTTATCGAAATCCAATAGCCCTCACCACTGACTTTGGAATATTCTGTTGCCTGAATATTCTAGCAGCAAGGATCCATATTTCCCTTTGCATTACCCCAAAAAGGGTTGTTCAAGCAACTTGAAGGGTTTTAGGTAGGAATTCTAAATGCCAACTGCATTAACTCGTAGCTCCTTGATTCACTCAGTAGACTCCCCAATCCTAAAATCCTTTTATTTTTGGATTTCCTCAACCTTTGCCTCTTGGTCACACCAAGTCCTGCTATGGCATTCAACCCTTTATGTGAACCAAGTCAAGTCAACCCAAAACCTTGAATTAGAATTCCCCAATAATTGAAAGCACCCCAACTAGGGTTGGTCAAGCACTTTAAACTGTGGTTCAATTCTAACCAAGATTATGGAAGTCTATACTTACTTAATATTTTCTTTGAGGGATTTTATCCTTATATATAAATTTACATTTTATTATCTTTGATTACATGATTTTTAATATTAAGTGGGATATAATTAAGTTATTAACCATGTCTAAGATAATATTTATGCATAATTAGGTTTTATTTTAGTTCCATCGTACATGCTTGTTTAATTCATTAATTGTGTGATCGTGACAACACACCCAAAATAAAAAAACCATGACACTGAAAAAAAATAAAATAAATTGTATGATCATGAGCTTGTTCTATTGTTTAGATTATCTAGTTGTTGATAAACTAACCCAAGACCTAGGGAAAAAACACCTTGAACCTTTTGGGTTCATGTTTACATCTTTCCACCTGTCCAACTTTGTATCTCATTGGACTGGTTTCACCTTGGATCCTAACTTGAGTCACCTCCACTATCTTGAGAGATCCATCCATTACATATGCTTTTATCTCACATGTAGGTGAGGGGTAAAATAGGTTTTTACATAAAATAAACCTTAGGCACGCAGGTCCTACATATTAATGAGGAGAAGCCTCGCAGGCTAACAAATTTAATTTAAATAAATAAATTAAAAAGAAACCATTCACATAAAAAGGTCTTATTCTAGCTCATGATCATCCATACATGCAACGATATTTACACATAAATAAAACTAGAATTCGATCCTTTAATCGTTCTTGTTTAAGATAAATTACACTCAAATAAATTAATTATCTTTAATTAATCAATCATTTTATCTTAAACCCTTTTCTGAATTTCCTTGAGATTCTCATCCATCATAATTTTAAACAAATAAATTCATTTAAAATTATCTTTTTATGTAACTTATACCTTAAAGGCAACCCGATGAATTCCTGTTCATAACTACCCAATGATTGTAAATGAATATTACACATATGTTAAATTAAACACATATATATAAAAGACCTATCATGTGTTGTGCCTTAGCTTTACGCCTACACTATGGTACATGTCTCAAGGGTTTGTATAATATAATAATAAATTTTAATAAATTTTTGTAATTTGGATGAGTACACGATGTGTAGTTCCAACTACACGGTGTGTACTTTTGTTCATCGTCCATCCGTAGTACATGCCCGGGGACATGTCATGTAGATGTACTTCAGAAATCTTTAGAGTACATGGTGTGTTCAGTGGGAAACATGCCGTGTAGTATCCACGTTACATGGTTTCCGGTCAGAAAAGCTGCGTACGGGGTACACGGTCCAATACTAACCCGAAGGGACTACATTCCGTGTTCAGTGGGCCATATGGTGTGTAATTCGGAAACTGTGTACCACCTGTTCCTAGTCAACACACGGAGTCTTAAAGACTTAGATAAGATCCAATTAAATTTCCTGGTTCGGTGGACCATCCCGGTGCATGGAACCTATACTACATAGCGTGTGCTTCCAAATACACACTGTGTATTCTGGTGTTATAAGGCCATGCAGCTTTGGCACCTCCGGATGAGATCCTCTATTTTATTTTAATCAAAATTAAAAGAAAAAATTGTTTCTGTAAGGTGAACGAGAAATGAAAGAGGAGTAATAGATCTTGAGATTCATATTTAAAGAAAAATTAACTTGAATTGAAACAACTAAATTATTAAATGCGTAAATCACCAAAAAAACTAAATAATTAAAATCAATGATTTGACCACATTCTGATACCACTTTTAGGTTCCAGGTGCAGTGGAAGCGTGTTAAGTGGGTGTACCCAACTATGATTTTTCCATCAATAATGATCAATCTGAGATCCATCATGCTAATAAAACTCTGGATCTTCGGAAGAGAATGAAGAATGGAAGAAATTAAATGAGTCCCGGAACCATAGATATAATCATCATATGTTGTTTATAATTAATTTAATTAAAAGACAAGAATTACCTTAATGGAATTATCTCTTCGTTGATGTTTCTGGTCATGATCCGATGTGATCCATCATTGCGTCATGGAATCTAAGTGTAGGATTCCTCTATTGGTGATCCACACCTGCTTTGCGTATCTCTGGATGTCGCTGAAGGGATATTTGGGTGCTAGTGCGGAAGAGCCTTCTCTTGCGATGTCTGCCTTTGATCGCCTTGATCCGGTGGAGAAAAATCTCTCTCTCATAGCTTGAGAGCGTTCTTAGAAGAAAATAATTCTCTCTTGGCTTGAGATATTTCTCTAGATCCATTGTGCACCACCCCCAAAATGGCTAGGCTAGTGAGAATTATATAATTGGGATTTCAATTACTTAGAATAATAAAATGAATTAATTATCCAAAATCATTTATTCATTTCATTTAATTCTTAGTAATACCTCATGTCTAATAATAATAGTTTACCCTTATTATTACTTGACATACGCCTAGTGAATTACACCTAATATTATTTAATTAATTAAATAATATTATTTCTCATAAATTCCCAGAAAAAATACACAGCGTGTATATTAATATACACAACGTGTACTTTTGTTTTTCTATTCTCTTTATTTCCTCTACTATATTTAGTAGACCTTGAATGATGGATATTTATTTCTTAAATAAATATCACTGCATTAATCGCTAATAAATATATTATTTCTCCCACAATATATTATCTCGAATAACTAGTGTCGAAATAAATGCGATCAGGCATCCTTGAATAATTATTAAACAAAAATATGGAATAATATTTATTCAACTTGTTAAATTAATATTTAAATGAGATACTTGGACACATTAGTGTGTGACCCTCTAGGACTCTTTCTCAATGTCATTAGGTGGAGCCTGCCTAAAGCCCAAGGTTAGCATCTCGCAACACACTAAGGCACACATAGAGAAACAAGTTAACGCTGTAATGACGTGTCACCTCCTACGAACGCTTACAGTGTAATGTAATCTCTTTGTCTCGATATCTTGAATCAAGTGGGTTGCATGCTGGTGCCATCAACCCATGTGTTTGATTATTTTTTCTTTGACTTCCCATAATTAAACTTGCCCATTCCTCACCATGGACATGGATTTATTTAGGCTATATCAATTCCATCAAAGGGCCTGAAATATCTACTTTTGTTATGGAATATAAGGTAAAAATCCTTTCTCGCATTATCTTTTAATGCAGTATTAATCGTGACACACCCAACATATCCTACCTCACTGCAAACAGTGTGTTGTCACAATTTTTTTCAATACATATAAGTGCGTGAGTTGTAATACCCATTAATAATAATCTTAAAGTCTAAGGACCAATACACACATCCGTAGATAAGAACATCCTATGACACTATGAAATGTGGATTTTCTACTGGTGGGTCTCATTATCATAATATCCTCTTAGATATTACCAAGGGTGCACACCATGAGAAGGTGCCTAAAAGTTTTATGAGTCCTCAACCCTAATGGCCTGTATTATTTGTGTCCCTCAAATAACATCATCCGGCCATAGAACATATATTAAAGAACAATGTTATCATACTTCCTGGTTCTCATCATAGCAGAGATCCACTATGACCCTTTAATGCAATAACTATCCCTAGGACATTACCATATGTATTGTCACGCATAAGAACAATCAAGATTTGATAAGGTATTTATTAATGAATAAAGTACAAAGTAGTTGGTTCTAGGACACCAACTCCAACACAAGGTGTGGGTGAAGTCCGTACAAGGGTGAGGATAATAATACTCAGTAGGGACCCTGAGACCCAAAAGGTCTATCAGAATTTCACAAGAAAAAACCACAAAGCATGACCTCAATCAGAGGACACAAAGTAAAAGACTTATCTCACACCTGGTATACAAATTAGAGAATAGGAATAAAGATAATTAGTCTTAAGTTAGATCATTTTATTCTATTATGTGGCTTAGTTGCGGATCTGAGAAGGGTTGCTCTGTTTCTGATCCACAAAGGGTCGCTCTGCCACTGATCCTTGATGGGTCGCTCTATGGCTGGCCCAAGTTGGGTCGTGCTACTACTAATACATAGAGGGTCACACTACGACCAATGCACATAGGGTCTTACTGTTGCCGATCCTTGTAGGGTCACTCTCATACTGATCCACAGAGGTTCATTCCATTGCTGATCCACATAGGGTCTCACTAGTGCCGATCCACGGAGGGTCGCTCTCATGCTGATCCACGAAGGGTCGCTCTTCACTTGACATCCAGCCACAAGATTCCCACACTTTGTGCACTTGAGTTATAGAGATTCTTCTACTCATACCATCAGTCATACCTCAACCGCAATTAAGTCCCATGAAGAAGTAACCTGAAGTATCATCTTGTCGTAAGGGTTCCAATGCAACAGACGACATGTCAATCAGATGCCTAGTCTGTAAGATATAGGCAAAAAGATAAAAAGGGCCCGATTGAAATCGAGTCTGATTCAATTTATACATACTCTAAATTCTTCCAAAACACAAGTGGAGTACCTTAAAATTACCTCCTTGTATCTATGGTCCCAACGCCATGAAGGGCATGTCAATTGGATGCCTGATTTGAGAGATACATGCATTTTAGTAGAAAGGGGCCCGATGGGTCAAGGTCCGGTCCGACCCGACCTGACCCGGTCCGGGGGTCCGATATGGGTCCAACATTGGTCCATCCCAGCTAGCCCACTAGGCATGTGGTTCCGGCCCGGTGGTGGGTCCGGTTCGGTGAGATGCGAGTCTGGCCTGCCAAGCCGGGGGTCCAACCCGCCAAGCCGCGGGTCCGGCCTGCTGGCCGACCCGGTCCGCAATATAGAGACCGGTCCACCCTGCCGGGACACGAAATATATCAGTGTTTGGACTCCATCCTATCCTACAGTTGATGTGAGGTGGCCTCCTCTCCGTGTTCAAGCGACCGCGACAGCTCCACGCGGCTTGTCAAGTTGGCCAACCATTTCGCACGCACCCGAGGGGGCCACTCCTCTACACAACGTCGACGGGCACCATGCCACCTCATTGCCACAACCGGTCAGTTGTGTCCCACCTACTGCCTCAGCATGCCGACGGGCGCACCACTCCACCCGGCCACCGCCGGCCCTCGGTCCCCATCCGGCATGCAGCTGGTGCCACCGGCGGCACGGCGGCAAAAACTTCAGCGGACCATCGGACACACTTTAGTGGTCCATTCTTCATGTCAGCTATGTGTATGGAATTTTTAGGTCATTACCATCGCTGAGATGACCTTAAACTTGCTTTTCCTCCGTTTTAAGAAATCATCCATGAATAAATCACAATAAAAAACCATAGCGGAGGGTCCGGGCTTTGTTTGTGTCAGCCTGCGCCCTCCGCATTAGAGTTCAAAAATGGGGGAAAGTATTGATCACATAGTGAAAGTGAAGGCCTAATACAAGCCTCACACAATTATCCAACTACAATAATGAGAGATTCGTGGATCAACCCGTTAGTTGGTTGGTCCGTGTTCGTCATTAATTTTCAAGAATGAGGAAGAAACTTTAAATAACACAAACTCCTACCTCATTGACGTTCGGTGCCAAAAAGTTTGTCCTTGAGGTTTCATGATGACAACGTCTCTTCCATCTCCATTCCTTGAGGTTTGTTGAAGTCGGTGGAGTCTCACCAGCTTTCTTCGTCGTTCTTCATTAGAGAGGAAAATTCACCAGAGTTTCGTCAGAGAATCCTCCATTTTTTATTTCTCAAACCCCACACATTGGATTATTTAAAGAAAACAAAAAAACACACAGTGATGTTGTGCCCACTAATAATGATCATTAAATTAGCCTCATTTAATGATCCACATTTAATGATCCATTAAGTTAATAGCATCACGGTTTCGAATGAGCTATTATTGACCATCCATTAATGTGACTCATCACCGCCTCGTCGCTGCACCGCATCGTCACTGTCTTCCATCCAATGATGAGAAACAAATAAAATAATTATTTTAAATTAATTTTTTATTTTTATCAAAAATTTAGAAAAATAACTTTTCCGCTCGGCCCTTGCCGACCAAAGTTAAGTCATTTCTAGGTGAATCTTGGCGTTCCGAATTCAATAGTGCCCTCGAATTTTTGATCCAAGCATCAGTTCAAAAGATAGAAAATCCTACTTGCATGTTTGCTAAACGTACCTTAAAAAAGTTCAGAAAAAATTAGCAGTCACCCTCAACCCGTGCTGGTCGAGGTTAGGCTTCGACTAAGGGGGACACACCCTCATGATCTCAACAATACTCTCAGATTTTCAATATGAGTTACCATTTATGAGTTATAAGGATTTGACAATAAAATAATTGTTACTAAATTAGTTTATTTATGACCAAAAACTAACTTTTTTATTGGCCCGCATCGGCTAATGTTAGGATCTGCCTAAGAAAAGAATACCCTTATGAGCTCAGTAGTGGTCTCATATTTTTAATCTGAGTCACCGTTCGTGAGTTATAAGCATTTGAAAAATAAAATAATTTTATTTAATTATTTAATTTACAATTATTCCATTTTCAGGTTTTCTCACTAGAGACCTGCGCTGACTAAACTTATGTCGCTTTTAGGGTAAACCAGCCATCCTAAGCACAACAGTTCCCTCAGATTTCTAATTCAGGAAACCTTTTAAGAGTTATTAAACTTTTTCAGGAAAATTGCTCACACGTGATATTTGAAGATTAACATTTTTTGATGGATCATTCCAGGAAATCCAGGCCTCAGAATCATGTGCCATCAAATTTTTTTGTCTCAAAATAATTCCATATAATTAAAAAAATTACACAGAAATTTCGAGACGTCACATTCTCCCCACCTTAAGGCTTTACTTCCCCAAAACCAAAAACAACAACTAAACAAAAAGACAGGGGTACTGATCATGAATATGGGCCTCCCGCTCCAATGTGCGGTCTTGGAGATTCATGTACTATCATCGGACGCGTACTAGAGGAATCAATCACCTGTATAGGAACCACTTCTTTTGATCCTCTATATCCATTGAGAACTCCACAAACGTCACCACATCATCAATGTCCAGGTCACCCTAGTTGATGACGTGTGATGGATCATGCTCGTACCTCCTAAGGTGTGACACATGGAACACATCGTGCACTCAATGCATCTATGGGTGAAGAGCTAGGAGGTATACCTCCTCGCCAACTCTATTCAGGATCTGAAAAGGTTTGATAAACCTCGAATATAACTTTTCGTTCTATCCAAATCTTCACAATTCCCATCGGGGTGAAACCTGAAAGAAAACTTGGTCTCCCCTAGAACTCCAAGGGTCTATATATTCTGTGGGTATAAGAATTTTGTATACTCTGTGTAGTTCTCATCCTCTCTTGGATGATCTGCACCTTCTCAGTGGTAGCCCATACCAACTCTGGACCCATGTGTGTCGAATCCTCTAGGTATTTCCGGTATAGAGGTGATCTGCATGTCCTCCCATAAAAGGCTCCAAACGGTGTCATGCCAATGGTGGAGTGATAACTATTGTTGTGTGCAAACTCTGCCAATGTTTGGTGGTCTTCCCAACTGTGACCAAAATCTCGGACACAAGCACGAAGCATATCCTCCAAGGTTTTTATGGTCCGCTCCATTTGACCATCTGTCTAGGGGTAAAAATCTATGCTCAAGCGTGTTGGAACCTGATGCTCAGATTTTACTTGCTGACAAGTGAGGCATCATGAAACGAATTCTGCCACTGCTTTCATCATCCATGGCAACCAGTACTGACATCAGAGGTCATGATACATCTTCACCACACCAGGATGTACCGCCAAAGGGTATGTATGGAATTCCTTTAACACCTCCTCCTGTAACGTCACTGGTACCATGGTGCATCCTCTAAAAATGATCTCGTTCTCCCCACCTATCAAAAATCTATCAAGAGCCCGTCCTGAGGATATCTGATCATGTCGGGCCTCGAAGTCAACATCCATTAGTTGTGCCTCCCTAACTCACTAAAGGGGTGGGGGAGTGACAATCATAGACTGGAGGTAAGTTATTCCATCATCATCCATGAAGGATATCAACATCGCGACTAGATGCTTTGTCACCTCACTCAGTAGTTGTAAACCAAACCTCCTGCTGAGCGCATCTGCCACCATGTCCCCCTTCTCAAAAGTATAGACAATCTCAAAGTCATAGTCCTGGAGGAACTCCAACTATCGCCTCTATCTCAACTATTGAAAACCCTACGGGAACCTTTCCATCCATGTGAAAGGATAACCCCTTTAACTGATGGACATACCCTTTGACCCTTTGGTAGTGGGTACTAGCACTCCATGTCAACTTAGTTAAGGTACTGGTAATCCATATATAACCTCTAACACTGGGTATTACTAAGCCCTTCCTCTACATGTACCCCACCTACGCCCCCTTCTTGTGAAGCTCTATGAAATACGTCCAATATACTTATGATGATATCAGTTACATATTGGGGTGTAGAATGATACAGAAGTGCCTCCCCCTATGGGGAGGTAATCCTGGAAACATCTTTTGAAAGGATGTTCCTGAACCTCTCCACTACTATTGAGAGCTGAAAACTCAAAACATCTGCTACCACAAGGGTAAGGTTGGCTGACTCAAAAGTGATTGGTTGCACCCTCCTATGCATGAGTTTATCCCATGATGCCTGGGTTTCCTTTTTTCTAACCAAGGAAAACCCCATTCCAACACTGCAGATATACCACATCCTTTTTGTCTAAAACAGTCAATCTGGGCATGAAAAGTGGATGACTAGTCTATACCCAAACTAATATCGTAAGGCCTTAACGCTGCCACCAAGAGGTTCCAACTGAAACTCTCACCTCAAGGGTCATATCACACCGTCATTGTAAGTGTGATTATTGAGTCTCCTACCATAGGTATCTCCAGATGTAAGTATCAAGTCAACAGTTTATCTAAAAACACTAGGTCTTGAACAAGATTTGTGACAATAAGGAATGATTAGTACCTATGTATATTAATACGATAGCTAGTAGTAGACACAGACCATACCTCAAATCATTCCTAGAGCCCTTGGGTCATACTCCTTAACCGCATGTAGCTACTCTCTTCCCCTATCCTTCAGCTCCCTGAGCCTGGTGGGGACTACATTGGGGTGCTGGTTATAACATGTCGAAATGTATACCACATCCTTCTACTCTCCTATCTCCTCTTCCACATCTGTTTCCCTGCAGATTCATCTATCATTATCACTTCCTCTTCCTGAAACATTTTACACATCCGAGTCTCTGAGACTAATGTTAGTTTCCTGATTTCCCACTACTGATATTCACTAGTTGTATTTTCTCAGCCAAATAATTTTCAACCATAAAGGCTCTCTCTAGCACCCTAACATAAGTAGGAATGCACAGAGGAATATTGATGGATTGGATGTCCCTAAACACATCTCGATCAGAGGTATGAGCATTGAATCACTGGTCGTATTGTATTCATCGAGTACATGGGGTTGGTACGCCTTGACGAATACTCCATTACCGACATGTTGTCCTGCCGAATATGTAGAATCTCTTGGGAACACATACCCCTTAGATTTGTTTATGGAAATATACCCCTTATTTAAGGAAGTTTCTCAAGATCTGTCCATAGGAAAGTCACCTCATCATAAGATTAGGGTAATCTAAACCCTGTCATCACTCTACTGAGCCATGTAATAGGCTCACTGCCAGGATCTCCATCTAATCTAATGGTGTATAGTTCACTACCTCAAGGCATTCCTTAGCCGCATTTGAGCCGGGATCACCTTAGAACCTAAGGGGTATATATCGCTAAAACTCATGTAAGGCACTAATCCTATGTGTGTCCTCTACTGGTAGTGCCAGTATTAACTTCTGACCAAGGGGAAGTAGTATAGTTGGAACACCACCCTAAGGTACCATCTTGGGAAATGGTCTTTATATTAAAGCCTCATCACTCTATGGACCATCCTCATGGTCACGCACTGGAATCTTGGTTGGCTGTTTGCATGGAGGTATATTGAAAGAGAATCAAGATAAACCATGGTCAAAAGTTCAAACCTGGTGAGATGACTCAAAAGAGATCAAGATAAAAAAAAATTCAAAACACATGAAACTAGTGTTTTCATGTACCGAGTTATAAAATAGAATTCAGGGTCCTGGTGTATGGATACGTCGGCCGCCGCACCAACACTGGACTCCCTATACTGAAATCCAAATTCAAGACACTTAAAACTATTTCTTCCATTGAAAATATAGACTCTTAGTTCTTCTGGTAGAACCTAATTCCCTCTGATACCACTTAGTCACGAACCATCCCCCGGGGCCCATTCCATGACTACCCCAAGCCCGCCTTCCATGGGCTAGGGGCTAGTGACTAGCACCAGAAAAGCAAAACCCAAAAAGGGAAGGCATTGAATTTAAACCTGTACACACACATATAGGTCACACTGCACACAATCACAACACAATGGAAAATGATTAGTACAACCACCACTAAAAACTACCACTAAGAGTAAAAGTAAGTACTGAAAAGAAAATGGGCTAGTATACAAGCCCAAATGAAAGAGTAATACAACAACAAAAAACAAGATCCAAAGATCATCCACCAAGGATCCTACCTGAAGGGTAGGTACAGATCGTCATTGTGCCTCAGCATGTTAATAAATCACCACTGTGTACCGTCTAGCCCTGGATCTCTAAAGTCCCAGTCAAGTTGTCCGTCATTTGCACAAGACACAACAAGGTTCGAGTGAAGCCCATACATGGGTGAGTATAACAATACTCATCAGGGACCCCGAGACCCCCAAAGGTTCCTCAGAATTCCACAAGGAAAAACCACAATGCATGATCACAATCAAAAGATATAAAGTAAAAGACTCAGCTTATACTAGGTATAAAACTTAGAGAATAGGAATAAAGAAGATTAGTCTTAAGCTAGATCATTTTATTCTGCTAAGTTGCTCAACTACTGATCCGATAAGGGTTGCTCTATTGTCGATCCACAAAGGGTCACTCTACCACTAATCCTCGATGGGTCGCTCTATGGACAGCCCACATCGGGTTACGCTACTATTGATCCACAAAGGGTCACACTACTGCCGATCCACAGAGGGTCGCACTGCTACCCATCCAAAGAGGGTCACTCTCTTGTCGATCCATGGAGGGTCACACCATTCCTGATCCATGAAGGGTATCACTCCTACCAATCCATGTAGGGTATCCCTCATGCTGATTCATGGAGGTTCTATCTTCACTTGACAGCCAGTCACAGAATTCCCGCACATGGTGCGCTTGAGTTCCGAAGATTCTGCTCTTCATACCATTGGTCATACCTCAAATGCCACAAAGTCCCACAAAGAAGTAACCCAAAGGACCATCTTGTAGTAAGGGTTACAACGTGAACTAATATAATTATATCTTTTAATGACCACCAAAAGTGGTTGCAAAAAGACTTTAGAGACTGCCCAATGACCGCTTTTGGCGATCGCATCAGCTTCGTCAGCAAAACCCTTTATCGACTGCCATTGGCGGTCTCTGATGTTTCAAATCTACAAAGCGCTGTGAAGGTCCTCATGCGGGTCATCATCTCAGCATATGTGTTTAAAGGGACATAAGACCTTGCCCCCACCAGCCATGGTGGACACACAATGACAGATGGATATTGGGGTGTTTGTGTGATGGGGTTGAGGTCACCGGAAGTCTCGGGTGAGGGGTCGGACATGTCGGGCACGTAGAGGACAGTCACGGGTGTGCTGTTAGGAGGCAAGGTATGACATTAGGAGTGGAGGTTTTTCAGCGGTGATGATAGCACATTGGATTTGCAGCGGCTAAAGCAGGAGGGAAGAAGAAGATGCGCGCGCAGGAAAATTCCCACTGGAATTTTACTTTAGTTTTAGCGACTGCCTATGGAGATATCTAATAACCTCTTTAGATACCTCAAATGGTGGTCACCCACTTTAGGAGGTGAAAAAATAGATATTTCTAATAGTTTCGATAGACAATGCATCAATCAGATACCCGGTCTGTGAAATATAGGCAAAAAGGTAAAAAGGGCCTGGTTGGATTCAAGTCTGATCCAACTCCTATATACTCCAACATAATCCAAAACACAATTGGAGTATCTTAAAAGGACCTCCCTATCACAAGGGTCCCAATTCCACTAATGAAACGTCAATTGGACACCTGGTTTGAGAGATACAAGCGTTTTAATAGAAAAGGGGTTGTTGAGTCCGGGTCCGGTCCGACCCGGTTGGACCGACCCGACCCGGTCTAGGGGTCTGGTGTGGGTCCGACATGGGTATATCCCAACCGGACCATTGGGATTGAGGGTCCGGCCTGATAGGATAGGTCCGACTCAGTTGTGGATCTAGCCCACTGGCCGACCCGGTCCGCCCCAGGCGGACCGGTCCACCCTATCAGGACGCAGCAAATAGCCGCATCCAGCCTCCTCGTCATGGTCAAGTGACCGCGATAACTCCACGCGGTTGGCTATTTCTCACACACCCAAGTGGGCCAAGTGGTCCACTCCTCCACGTGGTGTCGACGGGCGCCGCGCCACCCCACTGCCATGACCAGTCAGTCGCGGCCTTGCCTGCCTCCTCCACGTGCCGACATGCACACACCTCCACTCAGCCAGTGGCCAGCCGGTGGTCCTCAATCCCCATCTAGCATGCAGCCGGTCCCAACACCATCACCATCCCTATCGCCACCGTCGTTGCTAGTGTCGCTGCCAGTGCGGCGGCAGAACCTTCGGCAGACCACAGAACCTACTCTGGTGGTCCGTTCTTCGCGTCACCTATGTCTATGGAATTGTTACGTCGTCACCTTCACTATGATGAACTCAAACTCACTTTTCCACCATTTAGAGAAATCATTCATGAATAAAAAACAATAAACAACCATGGAAGAGGGTCCGATCCTTATTCGTGTTATCCCGTACCCTCTGTGTTAGAGTTTAAGCATGAGGGAAAGTATTGATCACATGGAGAAAGTGAATCCCCAATACAAGCCCTGCCCAATTATCCACCTGCAAGAACGAGCAATTTGTGGATCAATCTATTAGTCGGTTGGTCCGTGTTCATCATTAATTTTCACGAAGGAGGAAGAAACTTTAAATAACACAAACCCCTACTTTGTTGACATTTGGTGCCGAAGCATTCGTCCTTGAGGTTTCAAGATGTCAACATTGATTCTGGATCCGTTCCTCAAGGTTTTTCAAAGTCGATGGAGTCTTTCCAGTGTTCTTCGTTGGAGAGGAAAATTCGCTGAATTTTTTTTAGAGAATCCTCCAAGTTTTATTTCCCAAACCCCACACATTGGATTATTTAAAGAAAACAAAAAAAATGTAGCGACATTGTGCCCATTAATAATGATCATTAAATTATCTTTATTTAACGAGCCACATTTAATAAGGAATTAAGGTAATAGTGTCGTAGTTTCAAATGAGCTATTATTGACCCTCCATTAATGAGCCTTGTCACCCTCTCATCTTGGCATCGCAGCGTCGTCATCTTCCTTCCAATAGTGAGAAAGAAATAAAGTAATTATTTTAAATTATTTTATTATTTTTCTTGAAAAGTTTGAAAAATAACTTTTCTGCTTAGCTTTTGTTGGCCGAAGTTAAGTCATTTCTAGGCGAATCCTGGAGTTTTGAATTCAACGGTGCACTAAAATTTTTTATCTGAGCACCAGTTCAAAAGATATAAAATTATGATCGCACGTTTATAGAACGTACCTTAAAAAAAGTTCAGAAAAAATTAACAGTCACCCTCAACCCGTGTTGGTTGAGGTTAGGCTCTGCCTAAGGAGAAACACCCTCACGATCTCAATGGTTCTCTCATATTTTAAATCTGAGTTACCATTTAGGAGTTGTAAGGATTTGAAAATAAAATAATAATTATTAAATTATTTTATTTATAGCCAAAAACTAACTTACACTATTGGCCCACGCCGACCAATGTTAGGATCTACCTAAGAAAAGCATACCCTCACGAGCTCAGTGGTGGTCTCAGATTTTTAATCCGAGTCACCATTCATGATTTATAAGCATTTGAAAAATAAAATAATTTTATTTATTTATTTTATTAACGGTTATTCCATTTTGGAGTTTTTTCACTGGAGGCCTGCACCGACTAAACTTAAGTTGTGACTAGGGTAAACCCGCCATCTTGAACGCAATGGTTCCCTCATATTTCTGATCTGGGAAACTGTTTAAGAGTTAGTCTACTTTTTCAAAAAAAAAAATATTACACGTGCTATTTAAAGCTTAAAAGTTTTTGATGGATCATTCCAGGAACTTCGGGCCTCAGAATTACGTGTCTTAGAATTTCGTAGTCCCGAAATAATTAAATATAATTAAAAAAAATACACTGAAATTCTGAGATGTTATAAATTGATTGATCTATATAATATAGAATATATTAATTAATAAACATACATTAGCTTATCTATGTCTAAGTTATGATTCTAATAAATAGGATCGATAATGAGTCTTACATATTAACATTGATCAATATAATATAGTGTGGAGTAATTCCTAAATTCACATTTCCTTATACATATTAGAGACATGATGTAAGTAAAGGATAATTAATGTTGAGACATGTATGCATTGTAGTGACTTCCATTATTTTCAACACATGTTATGAAAATAGATGCATTATCCCATAACCATATGTAAACTATCATGAAAAATGGATATCTTATGATTTATAGTATGATATAAATACACTATGTCATAAGAACATGTGTTTAGATGGAAAGAGTTTGTTAGAATATAAATAAACTTGCATCAATATAAACATAATGTGCATATAAATCAATTATCCAAAATAATTTAATGATATTACATAAATCCCTGAGATATAAAAATTATTGTCAATTTATAGAATATATTTCTATATAACGGTTCACATATCTACTTGAGATTGTGGGAGAAAGATTGACATGGGCTTAGTCAATGTTAGAGATGCATAAATAGTTGAAATAGGAACAAGTTCCATAAGATCATGTAGAAATTGGAATGTTCTATAGACACATACAATATAGGAAGGATGCAACCATAGTGGTGGTTTTACATTCACTACCATAGGTGATATATTATTCATTAATAATAATAATTCCTACAAGTAGGAAGTATATAGAAATTAGCTAAAATTTACAAGATCAATTAAAATTCAATAATGGATTCCATGTATCCAAGTATAGGGGGATTATTATTTTAAATACTGTGGTGGATATTTAAGTGATACTATACATGGATGGTATAAGTTTGGTACCAATAAGGCTCGATTGGTAACACCAAGTCATTATTCCTAAATCAATTAGAATTTTACTTATCATCCCCACATTATAGGATCATTAAAATTGAGAATTGGATGTCAATACCACCAATATTAGAAGAAATCTATATAATGAAACCAGAAATGGATGGTGACACCATGGAATTCCAATAAGGGGTGTAAGTTACTAAAATACAGTTTAGGATTTTAGTAAGAAACATGATCATAGAATATTCATTTGTAATGATTTTCTCCATAGGTCTGTAAGTGGTTAGTGGGATCACCATTTTTTCAAGTAAAATATATTTAGTAACATATAGAAAAAAAATTATTAGTCTTATAATTAGTTGATACCATAATGAAAGTGATTATCCAAATATTAACTTAAAGTATCAACCTGATTTCTAGGGAACATGGTCTATTAAGGTGGTTCTAATTCTTTCTTAGACCCAGTCAATAGTACATATACTAATAAAGTATTTAAAAATATAAGTTGGAAAATTTGAGAGATAATTATTACCAATTTTACATGGAATAAATTTCTACAACAATACATGTATTGGATATGGGAGGTGATTAATTTGGTAAGTTGAATTCTATATGCATCTGCAATGGATCAATAATGTGTTTCATGATATGTAAAAGAAATAATATTTCAAACATATACTTTATGATAAGAAAAAATATCAGCTATATCGAGGATAACTATAAGGTATGCAGTCAGTATTATCTAATTTTACTTGAGAAAGTACAAAAGGTACATATCTGGTATGTGGAGAGAAAGGGATACTAGCTACAAGGGGACACAAACTAGTCTTCATAGATAAATATTATTAAATATCATAGTTAATAAAAGGTAATGATCAAGAAAATATCATTCAAGTTATTGGTATCCATATCTACAAATACCAAGTTCGTTGTGGCTTCTCAGCTAAATAAAAAATGGTGTAAAAACACAAATATTTGTTCCAGTTCTTGGAATCACACCCAGTAAGTAATTTTTTTTTCATAATATCATTATGATAATTCGATTACTAGTACTATCGAAGATTTCAAGTTTAAAAAGTGAACAAAATGATATATACTCATGGTTTACATCTCTTGAGATGTCTTACTCATGGTGTTAAAGTCATATATAGCATAATTTACATGTAGAGGAAATATGGAAGGCCCATGAATGAATCCATAACTCATAAAAACATGATATTATCATGTGAAAGCTAAAAAGGTTTGTTATCAAGTTGGTTCTAGTGCAAGTGGGAGTTTTGTAAAAGTTGGTGACCTAGACCCAACTTTATCAGTACTTTTTGATTACCATACCATGTGTATTGTGATTTATACATGATATACACTTACCATTATATTTTATATATTTATACATCAAATGTTTAAATGGTAATGTCCATAGATTATCTGTCATACCAAAAGGTTATAGAAATTTCTTTGGATATAATGTGAACCTAAAGATGCTATGAAATTAATCTTAAACATATGTCATATGCTCTATATTCATCATACTGAATGGAAACAGTTGATGTATGGCTATTAGTAGTTGGGGGTTCAAGAACACCAAGGTTTCTTCTCATAAAGTTCACACCTGGTGATCTCTAGTAGGTGATATCATGAGAACAGACCCTCCAATACAAACAACACACGTTTTAGGCGTCATTGGATGTTCCTATATATGAAAACGTGTAATGGTCTCTTGAATTGAGATCATTAGAAATGTGTGAAATTTTATCACATACTTTTTTGCAAGTAAAACCCATGATAATTAATTAATGGTGAGGTAGCTTGTGTTGGGTGCACCAATGGTAGTATAGAATTGGTTGAATGATTAAGAAAGAATTTTTTTTCTTTCAAGTTATGGAAGTGATATTTTGGGCCTAGTTGATCAGGATGGTAATACCTTCATAAATACTTCACTAATGTAGTTGAAGGTAAGTCCCTCCAGTTATATCAACAAAAAAATAAATCTAGAAAGGATGATGTCACAAGTGTGAATCCTAATTTATGAGTTATCTAAAGACAAAGAGATTATATTACATAATACATGTTCATAAGAAAGGTTATTATTGCTATGAATTTTATTTATCTATTTAGGAGCCTTCATGGGTTATTAGACTTCACTCTTGGTCTATGAATAATATTAACTACTATTAAGATAATTGTCTAGAGGATCACATGCAATATCATAATAAAGAATCTTCCCAATTATGGTGAATAGGAATATTGGACATGGTGGGTCCCACCATGAGGTCCTAGATTTTTCCAAGTATTAACAATCAATGAAAAATAAATAAATTCATTATTATTCAAGGATAAAATAACTAGGTGGAATTTATTTATTCAATGTATTCATGAGATATTTAGTGAATACAGGAAAAAATATTATACAAATGAATATTATTTTAATATTCAAGGTTATTTTAATACTGTGGGGATTAAAATTCAAGTTAATGAATTGAGTTCATCACGTAATATATTTATTATATAGTACAAGTATGTGATAAAATATAAATGATGTTTATTATACATTTATTTCATCACAATGTGTTGTTTATTAGTTATTTAGTAGGTGTTGAATTTTCGGGGGTCAGGAAACCCTTTCCGTGTATTTGAGCCTCCCACTATATGAGTAGGAGAGGGAATATAACTAATGTAAAGTCCATGATAATGGAACGATATCTTCTATATCCTACCACATCCTAGATAGAGAAAATATCTCTTCAAGAAATCGATCGGAGAACTACTTTGACGGATTGAAGGGACAAGATCAAGGTGATCGTCGCGATGCCGAAGGATTCATCAAAGCTCTGCGATACCGCCTATAATTAAATGAATGGTTATCTTATAGATTCTTGAAGAATGTGTGGATGATATGTAGGAGTTAATCTTCAAATCCTTCAAACAATGATCACCAATGATGAGCTTCAATCGAATGCTCTATCGATTCGAATGAGGTAGATGTTTGTTAAATTTTTATGATTTTAAAAATTTATATGAGATCAGTGGACCTATACCAGGGCTCATATTATTAGATAAGATGAAGGTTCATCACTTAGGTAATGATGATTTTAAATTCTCGGACCACCATATTCCACTGTGAGACACGGTACCATCAACTTCTTTTCAACATATTGGAGTATGACAGCACTTTCCATACAATGATTCATATGGTGCCATCTGGATACTAAAATGGAAACTATTATTATATGTAAATTCAAAAAAAGGTATATATTTATCCCACATACATTTTAAGTAAAAAGAACGTGATATCATCATGTATTACAAAGTTTGGATAGTACTTTCTAACTTCTTATCAATGTATTGATGATAGGTAGTGCATAAATATATCTCAATGTTGATGGACCTTTAAAGAACCTTCCAAGATTTCAATGTGAATCTATGGTAATGATATGATATAATCGATAGAGGTTCCCCATGAATACTTATGATTTCATTGATATAGAGTCTAGAAAGTTACTCAAGGGGTAGATCTTATCTTATTTCTTATAAATTATTATAATTATTAAGATGATCAATGATGACCCATATAACATAATTATTCTTTGGAGTCTTTGGGTGTCTAGTGAAAAAGTCCATTGTAACATTGTCCCAGTTCCATATCAGTATAGGAAAAGGTTTCATGACTCCCTTATGATGGTTTCTTTAATTATTTACCTACTAGAATATTAAGCATTTGGATGCATAATACACAATTTTCTACTTCATTCCATCCCACCAAAAATGTTCTCTTAAATCCCTATACATATTTATGCTGCCAGATTTATAGATAAAGATGAGATATGTGCTTCATCTAGAAGTTACCTCTTCAACCCTTGTATGGATGGAACACATAACCACTTTCCAAACTTCAACACTTCATCTCTATAAATTAAGTCAAAAAATTTCCCATTATTCACTACTTTAATCTTACTTTTCTATTGTCATCATCTTTCTAGGACTTCTTTATCCTTTCTATTAAGGATGGTTTAGAAATTTCATAGAAAAGGAATGATGGCTCTCCTTTCCTATAAATAACCATATTCATATTTACTATATATATATATATATATATACGTGGGATCCTTGTTAATCCTCATCATGGTCAGAACTCCATGGTCTCTTCTACTTAATGAATTTGCCACCTTATTTTCCTTCCAAGGGTGGTAGTGTATTGATAAATTGCAGTACTTCAGTAGTTAAAACTATCTTCTTTTCCTCTTGTTGATATCCTTATGAGAGAAGATACGCTTCAAAATATTATAGTATATATATATATCACATATTTCACCATAGAGGTAGTGTGCCCATATTTTCAAAGAAAATATTATGGATTTTAGCTCAAGGACATGAGCTGGATAGTTCTATTCATGGATTTTCAACTACCTTGATGCATATACAATCACTATATCATTATGAATAAGTACAAAACCAAGTCCTTTATTTTATGCATCACTATAAATTAAAAATCCTTCCTTAACTGATGGTAAATTTAATACCAATTCATTAATAATTATCCTCTTCATCTCTTTAAAAAATTTGACACATTCCCTTGACCTTGTGAATTTAACCCCTTTTCATACCACTCTTTAACTACCTTTGTCTTTGAAGGGTAAAAAAATATTACATCCTTGGAGACAATATGGATAATAAAATAAAATTCATTAAACCAAAATTCACAGTTAATATACTTCCCATATAATTACCTTCTTATGTGGGTCTACAAAATTATTTAAATATTACACTCATGATTTTCATATATCTTATATTGTATCAAGATATCATCAATGAATACCATGAAAAAGTTATTAATATAATCTTTAAATACTATATTCATTAGTTCCATAAAGATAAAAGGTGAATTAGTCAATCTAAAAGGCATTACCTTAAACTCATAATGTTTATAACTTGTTTGAAATTTTATCTTAGGTATATCAACCTTATTCAACCTTAGTTGATGATAACTAGAGTGAATAATAGTCTTTAAAAATCATTTGTATCCTTGAAGTTGATCAAATATTTATTTAATGCATGTAAATGGATACTTATTCTTTATATTAATGGAATTAATCACCCTATAATCGATTCACAATATCATGAACCCATCTTTATTTTTCATTAATAAAATAGAGGCTTCCCATGGTGAAATACTAGGGTATATAAATTTTTGGGCACATGGATATTGATTCAATAATTTCTCATTAATTTATCATTGATTTTTCTGATCACAAACAAACTCATTTGTTAAAATAATGAAGTTTCTTTAAGTGGATTTTAGGATTTTATTTATTAGAATATTTATTTCATTTTCCTAGAATTATGGAAGTTCTTTTCTTATAATTCATCTAAAAGATTATTCTATAAAGTATTATAGATGTTTTGAAGAAGTCTTGAACCACTGTTCAAAAAGTGATGTCGCAACCTAATGTTAGTATCCAACCCCAAATTTGGAACCCCATTTTTAATCCAAAATTTATTTTTAGAATCCTAAATTTTGATAAGGAACATTGTATTTTTGTACCTAACATCACTTTTGAAACCTCACATTTGAATTGAACATTATGTTTTGGAACCTAAATTTTATAGAGCATCCCCATGTTTTAGTATCTAACATCTATTATGTTAAACTAATGTTAGTATTAAATCTCACAATATGTTATTCTACATTTGGAATAAACTATATAGTGTGAACTGTACTTTTGGATTTATCCTCACATAGATAAAACTCATGTTTAATCGATCTTCTATCAGATTTAAATTTTGGATATTCTTGATATTTTTACTATGATTTTTATGGAGTAAATATATAATTAATGTGATTCAAAGACCATTTCAAAGGATCTTCAAAAATGGAATAATTCATTAATATTTATAAGGGAAGTTATTTTTTTATATCTCATTTATTTTAAATTTAAAATACACTAAGAATTTTGAATATCATGTTTATCTAGAGATTTTTTGGATATGTTTGAGCAAAATAAAATCAGACTTATTATTTATTCTCAATGGATTATATCTAGTTGAGATTACTAATTTATAAGAGTAAAATATTTTGAAAAAATATTTTATTTCACTAAATTTATATAGGATGAATATATTTAAAATCTCAAAGGGACTTTCTGATAATATTCATATTATTGTTGATATTGTGTCTACTTGGTATTCATCTACTACAGATCATTGAAGTTGTTATTTAGGAATAGAATTTAGTTCATAAATCTTATAGTCTTTTGTGTGATCCATTCTACTTCTTAGATGTTTTTTCCTGATGTGGTATTATATATACTTTTATATAACAAATTCAAAGATTATTTAGAAGGATAGTGCTTTAAAGATATTTTACTGTTAGTTTGAGGATCTATTCTTATATTAGTTTCATCATCTGCATCTAAATTATTTCAATGAGAATTTATTTAACCAAAGTCTTTTACTTTTGTTTCTAAACAATCAGGTGTGGAGTGTTTTGAGGAATTTTTTTCATTCTATACGAAGCCTTGTAAAATATTTTTTAATAAGTTGTAGTTTATTTAAATCAACTATCGAGATCCCTTGGATATGCTAGTAAAAATCACTAAATTCATGGAGAGAGTGTTGGTGGAATGTACTAGGGGATATTTGTGTCCCAAACCACTATAAAAATTATTGTATTATTTTATTTATATTCTGTTTTATAGTTTTTTTTAAATAAAATAGAACAATATCACATTCCAAGTTACAAAATGGGGAATCAATTTTAAATTATTCAAGTGTTTTTAAAAGGAAATAGTTCATCTCCCCTCTTGGGTACCCATCACTATTACAACCTAAAAATTGGTATTAGAGGAGTGATCTTCTAAATAATATTATTAATATCTAGTAATATTGATCTAAATATCTATATTAAGAAGGATTTCAATGGTTAAAATTAAATAAGGTATTTCAATTATTAGGGCTTCAAATTTCAGTGGTGAAAATTATGGATACTATAAATCTCATATGGTTATCTATTTAAAAAATCTCAATTCAAAAGTTTATATAAAGGTTTTTAAGTTGTATTAAATTCTCAATGATGATCCAAAAGGATGGGATGATACCAAATAAGATGAATATGATTTAAATTCAAGATCCATGAAATCAATCATTTGTAGACTTAGACCTAATGAACTCAATTGTGTCTCTTAGTTCCCTATTGCTTATAAAATGTGGTGGAAACTTGTTATTTCCTATGAAGGAATTGATAATATCAAAAATTTGAGGAAAAATACTATAAAATAAAAAATTTATAGTTTTATAATGTATGAAGGTGAAGGTATCACCCAAATTAATGAAATATTGACTGAAATTTTCAACGGTGTTGTTACCTTGGGAACTCTAATTCCAAAACCAGACCAGGTGTCAAATTTTCTAATAGTTTTACCCTTTAAGTGGAATGGAATATCTACTAAAATCTTACCATTAAATATTATCAAAGAGTTAATAATGAAGGAATTTATTGGTACTCTTATGATGTATGAATCTAAAATGAAAGTTGACGTTGAATATCATAGAATGGTCAAAACGTAAAATACATCTCTTAAAGTTTCTATATAAAAAAGTGAAAATAAGTTAAAGGAGGATTCTATAACATTAAATTATTCAAGCTATTAAAATTATGGAGGGTAACTTGATCACCTATAAAAAAGATTAAATAAGTTTTATAAAAGGAATAAAGGATTCAAGAAGTCATTCAATGATTTTTAAAATAATGGTCATGTTATGAAATATTTTAGATGTTATGACTACAAGAAGTTGGAGCATATCAAACTTGATTACCTACAACTAAAGTAGAAAATAAAAATGGATAAGAAGAATAATAATATTCATATGAAGAAGGATTATTAATGAAAATGAAGTAGATCCCTAAAGGCACTAGTGTATCTTCAAGTTCCGAATTATAATAGGAGCAATCAAATAAGAAACAAAATGTCTTTTATGGATAAAGAAGATGAGGTGCAATATTACTATTCTTATGTTTCTTATTTTGATTCCAAAAAATACTTAAATAATAAAATATTTGACTATTGTTCTATTCTAGAAGAAAAATATGAATACCTAAATAAAAATAATAAATCACAAAATAATATTTATAATTTTGTCTCAATTAAGAGAGATACTATATTAAAACAATACCTAGAATTAAAATAAAAATTAACTAAATATTCTTCAAGATGTACTGGGAATGAAAATAAAATTAAAGAGTTACTTGTTAATGTAGAATATTTTAAATGAATTTATAGTTTGTTTAATAATGTATAACAGTGTTTAAATAATATTCTTATAAATAATGTGTATAGAAAATAAAGATATTATATTAGTAGTAATAGTGAGAAACCCAAGCTATATAAAAACTATTTTGTTCCCATTTCAAAGAATCACAACATTTCAAGAGTTACATGTTTTTATTATGGAATTAGAGGACATTATCTAATAATTTTTTATTAAAGAAAACTCATATTATTAGTGTTAATAAAGATTATGTTTTTAGAAATTTATCTAAATTTAATTTAGGTAAATCTATATAGATCTAGTTGCCCATATCTTTGTTAACTGACACTACAGGGCCCAAGAGAATTTGGGTACCAAAAAAAGTTTTTTTTATATTTTTATAGGTGAAAATCCATAGGGAAAAAATGAAAAATATTATATGGATAGTGGTTATTCAAGGAATATGAGTGTAGACTTCTCTAATTTCTATACACTGTCAAAAGTTGATGGAGCATTGGTTATCTTTAGTGAAAATGTTAATAGAAATATCATTGGAGTTAGATCATTTGGAGATCCAAAATATATCCAAATAAACATGGTTCTCTAAATTCAAGGGATGAATCATAATCTAATGATCATCTCTCAACTTTTTGATGATTTATTTTCTATTAATTTTTATAATAATGGTTGTTCTATCCATAAGGATAAACTAATTATGTTTAGAGCACCTATAACTGAAAATATATATACTTTATAACTTAGTTACTTATATGAATAGAGAGTGAACTATTTAAGTTATGAAATAAGTGAATACTAGATATTATGTAAGATATAAGGCCATTATAATTTATTTTATCTATTTAAGTTATCTAAGAAGAATTTAGTTATTGATCTATCCAGTCTTAAGTTTGATGATAATAAATTTTATCATGCATGCCAAATTGGAAAGAAATATAAGTCATCTTTCAAGTTAATTAACAAGGTTACTATATTTAAACCTTTAAAACTTATCCAAAAGGATCTGTTTGTACCGTCTAGAGTTACAATCTTTCCAGTAAAATTATTTATCTTTGTATTAGTTGATGATTTCTCTTGATTTACTTAGGTATTACTTTTGAAATTTAAAAGTGAATATTTTTTATTTTATTTTTTTGAGTTTTTTTAATTTTTTAAAAATGAAAAAATATTTCAAAATAATTTCATTGATAAGTGATAATTGAGGAGAATTTTAGAATCAATTATTTAATTCTTTTTACTAAAAATTGAGTATTAAAAATACTTTTTCTACTCCAAAAACACCTCAATAGAATGAAATTGTTGAAATAAGAAATAAGATTATTCAAGAAAGTGCTTGAAATATTTTAAATGAATATAG
This sequence comes from Viscum album, assembly GCA_963277665.1. Classification (NCBI taxonomy): domain Eukaryota; kingdom Viridiplantae; phylum Streptophyta; class Magnoliopsida; order Santalales; family Viscaceae; genus Viscum; species Viscum album. The sequence goes on along the minus strand of OY728158.1, from coordinate 1,103,445,837 downwards.
TTTACCTACTTATTTTTGGGTAAAAGATGTTAATATATATTTTTATATTATTAATAGAGTTTTGATTACACCATTTCTTAAAAGGAAACCTTATGAGTTATCGAATATTAGAAAACCTAAAGTTGGATACTTTAATTTTTTTGGGATATAAGATGCATATCTTTAATACTAAGTAAAACCTTGGTAAGTTTGATCTAAAGGAAAACTAAGTAATGTGGTGGTCCTTGTGGACAACTCAATAGGGGGTGAATTTAGTTTCCAAATAAAAATTTCTATTTTAAATATTAAAAACATAAATCCCCCAATTTTTAAAATAATACCAGTTAACTAAAATAGTAGTGTTTTATAATTTTTTCTTTAAAAAAGGTTCTTAGAATCTTTATTAGAAATCAATTAAAACCATTTTTAACACTACATTAACTTTTGAAACAATTTTACTTGAAACAAATACCATATTATAAACTCAAGTTAAAGGAAACTTATCAGAGTAAAGCAATGTTATAGGTTTTACAAACAGATCGATATTGGTTTTTTTTATTTAAAATAGGAAAAAACCCAGATAAATCATGGTGGAAAATTAAACAAGTGGTTTAGTCTTAATCCAATACCCAATCCCCTTTACTTGGAAATAATCTACTACCAAGTAATTTTTAAATAAATAAACTAATCCACAACCTGAATCTAGTTTTTTATATAACAGCATATAAGGATATCCAGGCACAGAGCATCTTCCATAGTTCTTCATTGAATAAAATAGATACATGTTAAACACAACCTATTCCACAACTATACATGGGATTACAAATGGAAATAATTTAAATAAAGTTTAAAGAATTCTCCATTTTAGTGCAGAATACTGTTTTATAGATAAAAAGGTAAAAAAATCTAGCTTAAAAGCATGATAAAATAGAAAGAGAGGAAAGAGAGATGTGAATATGTGTTTCTTCTCAGTCTGAATATCTCTAGTTTTTTTAGAGTCCTTGGATTTTTCTTTTAAAGTATCTTAAACAAGTTTTATAGTAGGTTTAAGAAAATTTAGTGTCATGAAGAGTTCTGAACAAGTCCTATGTGTAGCACAATTTCATGCACATATTACTCTATTGTTCTCTGTATATTCTACACTTCACACACATATATGCACGTGATTAGTTTTCCTTATTTAAAAAGAACTCCATCCAAAATTATCCATTAGATAATGATCAATTCAACCTTAAATTCATTGATTATTCAATTAATGATTCATAAAATATCCATTGTATATTTGAAAATGATCCACTTATAAGTTATACATGGTATGATATCTTCAATTAAGACATGGTTAATTGAGCTCACATTCAGTTGGTATGGTCAGTTTACATAGAAAATTTCTATAGAAACTAGGAATGGTCTGTTCATTCCTTCATGTGGTTGATCCATTTGATCATGTGGTAGGTTCATGACTTCATGTGGTAGCTTCTTTACTTCATGCGTTCACTTGAATCTATCACATGGTAGTTTTTTACTTTGCACATTTAGTTCATTTGAACTCATGGTAGGTACATATATTCATATAGTAGTTAGTTTTTCTTAATATTTATATAAAAACAAATACACATGGTCAATACATGACTTAGATAAATTAAACTTACCTATAAAATGGTTAGTTGATTGTTTATGTGTTAAGGTAATTCTTAATGCATGGTAAGTACATTACTTGGATATAATTTTCTCATCTAATTCATGATATGTAGTTTTTCATGTGTTTAGTTGGATTATAATGTGTGGTAGGTTCTAAATGGTCACTTAACCTTCATGGTTAGTAAAAATTCCTCACATGATAAGTTTATTGTATATGTGGTAGGTTGTCATGGTAAGTTCCAAACTTATACAATTTTATGATTTTTTACATAAAACCATTTACTAATAGAAAACATTAAATTCACTAATAACATTATAAACATGATTTCGGGATCATTAAAATAAGTATATTCTAGTCTAAGCCAACAATATCCCCATTTTTGATGATCAAAAATCATGAAATTTAAAATGAAATGAATTTAATATAATAAAAATGTATTGATAATAAATTAAAACATGTATATCACAAAATGTTGAATATTTCTTAAATTATTCAAAAATTTCCAATGAACTAAATTTATGGAACACATTTAATCTCCCTTTTGGGATTATCAAAATGTGAATTAGAGGTAAAATAAAATAAACAATTGATATGAAAAACTATAAACAAAAATAAAAAGAAAAAAAAATTATTTCATTAATATGTCAAAAGAGATTACAAAAAAGTGCTAAAAGGAGTCCCTATCAGAAATTATAGTTAAAATATGAATTGGGCACATCTCTAACATCTTAAGGAAGGATATGATCCTTTTATTTAGAAGTATAATTAGGGGAAGAGTTAGTATAAGGTGTATAGTAAGAGGAAAAGTCTTCATTGACTACACACTTGTACATGGGAATAATGTGTTAGATGGATTCCTGAAGAGTTAAACCAAAAGGATAGATAATATATGAGGTAGTAGTTGGATCTAGGGACACAGTGATAGATAGAGGGTATAATATAGTAGTATGAGTAGTGTATATTAAAGGTTCCACAAATATGTTAAAATCACTAACTACCTGAGAACTACGATCCAAAGACTAAAAAAATCATCCCTATTTTCCATGAAGACTTCCAAAACTAGAGTCAGATCCTTAAGTTTCTCAACATGATACTTTAAATCACAAGTCAAGGGATTAATATTGAGATCCAATTAAATCATTCTAAAAATACCCTTTAAATATATCTTAGTAAATATTCTGGTAAGATAAAAATAAATACCACTTTTATGGTTTCTATATATTTCCCAACTTGCTTTGAATTTTCAATGACCACTGGCAAGGTTTTGGTATCATGTGTTTGAAAACCATCAAAAATATATTCCTTAGTCTATTTGAACTCAGAAAATGGAACCTTCAACTCATCCTTTATGAGTTTTTGATATTCTCTTCATCAAAAACTGACTAAACGGGTGGAGCAGGAAGAGGTATAGAGATATGAGTAAGAGTGAGCTGAAACTCTTCATTCATCAACCTATGATATAACTGTAGCACCATATCAGATAGATCTATTTTCACTACTTTTAACTCTACCTTCATATTTTCAATCTCATTTTTCAGAAAATTCATCTCAAGATAAAACTTATTCTAAAGATGAGAAATAAAAAAGCACAATTTTCCTTATAATATCTTCTTCTCTATAATAATATAAGGAATTTACAAAACCAAGAAATGGTTTCTTAAAAACACTAATTATATCTGATTTGAATTCATTTAAAGAATCCTTGGTAACATATAATGTAGAAGGAATAAAGGCATATGAAGCATAATCTTGATTCCAACCATCTAACTTAAGGACATAGTCCGTTGATATTTCTCTTGAAAACTAATCTTCAACTCATTTATCGGTAGAAACGTATTCCTTATGAACAATAGGATATCCTACTTAAATATATTCACCATGAGAATCACATTGAACAGATTCTTCACCTTCTTTGGTAGGAGTAGTACCAAATATTTCTTAGAGATTTTGGTCAACTGAAGGTCTCACAGAAGATACCTCAAGTATTTATTGAGAATATATAGTAGCAATGAGAGATCCCTCCAACACTCTATGATCATAAGGAATGGTAGGTCCACCATGTCTAGGTAGGTTGTTCCCATTATCACCATCAGAATCAGAATACTCTAAGCCCAAAATAAGAGATCCAGAGGACTTATCCCCCTTAGAAGGTATATCTAGTATAGGTTATCTAGAAGTAAAAGTAATAACAGGAGATACATCTAAACTTCCTTTAGCTTATTTAGAGTCTTCAAACTCATCCAATTCTGGTTCATCTTTATACCCACTAATAGACACCTCAGTTTCAACTAGATCCTCAGAATGAAGTTCTTCTTCATGTAATGGCAAGGGTAAGGGAGATTCGGGTGGTCTATAATACATGGCAGGAGTGATTGGATTGTCATCCTCATGATCCACCCTATATTCCTTATCAAGATTAACCATCTTATATTTTGGTCCTTTCTCTACTTCTTGTTCTCTTTCAACTTCTACTTCTTCTATACCAACAATCGTTTCATCATCAGAATAAACAGCAATCTCATGAGGTTCGAGACCTAGATCCACAAGATCCCTAAGTCTAACTAGACAATTCACTAGATCAAACCTATGATATAACTTTTCTATGTCATATACCCATTCCTTTTTTCTAATGATTACAATATAACTTTATTTAAAAAAATTCTAATAAAGTAAGAAACTATTTGAATAAATAACTCTTTTCTCCCACTAAGGAACTAAGTCTTTGTACTCCAGCAAGTCTAAAATAAGCTTCAAATAAGGTAAGGATTTGAACTTTGAAGAAGGTTTAAAAAACTCAAACATATGTCTCATGAAATATATTCATAGATTAATATAAATATAATTTTTCATTGAAAAAAATAAAAATAGATCTTGATGCCTCAGGATGTTGAAGTATCCTTTTCTTGGATAGATTAGGTCCTGGATAAACATGTTTGACATCCTATATTCTCCACTCAACTCAACATTAGTGGGTCTTTTGGGGGTTACATTCCCAGTGATCTCCTCTAATGTAATTTAAAACTCAAAGTGTGCATGATTAACTAGATATGAGCTTTGGTAATATTTAAATTATCCTTTATGAGTCACACACAATATCTTTTTCTATCACTTCTAAGATAAATCCAAAAATTCACCACTGACCATCCTCTTAACTGTGTCTCTTTTGACTCTAGGGAAAAAATCTAAGTACTCAAAAAAACTCTTTAACTAGATTTGGGTAGAATGGATTACCATTATCCTTAAACGAAATATCCCATAAATGTTTTTGAATTTCTCTCCAAACCAATGATTTTATCAATTACAAATATTGTGCATAAACTTCATTTTCTACAGATATAGGATGATCTACTACATGTAGATTCCTTAGCTTGTCTACATCCCTCAAGATATTTTTTATTTTCTTAGATTTCTTAACAGGAGGATATTTGGTAGGTAGTGTGGAAACAATGGGGTACTTAATCCTCAACATTCTCGATTCAAATCAGAATTGGAAGGCTCATATTTTAGAGATAGATAGAGAGACAAAATTAGAAGGTTTAAGTTAGAAATGGGTTTCTCAATAGAGGGATTTAAATAGAATTTGAGGTGTTGAAATGAAGAAAGGGGATTTGAGTTAGATAAATCCATTGATTTAACTTATAATTTGAATTTTAAAATTAAATCATTTAAGGATTAAAATAATCATAAAAATAAATCCTGCCAAAAAAAATCGATGGAAAAAAAATTATAAGAATAAAATAGACACGATGGGTTTACTAATCATGGATTTGTGATAGTGAAGGTATAGTAGGTATATTGACCATGACCTCATAGTAGGTATGCTAACCTCAAAAATAAAGTATTCATATTAAGTAAGAAGTCATTGTGTGATTAAATACTTATAGTAATTTTAGTGATTGTGTGAGTTAAATTCCATGGTAGGTATACTAAATAAGGTATAATGAATGCATGAACAAAAACTCACGGTCAGTATACAGGCCATGTGAACCAAACTTCATGGTTAATTCTATAAAATATTTTAAAATAGAATTTTAAAACAACATTTAAATAACTAAACATGATAAATCTAAATTAAAACAATTAGACATAATTTATCACACCCAATTCATGTCTAATATAACTAATTCTCTCAACATTCAAAGGATTTTTAAATATATCTGCAAGCTGATGTTTTGTACTAATGAATTAAAGAATTATATAACCTTTTTAAAAATAATCTCTAAAAAAGTGATGTCAAATATCAATATGTTTTGTTCTAGAATGAGATACATGATTCTTAGAAATATTTATAACACTTTCATTATCACAATTTATAGGAACATGTCTGAATTGATATCCATAGTCCAGTAATGTGTGTTTCATCTATAGAATTTGGGCACAAAAAATTATTGTAGCTATGTATTCATCTTTAGTAGTGGATAATGAAATAGAGTTATGCTTTTTAATACACCAAGAAACTAAAGGCTTTCCCAAAAAATTGAAAGGTTCCAAAAGTTATTTTTCAATCTAACTTACAACCACCAAAATCATCATCTAAATAACTCACTAAATCAGATGTCTATCCTTTAGAATAAAATAGTTCTAAGTTGGTTTTACTTTTGAGGTATTTGAAAATTATTTTCATAAATAGTAAATTTTATTCCTTTGGACTTGATTGAAAGCATGCACACATACACACACTAAACATAATATCCAGTTAGCTGTTAGTTAAGTATATTAAACTTCCAATAATACCTCTGTAAGTTGTTTGATCAATTGGTTTCCTAGTCTCATCAAGATCCAATTTACATCTTTTACTCATGGGAGTATCACTAACTTTAGTATTATCCATACCAAAATGTTTTAAGAGGTATTTTTTTTATTTTTTTATTTAAAATAATTCCTTCTTTAAAAAAACTAAAATCCAAGAATAAATTTTAGTTCACCCATCCAACTCATTTCAAATTCATTTTTTATCTTTTTTTAAAATTAAGTACACAAATAATTTCTTGAATATCCAAAAATAATATTATCAAAATATATTTATACTATTAAAACAAATTTTGAAATTATTTTAATAAATAAATCAGGGTCATATATCCCTTTAATAAAACCTTTAGAAATAAAAAATGAATTGAGTCTATCATGCCAAGATCTTAGAGCCTGTTTTAAACCATATAAAGATTTTATTAATTTAAAAACATGATTTGGAAATTGAGGGTTTTAAAATATAGGATGTTGTTCCACAAAAACATCCTCAACTATATAACCATTTAAGAATTAACTCTTAACATCCATTTGATATAATTTGAAACCCAAATGTACTATATAAGAAAGCAACATTCTAATGGATTCAAGTCTAGATACTGGTGCAAAGGTTTACTCATAGTCAATAAATTCTTCTTGAATATAACCATGTGCAACAAATATTGATTTATTTCTTATTATTATGCCTAACTCATCAGCCTTTTTTATAAATGATCATTTAGTTCCAATAGTCAAGTAGTCCTTGATACTTTCAACTAGTTTCCATACTCTATTTATTTCAAACTTATTTATCTATTATTATATTTCCATTGCCTATAATTCATTATTAATCACTTATTTAATATTATTAGGTTCAATTTTTGATAAGAAATATTGATGTTCAACTTGTTTTCTAAGAGAATATCTATTTTTTATTACCCTATTTAGGTCTCATATAATAGCATCTAAAGGATGATCTCTATGAGCCCTAATAGCTCTAGTAATAAAATTATTTGATACTTCATTCTAATATACTGGTTTGGGTTAAAACTACTCTATGTTGGGTGGTTTTTATATAGATTTTATAGAATTTTCACAAGGTTTAACTTTGATGTCTAGATTTTAAAGGACATCCTCAATATTCTCTAAAGAAGTATTAGGTTCATGTGGATCTGTCTCATCAAATTTGACATGTACAGGTTCCTCCAAAATCTTGGTCATTTGATTAAACACCCTGTATTATTTACTAGATTTAGAATATCCAATAAAAAAAGCATCACTTTTGGATGAAAATTTATCCAATTTCTCTTTTGTATTGAGTATAAAAACTTTATAAGAAACATCTATAAAGTAGTTAACTTTTAGTTTTCTACCATTATATAAGTAATATAGGTTTATCTTTAAAAGTGTTCTAATTAGAACTCTATTAATAAAAAAACCATATATATATATTCGTATCCTCTACCCAAAAACAAATAGGAAAATCATATTCATTGAGCATGGTCTGTGAAATTTCTTATCCATCCATCCAACGGTCCGAAGGCCTTCAAATTTTTATTATTATAGAAAAATCCCCTTTTAAAAGAATAAGGGGGAAACACAAACATCATAGACATAGGAAAATAAACAACCTGAAGGTCAAAGAGATAAAAAATAGACAAAAAACATGGAAGAACCCCACCCCAGCAATTGATCATAATGAAGCCCTTCACCTTTGCAGAGCAGTTCAGCAAGCAAGTGTCCTGTGTCAAAGCAAAGGCCCGATCCGATGGATGACGCCACACCCACTCAGACAACCAAATACAAAAAGCTCTGAAAATATGAACATCCAGCTCTGAATCTTCTCATGGGTTATTCCATGTGGTTAGATCCAGCTGCACCCACTGACTTCAAGTCCAAAATCAAGTCATCCATTGTCAGAATTCCAAATGCAAACCACCACTATCTTCGATTCCAAGCTGCCTTCCAATCCATAAACAAGAACCTTCATGGGATCAAACCAGCACTCAAACAATAACATAGATCCCAAAAACCAGATATGAGTCCAGCTGCATCCCACCACATCCATAAAAATCCTCCAGCTGCATCCATAGCAACCCAAAGAAGAAGACAATCCAATGATAATGAAGGTAGGTCTTCATCTCCCAGGACTGGAAGAACCAACAACACCTTGAGGGAAGGTCTCTATTGAGGGTATCCAAGCATAACTGAGCTAGAAGCACCTCTCTGGACTGGAGCTGGACAAATCGAGATACCAGAAAATCCCTCAATGGATTCCTAAACGAGTGAATTATGGAAAGCTGGAAGAATCGAACGGTAGGAGGATACAATGCAAAAGGCACCGTCGTAAGAACATCGGTAAGCAACACACACCAACCTATAGCAACCCCAAGTCAAACACTATCACAGCCACATAAAATCACTAACAAAAATTGTTCAATATCACAAGAAACTAGTAGAAACAGAACATAGGGACTCCCTCCTCCAAGACACTAGAGCCGGCCCCGAGCAGACCAGAGCACACCAGAACCACCGTTGAGCCAAGAAGGAGCCCGGCTAGGATCTCGGAGTTGGAAGCATGATGGGGCCGACACCAAGAACACCACATCCATGATAGGATCTCAAAGCCCAAGAGGAGTCTTCTGCAGCCAGCAAAAATCAACCCGGAGATGACGACAAGTGCACGGAAGCCGCAAGGAGAACCCGAGGCACCAAGAACTCGAAGCCATATAAACATCCCGGATCTGGAAAGGAAAACACTGACCTAACAACCAAAATCCATACCACACAGAGTCGATGAAAATCGAATCCAGATAAGGATCCTGAATTCAGGAGAGTCGGAGCCACCTCTGCGTGAACCGAAACCAGTAACAAACGATCTGAAGCCAGAGTTAGATCTCGAAGCCACAAGGCACAATAAAGCCACCACCAAGTAAAAAGAAAATCTAGGGCACATGGGAACAACCTCCATCGATTCTAATCCAAGATGAAGCCGCGATCACTGAGGTCAGACCACGTCGGAGGGGAAGGAAGAAGATCTAATGGAGAACCCTAGCGACACGAGGTGAGGAGAAGATCCACCGGTCCAAGGCTGATACCAAATGCAACACACATGGGAAATCTCTTATAGGGTTTAGTTTCTTATCTCTAATACACTTTTTTGTTATAGGGTTTTATGAGATGAAAAGTTGTGACTGTAGTCATGTTGTGAGCATAATGATTTAAACTCTTGATTTTCAAATTCAAAACCATGATAACTTTCTAAGTTCATAATTGTAAGTACAATATGATTTTATATATATTTACAATATTTAGAAAAAAATAAATATCTTCACTTTTATGAGAAAGGAGAAACACCCATGTATATATTGAATAATCACATACTATAACACAGACATAATGTCTTCCTACTAAACTAGAAACTATAGAGGGTCCAAAAAAATCTATTTTAATGAACTATAGGGGTTGAGAAGTTGAAAATTATTTCTTTTATTTGAAATAGATTTTGTTTTTCTTCCCTTTTTGACATGAGTTGTATCTTTTTTATTTTGGGAATTTTAGTTTAGGAAGATCCTTGATTAATCATTTCCTAGTTAGATTTATAATTGAGTGAAGGTTGCAATGGCCTAGTCTCATATACCAAATCCAATACTATTTTTGAAATGAATTTAAACAATAAATATTCTAATAAAATAAAGTATTTAAATCAATAGCATATACATTATCATTTCACATAGTAGTAAAAACTAAAAAATGTTTTGAATCATAAAAGTTATAGGAATTATTCTAAAATATAACATGGTAACCATCATTGCATAATAGTGAGATTCTAAGAAGATTTTATTTTAATTAATATATAAATAATAATTTATAAATTAAAATAATACTAGAGTTTCTAATTTTTCTGAGTTTAATTATTTTCCTTTTTTCATTGTTACCAAAAGTAACATGTCCACCATCCAGTTTTATTAGGTTCATGAAACTTGAGTAGTCCCTAGTCATGTATATAGAACATCAAATATATAGATACCATAGGTACTTATTGGTACTCTTCAATAAAATTTCATCCATCATATATTTAACTAAGAAATGATTTTGGAATTCATACTTTCTAAGGTCTAGAAATGTTAGTAATAAGAGATTTACGAATCCAAAATCATTTAACTGGATTATTATAAATAGATATTAGTCTTTTATAAATAAAAACTTTGTTAGGTCCAGTATAATAAGATTTATAAATAGAACTAACATGACTATAACTAGGTACAAATCTGTTATTATAGATTTTTCTCTATCCAGGTTGGTAATCAATTCCAGTAGTGTATTTAGGAGTGGTTTTATTATCAAGAACCTAAGTTATATTTTTTATACCATTAGTGAATCTCTCCATATCCTTATTTAATTTCTCATTATAAAATTTAAGTTCTTTATTTTCTTTTAATATTTGAGTATTATTATCCTTTTATACAGCAAAATCAGTTTTAAAGTGAACAGACATAGTTTGTTGTTTATTTAAACTTTTGTATTTATCTATGAGTTCATTAAAGGTTTCTTATAGCATATTACAATATTAAAATAAATCCTCACTTGAAATATTTTCATCACTTTTTTCATTTTTATAATGATTAAAAATATGTGTAGGAGATACAAGAAAATTCTTTGATACATCATATGTGTTTGTCATGAAATACTTATTGGATCTATAATTTTTATCTTCTTTTCTCAATTCTGAATCACTTGAACTATCCTCTGAAGCACTCCAAGTGTCTTTCATATACTTTTTACACTTTTTTCCCTTTTCTATATACTCTTTATTATAATTCATCTTGGGACAATCTTATTTTATATGTCCATTTCTCTTACACTCATAACAGATTATTTCATTTGTGAAATCGTCCTTTTTTCCACTCCTTTATCCAATTTCATTTGTTATCATAATTACCCCTATAATATGGTTTCTAGAATAATTTATTATTCCTTTAAAAATTATTGAATCTTATAAATAATTTTTCCATTTCTTCATCACTATTATCAAGTGACTCATCATCACTAGAACTTTCATATTTGATTTTTATTTTTTGCTTTGAATCAGAAGTATTGAAAGCTACTAACTTACTCTATGGTTTATAATCTTATTTATTTACTTATAATTCCTCCTCATACAACATTATATTTACAATGAGTTCCTTTACTGGTAGTGCACTAATATCATAGGATTCCCTAATGGAAACTTAAGTGCCTCTCTATTTGTTTGGTAAAAATTTGAGAAGTTTCAAAACTTGATCTTTATCTGTAATTTTCTTTCCTAGTGCATGTATCATGTTGACTATTTCATTGAACCTGAGACACATATAAAAAATGGATTCATCATGATTCATTTTTAATGTATCATATTTAATAGTCTAAGTATTTAAACTCATTTAGTTAACATGATAAGTTCATTTATGAGATATAGAAAGAGTATCCCAAATTTCCAAAGCGATTGAACGTGAATATATTCTATTAAATTCATCCTTACCTAAATCATAGTATAAATAATTCATGGCTTTATAATTGAAATCATATTCTACCTCATTGGTATCACTCTAATATGCTCTATAATCTTTGTTTTTTCATATTTATCTTTAATAATAATCTAGATATCAATGCCCATACTTTATAAATGTATTTTCATTTTTATTTTCCATTGAGAATATTTTATTCAATTAAAATAAAGAGGTCAGTTAGTGTAAATTATTTCCTATATATAATTATCTATAAATAATGAAATTTATATCTAACAGAAATTTAAGATCTTTAAATGCGACTTGATTAAAGGAAAAAAAATTAAAATGCTATGATACCAAATTTTGGTCTAAATTTTCAACTCAAGAGGGGGTGTATTGAGTTTCCAAATAAAAATTTATGTTAAAAATATTTAAAACATAAATCCCCCAATTTTTAAAATAAGTACAGTTAACTAAAAAAGTATAATTATATAATTTTTTCTTTCAAAATGGTTCTTATAAGTTTGATCAAAACTCAATTAAAACAAGTTTTAACACTCTATTAACTTGTGAAAAAAATTACTTAAAACAAAAACCATATATAAAAAAATTAAATAAAACTAATCATAGTACAGCTTTGTTATAGGTTTAATAAATATATACATGTTTTTTATTTAAAATAGGAAATAAAAGTTGATAAATCACAGCAGAAAATTAAAGAAGGGGTTCAGTCATAAGCCAAGACCTAATCCCCTCCACTTGGAAATCACCAACTACCAAACAGTTTATTAATAAATAAATTAATCCACAACCTGGACCTATTTTTTACACAATGGAACATAAGGTTGTTCAGGCATAGAGGCCCTTCCATATTTCATTTTGGGATAAAAGAGATGCAAGTCAAACACAACCTCTTCTACAATTATACGTGTGAGTATAAATGAAAATAATTTAAAGAGAGTGTCAAGAACTCTTCGGTTTAGTGCAAGAGACTATGTTTTATAGATAAACAAAGTAAAACAAAAATACATCTAAAAATATGCTAAAATAGAAAGAGTGAGGAAAACGATATGTGAATATGTGGGGCCACTCAATCTGAATATCTTTAGTTTTCCAAGTGTCCTTGAATTTTTCTTTGAATAGATCTTTAACAAGTTTCATAGTAGGTTCAGGAAAATAGAGTGCCATAAAGAGTTCTAAACAAGTTCTCTGTATAGAATATTTTCATGAGTGTATTCCTATGATGTTATTTTTATATTCCACACTTCATATATATATATATATATATATACAAAATCATTTTTTTCTTGTTTAAAAATAACTCCATAAACTAGCTATTAGATATTTGAAAATTCTCCACTATTAAGTTAGACAAGGTAGGTTGTCTTTACTTAAGAAATAGTTAGTTAAACTCATAGTTAGTTGGCAAGGAAACTTCATTCAGAAAATTGGCATGGTTGGTTCATTTATTCTTGTGTTCAATCCATTTGATCATGCGGTAGGTTCATGACTTCACGCAATATATTCCTCACTTCATGTGGTCACTTGAATCTATCATATGGTAGGTTTGTTACTTCACATGATTAGTTCATTTAAACTTTTGGTAGGTACATCTCTTCAAATTGTAGGTAGTTGTTCTTATGGTTTCTACAAAAATAGATACACACAATCAGTACATGACTTAGAGAAATTTGATTTACCTGTCACACAATAGGTTTATTATTCATGTGGTAAGTTGATTCTTAACACATGATAAGTACATTACTTAGATATAATTTAATCATCTGATTCATGGTAGGTAGTTTATTCATGCAGTTAATTGGATTATAATGTGTGGTAGGTTCCACATGATCACTTGACCATAAAGATAGGTTCAAATTCCTCACATAGTAAGTTCATTGTACATGTGGTAGGTTGTCATGGTAAGTACCAAAATTATCCAATTTTTTGAGTTTTTACAGAAGCCCAATTACTAAAAAAACATTAAATTCGTTAATAACATTATAAATATGATTTGGGATCATTAAAATAAGGAGGTTCTTATCTAACTAACATAATCATTCTTGAGTATTATACTACTTTTAAATCTTATAGACTGTTTAATAAAAGTTCAAGTATGGTTGAAAAACTTGTTCTTGTGAAGTTTGATGAAATTGATCCATTTGATCTCAATATAATTCAAAGATATTAATCTATTTATTCTTTGAATAACTTGAGACTTGACACTTCTATTGATAAGTTTGAAAGTAAACTATAACATGATCATAATCAATCCAATTCTGAAGAACATGAAATTGAGGAACTTGATAGTATATTACCTAGATAGTCAACAAATTCAAAGGAACACCCTTTATAAAATATTAAAGGAGTGTAGATAAAGGATTTGGTTCTAGGATAAATTTTGGAAACCTAGTTGAGTTTTATGTCTTTCATTCCCAGTTTGAACCTAAGTTTTTAGAATAATCCTTATATGATTAGAGTTTGATGTTGGATATGTAGGAAGTGCTAAATAAATTTAAGTGTAATTATGTTTGGTAATTTTTTTATAGGCCCTTCAACCATCCAGTGATAGGAACTAAATTAGTTTTTAGGAATATGCAAGATGATTAAGGTATAATTACTAGGAATAAAGTTAGACTATTTACCAAGGGTTATAATTAAGAGAAAGGTATAGACTATAAGGAAACCATTTCCCTTGTTGCTAGGATTGAATCCTTTGGGATAATTTTACCTTATGCATCTCATATGAATTTTAAATTATACTATATGGATTTAAAATCTACTTTCTTAAATGTCTATGTAATAGGGAAAGTTGATATTGAACACCCCCTAGGATTTGAAAATCCCCATATACCAAATTCTATTTTTAAACTTAATAAATATTTTTATGGTATTAAACAAGAACCAAGGGATTCATATAAAATATTGAGTTCCTTTATTTTTAATTTTTTTATTAGTTTTAGATGATCCTACTCTTTTTAAATAAAAACTCTTTTTTATGATATTTTATTAGTTCAGATTTATATAGATGTTGTTTTTTTATTCAAATAATCAAAATATTTGTAATGATCTTTCAAGACTTATGAAAAAGGAGTTTGAAATGATTATTATAGGAGAATTGAATCTATTTATTATATTTAAAATTTATAAAAATGATATTGGATATGTTTTCAATCAAAATAAATATATTATTGATTTATTGAAAAAATATTGTCTTTAAAATATAATCCATATAAAACTCTCATGTGTACTAATGTAAAATTTAATTTGGATGAAGCTGGTAAACTGGTTGACAATAATTCATATAGATGTATGATAGGTAGTTTTCTATATCTTACAACCATTAGACCATAAATCATGTATTCTATTTTTTATATGCAATATTTCAATCAAATCCAAAAGATTTACATTTAATTACTGTTAAAAGAATTTTGAGATATCTAACAGGAACTATCTTAATACATCTGATTTATCCAAAAACCTATAATTTTAATTTAATTTCATATTCAGATGTTGATTTTTGAGGATATAGATTAGATATATAAATCACCCTAGGGACTTATCGCTTTTTAGAAAGGTCCTTGGTTTCATAGTCTAGTAAGAAGCAACATTCAGTTTCATTGTCAGCCACTGAGGTAGAATACATATCTACTATTAGATACTATGCACAAGTGTTGTGGATGAAACATGTACATATGGACAAGGTCTTAATTTTAATTATATTCCTATTTTATGTGGTAATACTATCACTACAAGAAAATCACCACATATCAGTTGTTTTTTTTTCATATGGTAGTAGTTTTATAAAACCACTGCTAAATTGGGTGTCGGAAACCAATACGCGGTGGTTTCTTCAATCTAGAGGCGATTTTCATTAAGTTTCGTAGAAACCTTTTTAGCGAAGGTTTTAACTGCTGCAAAAAAAATCCAATTTACCCTGGGAAAAATGTCGGTAAAACCGCAAAACCGCCACTAAAATATATGCACTGTATAATTTAGCAGCGGTTTAAACTACCACTGATAATAGGATACCAAATTTTAGTGGTGGTTCAAACTGATGCTAAATATGTGCTATTTACTTAGTGGCAGTTTAAACCTCTGTTAAATGTATATTTACAAATAAAAAAATATTGCTTGTTCTGCAGCCCCAGTACCAGTACCCTGGAAAAAAAACCATGGGTAGAGTTTATATAACATAATAATATAATCCATCTAATATTATTCAGTAATCAACCATCTAAAATACTAATATACACATCCTAACATAACTAAAATGAAAATATGTTTACTGGCTACTTTGTGCCACACATGATACATAAAAAAAATATGTTTGGTGACTACTCTGTGCCATACATGATACATAACCAAACCAACAATTTCCAAATTTTTTCAACATATCAAAAAAACCACTAATCATTGTCCGATGATGAATAAAGATCCTCACCCTCTCTATCTCCATCTCTACTTCCTGGTATTGGCACCTGTAAGACAATTATATTGAAAATTAAATATTGTTGTATATTTATATTTAAACTTAAAACCAATAAATGTTTTCAAACTAAATGATTTAAATTTTTTGTGATTCACCTACTCACCACCACCCATCATCATTGTAATATCACTTTGGATAGATCTAGTCATCTTCTGATATAAATCAATCAACGCTTTCTACAAAGAGGATATATGAGTCCCCTGATCCTCAATTTTGTTTTGAATTTAAATAAAATATCTCTGAGCATATTGGGATAAAGAGTGACTAAAACCAATAGTATATGAAACATCAATCCTTGATGGTCTTCCAAAGGCCTCAGATGGTATGGGTCCCATACCCATCCCACGTACTCGAACAGGATACTTCTTCCTAAGCACTTGACCAACTGGGTTAGTCTAGGAGACTGAGTAGGACTGTGTGGGATTGAGATGTCATAGTTCTTTAATTTTTACCTATAAATCAAATATCAGTCATATTATAAGAAATATATATTAACATGGTGACAAATGAAAATAATTTATTATAATGAAAAATGAATTCGTACCCCAACTTCTTTGGCAGAATCATTAACAAAACTTCCATCAGATTTTTTATGAACATCCAACCACAATTTTGTTTGGGATGCTGGGTGCCCTAAACTCTATAACTGCATTAAACAAAGATAAATCAACAATTATAATATATTAAATAGAAAATATTATATTATAAATATTTAAACTAATGAAAGGATTACCATAGCCCATCGGCTTCTAGAAAACCTCTTTGACCCCACAGTGTGAGGGATGATTTTCTTAGATCGACTCGATGAATTCTTCCTTGAAAGATCCTAAAATAAATAAAATTTAATTTAATAATAATGTATGAAATTTCATATACTTTTAATGTACACGTATAAATGTAAAATGAGATTAATATAATAATATATATTTAAATACCATCTGTTTCTCATCACGATGTCTGTCAACAAAAACTATCCATTTCTCTTTGGGTACCCCATTGGGTACCTTGTCAGAAATCTATTGGGAACTCAATGAAGTATCTTTGACATTACCCCACAATCTCTATTTAAATTCTTTCCATTTCTTGTCCAGATTTTTTAATTTCCACTTTCGTACTAGCACATCAGCAACCGTAAAGTGGAAAAACATTTGTACATATAAATTCATTTTATTATAATTTAATGATATAATGAAATTGAATTAAACCATAATTTATTAAAATTGCCTTTATTTTTTAATCAAGAACTAAGTTGAAGGCATATGCCTCCAATCATCTTAAGTAATAGGAAGGGAAACTGGCTCCGTGGCTAGTTGACCCAAAAATTGGCCAAGTATACCTGCCGCGTCATCTATAGGGACCCCATGGGAATAAAATGGGACAACTATATTCTCTCTGGTCAGATTTCACATATCTAAACTTTTCATATTTTTCTCTATACTTTCATTTTTTCCATATTTTTTGAACAAATAGTTAGTATAAAAAAGTGCAATAAATTTATTCATATTAAAATTTGTACCTATAACTGTCACCCTCTAGTATCCCCATTAAGAACTAGGAGTGGCGCCCTGCTGTCTCACTGCCGAGGCTCCTGAAGGGTAAGGTGTCACCTAAGATGCTAAAGGCACACTCACAAAGGGTGTGAGAGATGGTGTAGGGGTAAAGAGGATGGTGTCTCACATGCTGTAGAGAGGGAGATAGATGGATCTTCATCTATCGGTGTGGTCAATGAAACAATGTGATGCTTCCTCTTTGTCATTCCTATCATTTAATCAAATAAAATTAAGTTCAAAACATATATTTAAAAAAAAATATGTAGGAAAAAAATTAAAAATGATAACATATGCACAATACTAACAAGAAAAGTATGCATAACAATGATAATGAATGACTTCAAAAATGACATAAGTGGTTGATAAATGAATGAATAACTATACATACAATAATTTTACCCTTTAATCATGTCAGTTTCCTTCTCCATTAATTCATCCACTTAATCCACCCTTTCAAGACTAATATTTTCAATATCATGATGGAAAAATAAGTCTGCTTCTTTTTGTTGATGAGATTCAATTTCAGAGGTCAAATTTTCCACTTCATCACCCATATTATACAAATCTATTTGTTTTACGTGAGCAACTACACTCCACCCTTCATCCACAACATCTTCCACATAATATACCATTTTGGCTTGTGATTATAAGATATATGAATAATGTAGTTCACAGTCACCAACATCCGTCAAGAGAGATAAGTTCACAGTAGTAAATTACAAGAAATTTCTTTTAACACCTCTGATAATATCTACCCAATTTCATTTGAATAAAACAACAACAAAATTCCAATAGTATTTTAATTCGATAATATCAGTAAAATTTCCATAGTATCCCACTTCATAAAATGTAAATATACCATTATTCTATGTTTTCAAACCCACTTCTTGATCAACTTTATGAAATATAAATCCATTCACATTGTAAGCGTCGACATTTCTAACTTTTTTTATAGGACCTCAAGCAAGAAACTTAAAATCTTTTGAAAACTCTGCTCAAGTATCAGTATTCATGATCTAAAAAAATAAATATACATTATTAGACTTATAAAATATATGTTTCAACTGAATATCTATATTTATTGCAATATTTATGAACTTACACATCGTGCAAACCATTCTATAAGATACTTTTTAATAAATTTTGTTATATTTTTCTCATTTCTTATCTGAACTCTCATTCGTCACTTTATCTTATCAACTCTTCAATAAATGGATCTGAAATTTGAATATTTAGCAGCACATATCTATGTGCCTGTAATAATTCCATTTCTGTAAGTGTAACATTTGAGGTCCTCCCAACTGATCGTAAAATAATAGGAAATATTTTTGATTTCCCATATATTTAAGATTAATTCGATGTTTCATCAACACGTACAACTCAATTAAATATTATCTCAATATCATCCAAGTATCTAGAAAAAAAGTTAATACACTCCTCTTCCAAATAGCCTTCAGAAATAAAGCCTTCAGGTTGAGATTTATTTCTCACGTATGATTTCAAATGCCCAAGATATCTGTGAAATAAAATAAAAAAACATAATTATGTATTTAATTAAGTTCCAATAATAGTTTACTTAACTAAAAAACATATAAATAAAGTACATATCAATTGGATACATCCATCTATAATGTATAGGGCCTCCTAATTTAGCTTCCTCAACCAAATGCACAGTAAAATGCATCATGACAGTAAAAACGACGGAGGAAATATCATCTCTATTTCACGAAGTGTCAATAAAAATCTCTCCTGAAGGTTTCCAAGGTCAAATGGATATAGATATTTCTCACATAGTTTTCTGAAAAATGTGCATAATTGGAGTTCAACATCAGTGACCTTTTCAGCTAATAATATATGCAATGCCAATGGTAGTAACTGCTATAACAAAATATATAAATCATGAATTTTCAATCCATGTAACCTATGATGATTTAAGTATACACACCTTGAGATGTTACTTGAATACTCTTCAGATATGTTCACATGTTTTAAAATTCTAAGGAATTAATATTTATCCCTATTTTTCATTGCAAAAATTGTCGGAGCATACTTTTCATTATCATATGGCCAGAGACTACACTTTATGTTCATTGATTGTAAGTATTTCTGAGCATTGAGATGATTCTTCTACTTTCCATGTTCATTAAGAAATGTAAAGATCAAATTTTCACAAAAATTATTCTCAATATGCATCACATCAATATTATTCCGTAACAAATTAAATTCCCAATACGGAAGTTTGAAGAATATGCTTTTTGTCTTCTATTGTTGCATTCTGATTTCACTTGATGATGCACTTTTGAACTTGTTTCCCACTATCATTCAAATGATGCACCTTCCTAAATTATGTTTACACATTTCTAAGTTATACCAATATTTCAGAACTAGTTAACAACTTTGGAGGTGGTCTATGATCAACAAAAACACTAAATTTTTACTTGTTCATCCAAAATCTATGAGATTGATTGAGAAATATTCGATGGTACAAGAAGCACCATTTTTTACTATGAGGTAGCCATTTGGGCTCAAAATTAATGTTACAAATAGGACAAGACAAACCCATGTAAGTGTTCCAACTAGATAAATTCCCAAGTCCAGGGAAGTCACTAATGGTCCACATTAGAGCTGATTGAATTTTGAACATTGTTTTAGAAGAAGCATCATATGTCTCAACACCGTTGCTCTATAACTCCTGTAATTCTTCAATTAAAGGTTGAAAGTATACATAAATATCATTTCCATGACTTTTTTTCTAGGAATAATCATCGAAATGATAAATTAAGTTTGTTTCATATACATCCACAGATTCAGATTGTAAGGGATCAAAAAACTGGCCAAATGCTATAGCTGGTACTCAAAGTCCCAAATGGGTTAAATCCAAAAGCATACAATCCTAATCGAACATTCCTAGGATAAAATGATAAATCAAGATGTAATGAATCAAATGGCTTCTATGATTGTGAATCTTGTGGGTTTCTCATTAACCCTTCATTGTTATTATCTACAGAATGTCACTTCATGTGTTCCGTGGTTTTTGATGAAATGAATAATCTTTGAAATCAAGGATTTAAAGGAAAGTAACATAAAACTTTTGCAGGTGTGTTAATTTTTTTTCTTCATGGTATTATATTGATTCAGACTTCCAACATCACCCATTGATTGTCATCTAGAACAAAAACATTTTTTGTAATCCAGTCTACTCGATTCCTCTTACCAATATAGAATAAAATCATTGATACATGCATGTATTTTTGTATAATTCAGCTCAATCTTGTTAACAAATTTTTTCATATCATAAAAAGACTAAAGGATGTTTTCTTCAGGAAATGTATCACACAAAAATTCCAATATCATGGAAATTTACTTATTTTTAATTTCACACAGGCATTTGATAAGGTACAACTTCAGTAGAAAATAAAGTTTTGAATATTTCAAACATCCACTATACAACACTTGATTTCCATCATCAACAAAACCATAAAAACATTTTTATCATTGATTTTTTCTCTTACATTAGTCTCTACAGAATCAAG
Source organism: Viscum album (assembly GCA_963277665.1). Lineage (NCBI taxonomy): Eukaryota > Viridiplantae > Streptophyta > Magnoliopsida > Santalales > Viscaceae > Viscum > Viscum album. The sequence goes on along the minus strand of OY728158.1, from coordinate 1,103,424,433 downwards.
AGGAGTATCTAATGATATATTACAATCTTGATCTGGTTGGCCTACAGTCTCAAAAACATCACTTGTAACATTTCTATTTGCAGAACTCTCAACTGGTTGTTCTGATATGTTTTGATGTTGATTTTAGTGTCTTTCAATGCCTAATGCATTAGTTGTAAGGTTTTTCATTTCATTTTCCATTATTGGTGAAGTTGGGAGCTCATTATGTGGATTGATATCAGTGCTCAAACTTTATGTAACATTCAATTCTCCGTGCCAAATCCAACACAAATATTGAGCAAGTAATTGCTTCAATATCAAGTTTTCATAAACTTCATCTCTATTCAACCATATTCTAAATTTACATTTAGGACATGGACATCTTATTATCCCATCAATGGGTCGATTGGAAATTGAAAAATCTAAAAACTCCTACAAACCCTTAGCATACTGAGGTGTGTTCCTTAGTAATGTGATCCGGCTTTTTTCCATATATATCACAATGTACCTACATATTATTAAAAAAACTTAAAACACGTAACTATTACTAAATAGGAAAATAGATTCATATATACAATTTAAAAAAAATATGAATATATTAAATAAGGTTTTTCTATATAAATAAATAAATAAATTCCATATATATGGGGATGTATTGAAACCATATTTTCCACATTTCGTGATGTATTTAAAACTATATTGGATCATCCTATGATATTTAGTGGAAATATAAATTCAGGTATCTCTAGTCATAGTGACAGTGTTGTGTTTTAAGAGGATTCCATGTCCATTGATTTAAAAAAGGAAAATGTGTAACATCATGTTCATTAGTTAATTTTTGACAATATGGGACATCATGGCCATTAATTATGAATAACATAGAGAACTGTCATGTATAGAGACTCTAAATAATAATATAAAGTATCATTTACATTAATTATAATCATAAATAAGGAACATCATGTCTTTATATTCCAAGTGAATGTTAATGAATTTCATTTCCTTAAATTAATAATAAAAATAAGTAATTTCATGTACATTAGAGATTTTATTAATGATTTAATCACATGCCTTCCAAACTAAATTCAAGGATAAAAAATAACACTCATTTTATTATTCAGTTAATTTAATCATTTAAGCCATATATTTTCTAAATAACATGAGGGTACATGGTGTATAATCCATTCCACTACATCATTTTATTAATTCACTTTATCAAATTTCACTAGCTAAATTGAATCCTGAAATGACTTAGTGGTGATTAGGTCACAAAGGGAACATAAGTCATTAAGGAATGTAGTTAAACTGATCCATGTGGTGGTTTGGTTGAGTTAATCAACCTCCAACTAGATATGAAGGTCTCATATCATATCTAGAATTGAATTCCAACAATTAATTTTGGGGTTTATCTATTTTAGGAGAAATGCAGGGAAAGTATGTAATATGGAACAATAAAAACCTAATATAAAAACCCAAAAAAAATTATATAAAATTATGATACCACCAACCTTATACTGATAAATGAATCTATTAGACTTTATTTATTCACCCTTGAAATGAATTTTCAACATTTTATAGATGGATAATGACCATGGTATATGAACATTGGATATGAACATTGACTGAGGGTATATAATATTAAATGGGAGTCATTTCCCTCTTTATTGTAAATTAAAATGAACAAGAGATAATATGATATTCCACTAATCAAATATATACATAAATAAAAATGATATTCTAATTCATGAATTTAATGTCATACATAACAGAAACAATAAAATTTTACCAAAATAAATCTTAGAAAATGACTAAGAACTCTAAAATATTTTGAAAATAAATGAATTTATATGTTCAATACTGCATGTTTTCACCAATAATGACCTATTTGATTACTAGTATATGTGAATACTTTTTTGAGAAATATAATTTCAAAAACCCTAGTGAAACGTAACCATGAGAATATAACTCATGCACGTGACTGATAATGCATAACCCTCCCCGTAAGAGCCTATGTATGTGACCCTAGAAATATATCTCCTTCATGATACCTAATCTAGATATACCATTTCATATGAGATATTTCATCAAATCCTTTCACATTAATCAATTTATTTGACCCCAATCATGTGACTTCGATCATTTTTTGATCGCATAACTGATCCATGGAAAACTCTGTGAGCAACCGATCGCGTGATTGGGTCATGGAAAACTTTTAAACACTCCAAGATATAGTAAACCCCTTAATATATTGATCAAAAACTTAATAATGCGAACAATGTTTATTAATAGAGCTAACCCACTTACTTAACCTCTAAAAAACATAGTCATTCATCCACTCCTCTGCCTCAAGGAAACACCTAAACATGACCACCTTCAATTTCGGGTCATGTGACTCTATACACTATAAGTTAGTCCAACACAACATAAGTATTCCGACACAAGATAATATATTCAAAGGGTGTATTAATTCTTTTTCACATCAAAATATGTGTAATATAAAGCACAAAATTTGGGTATCCATGTCAAATACCTAGCGAAGCGAGGTGCGGCGAGGGACCGCGAGCCAAGGGGGAGGGTGTTAACTGTTTAAAAAATATATGGGTGTTGTTTAAGTCAATTGGTTATGAGTTGTTCATAACTAAATATTTTACTTGAATTTTTCACAATGATTGAGTAAATTATTAGAATGCCCGAGGAGTTTCATTGAGGCCTACATAAAGGATGTAAACACTATGAGATATAGTTAGCCCTATTGGTGTGCATTCATAGATGATACTTTCTATTCTTATAGCTATCTTCCTAATTCTCTCATTACCTTATGTGGCACTAGAATTCCATGAGATATGAGAGGGTCACACCCATGAGATAAGTGATTCAGCTTCAACTCATTGATACACCATGGTGGAGAGATTTCATTCAAATGCCTCTTAGATATCGTAATTAATCATATTGAATGAATACAGTTTCAGTAGAGTTATTCAGTGTGAGGTATACACAATATTTTTCTTAATTTAATATTATAAATATTTTTAGTTGAAATATTACATGGTGATCTTAGGAAGATAGGTTCATAATCACTTCTTCTACCTAGTTTAGGTGTTAAAATATCCCATGAAACTAACCATTTGTAGCAAAGCCGTTCCATATAGATTAAATCTTGAAATAATATTTAAAATATTATCACATCATACAGAATTTGGATATCCATGTCAAATACCTAGTGGAGTGAGGCGTGGTGAGGGACCGCAAGCTTAGGGGCGGTGAGGGTCGGCGGGGAATGACGAGGTGTGGCGAGGGGTGGTGATTGGCGGTGGTGACCGACGATGAGGTTGGAACGACGATGGTCGGTGGTGATCGACGATGCAAGGGAGGCTAGGGATTCAGGGAGTCATGAGGTGGGGGGGGGGGGTTGGGATGTCAGGGGAGGGGGAGAGTATCAAATATTTAAAAAAATGTAATTATTTAGTGGTGGTTTATAAAAAATGATCGTAGAATTTTTTTTAAAAATACTGGCAGCAGTTTAGTAAATCACCGCTAACAAATCGCCGCTAAATACTCAGTTTGTTGTGGTGTAGCATTATTGATTGTGAGGTTTTTGGACACATCCAAATTTAATATTTATAAAACCCTACTAACTACTAGTGTAATGTTAAGATAGTGTTGAACCAGAGAGAAGGAATTAAAATGTGATGACCCAAAAAAGTAAAAATAAGAGAAAAAAATAACAATAATGAAAATGAAAACAATAATAATGCTAAAATGATAGATGAAAATGGAAGCAGTGAATAACAGCCATAGAGAGAGACAAGTAGTGATGAATTAGGTTCATCAGGCTTTTTTGGAATGGTGGTGAAATATTCTCCTATTATACTCAGAATAATTTAATTATCTAGGGCTTGAGAAAAGGTGGAGATTAACTAAGTAGTGGATTCAGTGAATTTTTATATCTCCATGAACCTTATTTCTTTTTTATCATTCGATCCTAACTTAAGAATTAATCTATTAAAAATGGATAATAGATACATTTACTTTTTCCAATTTTCGGTACTTTGGTCAATGATCCAAGGTGAAAGAAATCACTACCCTCACCTGTCAGTTCTTAGGGAGTGAAAAAAGATGATCAAAGTTAATGAGAAAAGAACATCAAGCTTATAAATTCACTAAACAATTAAACTAATAAAAAATATTATAGATAAAAATAATTCAGTTCATCTCATCTCGACTCACCTAATAAAATTTACTACACATGCTAAGGAAAATAAAAATGATTAAAATAAGGGGAAAGAGGTGAAGAAGCATCTCTAACAAGGTTTCTCCACTTGTCTCCAGCTCTGGATCAAATTCCTACTCCTATCTCCGATGCCTACTCCATTATTTTTATTCCCAGTCAGGTGAATGAAATTGATAATGGTTGATTGGAAGATTGGAAGGTTGGAACATTATGGAATGGATGATCAGGATCAATGGAATGGTTATGAAGTGAAATAATGGAATGGATCTGGAATGGTTGAAGTGGATCTCCTCCTACTGCTCGTGCTCCCCAATGGTTCTGTAAAATAGATACCCTCGTGGGGATGTGTGTCCGGATGTCTCTCGAATGTCCACCCACCCTTATGGACTCTTCTGATTCTAAACTGAAAGCTCTGTGCACTCCTCCTGTAACTACCACAATCTCCTTCTAGCAGCATCAACTTTTAACTAACCAACACAACAACAATAAATAAAAAGAATGATAAAATAAACATAAAATTATAAAATACCCAGGATCAAATCCAGGTAGGGACTAATTTCCAGGGGTACTGTAGTAGTACTGTATCAGTGATGACACTATAGCGGTGGAGGAACTGTAGAGGCAACAGTACTGTAAGAGCTCGGGTATTATAGCAGTACTATTCACCGAAGGGTCCTTTGGGCCAAAAAATGGGCTTTTAAGCCTTGTATTCAGGACACTTGGCCTTGGGCCTTTGGGCTATGCAATGGGTCTCCATCTACCCAATCAAAAAGAGGTATTTTCCTTAAATAATAAAATGAGGCTTTGGACCCAACCTTTAAAAAATATATGAACAAAAATATATACAAATTAATAAAATTTATTTTATATCTACATAAAACTAATATATACAACTAAATAAAATTTAAACCAATTTATAATTATTTATTATTATATTATTATTATTATTTTAAATTATTATATATTATATATTATTTATATTAATTATAATTATATAAAGTTATAATAAAGAAGAATAAGAGTAAGACAAATAGGGGTGGGGGTAGTTCGCGCAGAGGGAGAGGGGGGTTTAGTGGGTGCTCGATGGGTGGAGCAGTGGAGCTCGCGACACCAATGAGGGGAAGGGAGAAAATTAAAGGGGGGATCTTAGGACTAGATCACCAATAGGGGAGGAGGATTTGGGGAAACAGTGGAGCAGAGGCATCCAGCTAGTTTCACGGAGGCTTGGGTGGTGCGGTGGTTTTTAAAGGATTCGGTGAGAAAGGTGGTTCATGACCGAGGCGGATCAGTGATGTGTGGATATTCCGGATTTGTGAGTGGTGATTTCAGCTTTTGGTGGAGCAGCAGTAGCCCTGGAATATGGTGGTGTGATTCTATTTTTTTGCTTCAACAGTGTGTGGCGACAACACAGCTTCAGGAATGGTAGGTTCTGATTTTTTTCAGATCTGGAAGGGGATGAGGTTTAGATTTGAATAAAATAGAATTTTTTATTTGGTTCGTCATATGCAGTTTCAGTTTAATTTTGATTGCTGCTAGCAATCTTGTTCTGCTACCTTGATTTTCCTTCTGTGGTGGTGTGATGGTGAGTCGGGTGCTTAGCAGTGACAATAGTGAGTGGGTTGGGGTGCTTGGTGGTGACTCGAGGAGTCACTGTTGGATTGAAGCAGAGGGTGGGTTGGAGTTGAAATGGTGATTAAAAGAGGAGTGGAGGGTTGTGGACTAGCGGTGATTGAGAACCACGATGGTGAGTGCGGGATGGGAGTAGACATAGGTGTTGGAGGTGACCGTTGGGTATTAAAGTGGAAGGCAAGGACCGACGGTGAGTGCGGGGACTGACATCCACAACGGTGATTTGGGACTCATCATTGTCAGATTTCCAATGGTGAGTGTGGAGGCACAACAATGACTCAAATGTGTCATCGTTGTAAGTGGCTAATGGTGACTCACATGAGTCACCATTAGTGGGTGGGCGGTGGGTGTAGTCCAACGAGAGGTGAGGTATGGTCCAACAACAGTAGAAACACCTAAAAAACAAACAAAAACAAAGAAAAAAACAAAAATAATAAAATAATTAATTACACTAAAGAAAACATTTAACTAAATTAACAACTGAAATTAATAAATAAATAACTGAAATTCACATTTTAAATTATTATATACCAAAATATCTATGATAATTATTAAACACATAATTTAATACACATTTCAATTTCTTAAAATATTTTAACATTTAAATAAAATAAATTATTAAAAGTAATTTTTTAAAACAATAAAAATTTAAAAGTCCATTTAAATTGATTAAAAATTTAATTAACTAAAAGAATTAATAAAAATCAAAGTAAAATGATGAAATAAAAGGATTGATGAATTAATTTAAAATTAAATAAAATTGAAGAAAAGAACTAATTGAAGAAATAATAAAATAATTAAAAGAATAAAAAATAAAAAATTATAATTTAAATGAAAATCAAAGAATTAAAAATATGGTAGTTAAAATATAATTAATAAATTCATTTATAATTATTAAAAAACATAAAATTAAACACTAAAATACATAATTTTAACACAAAATCACATTTTTAACAATTTGATACAAAAAATACAATAGTTGATAAATATAAAACAAAATACATTATTTCAATATTAAAAATACAATTAAAATACAAAAAAATATGTGACAAAGTGATTGAAATAAATGTCACATCAAACTCCCCCAAACATAATCGGTTTCACTCTTTGAAAATTCAACATGTTTTATTTATTAAAAAAGTTGCCTAAAACAAAAAATTAAAATCATACCCATTCACATATGCATGCTTGAACTAAAGAAAATAAAATACTCCTACATTGTTTGAAATTTCCTTACCTCCTTTTTGAATGTTATCTAATTTCTCTCTTCCATTTCAAAATCTAGTTCCAGTTATAAGAGTAAAACATGTTATAAAGAAGTGGAAATTAGATTTTAACAAAAAACACTTGAGCTCATCACTCTCTCCTGGGTTCCCAAAAATCAAAGGTCTAATTTTTTTCTTACTTTATTGATTCAAATAAAATTATTTTCAATTAATTCAATTGTTACCTTATTCATTTGGGTTCAAAACTCACTTCACCTAAATGAGTTCATTTTTTACAGGTAACTTCATTTTAATTTTTTTCAGCCATATTTCATATGCAAGGCACTGTGTATAGCATTTATTGAAATTAAAAATTGTTTTTACTAATTAATAGAAACACACCCATTTCCCTTGTCTTAGGGACTCACCATGGGATCAAATATTTCTATTTTAGTTCAATTACAAGGGACTTAAATAATTATCATTTAAGTGGACTCAAATAAGTGATTGTTTAAAAAGGTGGGTCACCCAGGTTTGAGTTCAAATTTCAAGTTTTATCAAGTCAGAATAAAAATTTCACAAATATCACTCCTCTCACACTCCCTTTCCTAACTCCTCAATTGAATTTACATAAGAGAAGTGGGTGACATCACTGAATAATCAATCTATTTTAACAATATCATAACTTGTAAAAAAACATTAAAGTAAGCATACCATTTTGTTTCCTAGGCAGAACACAATGTTTTTTTGTGGTTATTCTTTTTTTGTTTTTTTTTTGTTTTTTTATTTTATTTACAAGAAACATAATTATTTATAGTTTGACCAGGTGGAAATTCAAAAAATGGGGGTTTGATGTGTTATCCATGAAGCATAGTTTGAAAATAAGTTTAGACCCATATCCCCACACTTAATTCACAGAATTGTCTCTAATGCTGAGGCTCAAGGTGGAAGACAGTTTCTATCAAACAAATTGGAAATTCAATAAAAAAGGATTAAGGAAGGGGTTTCATGAAAATTCAAAATTTTATTTTCCATAAAAAAACAAAAATGAAAAATTAAATTAAAAAACATATAAAAAAACCATCGACCACCACTAATAATCAAGTATAGGAAAAAAATTCTAATAGGTTTCATGCATCAGATGAGTTAAAGAATGATTTTCAACAGAATAAAAGTAATTAACATGCAATGCATATTGAGTAGCAGAAAACACAATAGGAAAAACAAAAATTCAGTAAAAATTTAAAAATAGTGAATAAAAAGAAACCAGTAGTAGTATAAAAAATAGTTAGAAATAATTTAAACTAGTTAATCCCCAGGTATATAGAATCTTTGTGCAATGTGGAATAGAAAAATTGTAACCTCTCTTTAGACAATGAAACAATCATCTGGTTGAAAAGTTGAAGTACCTACAAAATGAAAATATTGACATGAGAATACTGAATGAAATAATAAAATTTGACTAGAGTTTCAGTTAAGGGAAGTGTTATCCAATGTTCTTCAACTAGAAGCTTCCTTCTGACATGGATGTTTCAAATTACTCTACCACTGGAAAAATTTCTCACAATAAACTATGACCACCAACCACCAACCACCTGTACCTCATGACAGCTAGTAAAAAGCAATGTAAAACATACTTCCATCAAATAAGATAAAGAATATTTCAATGAAATCTCAGCAATTATAGTTCACCAATCCAGGGAGTCAGACAATCGAGTAAGGATCATTTATTCAAACTAAAATTTTAATTAGAAAACAAGATAATCATGGGTTTCCTCCCATGCAATGCTCAGTTTAAATTCCCCATCCAAACCTTATTCCCTTAAAAATTTCTAACCATGATCATTAAATGGGTATAAATTATTAGTGGTATGTACTTAACTATTGTTTAAGTAATCAAAACTAGGATCACTCAAGATATTTTCATCTTCAGTGAGAACTAAAATTATATAAAACTCTTCTAGCATAGTAGTTGGTAACATGTTTTCCACCTCAACTTGTCCTAAAAAAACAACTTCCTCATCTCTTAAAATTTTTAACAGTATCCCAAGAAAATCACTTAACTGATCAAAAATTATTTCCCAGATTCCCCCACACTTAGGTGCTTGAAAAATCCTAGAAATAGAAGAAAATCCAATAGAAAACTCCTCATAATTTCCAAAAAATGTTCCGAACACAACTTATAAAAAATATAAGTCAAAATAGTCCCAAAAGAAGGATTCATACTTAGTTTCCAACAGATACTTCCCAATGTAAATCGAGGACTCAAATGATGTGAACCTTTCATATTCTGGTTGGAAGTCATTACACGCTACAATAGACTAATAAGGAAAGAAGATTTCAAGGAAATACACTTGTTTATAGTGGAAATAATCAAGTTTTTCATTGAGACTCATCCCAAAACTTTCTTCATCTTTAGAAACTTTCTAGTAGTTAGCTTCATAAGGGAAACTTTCATAAATAGGCTCTGACAGCTCTAGAAAAAGTTGTGACTGACACTCTAAAATGGGTTCCAAGGAAAGAATATTTTCACCAATAGATGAATGGTGGGATGGAGAGTCACCCGGAGAGAAATTTTCAATGGTTTTTGGATTCCTAATCTCTGTGGCCTCAAGAGGGAAAGAACCAAACTTAGGTCAAACCTCAATTTTTAAACATTGATTATTATTAAAATTAATCATCTCCCAACTAACCTCATGTTTAGTTTTTTCAAAAACCAAAATTTCCTCCACATAATTCATAGCTTGGAGGGTGATTTCACCTTTGGACACATCAATGATGGAACCATTGGTAGCAAGGAAGGGTCTGCCTAAGATGATTCAGGCCTTTTCATCACATTCCATATCAAGGATTATAAAATCTATGAGAAATATGAGTTCTCCTACACTCACTAATAGGTAATCAACCCTTCCATAGGGGTGAGTGAGTGTCCTTTCAGTAAGTTGAAGAGAAACAGTAGTTGGTTGCATATCCCTAAGTCCTAACTTTTTGAACAGTGGATAAGGAATTAGATTTATACTCACACCTAAATCACACAGAAAATTGAGTAGCCCAATTCCTCCTATTCATCATTGAACAATAAATCCACTGGGGTCCTTCAATTTTGGAGGCAACTTCCTCAATAGAACCATAATACATTCCTCATTAAGGTTGATAGTATCTACTTTGTTCCAATAATTTTTGTTTTTTCATAAACCTTTTGGTGAATTTGACATGTGATCTGATTTTATCCAGACTTCTAAGAAATACATGTTGATGCTGAAGCTTTGAATCATTTTCAAGAACATCAGGTAATCTGGTTCATCAATCTTTTTCACTCTTTCTAGGAAGGGAATTAGAGGGGCATAATGTTTTAAGACAGGTTTATTATTCACCTACTCCTCAAACCCAAATTTTTTCTTTCCTTACTTAATCAATTCCAACTTCATTTTCCTTGGTTACTTATATTTTTCAGGTGTGTGTTTCCCATCATGTTTATTTTGGACCAAACAGTCCAGATTTCCATATTTTTCATTTTCCAGATTTTTTGTCCCAAATTCAGTGAAATCATCAATTTCTTCTTCACTAGGCTTCACCCAAACTAGTTCTTGAGTTTTCAGGCCACTTATTATGGTAAAATCCATCACATTCTCTTTGATATTCAAAACTGTTGTATTTTTTCAACTTACCATTATCCCTAAAATTCATATTACAAGAAATTTGATCCATTTGATTTTAAAATATGTCAAGGATTGATATTTGGGAATAAAATTTTGAGATCAGCTACCAAACAAGTTCCTTTAAATTAGACTTTTAATTTGAAGGACCATCCATGTTTGGACCTTAATTCCAAGTTCAATTCAAGTATTCATGGGAAACAGTATGTTGTTTGTTGGAATTTGGTTGAATTTTGTATCCAAATTTAAATTGATTTTAAAATGAGTCATTGTTTCCATATTACATACCCATTAAATACAAAAATTGAGCATGGTATATCAAAATTGGGGAAACTGTTTTGAGTGTGACCGTACATCCCACAGTGATATCACTTCTCCCTAAGTTTGTTCTGCGTGTAAACTATAGCAGCCTGAGGGTTTGATTGAGTCCTATGAATCAATTTCTTCTTAAAAGACTTGTGTTGAGAGTTTTGAGAAAGTTTTTAAAAAAATTCCTTAATCTCTTGTGATGTATTATCATAAAAAACACCACTACAAAATTGATCTACAAGATTTTGATTATGTGGTATGAGACTATTATAAAAAGTTTCCATCAAAAGATGGGGAGATAATTAGTGATTGGTACATTGCATAAGTATGCCTCTAATCATATCCCACGTCTCATGAAATATCTCTCCCTCATCTTGGAAAAACCATGTGATCTTATGTTGGACCTCTATGGTGGTGTACCTAGGATAAAATTTGGAGACAGAGGAATTGAACCGCTAATCCCAAGTATCAAAAATATTCTCATCAAAATCTTGGAACCAACTCCTAGCCTTTCCCTTGAGACATTTTTAGAACACACTCAACCTATTCTCCTCCTCACTCAACCCATAGATAGGTATTTTTTGTACAAAACCATAAAAATATATAAGGAATTATAGTGAATCCTCATTGGACTGAGTGGTGAAGGAAGGAAGAAAAGACACATGATATTTTTTAAGTTCATAGTTCCTAGACTTGGGAGTGAGCCTTACGTAGGAAGGATTACTAGACACTAAAGGTAATAGAAACTCTATAAGTCTAAGAATTTTAGGGACTTGATTTTAAGTTTGTGGTGGATTCAGATCATGATTTTTATTTTGAGCTTCTTGAACAAACAAATTCTCTATTTTAAAGTAAAATGAAATTGAGTTATTTTTATAGTTTTTATGTTTTGAATTTTTTTTAGGTTTTATGTATTCTATTTTTTTTAGTTTTTTTTGTATTTTTTTTTATTTTTGTTGACTTGGTATCACATTCCTTCCCTAGAAATAGTGTCAAAATTTGACCGCAGGGTCATTGGACTCATGAAAATTTAATATTTATAAAATCCTACTAACTAATAGTGTAGTGGTAAGAGAGTTTTGAACCATAGAGGACTTAAAATTTGATGAATAAACAAAGAAAAAATAATCAAAAATAATTAAAAAAATGAAAATAGTGAGAATGCTGAAATGATGAACGAAAATGGAAGCAGTGAATGACAGATAGAGAGAGAGAAAAGCAGTGATGAATTAGGGTCATCGGGTTGTTTTGGACTGGTGGTAAAATATTCTCCTATTATACTTAGAATAATTCAATTATCTAGTTCTTGAGATAAGTTGTAGATTCACTGAGCAGTGTCTTCAATGAATTCCCATAGATCGATGAACCTTCTTTCGTTTAAATATTTCAATCCTAACTTAAAAATTAATTTGTTAAAGAGAGAGAATAGATACATTGACATTTTCAAATTTTTGATGCTTTGGTCAATGATCCAAGGTTAAATAAATCACTTCCCTCACCTGTCAGTTCTTCAGTAGTGAAAAAAGATGCTCAAAGTTAAGCATAAAATAACACCAAGATTATAAATACACTAAATAATTAAATTAATAAAAATATATTGGATAAAAAGATATCTAGTTCATCCCAACCCAAATCCCCTAATAAAATTAACTACACATGCTGAGGAAAACATAAATGATTAAAACAAGTGGAAAGAGGTGAAGAAGCATCTCTACCAAGGTTTCTCCACTCTTATTCAACTTTGGATAAAATTATTACTCCTAACTCCGATGTCTGCTTCAGTCTCTGTCTTCCCATTCGGGTGAATAGAATCGATGATAGTTGATTGAGAGATCAAAAGGTTGGAATGGATGATTGGGATCAATGGAATGGTTATGAAGTTGAAGGATGGAATGGATCTAGAATGGTTGAAGTGGATCTCCTCCTATTGCTCGTGCTCCCTGATGGTTCTGTAAAATTGGTACCCTCGTGGTGATGTGTGTCTGGATGTCTCTCAAATGTCCACCCGCCCTTCTGGAATTTTCTGATTCTCAAATTAAAGCTCCATGCACTCCTCTCGTAACTACCACGATCTTCTTCTAACAGCATCATCTTTTATATTAGCATGCACAATAATAACAAATAAAAAGATTAATAAAAATAAACATGTAATAAGAAAATATTTGTACTAATTATTATTAATAGTAAAAATAAATTCAAAAAGACAAATACATAACTACATACATTAAATATAAACATAGTTATTATTATAATTATATAAATAAATAATTATTAAAAAAATATAAAAAATATAAAAAAAATTATATTATATGTACATAAAGCTAATATATATAACTAAAAATAAATAAATCAATTTATAGTTATTTATTATTATATTTTTATTATAATTATTACTTTATATTATTATATATTATATATTAGTAATATTAATTATAATTATATAAATTTATAATAAATAATAAGATAAAGAGGGGTGGGGGTAGTTCATGCAGAGGGAGAAGGTGGTCGTGTAGGTGCTTGGTGGGCGGAGTAGTGGAGCTCACGACACTAGTGAGGGGAAGGGTGAAGTCATAAGAGGCATCTCAGGCCTGGATCACTAGTAGGGGAGGAGGATTTGGAGTGGAATTGGAGCAGAGGCATTCAGTTGGTTTTACACAAGGCTCGGGTGGTACAATGGTTTTTGAAGGATTCGGTGAGGAAGGTAGTCTGCGGCCAAGGCAGATCAGCAGTACAGGGATATTCCAACTTCTTGAGTGGAAATCACTTGGTCTATGGTGGTGTGGATTTGGTTTCGGATTCAACAGTGTGCAGAGGCGGCATAACTTTGGGAATGATAGGTTCTGATTTTTTTCAGAATTGGAAGGGGATCAGGTTTAGATTTGAATGAGCTAGAATTTCCAATTTGGTTCTTCATATAAAATTCCATTTGAATTTTGATTATTTCTATTAATATTGTTATCATGCCTTGATTTTCTTTTTGTGGTGGTGCGGTGGTGACTTGAGTACTCGACGGTGACATCAGTGAGTGGGTTTGGGTGCTTGATGGTGACTCAAGGAGTCACCACTGGATTGCAGCGGAGGGTGGGTTGGGGTTGAAATGGTGATTAGAAATGGAGAGAAAGTCTATGGACTGGTTTTGAGTGAGAATCCTGATGGTGAGTGTGATATGGGAGTAGATAGAGGTGCTAGCAGTGACTCCTCGAGTCACCGCTGTTTGCTACAACGAAAGGTGAGAACTGATGGTAAGTGTGGGGACTGAAGATCGCAATGGTGACTTGGGACTCATTGTTGGAAGATTTCCAACAGTGAGTGTGGAGTCACAATGGTGACTCGAATGAGTCGCTGTTCTCAATGGATGGCAGTGACTCACATGAGTCACCGCTGGAGGGCCGGTAGTGGGTGCAGTCCAACTACATGTGATATCCAATCAAACAGAAGCAAAAACACCTAAAAAATAAATAAAAACAAAAGAGAAAAACAAAAACAAATCAAATAATTAATTAAACTAAAAAAATTAGCTAAATTAATAAATGAAATTAAAAATTAAATCATTGACATTCACATTTTAAATTATTATATACCAAATTATCTATGTTAATTAATAAATACATAATTCAATACATATTTCAATTTTTAAAAATATTTTAACATTTAAGAAAAATTAATTAGTAAAATTAATTTGTTAAAATAATAAAATATCAAAAGCAAATTAAATTTATTAACAGAATTACTAAAAATTGAAGAATTAAAAAATTAAACTTAATTAATTAAAACAAAAAAAAACTAAAATGAGATTTATTTATTATCAAATTAAAATGGTGAAATAATTGAATTGATGAATTAATTTAAAAATAAATAAAATATAGGAAGTGAAAAAACTAATTATAAAAATAATAAAAGAATTAAAAGAATAAAAAATAAAAAATTATAATTTAAATGAAAATCAAAGAATAAAAAATATGGTAGTTACAATAGAATTAATAAATTTATTTACAATTATTCAAAAAGATAAAATTAAATAGTAAAATATAGAATTTTAACACAAAATCACATTTTTAATAATTCAATAAAAAAACTACAATTGATATATATATAAAAAATACATTATTTTAATAATAAAAAACAATTAAAATACAAAAAAAAGTGTCAAAGTGAATGAAATAAATTCCACATCTGTTATAAATATTTCAAAAAATTCTATAAGTCATTCTAGGACTAATCATATTGATTTTAAGCATCATTTTCTAATGGATCGTGTCCAAAAGGGGATATTTCTTTGAAATTTATTAATAATGAGTATCAACTTGCTGGTATTTTAACTAAATCACTTCCCATTGATATTTTTTGATTTTATTAAGGGGGGTTATGTTTATTTAATTTTAAGTAAATTTTTCAATATTCTTGTTAATATCTATTTATATTCACAATTTTTTTATTCTAAAGTATCTATTTTAAAATTTTTATTTATTTATGTTTAAAATTTGTTTTTTTGAATTTTTTTGAATAAAATTTCATTTTCTTGTTTTATTTTGAAAAATGTTCTTTTCATTTTAATAAATTGGAATTATCACATAGAATAATTAGCTCAAGAAGCCAAACCACCACCTGAAACTGTCATAGTTAATCATTCTCTCTCAGCTACCTCCAAACCTATTCTCTTTCGGTCTCTCAAGATCTCAATCTATTGAACCATTGTTTTTACAAACCCTAATGATTTTTTTTGTGATAGAGAAGACTAAGATGATAGGTGCGGCTGGTCCTAGTGGTGTGAAGAGGTAGAGGTATTCAAGTTTAGATCAGATAGTTCTGTAAGGAAAATTTGTGGACTTTGAGTAGTTTTTTCAGAAAAACATTTATTGAAATAGGTATTAGGTTTTTAAGGCTTGGAATTCATGTTTAATGGATAGAATTATGATTATGACTTTAAAAGTGAGGTAAAAGAGTTTTATGAAAATGCTGAGTATAAATTTGGTGATAGTGAGGATTTCATATCCTCTAAAGTGAACAATAAATAGTTTTTTGATCTCATCGATAGAAATATATAAGATATTTCAGTTTCCCCATGAAGGTCAATTAAATTTTAGTATAAGATCTATTAGAGATTGTGTTCATAAGTTTGAGGATATTTTTTACTTTCTATTTGGGACCTCTCAAATCAAGAATATGATGTTCAAGGGCCAGGAAGATGATCATAAGGTATTGGTAAACTTTATCCAGATAGTAGTAGTTCCAAATATTGTTGAATATGAGAAAATTCTGTTTCCAAACATGTATATCATGTTCATAACGCCATGTGACATCAAGTTCAATGTCAACCGGTACATGTTAAGGTACATGAACCATTATTTTATGAATTATTCTAGGATACCCTTTTATCTCTATGGAATATTAGTGTCTCTTTTTATCTATAAGATAGGGGTGGTGTTTAACATTAGGACTGGATTAAGATGTTATCATATCAACATTTTGTTTACTGGAACACTAAGAAAGTTTGGTTTCTTTTGGAGTGTGAAGAGAGGTAAACTGATTCCAGTTGGTGATGAAGAAGAAGAGAAATCTAGTGCTCATGCCAAGGGGGGGGGGTACAATATTTTAAAGTCATATAGATCTAAAAGGCCTCATGTAAATTAATTATAGAATCTCAATTAGAAGGAGAAGATGGTATTCCATGAGTGGATGGTGGTTTGGAAGATTCTCTGGTTAATGCTACAAATTTCTCTGTCAGTACTAGAAAAAGGAAAGTGTTGGAAGAAAATATTCCTGTTAGAATTGGATGAATAATTCAGCTTCTAAGATATTATATAACCCTCTACCAAAGAAGATCTTGGGGTTATTTTGGTTATAAGACCTAGTAAATGATAACTTCGTATATCTATTGAAAGAGTTGATAAAGATGTCTAGTTTTTTGTAGAGGATGTTATGAATCCAACTCCAATAGATATAGAATTATATGATCAAGTTCATCAAGGTACAACACAACCAATAGAGAAATCTTGATGTACCTTTCATAAGTCAGTATAAAATGTAATTTATTTTTCTAGTACAACACAATGTCCAATCAGGATCATCTCACTTGAGGATCCTTCCAATCGATTCTGTCACACCCTAATATGCGTGTTTATTTTATTTTATGATTTCTTTGACTTTAAATTATATTGTTGCGGTTCGTGTTCAGTATCAGACCAGGTTTTTGAGTTTTTGTTAAAAAGTGCGCTTTTTGACGCGACGTCGTTGGGCGCGTGAGCGGAGCCTGTTCTGGAAACCCCGCTCGTCCCTGCCCGGTGTATTTTCGCATCCCGTTGTCTTTGGAAAATTGTAAATAGAGTCTTTATATTTAACGCGCACATCTATTGTTATCAGTTAATAGTTATTTTTATTATTTAAGATGAAATGAATATTTTTTTTATCATTTGTATTTTTATCATTATGTTTTGTTAACATTGCGGATAATAGTATAACCGTTATTAAATATGCTTTGTTATTAATATTTATTATTGTTATTAGTATTATTGTAATTTATTATTATTATGATTTTGTTTTGTTTTATTTAATTTTTTTCTTCTTTTATCTTTTCTTTTCTTTCCCCTCCAACCCTAGCGGCCCCCTTTATATCTTTTTTTATTTATTTTTCCCCGCTGGAGTCGCCGCCTCCTTCTATTCTTCTCCCCCCAGTGCCGCCTCGGCTTGGCCTCCACCTCCTGTGCATGTCCGCAGCAGCACCCGACACCCACAGCACCCGGCGCCCCAATCTGCCTCGCATCCTCTCCCCCTACGCGCCGACTCCCACGCCCTGCCTCCTTCCGCAGCAGCAGCCGCAACACCCTGTCCGCCTCGCCGCCTCTGTCCGCAACACCAACAGTCGAACCCTCCCCCATCGGCGCACCATTCTTCTCACGGCCAGCATGGATCTTCATCTAGCCCCCTCTCCCTGCCTCTCCTCAGCGTGACGCGACCCCCCTGCTTGACCCGATCTACGCACCCCTACCTTCGGTCAGCCCCTCTCCTCCGGTTGACCCTCTGCCTGCGCACATTCCGGCGACCACCCCTGCTGGCCTTCTCTTGGTGTTCGGCGACCTCCCTGACCGCCGCGCCGGCAACCCCGACGTCCGGCGACCCTGCTCACGCCGGCCTCCCTCCGCACGAACCCCCTGGTCCAGCCGGCTCGCATCCCTCCGCCTCGGACCGACCCCGCTGCTCCCCTACTGCAACCCACGCCAGACCCGCGCCCCCTCTTCTTCTTCTTCTCTCCTTCTTCCTCTTCTTCTTCTCTTTTTCTTCTTCTCTTCTTCTTCTCTCCTTCTTCCTCTTCTTCTTCTCTTCTTCTTCTTCCCTTCTTCTTCTTCTCTCCTTCTTCCTCTTCTTCTTCTCTTCTTCTTCTTCTTTTTCTTTCTCCTTCCTCCGCTCCGCTGCGCAGGTCAGTTTTTTTTATTTATTTTAATTTATTCTGCTATTTCATTTTATTTAACATGTTATTAACTTTTTATTATAAAATTATGATTTATGTGATCATTATTATTATGATTATTTTTAATATTTTTATTATTATTATTAATGTTATTATTATTATTAATGTTATTATTATTAATTTTATCATTGTTATTATTATTATTATTATTATTATTATTATTATTATTAATATTATTGATCTTATTATTATTATTATTATTATTATTTTGTTATTATTATTATTATTATTATTATTATTTTGTTATCATTATTTTTTTTTTTTATTATTATTAATATTAATATTATTATTATTATTATCTTCATCATCGTACTCTTTTTGGTTCATGGGTTTTAATTGATGGTGGGTTTTTATTTGTTGGTTTAGGATTTTTAGGACCCGCGCAGGGCGTTTCCGAGTGAGCGCCATCACCGCGCCTTGTTTCTGAGGTTCCGTCGTCGTCGCGCTTCAGTTTCGAGGTGAGCGTTTCTCCCCGACGCTTGGTTTCGCAGGCTCTGGTGAGTTTTTGGATGGGTCTGAGTCCTTGAAATTGATTATGCAGAGTGTTAGACTTTGTCACGTGGTTTCGGACACACGTCGTGTCATCGCACCTTGGATCTGAGGTTGTTGTGTCGACGCGCTTGGTTTTGAGGTAGGTCCCCTTTCCACTGCTTTTAAAATTTAAGTTATATTATTTCATGCTGTTTGCGCACCCTAATTGTTCAAAATAAACATTTTATTAATTGTAATAAATATGAGATAATATACGATAATTAATTTTTAATATAAGAGGGTTAATTTTTAAATGGTTATTTAATGTCAAAAGGAGCCGTTTATTTTATACACGACACATGAAACATCCTTTTGACGAGAGGACACCCAATAATGAAAGAATGCCCGTTTGGATTTTAAACATAATTCACGGAATATAAAATAGAGTTCTGGTTTAATGAGAAATGATTTCTTTTGAAGCGTGAACAAATACTTTGGTTCGTTTGAGAAATTGCTCGGTTGGCTCTTAAAGATTATTTGGAAAAAGAAAATGGTTTGGTTTGGTTTTTATAAAAATGTTTGCAGCCTAAGATGTAGTGTTTTGGGGGGTTCTTTAAATAGTTTTAAACTGGTTTTGGTAGTGATTGTGAACTGTATTAAATGCCCATTTGGCACTTTATGGAAAGCGATGAAAATGTTTTTATAAAAACCCTCTTAAGACAACTCTCCAGCCTTGGTTGTGATTGATTGTTTGGGGGGGCTGCGTTTAGAGGCTCCCAGGTACTTGACTAGTTAAAGGCAAGAGGTTGTTCCACGGAGTGGCTTGGGGTGATGCTTGTTGTGCTTTATATATATATATATATGTATATGATTGGATGCTCGGTTGGCATCAGTTGGCTCACCCCTTTTTCAAACACTTGAGACATGGGAATCTGGCATATTGAGAGAATATTATAAGAATGATTGCTGCACTGGTAGGTTATGGTACTGACCAGTGGCCCATAGTAGGTGGATATATTGGGTTTATTACTATGGGATTTGCCCTTGACCTGCCCGTGAGTGGATGGTCGAGCGTATTGTGCGTTTTGATTTCATCGTGACATGTCGATAAGGATGATTTCTCATGTATTGGTGTCTTCTGGTTTATTCTCGATCTCCTAGGTTCACCCATGTCTATTCAGCTTTTGTAGCTTGCAGTAATGATTATGGTGCTCACATGTATACCCACATTGCCCTTGCTGTATGTTTTACTTTGTGCATTCTGGCATATTGTTTTCCTTGGAAAGTGATAAATTGCTTTTGAATAGGTTTCTAAAAATTGTTTTCAAATGGAAGTGTTTAATCACTTTTGTACAAATTTGAAAATTTAAACATCACTTTCCCCCTTTCCTGAAATGTCATTGACACTAATGAAACGAACCCGATTTTGAAATGGCTAAGGGCAATGGTTCGTACTTTGTTTTTAAGTAAAATGCTTAGAAAAACATACTTTTATAAATTTTAGTTCAAACTTGAAATGATGTTCCTTTTATTTTAAAGGTAGTGCATTGGGAATAGATATCGGGCTAGCCTACTGAGTTTTAATACTCACGCCTATAGTTCTTTTCTGTTTTTAGTGTTTGTGAAGGATATAGCTTGAGTGTGCTCGCCTAGGGCGACGCTTGATCGTTGAGTCGGAGAGCGACCCACGAGGTTGCACGGAGTTTGTTCGGACGTCGTGTTTGGTTAGTTTGATTAATGTTTGTTCCAGTTTAGTTACTTTGTTTGGTTTACCTTTTTCTGTGCTGCTCTATATTATCTTTGCATTCTTATTTATTTATATTGGGCGAAATCGTTCCCACAGCCTCTAATGATGCCCTGGCGCTTGTCTCCAGCCCGGGAGGATCTGGAACGCCTCTCGGGCCATGTCGCGGACCGGCTCGGGTAACCGGTTCAGGGTCGACCTGGGTTGGTTCATGACAGATTCAATCACTAATTTAAATTCACATAATATACTTCTTTTTGTGTCTTTTTTTATTTATGAAAACAATGATTTTTGTTTTGTTTTGTAAAATTGGAATAAAAATGAAAATATAAAAACAAAATGCAGATACAGATATAATGAAATTAGGGAAGAATGGTCTTAGTCTTAGGGTCGGTTATATGGGTTCCTTTATTATTTATTATTTCTTAAATTTATTTTACTAATTCATTTATAAAAACAAATTAATGAATTATTATTCATTAACTTGTTGAGTGTGGAATTTAGCATGCCTTTGGCACACCAAATCTCACCTCCTCTATTAGTAAAGTAGGATAAACACCTCAATTGAGAGTGTAATTCCTAAAATATTTTATTCTATTTTATTTCATTTCACCCCTTCAAGAAACCTCAACTCCACCATATGTGTTGAGTCAATAAGGTTTTCCTTATGACTTTTCCATTCCTTCTTGTTTTGAAAACCACAAACACCTTATACTTAAGCAAATTTTATTTTTACTCAAATAAGGAAAATTTACTTCTTTAAGGAAATTTACCTTAACCTAGATTTTCTTATACATAACTATTATTTTCTTAAAAACTGGAATCATAACCAAATTTCCGGAGCCTTATAAAGAAAAAGTTGGAGCATTCTGTTTTTAGGATCCGAATTCTGGATGTGATCTGTAATATAGTTTTAATCCGAATTCTGGACTCCAAACTCTGAAGCAGTTCTAATCTAAAATCTTAAGTAGTTGGACTCCGAACTCTTAAGAAGTTCGACTCCGAACTTTTAAGCAGTTCGACTCCAAACTCTTAAGAAGTTCGACTCCGAACTTTTAACCAGTTCGACTCTGAACTCTTAAGTAGTTTGACTCCGAACTTTTAAGCAGTTCGACTCCGAACCTTTAAGCAGCTCGACTCCGAACTCTTAAGAAGTTCGACTCCGAACTTTTAAGCAATTCGACTCCGAACCTTTAAGCAGTTCGACTCCGAACTCTTAAGAAGTTCGACTCCGAACTTTTAAGCAGTTCGACTCTGAACTCTTAAGAAGTTAGACTCCAAACTTTTAAGCAGTTCTACTCCGAACTCTTAAGAAGTTCGACTCCGAACTCTACAGATTCAGAATCCGATCTCTGGTGAAACCAGACTCTGAATTCCTATAAAACAGAATCCGAACATTTCTTAACATAGACTCCGAACTTCATTTTGGTTAGACTATGAACTTTTGACTTACTTACACTCCGAACTATTAATTAGCTTTTACTTACATATGCTTCATTCCAAAACAATTTCGTACATTCAGTTATACATAGTTTGTTATAAAACGATGTCGTTTATTCTGTTTCTTATTAACCGTTGGTTGAGTTACACGTGTACAGGTCCCTCCGAGTTTTATGAAAAATATGACCGTTGGAGGAGGGAGCAGACCGTTGGAAATTTGCCTATAAATAAAAGCTCATTTGAAAGAGCTCAATACAACAATGAATTTGATCAATCTAGAGACCATACGCTGTTAAGGTGATTTCTAGAGTGAGAAAGCTTTTCATGCCTTGTGCGTACTGAACCGCTCGTTCAGTTTTTGCTTCGTGCGACTCCGAATGTTGGTGATTACATTCGAGGACTTCCGGGGATAGGAAGACAGAGGTGCCGACTACCTTGAAGTTCAAGGGCTTCCTTGCTAAGGAAGACAGAGGTTTCCAACTACCTTGAAGTTGAGGGCTTGCGGGGATAGCAAGACAGAGACTCAGATCTTCGTATCGAGGGCTTACCCTGGTGTGGGTAAGACAGACTTGCTTGAAAGTATAAATCAAGGGACCTTTATCCAAAGTTGTTGGATACCCTTATCTTTGGGTTAAAAGACTTATATCTTGTTAATTGTAGTTCTACTACTTGTTTATTTTCCGCTGCATATTGTATTGTAAGGAAAGTATAACTTTATTATACTTCCTTACTTGTACTCTGTTTCATTTAGATTCTATACGCTTTAAGGTAGAATCTCATATTGTAATCTTTTGTTAAGTTTCAATTTCCGAAACCATATTTCCAGAACCTACTTTTGAAATCTCTTTCCATGTTTTCATTTGGTGTTAGAGGTGTTGTGAATTTGCTTAGTTTAATCATTGTTAAACTTAGCCCTTTCCTTTGCTTAAGGAAAACATATTTATTCATAACTAACTTTAAAGGTTCCAAAGGAATTTTTAAAGTATACAATTCACCCCCCCCCTCTTGTATATTGAGCATCTACATCATTATTTCGATCCTACAATTGGTATCAGAGCAGGTATCTGAATACTTATACTTACGAATAAGTTTTTCTTGCTCATTTTTTCCCATTCCGAACTTTCCCATTCCGAACATTCCCATTCCGAACTTTCCCATTCCGAACTTTCCCATTCTGAAATTTATCATTCTGAACTTTGTTATTAAGAATTTTTATTTTCTAACAAGTTTGTGTGCCGAAGGTTATTTTAAGTATGGCAGGAGTCAATGTTGGTTCCATTGATAATCTAAATCCTACAAGACCACCAATCTTTGATGGTAATGATTATGAGTACTGGAGAGATCGAATGAAGACTTTTGTTATCAATACTGGAGTAGACAACTTTGTTATGCTTACTGGTGATTATAAAATTCCTGATAAGGAAGTCAGAACTTTAACTAACTAGGAAAATCAAGAGTATCAACTCAATTATAAGGTACGCAATACCTTACTGTGTTCAATGACTAGAAATATATATAGCCA
Source organism: Viscum album (assembly GCA_963277665.1). Taxonomy (NCBI): domain Eukaryota; kingdom Viridiplantae; phylum Streptophyta; class Magnoliopsida; order Santalales; family Viscaceae; genus Viscum; species Viscum album. The sequence goes on along the minus strand of OY728158.1, from coordinate 1,103,400,782 downwards.
AATTTCTTCTTGTGAAGCAGCTAATTGTATCTAGAAGAAGTTAGAGGTTACACACTTTGGAACTTCTAAAGTGATTGAGACTAGGAGAGAAATGCTTAGAGCTGAATATCATGAATTCAACTTTCCTTATGGTGAACCAATATTTTAAGTTCAATAGAGATTCATGACTATAGTCAACAGTTTACAGTCTATGGGAGAGAAAGGTTTAGATGATGAAGCACTTGTGGATAAAATAATTGATATTATGCCCAATGAGTGAGAATCAAAGATAACTGCTATAGATGAGAACAGAAAGGTCACTCAAATTTCTCTTGATGAGTTATTTGTAACTCTTCTACAACATGAGACAAGAATGAAGAGAGATGCTGACAACATCAAAAAGAAGAATGGGAATGGTACTATTGCTTTTACAACAACTTCAAATCAGATGAAAGCTAAGACTCCTGAGAGAGTAACCAGATCCAAGTCTAAGAAAGTTATTTTCCAATCCGAATCTAGTGAGAGTGAAGTCTCTGAAAATGAATTAGAAAATCTTGCTCGAAGGATGAACAAGATAGATGTCCAGAGAAATTTCCAATCCAAGAATAAGAAAAAGGAAAGGAAAGATAGAAAAGATGGAGAAGTTACTTGTTATGAATGCAAGAGAGATGGACATATTAGACCAGATTGCCCTTTTCTTAAAAAGAAATAAAGGAAAGAAAGGCATTCAGACAGGAACAGAAAGAAGTATTATAAAACCAAAGCTAAGAAAGTTCGGAAAGCTAATGATACCTAGAGTGCCAGTGGTGGTGATTCCTCAGATGAATCTTCTGATTATGAATCTTCAGGACAGAAGAATCTTGGTCTAATAGCCAAATTACCTATTGATAATCATTGTTTTATGGCTAAGGTATGAAATGCTGAATCATTGACCAATGTTTCTTTAAATTCTAATGATAGTAAGTATTATAACTCTTCTGATGAATAATCCTCTTCTGATGAAGAAAATACATTACCTACTTATGAAGAAGTCTCTAGGTTTGCTGAACTTCTTGAAATTGAGAATTCCAAACTCAATAAAAAACTTGATAAGGCAAACTCTAGGAATTCTATTCTTACAAAAGAGATATCAGATCTTTCTAAAGATCTTGATAGGAAAAATGCTGATTTTGAAAGTATTTCAAAAAATTATTGAGGAAGTAAGCTCTGAGAAGAACCAACTTTCTAAAGAATTAGAAAAAGTAATTTCTAAGAAAAATGTTTTCGAGCCCAGCTCTAGTTCTAAAACTAATGATTTTGAGGATAAAAATTTGGTTATAAAACTCAAGTCTGAAATTTTTTCCTTAAAGAAGTGTTTATCAAACTTTACCCATGGTAAGGAAAATTTTGATAAAATGTATTCCCAAATACGACCTTTAAGAAATAAATCTGGATTTGGTTATACCCATGAAAAACCTATTTTCAGTAACAATTATTTTGTTCCTCAGAGTGCCTCATTTTGTACCAAGTGTCAATGTGGTGGTCACTGGGCAAAGAATTGTTCCTTAAACAAAACCCAATCTTTAGGATTTCACAAATCCTATTTCTCTAAGAAGATGTGGGTACCTAAAATTTTATTATCTGGAAATCTCGAATCCAAGAAAGTTTGGATTCCGAAAGTCTAATTCTCTTCTTGATTTCAGGAAAATAAAGAGAGTACCAGCAACAATACATGTTACATGGATAGTGGATGTTCCTGGAACATGACTGGTAACAAAAGCTATTTTGAAAATATTATCAAAACGAAAGGAGGAAAGGTAACTTTCGGAGATAATTCTAAGGGAGAGATTGTTGGTATTGGTAATATTGTTCTTCTTGGTAAAACCTTAATTTCAAATGTTCTTTTTGTTAAGGGTCTTAAGCACAACCTCATTAGCATAAGTCAGTTATGTGATGAAGGGTACCTTGTGAATTTTAGGAATGATAAGTGCTTAGTTCACAATTCCAAGGAAGAATTTATTCTCTCAACCAATAGGCTTGAGAATGTTTACACCTTAAACTTAGAAGACCTCAGGAGTCAAGATTTACCTTGTCTAAGTGCAATGGAAGATCATTCCTGGTTATGGCATAGAAGACTAGGTCATTGTAATCTTAGGAACCTATGTAAACTCTCTAAGAAGAAACTAGTTAAGGATATACCGGAGCTTAAATTTGATTCTTCTAAAGTTTTTGATCCTTGTAAATATGGCATGCAACATAAATCTAGTTTTAAATCAATCGGTGAAGTATCAACAACTGATGCATTACAGTTAGTGCACATGGATCTTTTTGGTCCAACACAAACTGGAAGTATTGGAAGCAAGTACTGTGTGTTTGTTCTAGTTGATGATTACACTAGATTTACTTGGGTCTATTTTCTAGCAAAGAAGTCTGAAGATTTTTCCTATTTCAAAAGTTTTAGAGCTCAAGTTAAAAATGATAAAAACCTTCCATTGAAAACTATTCATAGTGATTGTGGAGGAGAATTTCAAAATTCTAATTTTGAAACTTTTTGTAGTAAAAAAGGTGTTACTCACAATTTTTCAGCACCTAGAACTCCTCAACAAAATGGTGTAGTTGAAAGAAGAAATAGAATTCTTCAAGAGATAACTAGAACCATGTTGAGTGAATATTCTATAGCTAGACATTTCTGGGCTGAAACTGTAAGTACTGCTTGTTATACTATAAATCGAGTTTTGATTAGACCTTTTCTTAATAAAACTCCTTATGAGTTATGGAACGATAAAAAACCAAGACTTTCCTACTTCAAGGTTTTTGGTTGAAAAGTATTCATTTTGAATACTAAAAATAACTTACATAAATTCGCACCAAAATCTGATGAAGGAATTTTCTTAGGTTATTCCACAACTTCTAAGGCTTATAGAGTTTTTAATAAAAATACTTGTACTGTTGAAGAAACGGTACATGTAAAATTTGATGAGTCAGATCCTTTTGTTTTTAAACCACCTCAACCAACATCCTCGGATGTGTTTTCAAAAATTGACTGTCAACCTTTGATAGAAGAACCTTCTGATAAGGAAATTGTTCAAGAAGATACTTCTGAAACATTTACCTCATAATACTTTCTACCCTATGTTGATGAACAGGTTTTACAAAACCCAAATCAGGTGTTTCTTAAGAATCATCCCAGTGATAGTATCATTGGTGATGTAAATCAACCTGTAAGGACTAGAAGTTCCTTAAGAAATGAAGTAGAACATCTAGCATTTCTTTCCCAATTAGAACCAAAAAGCACTAAAGAAGCTTTAGGTGATGATGATTGGATCAAAGCTATGCAAGATGAACTAAATGAATTCGAAAAAAACAAAGTCTAGATCTTGGTTGAAAAACCTAAGGAGACTTTTGTTATTGGAGTAAAATGGGTTTTCAGAAATAAATGTGATGAAAATGGAGTCATAGTAAGAAATAAATCTAGACTTGTTGCTAAATGTTATAATCAGCAAGAGGGAATAGACTATGAAGAAACCTATTCTCCAGTAGCTAGACTTGAATCTATCCGTATTCTACTTGCCTTTGCAGCATTCTTTAATTTTAAACTTTTTCAAATGGATGTGAAATGTGCTTTTCTTAATGGTTATGTTCAAGAGGAAGTTTTTGTTGAATAACCTCCTGGCTTTGAAGATACAAAACATCCTGATCATGTTTTTAGACTTACCAAAGCTTTGTATGGTCTTAAACAAGCCCCACAAGCATGGTATGATAGACTCACTGGATTTTTGCTTCAAAATAACTATGTTAAGGGAAATGCAGATCCAAAACTTTTTATAAAGAAAGATAAGAAAAATGTTTTGATTGTTCAAATTAATGTTGATGATATCATATTTGGTTCAACTCAGCAATCTTTAACTGACTCCTTTGCAAGTCTAATGAAATCTGAGTTTGAAATGAGTATGATGGGTGAATTAACATTTTTCCTTGGTTTTCAAATTTCTCAAAAACCAGAAGTAACCTACATATCTCAACATAAGTATATTAAAGATCTTCTCAAAAAGTATGGTTATGAAAACACTAAGAGTATAAGTACTCCTATTGGTACCTCAAATTCTTTAGATCTTGATGAAGTTGGAAAACCAGTAGATCAAACATCTTTTAGAGGAATGATAGGAAGTTTACTTTACTTGACAGCTAGTCGACCAGACTTAATGTTCTCAGTATGCTTATGTGCAAGATATCAATCCAATCCTAAGGAATCTCACTTAAAGTCAGTAAAAAGAATTTTTCACTACCTTAAGGGAACCATGGATCTAGGATTATTTTATACCTCTGGAAATTATTTTGTTCTAAAAATCTTTTCTGATGCTGACTTTGGTGGATGTCGAATGGATAGAAAGAGTACATCCGGAACTTGTCATTTCTTAGGAGATTCATTAGTTTCTTGGTCCTGTAAGAAGCAACATTCTGTAGCACTTTCCACTGCTAAAGCCAAATATGTAGCAGCTGGAAGTTGCTGTGCTCAAGTATTGTGGATGCAACACACACTCACAGACTATGACTTGAGTTTTACTAAAACTCAAATTTTGTGTGATAACACAAGTGCCATTTCCCTTAGTAAGAACCCTGCACATCACTCCCGTGCAAAGCATATAGATATTAGGCATCACTTTCTTAGGAATCACACACTTAAAGGAGATATCATTCTTCAGTTTATCGGAACACAAGATCAACTTGCTGATATTTTCACAAAATATTTGCCTTCTGATAGATTTGAATACATTAAATAGAAGTTAGGAATGATAACCGTAAGGTAATCCTTCTTAATTAACTTTCTGTTGAAAAAGTCTCCTTACAGTAATAAACTTTTTTTATAGGGGGAGTACATTTTTTTAAAAAAAAATTCAGAACTAAGATTTCTGGAATGAAATTTCTGGAACTGAAGTTTTCCGGAATGGAAATTTTTTTCCTACTAAAAACTTCCAGAATGGAATTTTCGTACTGATAATTTTCAGAACGAAGATTTTTGGAAATGGGGTTTTTGTAACGTTGTTTTCATACTGGAACTTTTCATAATGAAGTTTTTTTTCTTCAAGAAGAATATTACCAATTTCAAATAATATTTCTTGTCAATCCGTAAGTTATGATTTTCCTACTTATAGTTTTGTAATCAAATTTTGCTTACTGGTATCTTCCTTGTTTAGTTCGGATTCTAGTTTTTCCTCAAATCCAAATGTTTTCTTTAAAAACCTCAAAAGATCGGAGTCAAATTTTTCCCTTGCGAAATTATTCTCAACTGTCAGATCAGATCAAAGTATTTTCAACCATTGGATGACTTTTGGAAGACCAACGGTCAAAATCTTTGCCTATATAAAGGGGACCCTGAGACTTATCCCACATCGGTTTTTCAATCTTTTGCGTCTCGAAGCCCTGCTGCTCCTCTTAAGTCCGGTTCCGAATCTTGTGAAGCCAATCCGAATCTTACAGTTTACTTCACTCCGAATGTCTATTGAAGCAACTTCACAAGATATGTCAACTGTGAAACCAATTTCAAAGTGGTTAGTTTACAGAGAAAGGTTAGTTCATCCGGATTTTTATAAGCTTGATTCTATTATTTCAAAAAATATTAGACTGAATGGATGGGAAGACGTCTGCATAGCTAAGTTAGATAAACAGGATCCAGTTTATACTGACTTGTTGATAGAGTTTTATGAGTCTGTTTCCTTCCTGGTGGAAGATGGCAGAGAAAGGTTTTCTTTTAAGTCTTATGGGAAGACTTATAAACTTTCTTACACTAAGGAAGCAAGCCTGGTTGATATAGCATATGAGGGAGAAGCTAAATTCTGTTCTCACAAACTTCCCGATGTGCAAGGAAGTCTCAATAAGGAAAAGGCACTGAAGTGTCTTGGGCTTAAGGATGATTCAACTACTAAGATTGCTCGGCTCACTCCGAATAATAGAATACTGCAACTATGGGTGCAAGGTTTTCTGGTTCCGAGAAGAGGAGACAAAGACAATCTGAAGAAGAGTGATATCTATGTCTTAGATTTTTTGGTAAATCTAAGAAAGATAAATCTGATAAGGCATGTCTTGGTTACGATCAAGAATATCAAAGAAGGAAATCTGAGATCTCAGATTATAATGTTTCATGCCTTATTGTCTAAGTTGATTGTTCGATGCTTAGAATCTTTCAAAGTTTCCTGCAAATCAAAGATCCAGAATTTCAATCTTATGCTTGTCAGTGATGATACGCTTAAGAGAATAAAGATGGGATTTTCTAGTGAATCTGAAGAATCTTACCCCCTATCTGTGAAGGAATTTGAGGCAGCTGAAAAAGAAACACAATCTCCGAAACCTTTAAAAAATCAAAGGAAGAAGATAAAGTCTAAGGAAGTAGTTACTAATGAAGAAGTTCCTCAGCCTAAGGAAACTGAATCCGCACCACCCAAGCCAAAGAAGCAGAAAATCTATACAGATGAAGTAGCATCAAAGTGGAGGAAAGATAAAGAAATGAGGAAGGAAGGGGATCCTCAATTCGGACTCGACCCTGCTGAGGCTAAGGCATTAAAAGAAAAAGATGCTGAGGAGATGGAAAGACAAGCGAAGGAAAAGAAGTTGAGGAAGAAGATGACTGAAGCTGAACTAGTGCAATCTTTGCTAAAAGGTAAAGAGTTGGCTTCCGAAAGGCTTCCAGTTCCGGAAACTTTCGGTGTCGAACCTTCTTTACCAGAAACTCTAGCGAAAAATTATGTCACTCCGGAAAAGGACAAGGGTAAAGAACCTGTAGTAGAAGCTGAGAAGGAGGTTGCTGAAGCAGTTGAGGAAGAAGTTGAAGAAGAATAAGAAGGGGAGAGTGAAGATCTGGATACCTTGATCAAACAAATTCAGAATTATAAGGTTGAATCTGCAAAAATAGTATCTCCAGGGAAGGGAGATGAGGAAGCCAGCAAGAAACTTCAAGAAGAAGAAGAAGATAATGAGTTGTTTGATGAAGAAGAATCCTATCAGAGGAACTTTCTTGAAGAATGACATGAAAGACAGCAACCAGATGAAGATCAGATTGTTCAAGTTTCTGAATCTGAGGAAGTTTCTCCTAATGTGAAATCCATTCCAAAATCCGATAAAGGGAAGCAAACTTTAATGGAGACACCTATTAAAGATATCATTAGAAAGAAAGAGGTTGGTGGTACCTCTAGAAGGAAGTTGATGCCAGTTGAAGAAGAGGAATCTCAAAAAGAAGTTTCTGATTCGGAATCATCATCCCACGGGCATGATTTTGTGGTTCAATCTCTGAGAAAGTTGGTGGACACAATTCTGATTCCTCCAACAATAGATTCTAGATGCCAGTTGCTGCAACAATCTATGAATCATAAATCAGATTCTTTATCCATGGTAATGGATAAGTTTGTAAAGTTAGAAGCTGAAAAGAAAAGTTTTCTGATCGATTATGACGTGCATAGGAAGTCTCGTAGTAAAGTAACCAAGTGGTCTAAGAGAGTTGATAAAGATTTAGTTCACTTTGAGAATATTCAGGCTGAAGTTCAAAATGCTTTTGAAATGGAGGATAAAAAGGTTAATGAAATTTCTAAGAAGTTGACCCAGGAGAAAAATTTCCGGAATCAACAGGTCAGGGATCTGAATGGCAAGCTTAACTCAGTATCTCAAAATTGGAAAACTGAAAGAGATTTCTGGATTGAGTTTCAGCAGAAGATGGAAAAGCAAGATGAGTTATTGAAGTTGCAGAAAGAAGCCTTGGAGGCTCAAGCAGAGGCGTTAAAATCTCAAGAAGAAAAGATAAAAGCCTTGGAGAGGCAACGAGAGGAAGATCAAAGAGACTTGAAGAAACTCAAAGCCTTGTTGAAGCAGCTCATTCTGAAGGAAAAGGAAGACAAATGAACCCACTCCGATCTTTTTTTGTAGTTGTCTTTCCTTGTAATTTTTTTCCCCAACTCTAATGAAATGGCTATCTGGTTGGTTTGTATCTTTTTATATACTAATGTTTCAGGTAGCATAATTTGTTTTCCATTCCCTTCAATTCTTTTTGAAATTCACAAAGGGGGAGAAGGAAAAAGAACTATTCCTAAGGAGGAGAAAGGAAAAATTTCTAAGAGAAATATCCTTAAAGAAAGGGGTAGTTTCCCACTACGAAGTTTTTTTTTCATTCTTACAATAATAAAAACTCTACTTCGGAAACCCAGAATACAATCCTTAGAGTTTAAATGCCTAAGGGGGATTTAGTTGTATTCACTTCTATCCATGAAAAAAGGAAGATAAGTTTTAATTTTCATAGTCTAATGAAATTTTTCAAAATCTTTATATAATTTTTCAAAAGGATGTTTGTGCTTTCCAAAAAGGGGGAGATTGTTGAGTCAATAAGGTTTTCCTTATGAATTTTCCATTACTTCTTGTTTTGAAAACCACAAACACCTTATACTTAAGCAAATATTATTTTTACTCAAATAAGGAAAATTTACTTCTTTAAGGAAATTTACCTTAACCTAGATTTTCTTATACATAGCTATTTTTTTCTTAAAAACCGGAATCATAACCAAATTTTTGGATCCTTATAAAGAAAAATTTGGAGCATTCTGTTTTTAGGATCTGAATTCTGGATGTGATCTGTAATATAGTTTTAATCCGAATTCTGGACTCCAAACTCTGAAGCAGTTCTAATCTGAACTCTTAAGTAGTTGGACTCCGAACTCTTAAGAAGTTCGACTCTGAACTTTTAAGTAGTTCGACTCTGAACTCTTAAGAAGTTCGACTCCGAACTTTTAAGCAATTCGACTCCGAACTCTTAAGAAGTTCGACTCTGAACTTTTAAGCAGTTCGACTCCAAAGCTTTAAGCAGTTCGACTCCGAACTCTTAAGAAGTTCGACTCCGAACTTTTAAGCAGTTCGACTCCGAAACTTTAAGCAGTTCGACTCCGAACTCTTAAGATGTTAGACTCCAAACTTTTAAGCAGTTCGACTCTGAACTCTTAAGAAGTTGGACTCCGAACTTTTAAGCAGTTTTACTCCGAACTCTTAAGAAGTTCGACTCTAAACTCTACAGATTCAGAATCCGATCTCTGGTGAAACCAGACTCTGAATTCCTATAAAACAGAATCCGAACATTTCTTAACATAGACTCCGAACTTCATTTTGGTTAGACTCTGAACTTTTTACTTGCTTACACTCCGAACTATTAATTATCTTTTACTTACATATTCTTCATTCCAAAACAATGTCGTACATTCAGTTATACATAGTTTGTTATAAAACGATGTCATCTATTCTGTTTCTTATTAACCGTTGGTTGAGTTACACGTGTACAGGTCCCTCCAAGTTTTATGAAAAATATGACCGTTGGAGGAGGGAGCAGACCGTTGGAAATTTGCCTATAAATAAGATCTCATTTGAAAGAGCTCAATAAAACAATGAAGTTGATCAAACTAGAGACCATACGCTGTTAAGGTTATTTCTAGAGTGAGAAAGATTTTCATGCCTTGTGTGTACTGAACTGCTCGTTCATTTTTTGCTTCGTGCGACTCCTAATGTTGGTGATTACATTCGAGTACTTCCGGGGATAGGAAGACAGAGGTGCCGACTACCTTGAAGTTTGAGGGCTTCCTTGCTAAGGAAGATAGAGGTTGCCAACTAGCTTGAAGTTGAGGGCTTGCGGGGATATCAAGACAGAGACTCTGATCTTCGTATCAAGGGCTTACCCTGGTGTGGGTAAGACAGACTTGCTTGAAAGTATAAATTAAGGGACCTTTATCCAAGGTTGTTGGATACCCTTCTCTTTGGGTTAAAAGACTTATATCTTATTACTTGTAGTTCTACTACTTGTTTATTTTCCGCTGCATATTGTATTTTAAGGAAAGTATAAATTTCTTATACTTCCTTACTTGTACTCTGTTTCATTTAGATTCTATACGCTTTAAGGTAGAATCTCATATTTTAATCTTTTGTTAAGTTTCAAATTCCAGAACCATATTTCCGGAACCTACTTTTGGAATCTCTTTCCAAGTTTTCATTTGGTGTTAGAGGTGTTGTGAATTTGCTTAGTTTAATCCTTGTTAAACTTATCCCTTTCCTTTGCTTAAGGAAAACATAGTTATTCATAACTAACTTTAAAGGTTCCAAAGGAATTTTTAAAGTATACAATTCACCCCCCTCTTGTATATTGAGCATCTACATCATTATTTCGATCCTACAATATGAATAGTTTTATTGAGTAAAGGAAGGAAAGAGAATTAAATTAAAGAATAGGGATGAATTTGAGATATGTTTCATGGTGTATGGTCACCACACCCATGAACTTCTCATGTGTTTATGCAAAAATAAAATAAACCATTAAAGAATTAAAGAACAAAAATTTGAGAACACCACAAAACCTTCACCAAGGCCAAGCCTCAAGTCATTCACTTGCCATCTCAATGTGTAAGATATTATGATGAAAATGGAGAAGAGTGGAAGAGAAATTGGAAGAATAAATAGTTATTGGGATGGAAGAATAATAAAATATGACTATGCAATACATGGGAAAATAAATTGAAAACAAAATGCAGAAAGAAAAACCTAAATAGAAGGACCCTAACAACACAGTGTCAAAAACCTAAATTGTTGATGATTCCTTTTCCATCCACCCTTGGCCTCATTATATAGGCTTCAACCCACCCTTGAACACCATTAATTGTTTCATAAATGGGTATGTGGTTGAATCAGGTCATTAAGGGGTAATTAAAAGGTCTTGAACATTAAATTTGTAAAATATATACCTTTTTGGGTCCTGTTTGGGTGTTTCACACCGAAAAAGATGGTTTTACACCGTAAAATGTTCATAAAATCACCCTAGAAATGATTTACGACCTAAAATCGCAGCCTAATAAAATTAAAGGAGAATCACGGTATGACACATATGTGTTAAGCCGTGAAGCATATTGGTTAGCTCAAGAACGATTTCTTTCCATTACGTCTTATATTGTATCCTAAAATATTCAAAATTTACAACATAAATCCACTATTTATTATGTAAATTTGTTTTTTCCTATAGCTATCACTTCATTTTTATCTTATTATTTAATTTGAAGCCTTGGAGTTGGTCTTTGACCTGCTGTATGTCATGAGATATCTTATTCATCTTGAATTCATCACTTTTAAGATCTTTTTTTAGTCAAACACTGTATCCTTCCATAAATCATAAAAACAATTAAATAAATACAAGTTTAATCAATTAAATTACATAAAAATTGTGCATTATATTAAAATAAACTTGAAAAATATGGTTTTATCAGTTCCCCCACACTTAGAACCTTTTTTCCTCAAGAATGTAACCTCAACAAAATTTTCAAAAGAACTAAATTTTAAAAATATTTAAATATCAAAATAAAAAAAATCAAATGTTTTTCAATGGAAAATGAACTTTCAAATTTCACACAAAATAATTCCTCAAACTCCTTACTTTTCAAATAAACAATCTAATCATGCATTTTACTTTTTCACTTTTGAAATAACAATGCTCTTCCTTCCTTCAATTTTAATTTCTTAATTCATCATTAATGTACATTCCACTTGAAATTTAACTAGAATTTAATTATTTTTACTCATAACTCAAGGTAATATATGTAATGGAGTTTTTATTATTCCTCAAGTAAATTTTACTTACCATAGGCTTGCAAGGAATTTTATCTCCACCGCATAAAGAAAGAAATCAAAATTAATCACGATGGCTTTTCATTAAGGTTCAAATTTCTCTGAGGATTAAGGTTGTTGGGTAATGAATAAAAATAAATCTCAAAGATGTGGTTTTGAATCTTTAGTATACTACATGATATAAAAAGGTAGTCTCAAAGAAATACTCTGGTAATGATTTCATCTCCCCCACTCCCTAAAGCTTAAAGTAGAAACGTGATACATATAAGCATAATGAATGAATCACCCTCTCTATTTTTTTATTTTTTTTTTAAAAAAATTCATAAGAAAAATCTCACATCCATTACCTAACCATATATGATCAAAAGAAAATTGACATGGGAATTTTTATTTTTTATCCTCAAAATGCACAACCCTTTTTTTATTTTTTTTCTTATTTTTTTTATTTTTTATATCATCTTTTTAAATAGAGGTGTATAATGAACTACACTGAATGATAATAAGGGAACTCCTAAAATAGTAAGGAAAACCCCTAACAAAGTCACCTCAATATAGTATATCCCTATCCACCATTGAAATCCTCTTCCCTACATTTATTCTTTTAAATATCATATAATATATTACGAGTAGGGTAAGAATGTATATAATAGGCTTTGTAACATGGCTCATTTCCTAATAAGGTTATTCATGGATTATAGGAGGAAAAGAGGATTGATGGCAAGGTGGGTCCAAGGATAAAATGGTTAAATGATAAAAATGCCTCAATCATATTAAAAATGATTATTTTCAGTTATAAATTCGATAAGATTACAGAAATTTATATAAGGGAACATGCGTGAGTCTCTCTCAAGAAATATACTATAAAAAGAAATTATAAATATTGGCTCATAATTTTTCTTAGGGACGAGAACATATGGTTTGAGATAATTAATCATGGAAATGCATAAAAATAATAAACCAATCAATATTAATTTTAAAAATTCAAAACATTCCAAGTCTAAGGATAATTTCACTTAAAAAATCAACTTATTCCCAAAAATCATGATTTGTAAAATTTATCCCCTTGTTCTTAACTTATTTATTTAACCATTTCAATCATATAATCATCTCAAAAATAAAAGTTAAAACATATAATAATCATTATCCTAAGAAACCTGTGTCTCATAAATCACACTAGATTTCAAGAGTTCAAAGTGGGGAACACAATTTTCTTTTTTAAAGTTCTAAAATGGATTTAAAAATTGTAGAAGTAAAAAAAACTCATGCCCCCTTCTAATGATTCTCCAAGTTGGATTGTGCAACCTCTATTTTTGTTTCTTGAGGAGCCTCTTTATTTCATCAGCATCATGCACCTATAAAGAAAATTATATAGTGAAGTTTAAGGACCATAATAAAGTTATATCATAAAAGAATAAGGAATAGTTAAGTATCCTAATTTATTCCTAAACTTTAGAATTGAAAAAAATATATAAATTCTTAGAAAAAAAAATAAAACCAATAAATCTTGGTTTGATAGCCTAAGAAAGTACTGGGTTTTTACTGCCTCTATATGGGTAGTACTAGCTATCATCCATAATCTATTAGTGGGTGGAGTTTTTTTATTTTAACCACCACATATTTCACTTTCCAGTTTTCACTTATTCTTCTTAATTATGGAGGAATCCATGGATGGAGTACACCAAATACACCCCCTTCACAATGATATATTGCTTGCATGGAAATGGGGGGATGAAGTATGGACCCTCCGCTTTCTTCATTGCTACTTGTGAAATATCTTATTCACAATCCAATGTATACTCTAGATATTCTACATCAAAATAATAATCAAAGGGATAGTTAGATCGAAATATTATTTTAACAAAATTAATGCAGGAAGAATTAATATCAAAATCCATATTTTATGTAAGTATTTTATGTTTTTGGTTCTTTAGAAAAAGCCACTTGGATCTCATCATGGGTTTCATCCAATAAATATTCAATGTGTTCGGGAAGCTCCAAATGTTCCTCAATAGGTGGATTTGGTTTTTTAGAATATTCTTTTAGAGAAAAATAATATTCATATGAATCTAAAAAAATTAAATAGTGGAGAGTGATATACAATTAATCCTTATAAAAATTAAATAAAATTTTATTTAAGAAATGATCAACTCCTTGACTTAGTTTGAATTCAATTATTTCTTCAATTGAAATTTCCTATTAGAGTTGAATTTTACTGGATGGAGGAATATAGTCAAGATCCTCTGATATTTTTTTTGAATTCAAAATCTTAAGTATTTTATTCTTCTTCCAAATCAAGATATTAGTATATAAAGGTAATGATTCTTCTACCTTGTATTTATGGAGACCGTGTTGCATTTTTTTATTTTCCCATTCTCTCCAAAATTTATTTTGGTTTTATTGATCTCTGATATGTACATTAGCATGTGTGTCTTCATCTTCACTCTCTAACTCTTTATAGTCAGTTTGGATCTAGATATCTAGATGGTTGGGTTGTGGATATTCCTCAAGTGCATCCTCAACCCCATGGATTTCTTCAAAAAATGGGTAGATCTAGTGATTCTTCTGCTTTGGCCTTCAGATTTTGATAATAAGTTTTGACTTCATCGACCATATACACCAGCTCTTGAAATTAGATACATATTAAATTCCCATTTAACATATTCTTGCTCATGTTAGTGAGTTCATCTAGCCTTTATAAGAGGGCCTTCTTAGTATGGTCATCCTTTTGTTCTTAGTTTTTCACATATGGGCTATAATTCCACATAAAGTAATGGAAGTTCGGGTATATCATGGAAAGTATTTTTATTTATTTTTTAGTAAAAACAATTAAAATTAGTTACAAACCGTGAAAAAGAAATCAGGGGAAGAAAAAATTATTATCTCCATGACAATGACACTAATTTTGATGTGCCTTTAATGGGATTGTACAAAATCTAATTAATTTTCCTAATGTAGCATAATGGCTGGACATGGTCATCTCACGTGAGGAGTCTTGTAGTCAATTAAATCACTAATTTAAATTCACCCAATCTACTTATTTTTGTAGTTTTTTATTTATGAAAATAGTTAATTTTTTGGGTTTTGGAAAATAATAATTTGAATACAAATCTAAAACCTAAATACAGATGCAGACATCATAAAATTAGGGAAGAATGATCTTGGTCTTAGGGTTGTTAATCATGTTCCTTAATTATTTATTATTATTTAAATTCAATTTTACAATTCATTTATGAAACCTCATTAATGAATTACTATTATTTAATTTGTTGAGTGTGAAATTTAGCATGCCTTCGGCTTTCCAAATCCCACCTCCTCCAATAGTAAAGTAGGATAAACACCTCGATCAAGAGTATAATTATTAAAAGATCTTGATCCACTGTATATCATTTTATCCCTATGAGAAACCTCAACTCCACCATATGAATATTTTTCCCAAGGAAATGGAGGGAAAAGAATTAAATTAAAGAATATAGATTATTTTGATATATGTGTTGTGGTGGACGATCACCGCACTCATGAAATTATCTCACATTCACCACAAATAGAGTAAAAATATTAAGAAATTAAATCCCAAAAATTTAGTAATGCCTTGAAACATTCCCCAAGTCCAATCCTTGGGTTAGTAACTTTTCATCACAAAGTGTAAGACATAATAGCGGAAAGGGAGAAAAGAGGAAGAGAAGTTGGAATAATAAAGATATATTGATATGTAATAAGAAAATAGAAACACTTTTAATAAAATATGAGTATGCATTACATGGGAAAAGAAAGTGAAAATAAAATCAAGAAAGGAAAACCTGAAAAAATAACCCTAACAGCACAATGGTAGAACCCTAAATTGTTGATGATTTCTTTTCCATCCAACCATGGCCTACTTTTATAGGATTAAATCCACCCATGGGAACCATTAGTTTCATTATAAATGGGTCTCTATTCGAATCAGGTAATCAAAGGGTCATAAAAATGGGTCCAGGCATTAAATTTGTCAAAACTAGACTTTTTGGGTCTCATTCGAGTGTTTTAAGTAGTAAAAGATGGTTTTACACCATAAAATGTTTGAGGCATCACCCTATAAATGATTTACAGCCTTAAATTATTTATTAATAAAATAAAAGGATTGTTACAGTGTGGCACATATATATCACATTGTGACACTTGTTGGTTGGCTCCTGAATCACTTCTTTCCCTTATGGTTTGTCTTATAACCTAAAATATCCAATATTTACAACCTAAATTCACTATTTATGATGTAAATTGTTGTTTTACTATAGTTTTCACACCTTTTTGGTCAAATTATTCAATTTAAATACTTTGAGTTTGTCCTTGACCCGCCACATGTCATGGGAGATCTTCTTTATCATGAATTCATAACTTTAAGCTCTTTTTTAGTCAAACACTATATCCTACCATAAATAAAAAAATACCAGCATGTTTAATCAATTAAATTACATAATTTTTTTGTTTTATATTAAAATAAACATGAAAAATATGGTTCTATAAAATCTTAACATTCTCAAATATCTAAAATAATATAAGAAATTGTTCATGTTGAGGACGCTCATTCTGCTAAATAGGTGAGTAGCCTAGTTGATACTAAAACTAAACTGATTGGGGATAAATTAGATTATTTTTTAAATTTTTTTTATGGAAAATACTTTAGAATAAAATGTTGAGGTTATATAAATTCTTAGATAGTTTACCTCTCATTCTAGTGAAGATGTAGAAGTTTAATCATTTCAATTAATTGAGGTTGGAGAACCTTCTACAAGGGTTGAAGAAGTATCCTTGGAATCTAAGATGATTCCAATTTTGAATTTCATGTTTAAAGTTTTTCAAAAAAAGTCTTCTCAAAATTTGATCTCTTAAAAGATGAGGTTATACAAATTAAAGCAAAACTTAAGAGTTTTAGGATGGTTGTTTAAGATTTGAGAAGTTCATATATTTCCATAATAGAGTTTGAGTTTCTATAGACTCAATATCAGAGTTTAAAAGAAGATTCAATTTCTAGAGAATATTTTGATTATTTTAGAAGAGATATATATGACCAGTTGGGCATACTAAAAGGATAAATTACTTCAAAATAAGATTTTGGTGATTTGAAGAAGTTCTTAGCCATCAAATTTGAAAGTATAAATGTTTCAAATTAAAATTAGGGAATAACTTCTACTTCATGTGGAGAAAGGTCGAAAAATGTGTTAAAATGGCAGAGATTCTATTTATTGATCTTGATCAAATGGATGAAGGAATTCAAATTTTTCAGTTTGATAGTGTTCATTTACATACACTATTGGAAAATCAGAAAGAATTAGTTTAATGGTTGAATTCTATAGAGCCAAGAGTTAGAATTTTAGTCAACTGGTTAGAAGAAATTATGGATAGATATGTTTAGTCTTATGAGCCTATTCATAATTTTCTAAAGGTTAATCTGGTATAAGTGTTGAAGATGTTTTAAAAATTGAGATTTTCGATGAAAGAGTGGATAGGCCTGGTGAATCAGAATTTCAAGGATTGAATAGAAGACGTAAAGGTTGTTCTAAAGACTCTCAATGATTTCTTAACCACTGAATCCTCTTCATTTTAATAAACTATAGAAAATCCTCACTATATACCTTAACATGTTTATCCCTAATCTAATATTTATTATAATCCAGTATAATTTATAAAATGAATTTATTTTGTAATTTTATGTTTATATTGTATATGTGTTGTTGTTTTATATTTCTAAGTTTCTTAATTTTTAGGAAAACCTTAAATTCATCTTATATGACATTTACTTAGAGTGTTTTTATGCATTAAATGTTTTTTAATTCATCTATATACTTACTTTTTAATTTCACAAATGGGGGAGAAATTTTGATAAACACAACATTCTGATATTTGTTTAATAATATATATTTGTTTGTTGGTTTAATATCTAAAACCTATAAGTATTTTTGGGTTTATTTTTATATAGTTTTTGTGACCATCAAAAATATCTCATTAATTTCTCATTGATTTTGATGCTCATAAACAACCTCATTTATTTTAATAAGAAAGTTATTTTAAGTGAATTTTAGAATTTTATTTATTTGAATATTTATTTCATTTTCATAGTATTCAAGAATTTATTTTCTTATTATTTAGCTAAAATGTTATTCTATAAAGTATTCTGAATATTTTGAAGAAGTCTAGAATAATTGTTCAAAAAGTGATTTTTTGACCTAATGTTGGTATCCAACCCCACTTTTGGAAACCCATGTTTAAGATGAAAGTTATGTTTATAAAACTAAATTTTGATAATAAATGTTAAATTTTCATACCTAATGTAACTTTTGAAACCTAAAATTTGAACTAAACATCAATTTTGGGAACCTAAATTTTGTGGATCAACCCCACATTTGAGTATTTAACATTTGGTATGTTAACCTAATGTTGGTATTGAACCTCATGCTCTGGTATTTTACATTTGGAATCAATTGTACATTTTGAAATATAATTTTGGAGTTATCCTCACACATAGAAACATCACATTGAATCATTCATCTTTGGGATTTAAATTTTTAATATTTCTAATATTTATACTATGATTTCTCTAGAGTAAATATCTCATTAAAGATATTCAATGACTATTTCAAAGGCTCTTCAATAATAGATTAATTCATTACTATTTCAAAGGGAAGTTATGGGTTTTTATATATGATTTATTTTAAATTTTAAATATGATATGTTTTTTTAAGTTTGTGTTTTATTTGTAAATTTTTCTGGTTCTATTTGACTGGAATAAAATCATACTTATTATTTATTCTCATTGGATTTTATCTGGTTGAGATTGCTAATTTCTAAGAGTTGAATAGTTTGAAAAACTCTTTGATTTATCTAAAGTTATAAAATCTGAATCTCTTTAAAATTTCATCGAGACTTTCTAAAAATATTTTTTTTAATTATTCTATTATATCTACACATTATTCGTCCACTTTGGCTTATTGAATTTCTTTTTCAAGACTACACTTTGGTTCATACATGTTGTAATCTGTTGTGTAATTTGTCATATTTCTAAGAAGTTTTTTTTTCTAATGTTGTGTTATTTGTACTTTTTTTACAGAAAATTCATATATTCTTCAGAAGGATAGTGCTTAGAATATATTTTTCTATTCCTATTAGGATCTCTCCTTTCTTCAGTTGCATCATATGTATCTGAATGTTTTCAATGAAAATTTCTTCAACCAAAGATTTTTTCTATTGTTTCTAATCACATAGGTTTGGAGTGTTTTAAGGTCTATTTTTCCCTATTTGAATCCCTATAAAATCTTTTTCAATAATTTATAATTTCATACACTCAACTATTTAGATCCCTTGGAAGAGGATCTTCTATTGAAAATCAACAAGATCATGGAGAGAGTATTGGTGGAGTGGACTAGGATATATTTATTCCCTAAACCACTATAAAAATTATTGTGTTATTTTCTTTATATTCTGCTACATAATTTTTTTAAATAAAAGTTAATCGTATCAATTTACATGTTACAAAAGGGGGATCAGTTTTAAATTATTGATTTTTTTAAAAGGACACAATTCACCCCCCCTCTTATATCTTCATCGCCATTTTGATCTAACATAAATACCTTATCACTCAACTCCTACAACTATTTCTTCAACTCTACTGGTGTCATTCGGTAAGGTGTTTTAGATATAGGCCTTACATGAGGAATGAGTTTAATAGAGAACTCAACTACATGATTTGGTGGATAACCAGGTAATTATTCTAGAAAAACATCAATAAAATATTATAACATGGGTACATCCTCTATTCTTAGGATACATTCCTCATCTATAGATCATTATTTATCTTCCTCTTTACCCATTATTTCATTAAAGAGAGCTATTGTGGGAGGATCCTCACATGATTTAGAAGATGAAGTTTCTCCTTTAAAGATAAGAGATTTCACCTCACCTTTGCAAATCGTAATCCCCTTCTATTGGGAATAATTTTTTTCAGTATACTTTGAAATGAAATCCATATCAAGGATCGTATCAAATTCAACCATAGGTATAATAACTAAATTTTCAAATAGGGTATTCTCATTCATCATAATTGGAACTCCCTGACATATATTTATTTCCATAAGACTCTCACTTAATGTCTTAATTTTTAACTCTCTTATTAGGGTGATAGGGAAGTATATGGTGTTTTTAGAAAACATGGAAGATATATAAGAGTGTAGAGATCTAGAATCAAATAAAACATTAGCTAAATTTGAGCCAATACTCAAAGTACCTACCATTGTATCATTAGGAACTTTGACTTTAGTTATAGTAATCACATAAGCATAAACTTTATCCCTTATACCTTTTAAGGTGAATTCCATTGATGTTTGGGGAATTGGTTTGTATAATACCCCTTCTCCCTACATTTAAATAATTGAACATCAATAAATTCTAACTTTCCCTTGTATTGGTGATATTTATGGTCTTTTTCTCCACACTTATAATAAACTCATGTTCTCTTACTATAATCCCTAGGGTGTTTCTTCCCATAGTTATCGCATGTGGGAAATATAATCCTTGATTTACTCCCCTTATCAACATTCTTCTTCCCATGATTCTTAGTTTATCTCATTTTCTCCTGATTTCCCTTAAATATATACATCCTATAGAACTATTTTTCAGACTTAATGGAACTTGAGACTATATCATCATATAATGAAAAGGTCTAAGAGACCAATTCCCTTCAAAGTCTTGGTTTTAATTCAAAAAACAAATGATCAATATTTCTTTTAGTTCTATGTACATAGTTCGTAGCATTCCTAGCTAACCTTGTAAAGTTAGCCTCATACTTAGTAAAATTATTCTCCTCTTTTTGTCTAAGATTGAGGAACTTCTTTTCTATTTATTCTCTTTGATCACATGGAAATTCTTTTTCATATAATACCTCCTTGAAAGTTCCCTATTCCATGCTCTTGATATCATCTTCCTCTTTGGTATTTTGAATTAGAGACCACCATTGGTCTGCACCTCACTTTAAATTATAGACCTACATGATGAATGTTTCCCTTTCACTAATTTCCTAAGTGAGAAAGATATTCTCTAAGGACTTGATACATTGTTCGGATACCAATGGATTAGTAGTTCTGATGAATTCTGGAGGTTGTTGTTTCATGAATATATTTAGTATAGTTACACCATGTTTTGGATTAGCTGGTTTCTTAATATAGGAAAGATTATTTTTGATAACCTGGGTCAACTTCCCTAACATGGTTATGAACTAATTATCCTTAACTCTATATTTATTAACTCATTCAGGGGGAGTATCCCTATATTGACTATGGGTATTTCTACAGTTCACATCCCTCCCATTAGTTTCTATCTTTCTACAATGGCATACACATAATTAATTCATGATATTGAATTGTAAAATTCAATTCCTGTTACATTTTCTAGATAGTTC
Source organism: Viscum album (assembly GCA_963277665.1). NCBI lineage: Eukaryota > Viridiplantae > Streptophyta > Magnoliopsida > Santalales > Viscaceae > Viscum > Viscum album. Next base: position 1,103,379,772 of record OY728158.1, on the reverse strand, counting down.
CCTAGAAAACTTTATGGTTTTTCATTTAACTTATTCTATCTAAATTGGTTCCTCTAAATCTAATCCCTAGGGTTTCTACTAAACTTCCTTTGATACTAAATATAATATCCCTGACTCCAGAAACCCAAAGCAGGTAGCTATATTACATTATTGGTACAAAGTACAAGAGTTCCTAAATCATACCGCTTAGTAGTATTGAAAAAACCAGATACATACATACATTAAACTTGAAAACATAATATACAACATGAACATATTGGAAGAACATGATTATCCCTGAAAATTACACATAGTCCTCTTCTAGATTTCATAGGGAAAGGAAAAAAATAAGGGTAAGATCATATGCTTACTAAGGATTAAATAATCTCAAATAACATAAACATGGAATAAGAGATATGAAAAGAATAAATGAACAACATGAAATTATAATCAACTGAACTTGAGGGTATGTTATATCCGTGACAATAAATAAAAACATAGATAACAATAATCATTGATCTCATACTGATGGAATGCATAATGTCATACATCACAAGATTTTTGTCAAGGAATTATTCCAAAACACTTTCCTATCATGGTAAGAGGTATACACTAAAACCAAACATGTTTTTTCTCATGATACCTATCAATTCATTAAGGGGATATATAATTTCGGGCCTCACTCATCACTTAATTAAGTCTAATGCATCCACTATAATAATCATTAAGACCTTTCATACCATTCCATAAGGAATATCTTATTAAAAAAACATGGATATATGTATAATTATAAATATGGAAATAAAATACTTATTAATGCAATATAATATTGTGGATGTCTAGGAGAACATCCCTTAATAAACTTGGAATTAATGGTGCATCATCTTAATAATAGTTATTACCCTTATCAATGGAATATAGGGGTGAGGGTAACTTTAATGTGTTGGGTTATCCATAGATGATAATAATTGGTTTCAATATTTTTCATTGGTAGTATTCCAAATAAATGGTAGGAAAAATACTTCATTATGGTTCATTAAGAGTGTGTGAATATTTCAAAGCATATCCCTTGGGACTATCTCTCTAAGTGTGTAGTCTTACACCAACTCATTATGAATCAGGGTGATGATTGATTCAATTCTCAGACAAACCTTTTCAAGGTTATTACACCTAGGTGAATTTGTTCCATAGTAACATCCACTTTCCAATATATAGAGAGGGGTGTATTTTTTAGGAATTTACACACACTTTTACTTTACCAAAACTTAAGATGGTATTTCCACAATGGAGAAGGTAACTCTTGAATAAAAATAACATGAGATAGGGATAAAAATATATAATTTTAAATCCCTTAAATTTCTTTAGTAACATGTAAAAATTATTTCATGGAAATGTATGCACCACACAAAATAAAATAGGTGGTGATTACAACATGTGTCCCAAAGAATGAATGTTGAGACAAAAAAACCCCACTTATGGATTGGGTAGCAATTCAATTATAACCTATTGAAATATAGGGATTAAAATTGATTATAAAATACCATTAATAAATTAATTTTATGATATAACATCTCTATAGGTATTATATACACCACATACATAAAATTAGGTGCATGATACAAAATATGTCTCAAAGAGAGGAATTAGAGATGGAAGCCCCTTACCTATTGTCCCAAATTCCATGAGCATACTTTATCCTATTGTGTAATAAATATATATATATTAATCAATTAATTTATAACCTTAATAATATCCATTTTCATTCATACCTTTCATAAATATTCATTCTCTTCATGAATTCTTCCAATTTTCCACATTGGTGTTTATAGTTTTGATCGTTTGTACTGGTTTCATAATAATGATGTTTATATTCATTATTATTATAAAATAAATTATTACTAGGTCATTAATGTTACTATTATGGATGATATATGATAATTTATTATGTTTTAAATTCTTTTCATGGGTATTTTATACCTTATCATTTAAGATGAATTCGATAATAAGCTTGTTTTGGTGGGTTTTTATGAACAAAGGGTAGTTTCTTAATAGATGAATCATATGTTGATATAATATCTCCATAAATATAAAAAAAATTATTTATAAATTTATTTCATATTATAAAATTAAATAATTTTTCATATTCATCCAAGATATAAATTCATAGTATTGTTCAAGTAGGTGGTTAAACCGGCCCAATCATGAACATGCCTTGATTTAATGAATGATTATGAGAAGATTTTATTGTAAAATAATTATATCAAAAGTATAATGATCTTATTTAGTGTTTATTAGTGTGATATATTATAATTTTAAGTAATTTTAATAATAATTAATGGATATGAAAACATTGTGCAATTTTAATAAGAGATAATCCTCTAAGTATGATTATTTTAAAATTTTAAATTAACAATGGTTGTTTATTGATAATATCATAATTAGGATCTCAATTTTATCATACTAGAATCTTAATTATATCATAAACATCATATTTATATTCTAAACTCATCCTTATAACCATCCTTGTAAAACGGTGAAGGAAAAAGAAACACGTTAAGTTGTGGAGGCGGTAGTCCTCAAAATGCAGGAACAACGATTTTATTTTTATTAATGGATGGGAGATATAGATAAATAATGATAATACCTTAGTATGGTAAAATTATAGTATATAAATTATAATAATATCATTATATTATTGTGGATATAATAAAATTTAAATATGATAATTAAGAAGAAAACTAAGTAGTTGATAATACTCACGTCAGGGACTTGAATTTTCCATGGAAGTCTCTTTGGATTTGAAGGGACTATGATAACTATGAGTGGACAGGATATTATGTTAGTGAGGTTTATATGGATATAAAATTAAAAAGTTTAATGGAGAAAATCAAATGATCTTTGAGTCTTTAAGTAGTGAAGATGTTACCCTTTTATAAGTGAAGGGAATTGTAGTTTTAGGAGAATCTCTTGCATTTTCAATAATGTAAGGTTACTATTTAGGTGTTAAAGGACAAAAAAATTGGAGAGAACAATGAGTGTGGGTCAAAAATCACCCCAACCGCTCTTCTTTTAGACAACTTTTAGTGTTTTAAGGATTTTGTATTTAACTTTTTATCCTTTTCCCTTATTTATTTTTTTCTCTATAACTAATTTCTAACCTTAGTAATTAATTTTAATGAAAAAATATGAAGATTGACCATTTTACCTGATTTTATACTTCTAATTTAAAATTTAAAAATAATTTTATCAAATAAATTTTCTAAATTGGTAAAAATTTAATTATAAAATAAATGAACTTAATCACGTAAAAATAGTTTTTAGAGAAATAACATTTTTAACCTTTAAATTTGTATATAAGATAAAATTGCCTTGGATACTGATTTTAATGACATGAGTTGATTTATAAAAAAAATAAAGGTTATTAGGCTTTCATGATAATCCAAAACTAAATCTCCATTGAAAATGCTTGATTTAAGGAAAAGACTGAAAATAGTTTTTTTATTAAAATAATATTTTAATTGGTTCTAAAATAATTGGAAATAAGATTTATAAATTCAAATAATATTTAAAAATGCATATTTTTATTTTTTAAATTTATATTTGATTTCTTAAAATGTTTGATAAACTTTTAGGTAATTATTATATAATGATAAAGTCATAAAAATTACATGTTTCATGAAAACTGTATTTTTGACAAAAAATGTCCTTTTTAGAAAAAAGATTGAAAATTCATTCTAAGATAATTTTGATATGATGAATTTAAAAATGAAGTTATTTTGGTCAATTTAAAATTATTAAATTAATTTATTTGATAAATTCATGAATAAATGTTCTTTAAAGGGCACATTGCGTGATAATTCAAGATATGATGTTTACCTACTACAATAGAGTCTAGGGTGTTACAATATTTTAAAGGGTTTTCTTAAAAGTTTCACTAGTTTAATATGCATATTATATATATTAAAATCATTTCATCACATTAAAACTCTATTATATCATGTTTTATCCCTTTATGTATTCATGCTTCTAATGACTTAGTTTTGGAATCTTATTCTATCCACCAAATTAATATGTTCACATCACATTAATGTGTCACTCTTTACATAATCCACAAGTTTGTGTTACTTACCTAAAAATAGAAGTCAAACATATTCACACATATTTGAATGCATCTACACTACTACAGATTTAGTTTTATTCAGTGTTACCCTTTATCGGTGCTAAAAAAACAATGATAAAGGGGGTATATTTATTAGCGTTGACACAAAGTGCTTATAAAAGGGTTTTTTATAATCACTAAAAATCTTGTTTTAGTACTGATAAAAGTTATATTACATAAAAAATTATATATCATTAAAAATCATATATTAATATATAAATATATTTATATCGATATAAATATAATATATTTTATAAAATATGATTTATATAATAAAAAATATGTAATGAAACTTAATATATAATGTATTTAGTGAAACATGGTTTATAAAATACTTAAAATTAATATTAATTAAAAATTTCCCAATTATTATTGAGTAATATTCATTTAATAATAATTTGATGATAGAAAAATTCAATTAATTAATGAAAATTATAAAATAAGTAGAAAACATGACTCAAACTTCAAACGATCATAATTTTTTATTTGGGTGTCTGTTTGGGCTTTACCACATATAAAATTGAATCCTGTGAAGAGTTATACATTGTGTTGCCAAGAGGGACCCCCATCACTATAGTGCCTCGACCCTATAATCTCATAACTGGTGAATTAATTTATTACATTGTCATGATTACAAGGAATCAAATATCAAAGGACTGATTAGTTTAGTAGTTTTGGAAAACCAAATTACATATATGAAGCCCATTTTACATTGGGGATAAAAAAACATAATACATAACAAAATCAAATGCTTAGTATCCTTAAAACTCATTCCAAGAATTCATCTTCATACCCTAGGTAAAGGAAATAAAATAAGGGTAAGCTCAAATGATCAATAAGGGTAAAGTATAGAAGAATCTATCATGAATTAATAATGAATAATCAATATTTAAATATTAAAATATGATCTAATAATTCCATATAAATAATCACATGATCTTAAAACTTGACCATGGATATTCTAAATAATAAAATAATCACATGGAATAATAATAAGGACATAATACACAATATTGGGCAACTGCACTATCAAGATATATCCTCAAATAGTTACTATCAAGATCTATTCTCAAGAAAAATTAAGTCTTTGAGTAAAAAATCGTCTGATTTGTGTTAATATCTATCATCCTGACAATTTAAAACTGCTTGGAAACAAACACGAAGGGTTTGTTGCCAACTAATTTCATTTCATGAGACTACTGATGCATCGAGGGGTTTGAATTAACCAGTCCCCAACCTGTATATTGTATTTCAAAAACATTCATCATATATTTAATAATCAATTTAAATCATAAACAATGTACCTTATCAAATATCTGTATTTAGTAAAGGGTACATATTTATCAATATTTCCCTAATAAATCATATAACTTTCAAAGTAAACCCCATATATAAAAATGGTATACAGTTTAGGAAATAATAATATCCATCATATAAGAATATTTCTATCAAAAATAAATATAATTTCTAATGAAAAATGATTACAAGAATGTGATTGTTTCAAGATAAAGTTAACAATCACAAAAGAAAGTAAGATTTTGAAATAAATTTTACCACTTGGTAATTTTCAAATCAAACCCCTTGGATGATATAATTCAAATTGAAACTTAAAATATCATGAAGTATGATTAAATCATGATATTAAATTAAAAATGGGTATTATATACACTACATTAAAGTGAATTGGTGCATAATAACAAATAAGTCTCGATGGAATGTAAATTGAGGCGAAATTCCTTAACATGAGTCTGACTTGTCCTGTGTTTCTTTATATTACTAAATAATAAACTTATGTTATTTATTTAATGGTTTTATAACCTTTTTAAATTTTATTATTACTTTTATTTCACCTATTAACAAGTCATATACAATCACTTAATCAATTAAGTTTAAGTTGGATGTCTTGGACATATTTGGTTTATGTGTCAAAAATGACTAAGGTTTGTCGACTATGATCGTGGAGGTCATTATATAATATCTATAGAATGATAATAATTATTTATATACCATATATATTCATTATATATTTATTTATATTAATATATAATATTTAGTGATAGGAAATGAAATGCACCGTTCATGAAGACGGTAGGTCGTACGTATGCATGAACGTTGCTTCCATTTTCTTGTTGTATTAAAAGAAAGAAAAATAAATGTTATATATGTATATTATTATTCCAGTGTCATATTTATGTCATATATATATCACATATTTTTATTAAACTCGTCCTTAATACATTCCATGTAAAGCATGAATGAATCACATCGCTTTGAAGAGGCGGTAGTCCACACGTCCACAAACGATGTTATCGTATTCTTACAAAATGGAAAGCATGAAGATATGTGTTATATAATAATTAAATAATCATAAATACATTATAAATATCATATATATATCATATATAAACTATAAATCTATCATTATTACCAACCTTGAAAAGTAGTAATGGAAGAACGGACGACATCGGTTCGTGAGGCGGTAGTCCACCGTACACATGAATGATGATTTTGTATCCCATTTGATGGAAGTGTGTGTGATTTTATGTCATAAAATTTACATAAAAACATCTTAGAATATTTAAGATAATTATTTTATTATATAATAATGATATAAGAATAATTTAAGGGGTGTATAAAGAAATAAAACAAAAGTGCTTGTTGAAGAACATTACCTCTTCTTCGAGTAACTCCTTATGGTTTGAACCAAAGGAATTCTTTGGATTTATTTATTACTAAAGTAAGGATTATATTATGGGGGAGGGGTTTTTTGGAGCTATTTTGTAATGGTTTGGATGATCCAAAAGGCTTGAGGTATGTGAATAAGTGAGGGGAGTGAATGCCTTTTTATAGTGGAGGGGGAGTGACATTCTTGTAAATATAAAAAGGTAAACACTACTGATAGGTCTTTCTTACATCATGTTACTAAAATAATTGAAAAAATTATGGATTAAATTGAATTTATGGTCTATCCTCTCATACACTACACAAAAATAAAAGTATTTTTATCATTTTGTTCCTTAACTTCTAAGTTTCCCTATTTTTACCTTTTTGGGTCTTCACTGGGGTAACTAATCTTCTAACATAGTTAGTTTAACCATTAAGACTAAATTAAAGTGAGATTTAGTAGAAAACATAGACCCACTAAATTATACATATGATATATAATTTACAAAATAAAAAACTCATGTGTGTTGAAAATTAATTTTAATGGAAACACATGTAAAAACAATGCATTAACCCATACTATGCTCACAATGTTTTTACTATTTATGGGTCACTATGTTTATTATAAAAGATAAAATGGTCCATGAATAGTCCATATTTTATATTTATTAAATTTACAAATCAATTGGTATAATATATTATTTTTAGTAATTTTAAATATTTTAATAATATATCATTTATTATAAAATAACATTAATATTAATTTTGACATTATTTACTTAATTTAAATTTAAAAATATCAAGATAATGATGGGATTTGAATCTATTAAGTTCACACCTATGTAGAATGATATATTAATTTAAAAAAATTAATTGAATACAATAATTAAATCAACTTAATTCCCTTTTAATATTTTTAGTATCATTTATTTTAGTTAATTATTAACTAAATAATTAATGCATTGACATTCCTTAAGTAGTTTAACTAACTAATTCAACTCTAAAAATTAAATATAAATTAATGTGATGACAAATATTCATTTATATTTCCAAATAATGTATATAATTAAACTAATTTTATTTTTTTCCATATCTCAAAGCTTTATAAATGTTAAAGGTAAGGAAGGTTCCTTTTTTGTCTTTTTCCTTACTTAACTTATTATAAAGGTCACTTTCATATAATAGCATCCCGTTAACTCATAAAATTATATTAAATAGGGGATATGTTTGAAATATTACCAACCAATTTATTTTGGACAAGTTTATAGGTCATTTGGCTCCTTAAGATTAAAGTCTAACCACAAAGTAAACTCGTTTTTTTCCTTAATTACTGTAATTAATTTTAACTACTTTCACTAATTATTATGGTAAAAAAATAAGTTGATTTTATTATAATATAAATATTATTCTAATTCCAAATAATTATATCAATTTTTCCAAATTTAATTCATGGAATTGGAAAAATTAATTTTAATGTTAATCCTGCAAACATGGAGTGAAAGTGTGTTTTTAATGTTAAAATGTTCAAAAGTTTAGAGTATTTTAACATCAAAATTCAATATTAAAATGATTATAATTACCAATATTTTATTAATAGATATCTCATTTATCTAATTTTACTTTAAAACAAATTTAAAATATAATTTAACATTAATAATTATTTAAAAGAAAAGGCAGTTTCAACTAAAATGTAGTATTTTTCACTATTCATCAAAAAATGAAACTTCTCCGGAAAAAAAAATTACCCTAATATAATTTTAAATTTTTTTATTCAAAAATAAATTTTATTTTTATAAATTAAATTTATAAATTTTTCAAAATTTAGTTTTAAAATTGGTGTGCTATTAAAAGGTGACAAAACTATCTTTAGAAAAAATACATATTTCTAAGCGTAAAATCAGATTTGTTCTTATCTTATTCCTATAAAATATATTGGATGAATGTAAAAAATATTTGATTTAATATATAATATTAATGTAATTCAATAGTATTAATTAATTTAATCTATTCTAAAATAAATATATTATAAAGTCTTGGGGTGTTACATTCTCTCCACCTTAAATAAATTACAACCTCACAATTCATAATTGATCTCAGTAATCAAGGGTTTGATATTTAAAAATACTATTGTTTAAAAACCCATATCATAAATATGTTTAATAAAACATCTTCTTAATAAGAGGGAAATGGGAATTTTAAGGTCACCACAAAACTAGACTTTCGAATAGAAGAACATTAATGAAAACATGAACATGGAAGAGAAATATAACTATCAAAATGGAGAGTGATAGAGAACATTGATTACAAGAAAGTGGGTGATCTAGATAAGGTTAACATCCAAAATTCTATAAACCACGTAGGTGTAAAAAAAAGGTCACTAAATTTCCAAAATTAACTTATCATTATTCTTCAATCAATATAAATTAGCTCTTTAATCATCACATACCGAACATGTGGACATCTTCATCATGTATTCTCTTGAAACATGGAAATAAATTTAATTGATATAAAACCTTAATGAAAACATGCATGATTTCTTTTTCCTTAAATAAAAAACATATTATTGTATATATTCCTTAAATTCAAAAAATGATGTAAACTCTATCAATGATAGCATAAACCATGTTGTCATTAAATCATTAATTAGTTCTAAGGTAGTCGGTAATATCCAATTTACTTTATCCATATCAATCATATATTTATCCAAAAAACTTTATCTAAACATCAGTAACATATTAAGTATTTTATTTCCCTCAATTGTATGTTTTACACAAAGTTCAACTTGTTGCTGATTCATTTTTCTTGGTCATCAGTATCGTTCAACACACGCTTTAAAATCCTTAATGAAAAAGTATTTTAGTACAATCCTTATATATTTTATAATTAATATAACTAATAAATCATTAATAAAATAATCAAATGATGTAATTATTTAATCCAAACACAAGCACATTAATCATTCCTCTTCATATGTGGTAATAGTGTAAGCTTAACCATGATCCATTAGCTTCTTTTAAGGTGTATTCTCTTGACGCTTAGGGTATTCATTTGCATAGTGCCCCATATCTTTGTAGTTGTAACACTGAATAATAGCCTTTTTATTCTTCCCATTTCATTCTTAAGTATGGTGACCCTTATATCTACGCTTATAATAAACTCTCATTCCCTTAAAGTAAGTACTAGGGTGTTTTTTCCCACATTTATCACATGTGGGAAAATACTTCTTTCTCTTATTTACTTTATCTATATTTTTTCCAGTTTTCCTCATTTTCTAATTCTTCCCTTAAAATACATAATACTTAGAGAATTATTTCTCTATCTCATTATCACATGATACTATGTCCTCAAATGATAAGAATGCTTGGGAGACTACTTCCCTTCGAAATAATGGCTTAATACCATCAAATAAACAATCATTCTTACACTTTGGATTATGTGCATTGATGTGTTTCTCATTCCCTCTACTAGGATCCATTTATAAATGACAACATATACTATATTGAATCACATCATTATGAAATAGGATGTATAATCCCAAAACTAGTAAAATACTTAACATAATTTGAAAGATTTATGCGTAGCTAATCTCAAAATCATAAACATTGTTTCTTTGGGATGTTCTTCTATACTTATCCTAAAATCCTATCATAGAAAAATGTTTCCTAATATATGTTTTCCTAAATCTAGTTTTCAAGATTTCTATTAAACTTCCTTTTATACCAACTGTAGTGCCCCAACAAACCAGTGCCTTACTTTATTACATTGGCATGATTACAAGGAATCAAATCCAGAAGGACCGATCAGTTTAGTAGTTTTGGAAAACCATATTATATATATGGAACCCATTTTACATTTAGAATAAAAAAAACATAATACATAATAAAATAAAATTCTAAACATCCTTAAAACTCATTCCATGAATTCATCTTCATACCCCGGGGAAAGGAAACAAAATATGGGTGAGCTCAAATGCTCAGTAAGGGTAAATTATAATAGAAGCTATCATTAATTAATAATGAATAATAAATATGGAAAGAATAAAAGATAACTAAATAATCCCATATAAATAATCATGCGATCTTAAAACTTGACCATGAATATTTTAACTAATAAAATAATAACATTGAATAATAATAATAATGAAAGAATGCATAATCATGGATGTATGAACTATCAATATCTATCCTCAAGATAATTACTATCAAGATATATCCTCAAGAAATGTTAATTCTTTAGGTAGAAAACTGTCTGATTTGTTTCAAGATCTATCCTCCTAACAATTTAAAACTACTTGGAAACAAATGCAAAGGGTTAATCACAACTGATTTTGTCCCATGATATTGTTGATGCATCGAGGGGATTACATTAATCAGTCTAAAACCCGTATAATGTATGTCCAAAACATTCCTCATATATTGAATAATCAATTTAAATCATAAACAATGTGTCTTATCAAATATATGTGTTGATTAAAGGATACAGATGTATCAATATTTTCCCAATAAATCATATAACTTTCAAAGTAAAAAACCGTATATAAAAATGGTATAAAGTTTATGAAATAATAATATCCATCATACAATAATATGGATATCAAAAATAAATATAATTTCCAATGAAAAATGATTACAATAATATTATTGTTTCAAGAGAAAGTTACAATCACAAAAGAAAGTGAGATTCCAAAATAACTTTTACCACTTAGTAATTTTCAAATCAAACCCCTTGGATGAGATAATACGAATTGAAACTTAAAATACCATGAAGTATGATTTAATCATTATATTAAACTAAAAATGGTAAGTATATACACCACATTAAAGTGAATTAGTTCATAATAACAAATAAGTCTTAATGGAATGTAAATTACCATGAGGTTGACTTGTCATGTGTGTATTTATATTCATGAATAATAAACTTATGTTAATTATTTAATTGTTTGATAACCTTTTTCAAGTTTTTTATTACTTTTATTTCACCCATTAACAAGTTATATATAGTTACTTAATCAGTTAATTTTAAGTCAGATGTCTTGATCATATTTGGTTTATGTGTCAAAAATGACTAAGGTTGGTTGACTATGGTCAAAGAGGTCATTATATAAAATATATAGAATAATAATCATGATTTATATATCATATATATTAATTATATATATATTTAGAGTAATCCATAATATTTAGTGATAGGAGATGAAATGCACCGTTCATGGAGATGATAGACCGTACGTACGCAAGAAAGCTGCTTCTATTTTCCTGTTGTATAAAAGAAATAAAAGTAAATGTTATATATATATATATATATTATTATTATATTATCATATTTGTGTCGTATATATCATATATTTTTATTAAACTCATCTTTAATACATTCCATGTAAAGCGTGAATGAATCACATCACTTTGAGGAGGCGACAATCCACACGTCCACAAACGATGTTATCATATTCTTGCAAAATGGAATGCATGAAGGTATGTGTTATATAATAATTAAAAAATAATAAAGACAATATAAATATCATATATATTATATATAAACTATAAATCCATCATTATTCCCAACCTTTTAAGGTTCTAATTAAAGAACGAATGATATCGGTTTGCGATGCAGTATTCTTTCGTACACACGAACAATGATTGTGTGTCTCATTTGATGGAAGTGTGTGAGAGTGTAGGTCATACCCTTGACATAAAAACATATCATTATATTGAATATATTGATGTTATTATATAATTAAGATATAATAATAATTGAAGGGGTGGAGAAATAAATAAAACAAAAGTGCTCGTTGAAGAACATTACCTCTTCATCGAGTAACTATTTTTGGTTTGCACCAATGAACTTCCTTGTTTTGCTTTCTGCCCAAAGTGAGGATTCTAGGATGATTGGAGGGATATTGGGGGGCTATTTGGGTAGGATTTGGACAATATAAAAGGCTTCAGAGGTGTGAATAAGTGATGGGAGTGAATTTCTTTTTATAGTGGAGGGGGAGTGACATTCTTGTAAATATAAAAAAATAAACAATATTGAGAGGTTTCTTTTACATCACGTGCCTTCAAAATTGAAAACTAATGGATTAAATTGAAACTATGATCGAGCCACACATCTACCACAAAAAAAAGTATTTTATCATCTTGTTCCTTAACTTCCAAGTTTCCCTATTTTTACCTTTTTGGGTTTTCACTAGGGTAACTAATTTTCTAACCTAGGTGATTTAACTATTAAGACTAAATTAAAGTGATATTTATCCACTGAATTATAAATATGATATCTAATTTTAAAAAATAAAAATATCATTTGTATTGGAAATTAATATTAATATAAACGCATGTAACACACAAAAACACTGATTTAACCCAAACTATGCTAACAATGTTTTTACTATTTAGGGGTCAATATGTTCATTATAAAAGAACAATTAGTCCATGAATGTGACATATTTTATATTTATTAATATTTAAAAATCAATTGGAAGAATATATTGTTTTTAATAATTTTAAATCTTTTAATAAAATATCATTTGTTATAAAATAACATTAATGACAATTTTGACATTATTTACTTAATTAAAATTTTAAAATATCAAGACAATGATGGAATTTGAATCTATTAAGTTCACACCTATGTAACATGATATATTCATCTAAAAAAATTAATGGAAGACAATAATTAAATCAACTTACTTCACTTTTAATATTTTTAATATCATTTATTTTAGTTGATTAGTAACTAAATAATTACCACATTGACATTCCTTAAGCAGTTTAACTAACTAATTCATTGATAAAAATTAAATATAAATTAATATGATAACTCATTTATCTTTCAAAATAATGTTTATAATTGAACTAATTTGGTTTGTTTTCATATCTCAAGGCTTTATAAATGTTAAAGGTAGGGGAAAATCATTTTTTGGTCTTTTTCTTTTACTTAACTTATCATATAGGTCACTTTCATGGAATAAGATCACACTAACTCATAAAATTAGAGCCAATAGGGGATATGGCTGCAATATGGTCAGTCAATGGGTTTTAGACAAGTGTCTCCTTATGATTAAAGTTTAACTATTAAGTAAAGTCAATTTTACCTTAATCATTATAATTAATTTTAACTATTTTCGCTAATTATTATGGCCAAAAATTAAGTTGATCTAATTATACTATAAATATTACACTGATTCCAAATATGTATATCCATTTTTCCAAATTTAATTCACAAAAGTGGAAAAATTATGTTTAATACTAATCCCGCAAACGTGGAGAGAAAGCAAATTTTTAAAGTTAAAATGTTCAAAAGTTTAGAGTGTTTTATCATCAAACTTCAATGTGAAAATGATTCAAATGACATATATTGGATTAAAAGATATATAATTGATCTAATTTTACTTTAAAACAAATTGAAAATATAATTTAACATTAATAATTATTTAAACGAAAATGCAGTTTCAACTAAAATGCAGTATTTTCACTATTCATCAAAAAATGAAACTTCTTAAAAAAATACAAAAAAAATCACCCTAAGCTAATTTTGACATTCCACATTCAATAATGAAGATTATTTTGACAAATAAAATTTATAAAGGGGTCAAAATTTAGTTTTAAAATCGGTGCACCATTAAAAGACGACAAAACTACTTTTAGAAAAAGTACATCTTTTTAAGCACAATATTTGATTTATTCTTATATTATGTCTATCAAATCTATTGGATGAATATAAAAAATAATTAATTGAATATATAGTAATAATATCACTCACTGGTAGTAATTAATTTAATCTATTCTAAAGTAAATATATTGTAAAGTCTTACGGTCACTTTTTTTTAATAAAAAAGTCTCAAAATGTCTCTAAAACTGAGTTTTTTGTCGGCATACCCCATTTTTTTAACATTTAATGGAATTTAAAGCTCGTTTAAGGGATTGTTCTTATCTTTTTTCAGTGGTGGCTCAATTTATTCTCAGGGATTACACTCATATGGATACTATGATGTTCAAATTTTATCACTTTTTATATTATAGTGTTATTTATAATTAAATATATACACATGTATACATATTTGTATATATTTACACATAAAAATTTAATTTTATAAATAAATATGAAAACATATTTACATATAAAATATCTTTCTAAATATATAAACCATACCTAAAAAAATAAATCCATTTTATTTAAAATAAAAAAGTATGAATATTTATATACCTATAAAATGTATATATAATGTTTATATACATACATCAATATATTTGTGTGTGTCTATATGAACAAACTGATACATATTTATCTATATATTATAATATATGCATATAAATATTAATATATAATATATTTAAAAATAATTATATAAATATATATAAATATATAAATATATATATAAATAGAAGAATAAATATATGGATAAAAAATGTAACAAAATATATATAAATAAATAAATATATCATAAATTAAAGGACAAAGCAACATAGAGTAGTGGTAAAGGCACAAATCGTGCGAGGGTGAGGTCTCAGATTAGAATCCAAGTGAAGGCACACACAAGTGTGGGCAGGAGCAGTGGTCTTGCACCGATAATGGGAAAGGGGAGGGTCAGACAAGCATTGATAAAAGAGGGGGTGGACATTAAGCGCTTATAAAAGGGAGGTGGCCCGCTTGTAAAATCTTTCACCAATTTACAGAAAAAATATATTTTGTTTTGTCTTTTATCAATGTTGTTTTTAGTGTTGATAAAGACTCATTTTATCAACCCTACAAAGAAAGTGATGTTAAAAAGGTGATTTTTTTTAACGCTGATAAAAGACCCTATTTAACAACGCTTTTTTAGCGCTGATAAAATGCGTCTATCATTGTTTTTTTAGTGTCGATAAAAACAACTATTTTTTAACGGCGTTTAGAACATTAATGCTTTTTTAAAACCGATAAAGAGTTTTTCTAGCATTGATAAAACTCATATCAGCAATAGTGTTAATGCATATGGAACACAAGCTTTTCATGTAAAGGTATAGAAGTGTACGAGATTGACAATCTCCATATGAGTTAGCCTAGAACGGTAGATAACCAACCCCACACCTTTCTAAAACAAGACATAAGTGTCTTGACTGGTGGGTAGTCCGATCTCAAATCTCTCTGATTGGGGAGATTTTACTAGGATAAAATTCAATTATGACACCTAATATACACAAACCATATTCAGCAATAATCATTAGGTTTATAACTTTAATGACATTGCATATAGTATAATTCGAATCGTATTTAAGAAAATCCCGAGGGACACCCAAATCGAAGCCCGTCCAAAACCAAGCCCACCCAAACCATCCATTTTTTCCACTAGAATCGTGGCCAAGGTCCATGGAGCACTCGAGTCGTCCGATCCACCGAAGGGGGGCCATTACATGAGTTTTTGAGGGGGCGAGCGACCTGCAGTTGTAAAATTTGGAGAGGAGGCCGAGCATCGAGTGCCTGACTGGAAGCCAATGGGGAGGAGTCTGATTCGGCGTTTTTTCTAGTTCGTTATGTGGGAAGCTAATCGGTCATTGAAGATTCAACGCTCCAGATAAAGGTTCCAGTCAAGGTATGTAGTCCGATTGGTCAATCAATAATTGAAGGCGAGCATTGAAATATAGATCTGGGTGAGGCGTTTCTCGGTAAATGTTTCCAGAAGAGTACTGACCAGTGGGAGGGGTGTTTTTCATATGGTGGTTGTCAGTTTTTATCGAAGTAGGTGCGTATGATCTAGATTCATTGTATCAGAACGTCCATTTCTGTTATGTTGAGCTCGAGCCGTTAAAGCGGAGGAAGATTCGAGAAGAAGAACGTCTGAGCAGTTGGTCCGGTGAAGAACATTCAGGCAATATCCTTCACCAATTTAAATAAATAAGTCATCTGAGTGGAGGCAGAGTTGTGTAGCGAGAGTAGTTTTATAGTTCATAGACAATAGCTGGACCTGTAGCGTAACACATAAATTTCGGCTTCTGTTTCTGAAAGCCTTGAAGGATTGATTCTGGAACTTTGTTTCAGAACCAGAAGCAGTGACTCAGAACACCTGAACTGGAGATGATTTTAATCCCGGGATGAATGAGTTCCAACCGTGGATACTGTTCGCTTGAAGCATCATTGATCCTTCCTCTTTCTCTGTTCTTCAATAGAAAATTTCAGTGTTTCTCGTGGAGTAGGGATAATTACGAACATAAATCTCTATTTTTCAGATTCAAAAGGATAAGTTGAGACTGGATAAGTTCAATTGAACAAATTTCAGATTCAGGAGGATGCAGGTAGATGACCAACTGCTCCAGAAAGATTTGGAGGATGCTGGTAGATGACCACCTGCTCCAAAAGGTTTGGATCTTCAGTTGATAGAAGGCAAGCTAGAAGCATTGAAAAAATCGGAATGGGAAAGAATTGATCGAAAGGCGCGAGGAGTGATCCAGATGATGCTGTCCTGAAACATGGTTTTTAACATCATGAAGAGAAGACGACTGCTGGTTTGATATTTATGGTTGCAAATATGTATGAGAAGCCTTTTTGCAATGAACAATGCGGTTCTAATGCGGTGACTTTTCTGCATGAAGATGTTGGAAGGAAGGTCGATCATTGATCATGTGAATGACTTGAATGTGGTCTGGAGTTAACTGAAGTTTATTGGGCTGAATTTCACTGGAGGTGTGTGGGATTTGATACTTATGACATTGCTTCGGAATCATGGGATACAATGATTATTGTCGTGAGCAATTCCAATGCTAAGAACAACTTAGAATTTGAGGTGATCCCGAATTTGATTTCAAATGAAGAAATCAAACAGAAGGAAGTCATAGGTTCTACTAGAATGACATTTAGTGCGGAAGGTTGGGGACGCTCCCTTCAAAGGAAAAGTCAGAAGTAGAAAGAAGACAATAGAGAAAAGGGTCAGGGGAAATCGGTGGAAGAAATGGGCATCTCATTAATGAATGCAGAGAATGAATGGGAAATTCCAGAAGTAATGATTCCACTTCTTCTGCAAACTCCACGGCTTAGGAAGCTGACACCTTTTTTGTTAAAGTGTTGCAAGTTCTTTAAATTCATAGAGCATCATTTCACCCAACTTTCAAAAGAGGATGCATGGGAAACTTTGTGTTTGAAAGCTTCGACTTATGGATGCAAAAACGCTTGAGGTTATTGGCAAAGACGATGTGAATGTTCAGATGAATAACAGATGCATGTTGTATTTGTAGAATGTTCGTTGCATACTAGCATTACTGAAGAATCTAATTTTGGAAGGTCAGCTGGATGATGTGGGGTTCAGGAAAACCTTTGCTAATGGTGTGTGGAAAACCACACAAGGTTCTTTAGTAAGGGTATTAAAGGTAAAACATTTTATCTTATCGAGAATTTTAGAGGAGCAATGGTTGCCAGAATGAAAACTCCTGGAACTGTGAAGTTGTGGCACGATTGTCTAGGACACATCAATGAGAAGGGGATGAGAGACTTGACTACAAGAGTAATACCGAAACTTGACCATGTGAATATTGTGTCCTTGGGAAGCAGTATAAGGTGTTGTTTTTGTCATTGGACAAGGCACCAAAGAACCAAAAGCTAGAGTTAGTTCATACAGATGTATGAGGAACAACTCTGGTACAAAATCACAGAGGCGCACTGTATAATGTTACCTTCATTGCCGATATCACAAGGAAGGCGTGGGTATTTTTCTTAAAACACAAGTTTGAGGTTTTCAAGACTTTCATCAAGTGGAGAGCCATGGTGAAAAAGGATTCCATTAGATCACTCGAGGGGTGATACACATTGGAGGGTGAATCGATGTGTACTGTTATTTAAATCCCCTTTGTACTCTCATGCTTATTCAACTGTTCTCTCTAAATATTCTCATTGATGACAAAAGGAATGGACACATAATGTTTGTTAACGAGGTTCACTTCCTTTAAGGACAACTAGGTCTCCAGTGTATTGTGATTATTATCTGATGCACATAACCTCCTTATTATCAGAAGGAAATCAAGCAAAGGTATGACCTTGAACTCGTACAACTTCTGGAACCAACCAGTTACAATCTTGCACCAACAGAGCAAACAAATCCTTCTTAAGAATGATCAATGGTGAGTGTATGAGTATAAGACCCCAGTCGTAAACATTACATAATCTTGAGTTTAATAAAGAATTCACATTGAAGATCTTTTTATGTTTAGAGTTTTAGAGAATTAAGTCATAACTATTACATCACATCTCAAATATTACAAAGTAGACACTTTTACTCTATCTAATTTTTTCACAATAATAAAACTCCTTGATTAAAACAAGAATTCTTTTTTTGATAAAAATCTTCTTGAATTCTTGCTTTCTCTTACCCTTCCTTATATCATGTGAAAAACATTTCAAAAACTTGGGATGAGTATAAAAAGCTCAGTAAGAGATATAAAATAAGGAAAGAAAACGTTAGTCCATGAATACATACAAATCAAAGAAATCATACTATTCAATCTTAAAACATAAGCTCTTTAACATGCCTCATGAAATCATAATATTTATGAATAACACATAGAAATCATAAATCATAATGGTAACTTGTGGCATCCATAACATACTTACATTGTAGCTTTCACAGCTACATAGGGAGTTACGTTTGGAGTACTCATCACAATATATTCCCTAAATCTCTTAGGAGAAGCATTAACATTTACCTCTATTACGTTACCCAATGCATTGGAGAGCTATCTCAGGCTCACCTACCATTGGTTTATCACGGAGCCACCCGTATACGTAAATAATGTCCAACAACCATAACAAAATCATAACACATAAAACAAGCATAAAGGAAAGATTACATTTCCACATTGTAATCACAATATATCATTCAAGATATTGACATAATCAATGATTTCTCAAAACCATTTTCAATACCAAAATATGTAAAAAGGGTGTATGGTATATATTTTCTTTTTAAAAACTGTACGACTTGTTAAGGAAGCCAAATATCAAATAATAATTGTGGAGGCAGAAATGTTGTCGTCGCCACGTACGTTAGAAAGAAACATTCCTTTTGTCGTTTAGTATAACGTTTCATAGAAAAAGATTACTTTTGAAAACAATTGAATTAAATTAAAAGAAAAAGGGTATAATTATACACAGTATAAAAGAATGAGATGTATATTATCAAAATATGCCTCAATGAAAGGAGATTGAGATGAAGTCCCTTACGAAAATTCAGCAGCCTAACGACGTCACTTAAAAATTCAGAAAATGATTTGATGAGAGCGAAAAGAGTATCTCATCATTTGGAAATAAAATGTACAGTAATAAGGATATAGAAGAACATATCCCAACATAAGAAAATATAAATTAAAAGACATAACACAAAAGAAGTTTTTGACTAAAAGAGGAGGGTGAAAGGTTCCCTTACCTTGAGTTTGATTCGTCACGTATGTTCCTTGTTCTTCCTGAATAATAAACTTAAGTTAATTTCTACTTTCGTCATAACCTTTTTAAGCTTATTATTCATTTTTATATCTCTTATTATCACGTTATAAACATTACATAATTATATAAGTTAATATCGATCATTTTGTCGATATTCGGTACTTGAGTCAAAAATGAACTTGTTATAATTACAAATTATCAATGTTGTCAAAATTTCATTATCTCCAGAATGATATATATGATTTAAATATAATTTATATCTAGTTTATATATGTATTTATAACAGTACATAACATTCAGAGATAAGAAATGAAATGCACCGTTCATGGAGACGGTAAACCGTACGTACACATGAACATTACTTCCATTTCTTTTTCATATTTAAAGGAATGAAAACTAAATGATACATAGGTGTATTATAATTCTAGTATAATATCATATTTTATATACGTTACATATGTTCATTAACACCATCCTTTATACGTTCCATATATGGCATGAACGAGTCATATCACTTTGAGGGGACAGTAGTCCACACTTCCTCAAATGAAACTATCATATTTACACATCATGAAAAACATAAAGGTATGTTTGTAAATAAAAATTATAGTATCATAGAGACAATATAAATATAATATATATCATATATAAATAAAGTGCCATCATAATGGCCATCATTAGAGGTGGTAGGGGAAAATCGAACAATCATCGTTTCGTGAGGCAGTAGTTCGTCGTATACAGAAACAGTATATTCGTATCCATTAGATGGAGGTGTGTGTAAGTGTAGTTAGAATCATTCTCATAACAACATCCTAGTATATTTAAGATACTGGTGTTTTTATAAAAGAATGAAATAAAGAGAATTTAGGGGGTTGGAGAAGAAAAATAAATGAAAGAAGCTTGAGAGAAGACATTACCTCAAATCGGGTAACTCCTTTTGATTTAAGCTAAAAGGATTTCTTGAATTGACTTCTGCCCAAGGTGAGACTTCTAGGAGGAAGAGAGAGATGTTGGGAGCTTATTTGTGTAGAGGTTGGACGAGCCAATGAGCTTGAGAGGTGTGAGTAAGGGTTATAGGTGATGCCTATTTATAAGAGAGGAGGGATACTTTAGGAAGGTATTGAAATATTATTTTATTATAAAATGTTTTTTGGTTTGAAATGGTCCCAAAGTCATTTATTTCAAAGATAAGATGTTTTTGGGTCGAAAAACTCTCATCCAATAGGTTTTAGACAGGTCCAGGTCACAAATTTAACCTTATCTTTTTGTTTTAACCCCTAGTTAACTAATTTAACTCTTACCATGTCTTCTTGTATATTCATACTATATAGTTAATATAGTTACTATAAAATGCCAATCAAACCTCAAGTGGTTAATTAATGAAATGGTCAACATTATCTAATCCATTTGGATGAATCATAGCTTTTTAGGACTATTATATCATTTAATAAAATAGTATTTGTTTTAAAAACTCATTTATGTCAATTTTTATACTATTTATATCATGTCTTTTTTTAAAAATCCATAACAACTTGATTATTTCGAAAAACCTTCATTAATTCAAAGATAACAAGTCATACTAATCCCTAAAATTCATGTACAACATAAAAAGTTTCAAAATAAATTTATTTTAAAATTTATAATCTCATTTATTTAAATCATTCATTAATAAGGAAATCACTACATCATCATTGTGTCATAAATAAATTTATTTATTTGATGTCTAAAAATTATAAATAAAACACCATGACGTAGGAAATCTTTTTATCTTTCTAATGAATATTTATAGTTGAATGGATCACTTATATAACCCCACATAAATATTTTTTAGTAAAATATATATGTTTATGTTATATTTTTCTTTACATTAAATTAATTCTTATAAAATGTCATTTTCACATCAAAGTGGCTCCATGGGGTCCCAAAATCGACCCAAGGATGCCCATGGTTGGACATATCTCATTCAATAGTATTAGGACACGTGTTAGAGTAGTTTGATATTATTGTAATATTATTTTGTACTCTTATTTACCAGATTTACCCTTTAACCATGGTAAATAAAATAATTACTTAAGTTACTATTCATAATGTCTAAAAATAAAAGGTACTTATTTACACAATCTGGACATCATGATTTCAAATATGGAATCCATTTCTCCAAATTCAAAACACAGAAGTTGCAGAAATTTATTTAAAATTAATTCCCGTTGTCAAAAACAAAAAGTGTGTTTTTAAGAAGTAATAACCATCAAAAGGTTGAGATGTGTTTATGTCCAATTTCAAAGTGAAATTATGTCCAATGACTAACATTGAATTAAATGATAAAATTATATTCCAATTAAACTTTAAAACCAATTAACAGTACAATCTAACTATATAAATAAATTAGATGAAAAAATAGTTTTGAATTAAAATGCAGTATTTTTCACTATTCATTAAAAAATGAACTTTATCAGAAAAATACCAAAATTTAATCCAAAGTAAATTTTTATGTCCCGCTTCTAAAGAAAATTTTTATTTTGTAAAATAGAACATATAAAAGTGACAAAAATTATATTTAAAAAGGGTTCTCCTTCAAAAGGTGATAAAACGACCTTTTAAAAATATTAGAAAATTTCATGCTTAAAATTAGATTCATTCTTATTTTAAGCCTCTAAAATTTATTGGATAAATATAAAAGCATTTAACAAACATTTGTAATCATAATGTAGTTATTTCTGTTCATTCCTGACATTATAACGACTATACTTTAACTACCATTTAAAATAATAATAATATTATTGTATTATATTCCGATATAACTCAAAGTTGTGTGCAACGTAATATTTCGGAGAAACCCATTATTGCGTATCAAGTACGTTTTCAGAAAAAACATCCCCTTTAAAGTAAAATTAATATCTTATTTATAAGTATTAATATAAATCAAATGTATTATTCTATAAATACCCGAGTTGTTACAATGAGCCTCCACACGAACTCCTGATGATGATCTTTTTCCTTTTTGTTATGCAACAATCTCATGCGGCTGTCCTCGGTGTTTTTACTTCTACTTTGATATAATAATTTATCGGTTCTTCTCAGAATTCTATATACTTCTTTTTATTCAATTCTAGATATTTATACTCACTGAGTATCATGAGATTAATATTTCCATATTCAGTTAGGGAAGCCTCCATTGATTTTTAGTGGCACAGATCATCTCATTCAAACTCATTGAAGACCGAGTCAAAGATCTTCCTTTAATTTCTCCTTAAGACTCGAGTGTCTATTCTTCTCACAATAATTTGAATTATCATGGGTTAACTTTTTTATTTAAGTTCCCCATAAAATCTTTAGCATTCATTTTTCTTGATATTTCCACACAAGCAAGGAGATGTGACTTCTCATTCTACGACATGGAACTCTCTCAGCATTAGCTTCTTCTCATTCTTCTGGTTCATCCCCTTTAATCTCATCCAGGCTCATGATCATGTGTTTGATCATGATGTTTTCCACGAGGAACATTGCACATGCATCATTTGAATTTAATCTCCATTTATTTAGAATATTAAAGTCCATTCTTCAGAAATATCGATTCTGGATTCTCATAATTTCCTACAAAGTAAAATATCTTTTGAGATCTCCAAATCTTCTATGTGTAAGTCAATTATCTTATGACCACTTTAAATACACTGCATGTAGGTAAAAAAACCTTTTCCATTTTTTTAAAAATATCATATGTGTTGAGAACTTCATTATGCATGGGTAAATTTACTTTTCCAATTTCCCACATCTAGCGAGTAAGTGAATTCTCTTACGGGGCACATCGTATGATGATTTCTTTTTCCTTTTTTCACTCACGTACTTGGCTCAAAAACATCATACACAGATCTCCGTACAATCCTTTCTCATTATAGGATAATTTCCTTTTCCAAATATGGCATTCTCAGTGGATCAACCATAGGTACAACTCTACAGACCATGAAGATAGACCACATGAGGCACTATGCCAAAAAATCCATTTTGTAGCAGATTTTTTTGGTGTTTAGCAGTGATTCAAACAACTCCTAAATGATGCGCAACATTTTCTAGAAACTGCCACGTTTACCTGTGTTGCCAATCAACTAGTGGTGCTTTTTTCACGGTGATTTTTATTTCGCGGTGTTTTCCCCTGATTTTTTTATATTCTTATTTTTTTTTAATTTTTTCGTATTATTTATTTATTATGTATTTATTTATTTATCCTAACATGCATGCATGCAATGCAAAAATTCAACATATATGTGTGTTGGGTGAGATTTGAACGCTACCACTATTATTCTACAAATACTTTACCATTCCAGCAAGTTCTTCATGTGGTGAGTAAACATAATTTAATATACATACATGCATACATCTCTCTCTCTATATATATATACACACACACACAAACACAAACACATAGATGAATACATATAAATACATATACATAAATAATAATATTAAAGGACAATAATAACAAATAAAAACAAATAATACATAACAAATAGATATGAAATAAATAATAAATAATAAATAATAAATAATAAATAATAAATATCTAACAATTAACAATTAATAATTAAAAATTAAAAATTAATAAATAATAAATAATAAACAAATTAATAATAAAAAATCAATAATAAATAATAAATAATAAATAATAAATAGTAAATTATAAATATGAAATAATAAATGATAACAAATAAAAAATAATAAAAATAAAATAAAATAATAAAATAAATAAACAATAAAAAAATTAAAATAAAAATAAATAAATAACACAATAATGAATAATAAAAAATAAAAAATGAAAAATGAATAATTAATAATGAATAACGAATAACGAATAACGAATAATAAATTATAAAAAATAAAAAATAAAAAAATAGTAAAAAATAGTAAATAAATAAATAATAAATAAATAACAGATAAATAATAAATAATAAATAATAGGTAAATAATAAATTAATAATGCATAATAAATAACTAATAAATAATAAATAAATAATACGTTAATAATAAATAATATGTAATAATATATAATAAATATTAAATAAGTAACAAATAAATAAATAACAATTTAATAATAAATAATAAATCAATATATAATGAATAAGTAAAAAATAAAAAATAAAAAATAAATGAATATATAATAAATAATCATAGAAGGTCCTAAAGGTTACAAGAAAAGGAAACAAAAAACACATATAATAAATAATAAATAATAATAAATAATAAATAATAAATAATAAATAAATAAATAAATATATATATATATATATATATATATATATATATATTGCAATTGGGAGCTTACCTGAGTGGTAAAGGCTCCTTGTAATTCTACATCAGACTCGAGTTCAAATCCATGTGAAAGAGAACTTCCACAGAGACTGTAGCAGGATACTGTAGTGGCAATATTATTCATCCTGAGTAAGCTTTCAGGCCACTAAGCCATCAAGGGGGCGGTGATGCAGGCATGACGTGCAGGTGGTGATGCAAACATGATGCATGACGGGCATTCGGGCCATCCAATGGTGGGTCTACGAGCCATCCAATGGTGGGCCTACGAGCCATGTAATGAGTTTTATGCCCACTGGGCATTTAGGCAAAAAATATATGATGTAATAAAGTGCCTGGTTGGTTGAGTTATCCCTTGGGGGGCTATGACCTGCCTTTCCAACCTATGTGTGTACGGTGTGTGTGTGTTTGAATGTAATTGTACCCCCAAAACCTAATAATATATATATATATAATTACATATAATTTTTTTTTTAAAAATAGTTATATATTTCTTATAAATATAAGTAAATATAAATAAATGTATATAAATACAATCACTGACACACACACACACACTAACCAACCGAATACATATAAATATATATACCAACATCATATATATAAATATACATTAATGTATATAAATATACATAAATGGATATAAATATATAAATATATAAATATATATATATATATATACATATAATAAAATTTACATAAATATATATAAACACACATTTATATTACATAAATATATATAAATGGACACACATATATAATTGTATATTAATATAAATATATATATCAACACAAGTAAATATAAATATTTATATATATATACCCACATTATGACATCCTATCTTTTTATTACACAACTTTTCATTACATTGTACAAACAAAAGATCTTTTAAAGTTTAGTTTCTTAGAAAAAAGTACATAATATAAGAAAACTTAAAACATTCTTCTATTCCACTTGAAAGTCTTGAAGGTTCATCCTACGTACATTTATTGCATCTCATAACTTGGGGACATACATCAAATGAAAGGGTGAGCATAAGGCTTAGAAAGGGAAAATAATGGAATAATTTACACGTGATCTTGAGGAAATTCAATAAGAATATAAAGAATATAATCATGGCATGAAAAAGAGAACATTAGGCATATCATAAATAAAAGAACATGAATCATAACTTGGAAATGCGCTTATAACATTTATTTTAGACATTTATAAGCATATCACCAAGGGTTGTCACTGAAGTGTCATAAAAATTACCAAGGTTATTCACCAAGGTATCGTAAAACATGTCATCTCTAGAGATTAAATTCTTTACCCAATGAATTGAAGTGTTATCAGGGTGAAACCTTCATATGTATTAATTAATGTGATCCACATATATCATAATAAAACATTTCATAAATAACCCATGGAGAATAAAAGAAACAGGTTTCATATCAAAATCATGGATTTTAAAAGAAAAGTGCTTAAAAACAAGATCTTTATGTCATTATTACACTAGTAGAAATATAGGCTTTAACATCGGTATTTCGACGTCGGTTTATAAAAAACCGATTTTAACAACAAATAAAGTGGATTTTTGGCATCAGTTTTCTTGAAAACCGACACCAAAACTGGTTCGAAACAACTTTCAACATCGGTTTTCAAGAAAACCGACGTCGAAGATAAGGAAAAAAACATTTGGCATCTGTTTCCTTCAAAAAAGATGCAAAAAATATAAACAGAATTATTTTTGGCATCGGTTTTGGAGGAAATCGATGCTAAAAATATATTTTTTACATTTACTGTATCGGTTTTAGAGAAAACTGACGCCATAGATATTTTAAAAATTATATTGGGGTCTTGAATCCCTAATTTTATTTCTATTGAAACCCTCTCTCTCAATCGACGACGGATCCAAACACCTTTAATACCCTCAACCACCCCTCGAAACCCTCTCTCTCAATCGATGATAGATACAAACTCCTTCGACGACCCTCGACCACCCTCAACAGCTGTCGATTAACTATTGAAATAATTTTTTGTTCACATTTTGTTGTTCATTATCTTAAATCTTCTATCCTTTATACATATTTATCGATGGTCAAGCTCTTATGGCTGATCCACAACTACCACTTAAGGTTTGTTTTGGTTTTTTATTTTAATTTGTTTTGCACTCATTTTTCTTGAATCTTGCAAGGTTCACTCTATTGTCACGAACTTTTATTGAGTTTCTTAGAATTCAGGATACATTTTTCATTATTCAACTCCAAAATTTGTAAATTTTTTTCCAAATAATTTATATATGATTGTTTGTTATGATAATAGTTCATAAGTTATTATATGTTTTTATGTTCAACTGTATCTTAGATATAATTGTTTGTTATGATAATTGTGTAAGTTATATTTGTATAAATGTTTCTATAATATTTTTTATAATTATTTGTATAATTTTTCAGGATTCAAGTGTTTTTTTGCATAATATTTTGTAAGTAATTTTTATGTTTAATTGTTATGATAATTGTTTGTTAGTTATATTATGTTATTAATGTTTTATAGTTTATGTATAAGTGTGTAAGGTATTGTTTTATTTGTGAAGATAAATTATTAATACTTTTTTCAACATAATTTATGTAAATTTATTAGTTATTTATTAAGATAAATCATCTATATAATATGATTTGATCAATATGTATAATTGGTTTTAGGATTAAAATCATCATTTGTTTGTTTGAAAAGTTAAGTTATAAAATTTGATCACCAATCATTTTTATTGAATGTTTTTATGTTTAAAATTTATCTGTTTATATATATATTTTTAAATGTCTATATTTTTTAATATATTCACTAATTATATTGCAATATTAGGTATTTAATGGATTGTAATTGGATAAATTTACAAAGAACCACTAGTGAATATGAAAACAGAGTTGATGAATTCTAGGAATTTGCAAAATGAAATCTTCAAAACATAGATTTGATTTCCTGTCCATGTGTGAAGTGTTTGAATATGAGAAAGATAAACTCCAAATAAATCAAGGATCATTTCATTTGTTATGGTTTTATCCTTAATTATACACGTTGGATCTAATATGGTGAAAGAATTGAAAATTAAACATCCAATGTTGATGACAATATTCATAATGAGGCAGAAGATCGTATTGAATAATTAATTCATGATTTAGGTATTGAAACCATAAAAAAACAACAACTGTTGAATGATTTTATGGAGATTCTGAGAAACCATTATTCTCAGGTTGTAGTAAATTTATAGTGTTATCAGCAGTTTTGAGATTAGTTAACTTGAAAGAAAGAAATGGGTGGAGTGATAAAAGTTTCTCCAACTTACTTGAGCTTTTAAAAGAGATACTTCCATAAGACAACGAGCTTTCAGATTCCAATTATGAGGCGAAAAAAATATTATGCCCAATGGGATTGGGGTATAAAAAGATACATGATTTCCCCAATGATTATGTGTTTTATAGAAAATAATATAAATATTTATCAAGTTGTCCTACATGTGGGACATCACACTATAAGATGGATGAAAAAGTCAACTTAGATTCATTCTCAGGTACTGACATCTAACCTCATGAAAAATAAATTTTGTAATTTCGAATGATATCATCCAATAATTCTTTCATACAATTATGATAATTCAACTATGATTCATTTTTAGGCACTAGAATCACAACTCCTACTAAAGAAATTTGGTACCTTCCATTAATTTCTCGTTTGAAGTGTCTATTTGCAAATTCAATTGACACAAAAAGGTTACAATGACATTTAGATGAGCGCATCTCTGATGGTAACTTACATCACCCTACCGATTCACCATAATGGAAGATATTTGATAAACAATTTAGTGATTTTGGAAGTGAAGTTATAAATCTCAGAATGGGATTGTGTACTGATGGAATGAATCCATATCAGAGCCTAAGTAGCCAACACAGTTCATGACCTATTTTGTTGGTATTTTACAACTTGTCCCCACATCTATGTATGAAGAAAAAATATGTTATGATGAGATTGATGATTTATGGACCAAAACGGTTAGGAAATGATATTAATGTGTATCTTTCACCATTGATTTATGATTTAAAACTTATATGGGTGACAAGTGTTAAAGTTTTTGATGCATATAAGAAAGAGTATTTTCTTTTGCATGCTATGATAATGTTCACTTTAAACAACTTTCCTACATACAAAAACTTATCTGGATACAGTGTTAAGGGGCACAAATCATGTCCAATTTGTGAAGAAGATATTTCATAATATCAATTGAAGAATGTAATAAAGACAGTATACATGGGACATCAAATATTTTTGAAAATTGATCATCCATATCATATATTGAAAAAAACATTCAATGATTTACAGGAATACAACCTCCCCCCTCAACCATTGTCAGTTGAAGAATATTACCACATGGTGAAAAATATTGATTCAACATTTGGAAAGAAAATAAGTTCTGGTCTTCAAAAAAATATCTGGAAGAAACAATCTATCTTTTTCGAACTACCTTATTTAATATTTTTAGTGATAAAACATAAAATCAATGTTATGCATGTTGAGAAAAACATATGTGACAATTTTATTGGAAATTTTTTAGTCATAAAAGGAAAGACAAAAGATGAATTTCATGCTAGATTAGATGTGATATCAATGGGAATATGTTTGGAGTTATCTCCCACTATGAAAAAAATAGAACATATTTACCTCATGCTTGTCACACATTAAGAAAGATTTAAAAGATGAATTTTTGTCATCATCTTCATGGTATTAAAGTACCTAGTGGTTATTCTTAAAATGTGAATAATTTGGTGTCATTGAAGGATTCTAAATTAATAGGTATGAAATATCATGATTGTCATGTATTTATGCAACAAATTCTACCAGTCACACTACGTGGTATTTTACCGACAACTGTTAGAAAGACTATCATCAGGTTATGTAATTTTTTAAATCCATTTGTAGCAAAGGCGTAGATCCAATTTTTTTAGATGTGTTAGAGAATGAAGCATCTCTTATTATTTTTCAACTAGAAATGTGGTCTGGAGTTAGTTGGAGTTCATTGGGCTGAATTTCACTGGAGGTGTGTGGGATTTGATACTTATGACATTGCTTCAGAATCATGGGATACAATGATTATTGCCGCGAAAAATTCCAATGCTAAGAAAAACTTAGAATTTGAGGAGATCCAGAATTTTATTTCGAATGAAGAAATCAAACATAAGGAAGTCATAGGTTCTACTAGAATGTCATTTAGTGCGAAAGGTAGGGGACATTCCCCTCAGAGGAAAATTCAGAAGTAGAAAGAAGACAATAGAGAAAAGGGTCAAGGGAAATCGGTGGAAGAAATGTGCATCTCATTAATGAATGCAGATAATGAATGAGAAATTCTAGAAGTAATGATTCCACTTCTTCTGCAAACTCCATGACTGAGGAAGCTAACACTTTTTTTGTTAAAGTGTTGCAAGTTCTTTAGATTCATAGATCATCATTTCACCCAACTTTGAAAAGAGGATGCATGGGAAACTTTGTGTTTGAAAGCTTTGACTTATGGATGAAAAATCGCTTGAGGTTATTGGTAAATACGATGTGAATGTTCAGATGAATAACAGATGCATGTTGCATTTGCAGAATGTTCGTTGCATACTAGAATTACAAAATAATCTAATTTTGAAAGGTCAGATGGATGATGTGGGGTTCAGGAAAACCTTTGCTAATGGTGTGTGGAAAACCACACAAGGTTCTTTAGTAAGGTTATTAAAGGTAAAACATTTTATCTTATCGAGAATTTTAGAGGAGCAATGTTTTCTAGAATGAAAACTTTTGGAACTGTGAAATTGTGGCACAATTATATAAGACACATGAATGAGAAGGGGATGAGAGCCTTGAATACAAGAGTAATACTAAAACTTGACCATGTGAATACTGTGTCCTTGGGAAGCAGTAGAAGGTGTCATTTTTGTCATTGGACAAGGCACCAAAGAACCAAAAGCTAGAGTTAGTTCATATAGATGTATGAGGGACAACTCCAGTACGAACTCACAGAGGTGCACTATATAATGTTACCTTCATTGACGATGTCACAAGGAAGGCGTGGGTATTTTTCTTAAAACACAAGTTTGAGGTTTTCAAGACTTTCATCAAGTGGAGAGCCATGGTGAAAAAGGATTCCATTGGATCACTCGAGGGGTGATACACATTGGAGGGTGAATCGATGTGTACTGTTATTTAAATCCCCTTTGTACTGTCATGCTTATTCAACTGTTATCTCTAAATATTCTCATTGATGAAAAAAGGAATGGACACATAATGTTTGTTAATGAGTTTCACTTCCTTAACAACTAGGTCTCCAGTGTATTGTGGTTATTATCTGATGCACATAATCTTCTTATTATCAGAAGGAACTCAAGCAAAGGTATGACCTTGAACTCGTACAACTTCTGGCACCAACGAGTTACAATCTTGCACTAACAGAGCAAACAAATCCTTCTAAGGAATGATCAATGTTGAGTGTATGAGTATAAGTACCTAACTGTAAACATTATATAATCTTGAGTTTAGTAAAAAATTCACATTGAAGATCTTTTTAGGTTTAGAGTTTTAGAGAATTAAGCCATAAATATTAAATCACATCTCAAATATTAAAGTAGACACTTTTACTCTATTTAATTTTTTCACAATAATAAAACTCTTTGATTAAAACAAGAATTCTTTTCTTGATAAAAATATTCTTGAATTCTTTCTTTCTCTTACCCTTACTTATACCCCATGAAAAACATTTCAAAAACTTTGGATTTGCATAAAAAACTCAGTAAGAGATACAAAATAAGGAAAGAAAACATTAGTCTATGAGTACATACAAATAAAAAAAATCATACTATTCAATCTTAAAACATAAGCTCTTTAACATATCCCTCATGAAATCATAATATTTATGAATAACACATCGAAATCATAAATCATAATGGTAACTTGTGGAATCTATAACATACCTACATTGTACCTTTCACAGTTACATAGAGAGTTACATTTGGAATACCCATCACAATATATTCCCTAAATCTATTAGGAGAAACATTAATGTTTACCTCCGTTATGTTAACCAATGCATTGGAGAGCTAACTCAGGCTCACCTACCCTTGGTTTATCACAGAGCCACCTGTATACGTAAATAATTCCCAAGAACCATAACAAAATCATAACACATAAAACAAGCATAAAGGAAAGATAACATTTCCACATTGCAATCACAATATATCATTCAAGATATTGACAAAATCAATGATTTATCAAAACCATTTTCAATAACAAAATATGTAAAAAGGGTGTATGGTATATATTTTCTTTTTAAAAACTTTACGGATTGTTAAGGAAGCCAAATATCGAATAATACTCATGGTGGCAGAAATGTCATTGTCGCCACGTACATTAGAAAGAAACATTCCTTTTTTCGTTTAGTATAATGCTTCATAGAAAAAGATTCCTTTTGAAAACCATTGAATTAAATTAAAAGAAAAAGGGTATAATTATACACAGTATAAAATAATGAGATGTATATTATCAAAAATATGCCTTAATGAAAGGAGATTGAGATGAAGTCCCTTACGAAAATTCGGCAGCCTAACAACGTCACTTAAAAATTCAGAAAATGAGTTGATGAGAGAAAAAATGGTATCTCATCATTTGGACATAAAATTTAAAGTAATAAGGATATAGAAAAACATATCCCAATATAAGAAAATGCAAATTAAAAGACATAACACAAAAAAAGTTTTTGACTAAAAGTGGAGGGTGAAATGTTCCCTTACATTGAGTCTGATTCGTCGCGTATGTTCCTTGTTCTTACTGAATAATAAAATTAAGTTAATTTCTATATTCTTAAGAACCTTTTTAATCTTATTATTCATTTTTATATCACTTATTATCACGTTATAAACATTACATATTTATTTAAGTTAATATCGATCGTTTTGTCGATATTCGGTACTTGAGTCAAAAATGAACTTGTTATAATTACAAATTGTTAATGTGGTCAAAATTCCATTATCTCCAGAATGATATTCATGATTTAAATATAATTTATATATAGGGTATATATGTATTTATAATAGTACATAACATTCAGATATAAGAAATGAAATGCACCATTCATGGAGACGGTAAGCCGTACGTACGCATAAACTCTACTTTCCTTTCTTTTTCATATTTAAAGGAATGAAAACTAAATGATAAATAGGTGTATTATAATTCTAGTATAATATCATATTTTATATATGTTACATAATTTCATTAACACCATCCTTTATACGTTCTATATATGGCATGAATGAGTCATCACTTTGAGGGGACAGTAGTCTGCACTTCCTCAAATGAAACTATCGTATTTACACATCATGAAAATCATAAAGGTATGTTTGTAAATAAAAATTACATTATCATAGAGATAATATAAATATAATATATATCATATATAAATACAGTGTCATCATAATGGTCACTATGAGAGGTGGCAGGGGAAAATCGAACAATCATCGTTTCGTGAGACAGTAGTTCGTCGTATACAGAAACAATATGCTCGTATCCATTAGATGGAGGTGCGTGTAAGTGTAGTTAGAATAATTCTCATAACAACATCCTAGTATATTGAAGATATTGGTGTTGTTATAAAAGAATGAAATAAAGAGAGTTTAGGGGGTTGTAGAAGAAAAATAAATGAAAGAAGCTTGAGAGAAGACATTACCTCAAATCGGGTAACTCCTTTTGATTTAAGCTAAAAGGCTTTCTTGAATTGCCTTATGCCCACGGTGAGGCTTCTATGAGGAAGAGAGGGATGTTGGGTTCTTATTTGTGTAGAGGTTGGATGAGCCAATGAGCTTGAGATCTGTGAGTAAGGGTTAGAGGTGATGCCCTTTTATAAGAGGAAAGAGGGATACTTTAGGAAGGTATTGAAATATTATTTTATTATAAAATTATTTTCGGTTTCAAATGGTCCAAAATTAATTTATTTCAAATATAAGATGTTCTTTGGTCGAAAACCTCTCAAAAAAATAGGTTTTAGATAGGTCCAGGTCACAAATTTAACCTTATCTTTTAGCTTTAACCCTTAGTTAACTAATTTAACTCTTACCATTTCTTCTTGTATATTCATACTATATGGTTAATATAGTTACTATAAAATGTCAATAGAACTTAAAGTGGTTCATTAATGACATTTTCAACATTATCTAATCCATTTGGATGAATCATAGATTTTGAGGAATATTATATCATTTAATAAAATAGTATTTGTTTTAAAAACTCATTTATGTCAATTTTTATACTATTCATATCATGTCTTTTTTAAAAAATCCATAACAACTTGATTATTTCAAAAAACCTTCATTAATTCAAAGATAAAAATCCATAATCATCCCTAAAATTCATGTATGACAAAAAAAGTTTCAAAATAAATTTATTTTAAAATTTATAATCTCATTTATTTAAATCATTCATTAATAAAGAAATCACTACATCATCATTGTGTCATAAATAAATTTATTTATTTGATGTCTAAAAATTATAAATAAAATACAATGATGTGGGAAATATTTTTATCTTTCTAATGAATATTTATAGTCAAAGGGATCACTTATATAACCCCACATAAATTTTCTTTAGTAAAAGATACATGTTTATGTTATATTTTTCTTTACTTTAAATTAATTCTTATAAAATGCCATTTTCACATCAAAGTGGCTCCATGGGGTCCCAAAATCGACCCAAGGATTCCCATGGTCGGACATATCTCATTCAATAGTATTAGGACATGTGTTAGGGTAGTTTGATATTATTATAATATTATTTCTTACTCTTATTTACCATATTTACCCTTTAACCATGGTAAATAAAATAATTACTTAAGTTACTATTCATAATGTCTAAAAATAAAAGGTAATTATTTACAAAATTTGGACCTCCTGATTTCAAATATGGAATCCATTTCTCCAAATTCAAAACACAGAAGTTGCAGAAATTTATTTAAAATTAATTCCCGTTGTCAAAACCAAAAAGTGTGTTTTTAAGAAGTAAAAATTATCAAAAGATTGACATGTCTTTATGTCCAATTTCAAAGTGAAATTACATCCAATGACCAACATTGGATTTAATGATAAAATTATATTATAATTAAACTTTAAAACAAACTAATAATACTATCTAACTATATAAATAAATTAGATGAAAAATAGTTTTGAATTAAAATGCAGTATTTTTCACTATTCATTAAAAAATAAACTTTATCAGAAAAATACCAAAATTTAATCCAAAGTAAATTTTTATTTCACGATTTTAAAGAAGAATTTTATTTTGTCAAATAGAACATATAAAAAGTGACAAAAATTAGATTTAAAAAGGGTTCGCCTTCAAAAGGTGATAAAACGACCTTTTAAAAAAATTAGAAAATTTCATGCTTAAAATCAAATTCATTCTTATTTTAAGCCTCTAAAATTTATTGGATAAATATAAAAACATTTAACAAACATTTGTAATAATAATGTAGTTAGTTTTGTTCATTCCCGATGTTATAAAGACTAGACGTTAATTACCATTTAAAATAATAATAATATTATTGTATTATATTTCGATATAACTCAAAGTTGTGTGCAACGTAAGATTTTGGAGAAACCCGTTGTTGCACGTCAAGTACGTTTTCAGAAAAAGCATCTCCTTTAAAGTAAAATTAATATCTTATTCATAAGTATTAATATAAATCAAAAGTATTATTCTATAAATACCTGAGTCGTTATAATGAGCCTCCACACGAACTCCAGATGACGATCTTCTTCCTTTTTGTTATGCAACAATCTCATGCGAATGTCCTTAGTGTTTTTACTTCTACTTTGATACAACAATGTATAAGTACTTCTAAGAATTCTATATACTTCTTTTTATTCAATTCTAGGTATTTATACTCACTGAGTATCATGAGAGTAATATTTCCATATTCATTTATGGAAGCCTCCCTTGATTTTTGGTGGCACATTTCATCTCATTCAAACTCATTGAAGACTAAGTCAAAGGCCTTCCTTTAATTTCTCCTTAAGACTCGAGTGTCTATTCTTCTCACAATAATTTGAATTATCATGGGTTACCTTTTTATTTAAGTTCCCCATAAAATCTTTATCATTTAGTTTTCTTGATATTTCCACACAAGGAAGGAGACGTGACATCTCATTCTACGACATGGAACTCTCTCAGCATCAGCTTCTTCTCATTCTTCTGGTTCATCCCCTTTAATCTAATCTAGGCTCATGATCATGTGTTTGATCACAATGTTTTATATATGAGGAACATTTCACATGCATCATTTGAATTTAATCTCCCTTTATTTAGAATATTAAAGTCCATTCTTAGAAATATTGATTCTAGATTCTCAGAATTTCCTACAAAGTAAAATATCTTTTGAGCTCTCCAAATCTTCTATGTGTAAGTAAATAATCTTACGACCAATTTAAATACATTGCATGTAGGTAAAGAAACCTTTTCCATTTTAAAAAAAATACCATACGCATTGAGAACTTCATTGTGCATGGGTAAATTTACTTTGCCAATTTTCCAAATCTAGCGAGTAAGTGAATTCTCTTACGGGGCACACCGTATGATGATTTCTTTTTCATTTTTTCACTCACATACTTTGCTCCAAAACATCATACATAGATCCCCGTATGATTCTTTCTCATTATAGGATAATTTCCTTTTCCAAATATGGAAATCTTAGTGGATCGGCCGTAGGTACAACTCTACAGACCATGAAGATCGACCGCATGAAGCACTATGCCAAAAAATCCATTTTGTAGCGGATTTTTTTGGTGTTTAGCAGTGATTCAAACAACTCCTAAATGATGAGCAACATTTTCTAGAAACCGTCACGTTTACCTGTGTCGCCAATCAACTAGTGGTGCTTTTTTCGCGGTGATTTTTATTTCGCGGTGTTTTTTCCCTAATTTTTTTAGATTCTTAGTTTTTTTTAATTTTTTTTCATATTATTTATTTATTATGTATTTATTTATTTATCTTAACATGCATGCATGCATATTCCATGCATGCAATGCAAAAATTGAACATATATGTGTGTTGGGTGAGATTTGAACAGTACCTCTATTATTCTACAAATACTTTACCATTCCAGCAAGTTCTTCATGTGGTGAGTAAACATAATTTAATATACATACATGCATACATATCTCTCTCTCTAGACACACACACACACACACAAACACAAACACAAACACATAGATGAATACATATAAATACATATACATAAATAATAATATTAAAGGACAATAATAATAAATAAAAACAAATAATACATAACAAATAAATATGAAACAAATAATATATAATTAATAATTATTAATTAATAATAAATATTTAAAAATTAAAAATTAAAAATTAAAAATTAATAAATAATTAATAATAAAAAATAATTAAAAAATTAATAATAAAAAATAAAAAATAAATCATAAATAGTAAATCATAAATATGAAATAAGAAATGATAAAAAATAAAAAAATAAAAAAAAATAAAAATAAATAAATAAATAAACAATAAAAAAATAAAAATAAAAATAAATAAATAAATAAAAATAAATAACACAAGAATTAATAATAAAAAATAAAAAATAAAAAATGAATAACTAATAATGAATAATGAATAATGAATAATAAATAATAAATAATAAATAATAAATAATAAATAATAAAAAATAGTAAAAAATAGTAAATAAATAAATAAATAATAAATAACTGATAAATAATAATTAATAAATAATTAATAAATAATTAATAAATAAACAATAATTAAATAATAGAAAATAATACAAAAACAATGAATAAGTAATGAATAATAAATACTAGATAAATATTAAATAATAGGTGAATAATAAATCAATAATGCATAATAAATAACTAATAAATAATAAATAAATAATACGTTAATAATAAAAAATATGTAATAATATATAATAAATATTAAATAAGTAACAAATAAATAAATAACAATTTAATAATAAATAATAAATCAATATATAATGAATAAATAAAAAATAAAAAATAAAAAATAAAAAATAAAAAATAAATGAATATATAATAAATAATCATAGAAGTTCCTGGAGGTTACAAGAAAAGGAAACAAAAAACACATATAATAAATAATAATAAATAATAAATGATAAATAATAAATAATAAATAATAAATAATAAATAATATATATATATATATAACAATTGGGAGCTTACCCGAGTGGTAAAGACTCCTTGTAATTCTACATCAGACCTGAGTTCAAATCCATATGGAAGCAAACTTCTTCAGGGACTGTAGTGGGATACTGTAGTAGTAATATTATTCATCCTAAGTAAGCTTTCGGGCCATTAAGCCATCAAGGGGGTGGTGATGCAGGCATGGCGTGCAGGTGGTGATGCAGGCATGATGCATGATGGGCATTTGGGCCATCCAGTGGTGGGCTTATGTGTAAGAACCCGGTTCTTATTCTTGAGGTACAAGTTTCTTCTTTTCCTTTTTCCTTTAGTGTTTTTGAGAAAATAAGGAAAATGAGGAAAAATCCCAAATTTTGTGGGTACACGCCATGTACTTTTCCACACGCCGTGTACTTTGGCCGTGTGGGATGAGTACAAAGGGCGTGTAGCCCTGTCGGTGATGAAAGGTGTAAAAACCAACTACACGCCATGTAGTGGGTATTTACATGCCGTGTAGTCAGTCGGTAGGTGAATAGTAAGGCGGTGGAAGTAGCCGCCAGCTGAGTGACCGTACATGCCGTGTATTTGGAAATACACACCGTGTACTCATGTCGGCAAGTGAACAGCTTGGCGGTGAAAAGTAGCTTCCAGAGGAACAATTAAATGATGAAAAATACACACTGTTTACTTGAGAGTACACGCCGTGTAGTTTTTTTTTCTGCTTAAAATGGGTAGTAGCCTCCTCTGTTCACAGAGGAAGCTTAGAACGCTAGAGGAGAGCGGGAGAGATGGACGGAACTTGGAGGATCTCTCGACCGCACACCGGAAACCCGATTCCATATCCGTCAATCACGTTGGGACCGCACGGGTAAGCCCTCCCTTCTCCTTAATCCATTCTTATCAATTCTTTCCCGAGGGGAAGTTATTTGATGTTGAGTGTATAGTTGCTTATCTCAGATCTACACCTTTCTCACGCGTTTCGGGAGGCAACGTTCATGTATATCGATCAGTGGAGATCAAGGTAGGTGGTCTGATGTTTTTTTTCCAACTGTGGATTTAAAATTGTGTACCATTGTACTACGAACCCATGTTTGGGGTGTCGTATGACTGAGGCCTTGGCTGTTTGAAATACCTAGAATTTTATAGGTAATTGAATGTAATTATGAACTGCTATTTGGGATCGCTGCTTGAATCCAGGACCACCCCTGGGGTGCGTTCCTCTATTTAGCCATTTGGCCTGGTTACCCAAGGGTATACCGTAAAATTTAGCATTCTTTAAATTGCCTTGAGAGGAATTGTATATAATTGCTTGCTTATATTTTGGGATCGACCCAGTTACTTGCGCTTGAAGGTAGTGTTCTATTTAGCCCAAGGGCAGTGTTCTATTTAGCCTGAGGGCAGTGTTTTATTTAGCCTGAGGGCAGTGTTCTGTTTAGCCTGAGGGAAACTCCTTTCATGCCTATGGGAAGTAGATTCTGTGCCTGAGGGCGACACCTCATATGCCTGAGGGAAATATCTGTTATTCCTGTGGGAAATTACCTGCGGGTTTCGACTCTGCTTACCTAAGGGTAAGGTTTGTATGTCTGAGGACAATGTTAACATGAATGTTCATCGTGGTGATTTTTATATGTTATACCTGTCAAGTTACATCATAGGCTTGGAATGGTTAACTAAATATTAAAAATGGAAATATAACTGGTAAGTTAATTACTTTTGAGTACTGCTTAGTTTATTGCATTTACTTCTGCACACTGTTGTTGCACCTTTTCACTGACAGTTGGGCACGGGCCTTTGGTGGGTGCCTACTGAGATTTATTTCTCACACCCTGTTTGAGTCATGTCTTCAGCCCAAACAGACTAAATTGTTGCAGGCGTCGATAGGGGAAAGAGTCCATATACAGGTACATGATTGTTGCAGAGGGGTAGGAGAGCATGGGACCGAGCTTAGGCTTGCGATGCTACTGAGTTCCTGTTGCACTGTTTTGTTTTGTTTTATTGTACCTTGTACTTTGAGATGTATTGTATTGTATTGCAGTGTATCCTGTTCTGGATGTTTTTAGAGAATTAGTGACATGCTGTATCTCTATATATATGAGTGCTGGTTCTCTTTTAATCTATTTTCCATTTCAGTTTTATGTTGTTTAATGCTTTCACTGTTGCATGTTTATACTATTTATTTTTTTCAGCTGTGCTACACTTTGAAAAATGAGGGCATAGTTTCCCCACTATCAGACCTGGGCCCTCACTACTAGTCGGCAGCCTCTGGTGTTTGGGGAAATGTGCTTGAGGTCATGTGACCAATCGGGTTCGGGGCACCCGTGGTGTGGCACCCAGATCCAGGATGTTACATTACGGGCCATGTAATGAGTTTCATGCCCACTGGGCATTTAGACAAAAAATATATGATGTAATAAAGTGCCTGGTTGGTTGGGTTATCCCTTGGGGGGCTATGACCTGCCTTTCCGGCCTATGTGTGTGTTGCATGTGTGTGTTTGAATGTAATTGTACCCCCAAACACCTAATAACATATATATATATATATATAATTACATATATTTTTTTAAAACAGTTATATATTTCTTATAAATATAAGTAAATATAAATAAATGTATATAAATACAATCACTGACACACACACACACACTAACCAACATAATACATATAAATATATATACCAACATCATATATATAAATATACATTAATGTATATAAATATACATAAATGGATATAAATATATAAATATATAAATATAAATAAATATATATATATATACATATAACAAAATTTACATAAATATATATAAACACACATTTATATCACATAAATATATATAAATGCACACACATATATAATTGTATATTAATATAAATATATATATATATCAACATAAGTAAATATAAATATTTATATATATATACCCACATTATGACATCCTGTCTTTTTATTACACAACTTTTCATTACATTGTACAAACAAAAGATCTTTTAAAGTTTAGCTTCTTAGAAAAAAAGTACATAATACAAGAAAACTTAAAACATTCTTCTATTCCACTTTAAAGGCTTCAAGGTTCATCCTAAGTACATTTATTGCATCTCATAACATGGGGACATACATCAAATGAAAGGGTGAGCATAAGTCCTAGAAAGGGAAAACAATGAAAATAATTTACACATGATCTTGAGGAAATTCAATAAGAATATAAAGAATATCATCGTGGCAGGAAAAAAAGAACGTGAGGCATATCATAAATAAAAGAACATGAATCATAACTTGGAAATGTACTTAAAACATTTATTTTAGACATTTATAAGCATATTACCAAGGTTTTCACTGAGGTGTCATAAAAATTACCAAATTTATTCACTAAGGTATAGTAAAACATGTCATCTCTAGAGATTAAATTCTTTACCCAATGCATTGAAGTGTTATCAGGGTGAAACCTTCATATGTCTTAATTAATGTGATCTACATATATCATAATAAAAAAATTCCTAAATAACCCATGGAGAATAAAAGAAACAGGTTTCATATCAAAGTCATTACTTTTAAAAGAAAAGTGCTTAAAAACAAGATCTTTATGTCATTATTACACTAGTAGAAATATAGGATTTAACGTCGTTATTTTGACGTCGGTTTATAAAAAACTGATTTTAACAACAAATAAAGTGGATTTTTGGTATCGGTTTTCTTGAAAACCGACGCCAAAACTGGTTCGAAACAACTTTCAACATCGGTTTTCAAGAAAACCGACAACGAAGATAAGGGAAAAAACATTTGGCGTCTGTTTCTTTCAAAATAGATGCAAAAAATATAAACTAAATTATTTTTGGCATCAGTTTTGGAGGAAATTGATGCTAAAAATATATTTTTTATATTTACTGCATCGGTTTTAGAGAAAACGGATGCCATAGATTTTTTAAAAATTATATCGGGTCTTGAATCCCTAATTTTCTTTCACTTGAAACCCTCTCTCTTGATCGACATTGGATCCGAACACCTTTAACAACCCTCGACCACCCCTCGAAACCCTCTCTCTCAACCGACGAAAGATACGAATGCCTTCGACGACCCTCAACCAACCTCAACGGTTGTCGATTAACTATTGCAATCATTTTTTGTTCATATTTTGTTACTCATTCTCTTAAATCTTCCATCCTTTATAAACATTTCTCGATGGTCAAACTCTTA
The DNA here is from genome assembly GCA_963277665.1 of Viscum album. Lineage (NCBI taxonomy): Eukaryota > Viridiplantae > Streptophyta > Magnoliopsida > Santalales > Viscaceae > Viscum > Viscum album. The sequence goes on along the minus strand of OY728158.1, from coordinate 1,103,336,864 downwards.
CGAATGATCCACAACTACCACTTAAAGTTTGTTTTGGTTTTTTATTTTAATTCGTTTTGCACTCATTTTTCTTGAATCTTTCAGGATTCACTCTATTTCCATGAAATTTTATTGAGTTTCTTAGAATTCAGGATACATTTTTCATTATTCAACTCCAAAATTTGTAAGTTTTTTTTGCAAATAATTTATATATAATTGTTTGTTATGATAATAGTTCATAAGTTATTATATGTTTTTATGTTCAACTGTATCTTAGATATAATTTTTTGTTCTGATAATTGTGTAAGTTATATTTTTATAATTGTTTATATAATATTTTTTATAATTATTTGTATAATTGTTCTAAATTAAAGTGCTTTTTTTCATAATTTTTTTGTAAGTAATTCTTTTATGTTTAATTTTTATGATAATTTTTTGTTAGTTATTTTATGTTATTAATGTTTTATAGTTTATGTATAAGTGTGTAAGGTATTATTTTATTTGTGAAGATAAATTATTAATATTTTTTTGAACATAATTTATGCAAATTTGTTTATTATTTATTAAGATAAATCATCTATATAATATGATTTGATCAATATGTATATTGTTTGTTAGGATAAAAATCATTATTTGTTTGTTTGAAAAGTTAAGTTATAAAATTTGATCACCAATCATTTTTATTGAATGTTTTTATGTTTAAAATTTATCTGTTTTTATATATATATTTTTAAATGTCTATATGTTTTAATATATTCACCAATTATATTGAGATATCAGGTATTGAATGGATCGTAATTGGATAAATTTACAAAGAACCACTAGTGAATTTGAAAACAGAGTTGATGAATTCTAGAAATTTGCGAAACAAAATCTTCAAAACATAGATTTGATTTTCTGTCCATGTGTGAAGTGTTTGAACATGAGAAAACTAAACTCCAAATAAATCAAGGATCATCTCATTTGTTATTGTTTTAGCCTTTATTATACACATTGGATCTAACATGGTGAAAGAATTGAAAATTCAACATCCAATGATGATGACAATATTCATAATGAGGCAGAAGATCGTATTTAAGAATTAATTCATTATCTAGTATTGAAACCATCAAAAAATGACAACTATTGATTGATTGTATGGAGATTATGAGAAACCATTATTCTCATGTTGCAGTAAATTTACAGTGTTATCAATAGTTTTGAGATTAGTTAACTTGAAAGAAAGAAATAGGTGGAGTGATAAAAGTTTCTCCAACTTACTTGAGATTTTAAAAGAGCTACTTTCATAAGACAACGAGCTTCCAGATTCTAATTATGAGGTGAAAAAAATATTATGCCCAATGGGATTAGGGTATAAAAAGATACATGATTTCACCCACGATTATGTGTTTTATATAAAACAATATAAATATTTATCAAGTTGTCCTACACATGGGACATCACACTATAAGATGGATGGAAAAATCAACTCAAATTCATTCTCAGGTACTAGCATCTAACCTCATGAAAAAACAATTTTGTAATTTCGAATGACATCATCCAATAATTCTTTCATTCAATTATGATAATTCAACTATGATTCATTTTTAGGCACTAGAATCACAGCTCCTACTAAAGTAATTTGGTACCTTACATTAATTTCTCATTTGAAGCATCTATTTACAAATTTAATTGACGCAAAAAGTTTAAGATGACATTTAGATGAGCGCATATCTGATGGTAACTTACATCACCCTACTAATTCACCATAGTGGAAGATATTTGATTAAAAAAATTTGTGATTTTGAAGTGAATTTACAAATCTCAGAATGGGATTGTGTACTGATGTCATGAATCCATATCAGAGCCCAAGTAGTCAACATAGTTCATGACCTATTTTTTTTGGTAGTTTACAACTTGTCCCCACATCTATGTATGAAGAAAAGATATGTTATTATGAGCTTGATGATTTATGGACCAAAACAGTTAGGAAATGATATTAATGTGTATATTTCACCATTGATTGATGATTTAAAACTGTTATGGGTGACAAGTGTTAAAGTTTTCGATGCATACAAGAATGAGTATTTTCTTTTGCATGATATGATAATGTTCACTATAAATGACTTTCCTACATATGAAAACTTATCTAAATACAGTGTTAAGGGACATAAATCATGTCCAATTTGTGAAGAAGATATTTCATATTATCAATTTCAAAATGAAATAAAGACAGTATACATGGGACATCGAATATTTTTGCAAATTTATCATCCTTATAATATATTGAAAAAGACATTCAACAGTTTACAGGAATACAACCTTCCCCCTTGACCATTGTCAGTTGAAGAATATTACAACAAGGTCAAAAATATTGATTCAACATTTGGAAAGAAAAGAAGTTCTGGTCTTCAAAAAAATATCTGGAAGAAATAGTCTATCTTTTTCGAACTACATTATTGAAGATTTTTAGAGATAAAACATAACATCAATGTTATGCATGTTGAGAAAAACATATATGATAGTTTGATTGGAACTTTCTTAGTTATAAAAGGAAAGACAAAATATGAATTAAATGCTGGATTGGACGTGATATCAATGGGAATACGTTTAGAGTTAGCTCCCACTATTAAATAAAATAGAACATATTTACCTCATGCTTGTCACACATTAAGAAAGATTTAAAAGATTTTTTTTTGTCAGTATCTGCATAGAATTAAATTACCTATTGGTAATTCTTCAAATGTGAATAATTTGGTGTAATTGAATGATTCTAAATTAATAGGTATGAAATATCATGATTTTTGTGTATTGATGCAACAACTTCTACCAGTTACACTACGTGGTATATTGCCAACAACTGTTAGAAAGACTATCATCAGGTTATGTAATTTTTCAAATCCATTTGTAGCAAAGTTTTTGATCCAAATTTTTTAGATGTGTTAGAGAATGAAGCATCAATTATTCTTTTTCAACTATAAATGTATTTCCCACCTACTTTTTTTGATATAATGGTTCATCTGGTGATTCATTTGGTGCATGAGATAAGAATATATGGGCCTGTTTATTTATGATAGATGTATCCTTTTGAATGATATATGAAAATTTTGAAGGGATATTTTAAAAATCATTATCCACCATAGGCCTCTATTGTTCAAAAATATGTATTGGAAGAGGTGATTGAGTTTTGTACTAATTATTTGTATGAAGTGGAGCATATTGGTCTCCCTATATCTCGACACATGACAGTTGATAGTGAAGGTAGAGGGATTCAAGGCTTAAAGGTAAAGATCATTCCACGTGATGATGTGATTCAGGCACATTTATACATTTTTAACAACACAGATGTGGTTCAATCATACATATCATCAAATATTGTAAAATGAAAGTTACGATGTCAAAAAAGAAATGATAAGTGGATGAAGATTGAGCATAAAAAGGCATTTGTTTCATGGTTTAAAGAAAAGTCATCACAGATATATCTGCATCAGAAACATTGAAATGGTTGGTTGGGGGAATCTCTTAATGTGATCACATGTTTGGGTTTTGATATTAATGGGTACACATTTTACACAAATAATCTTGATAAAAATAGCACCGTTCAAAATAGTGGTGTAATGGTTATTGCTGAAGCACTGCATTTTTCGAGTGCAAAAGATAAAAACCCAATTTCTACACCAATGCCATATTTTGGAGTTCTTGAAGACATATGGGAAATTGATTATATTAAAATTTTATTTCACTGTGTTTAAGTGTAATTGGGTTTCAAGCAATAATGGTGTTAAAAATGATGAATATGGGTTTATCCTGGCCACACATGCAAAGAAAATATTTTATGTCATCAATCCATCGAATGACCAATGGTCTATTGTTTTGAAAGGGAAAATAATCCATTTGGATGATGAGGATGATGATGATGTTATTGATTTATATGAGGCTTCTTGTCTATTACATAATTTCTAGATAATAATGACTATAACACAGACATAGTGCATGTAATACAAAATGATCTTAATGAAGGGATATGGTAAAACAATACATTACTATCCTAATTAATCTAGTAATTATTTACTTTATATTTCTTTTTTAAAATTTATATGTTTCTGATTTTCTATTTTCTAATTACTGACTTGTCTAATAATATTCAAGTATATAAGAATTTCATTAAATTTTCCCATTACAATGACAGATACAGATATAGAGATAAAAGAACATCTACTGTGGTATTTGTTTTTTATCATATTATTAAATATCCAGTAATATAATTAGTTAATGAAGGAAAAATTTTAATTTACCAAAAAATAATTGCATTCTTACTGACGAGACTTCAGTGTGGGAGTCTTTTGTAATTAGTATTCAGAATTCGAATACTTGAGTTGGTAAATGTGGCATTACATGTTTACCAAAACTTTCACTTTCTCATGGAGAGAAGCAATTATGTATTTGTTTTGATGATAATAATAATATAAATGACCTAAATGAAATGAAATTTATTAGCTATATCGACATGTTGAGCCATTGCAGGATACACATTTTATATCCTGATTGGAAGTCTATCAACAAGATGGCGATAGATCAGCTTTGGGATGTTGTGAAGGTAAAATATCCTAATTGATTTATTTTATCTCATTTTTTGAATATGATATATTTTAAATGACTAAAATTTATGTTATGAAACTAAAGATGACATTCAATTTTTAAGAAACAAAAGTAGTTAAGAAAAGATTTCTTACTTTAGCGGCAGTTTGATAAAGGGATTTCAAAACAGAATTAACAAAAAATTATGTATTTGGAAAGAGACAAAATGAAACCTCATTCCTCAAGTATCCATTTTTAAATGAGGATACATGGAAGAAATTTATGTCCACCCAACATAATGAAACATTTCAGGTATGATAATTATATTATATTGTATTGTAAAATTTCCAATATATGTACCTAATTACTTATTAGTTTACTTTTTATATAACAGGCCTCTAGGAAATCCCATTAAGACATCTAGTTGCAGAATGTTTACCCTCATACTTTATCACATGGAGGGTATCATTTATTAGAGAAACAAATTATTGAGGAAAAGTTTGAAGCACTAAGAGCTCACTCCACTATTAGTTCTAATGAGGTCCAATTTGGCCCTCTATCTCCACCCACCCGCCATGAGAAATGGAGAAGAGTGAGAAGAAGAAAAAATGAACAATATCTTATAGAGAAAGCTAAGAAATTATTTGAAAGAATTGTAAGTAAATAATAGTTATTTTTCATTATTTTTTTAATTTATAAATTAAAAATAGTAATATGCCATTTTCATTTTTCATTTCAGGATGAACTTCAGGAGAAATCAACACAGGGACCTTCTATCCCTAAGGGTATGATGGACATCCTATCCACTGCATTAGGAAATCTAGAACACTCTAACCACATAAGAGGATATGAGGAATGTGTTAGTATTCGAAAAGTTTTTGGTTATAAAAGTAAACAATTAAGAGACCTAGAAATCGAATCCTTAAAAGCTCACATGAAACATATGAAATAGTCCATGGGTGATTAAATTAAAGAATATATACAGTAGGCTATGTTAGAAAAAATGATGAGACAATCACATTTTTCACAGCCTTCCCAGCCTGTCCAGCCTTCCCAACCTGCCCAAACTTCCCAGCCTGCCTACTCAGATCCTTCACCTACTTGCTCAAACCCAACCTTATAATGTGAGTTGTATGCAGGATATCCTAATGTACATATTATAGTGTTTGGAGTCGTGCATTTTTTGGGGGATTCTGCACATCAACAGCCTATTCAGATGGGTCGGGTTAAAGTATCGATACATGATATTATTGATCATATTTCTCTACTACCATTCCCTACCATAAATATTATTAGAGTTGGAGACTGTATGGGTTATTTTTTACTTTATCCATCTATCCTTATTCACCATATTTCATATGAGGTATGTTTTTTTAAATATTAATTACATCTGATTGAAACTTACTTATAATGTTTTTTTACATTTAACTTATATATGAGTATATGAAATCTAAAGAAATGGAATAAAGGAAACAAAAGGTTCAAGAACAAACAACTGTAGATACTTCAGATATTTCTGATGGGATAGAAAGATTATCTAAGGTTTCTTCTTCCTTGAATAATATCTATGATTTTCAGATGTCATCTGATATATATAGAAGATACTATCTATTGATAATATTCCACAAAGATATCATGGATCTAATTGATTTTAAAGAGCTCAGTGTGAATGTGTTGTAGTTGTTTTCCATGTAAGTAAAGTAACCTTTCAGTTTTTATTCTTTTAATTAAAGATGATTTAAATTGAATAACTATATTACTTATTTAATTAGGTATCTACACATGATACTTGTTCAAAATGATATCATAAGCATTTATGGTTTCATAAATCTAGAATGTATTTCAACAGATGTGAAATATGTGTCGACTGAAAATAGATTGGAATATATATGTGTGAGGATATCAATAGAAAATATTGGATTTTGGTTCATGCCATTTCTTGATGGGTAAGAGAAAAAACATAATTATGAACTAATTTTTATTATAATTCCATTAAATGTGAACTTTTTGTATTGTAGGGGGCATTGGATGTTAGGCGTATTCTGCCCAAGTGAAAACACATTATATTGGGTTTTCTCTTTATTAGGTCATGTTCGTAGAAAATTTTCCACCTTGTTAGACAAGTAAGTTTTTTTGTTTTTTATATTCTCATTATGTTTCATTCTCATTTTTTATACATGTATTATTAGTTTTTATATATAAAAATGCAGGTTATTCATATTAATTATTTTATATTTTCTATCATAGTATTATATTTTTTAATATAATATAATTCAACATTATTTTAGACTTTCAATGATGTCAATTCATACACACACAAAGAACTTAACCATCTTCGATCTTTGTTTGGGAACTAATTGTTTAGTAGGATTAGGATTTAAGGTATATATATTCTTATGATTTTGATTACTATTACATTTTTCTAATAAAATACATTAAAAAAACTAATTATTTTGTTATAATTGGCGTTTGAAAATAATGATATCAAATGAATGATTCAACAATAACCAACAATGATCATGTTATAAATTTCAGGTATGTGTTTTTTAATTCTACTCTATAATACAAATGTGTAGATAATTTTTTTGATTAATAAGATAAAATTATGTATGTTTTTATAGATTTTTAGTCAATGATAATACATGATGTTTGATTATTGTATACTGGTTTTCTATTATAGGGATTCTGGTTATTATGGGGATGTAATATTCAAATAATTCTATTTTTTTAACTTTGGGCGTCAGTTTTATAGAAAATTGATGCCAAAAACCAAACTGAAAGCAGTTTTCAGCATCAGTATTTTAAAAAATGATGTTGAAAACTGTTTTTTGCTTGGTTTTTGGCATCGGTTTCCTATAAAAAACAACACCTAAAACCAAACCAAAAACCATATTTTTTATTTCACCTTTATAGACATCTATTAAAAACTAACTTTTAAATTGAAAAAAAACTGATGTTAAATCGTGTTTTTGCACTAGTGTTAACCCACTGAAAAGTATGGTGTGACTCATGTATGTTAATACCAGAAGAAAAATATATTATTTTTAAATCTATTTGAATACCACTGAAAAATAAATAGGTTTGGGTATTCATAAAAGAAAATAATAGAATTTCTTGAGAAAAAGAGAGAAAATTTGAGAAGAAAATCTGGAAGCATAACAGGTATAAAACATGGTTTCAAATAGCATTAAAAAGAGTGGGGAAAATGGTATCCCATTAATAAAATTCTATTAATAAAATAAATGGATATGATAAAATAGTGAGAAGACCATAGTGTGAAAATTTTAAATACACACCACATCAAAAGAAAACTTAAAAGGAAAAGAGAAGTTGAGATTTCCCTTACCTTGAAGAGAAACTCCTAAAACTCAAAGAATGGGACCCTGGGGGAATGAGGAAACCTTGGGAGGACTCCTTGGGTGGTAAAACTACCATATATTTGTTGAGAATTAATTTTGAGTGAAAGGAAATAGAGAAATGGGTGATTATTTATAGCAAAATAGGAGGATTTGTTTAATAATTTCCTTGGACACCTAGATAGTGGTAAATAAAAAACCATGGTCTTTCCCATGGTATTTTCCCATGTTATTGGTCACTTAGGAAACCTATTATGTTATTATAATCTACAAGAGTCTACGGTAATTTTATATTACATATTAAATCATTATGATTTCATTAAACATACCAAAAAACTCAAACTGTATTTTTACTATTCACCAAAAAACAAAATATTTTAGAAAATTCTCATAAATTCACTATAACCTAATTTTAATGTGATGATTTCAAAAATGATTCTTATTTTATCATAATAATTCTCTAAGTATGAGAAATTTAACTTTTAAATATAAAAATCATTATTTATTAAAAATAATAGTGGATAGAAAATGCATAGTAAAATGTATAGTAAAATTTCTGACACTTGAAAAAAATAAAAATATTTTATCATTTAAATTTAAATAAGAGTGTTTTAGTCATACTATATCATTGAAATAATAATTATTCATAATATATTACTTTATTATAAATATTTATATCTTTTTTTTAAAGTACAATTTCTGTCCGAAAAATCAATTTATCAAATTCATCATATTTTTAAGAAAAACTATTATCAAAATGGAATTGATGGAATAGAAATTTTATTTATAAAAATGGATTACACATTAACTAAGGCCTCAATACATAACCCCTTATAACATCCTCATACAACCTAAGGGTGGTGTGTGCAATGATGATAGATTCTTGGGACAGCTCGAATAACCTTTCCCAAGTGGTAATTTCTACAAACTTAAACTTCTAATGTAGATTATTTATTTTAAGCTTAACATGTTGAAGCTTATATTGGTCTTGGTCAAGATCAAAGCCTAATGACGCTACCTCCCTCCCAAGTTCTGAAAAATGGGCTTCGTACGACATGACTCTACTAGATGAGGCCATAGAATCTTCTTTCTCCATTAATTTTCCTTTGTCATTTCTACTTATAAATAATAATTATAATGTTAAAATCATTATTAAAAGTATAGTTTCCAACAATCATATTGAACAACAATCATAATTGACCAATGGTCATATAACGGTCGAAACCCGATGTTCTAATTTCAAATTACTCACTTCATTATTAAATAGATATATTTATGTTGAGTACAAACACTACCACAAAACTGAGTTTTTAGTCGCGGTACCCAGACTTTTTAACATTTTGTGGATTTTCAGCCTCGTTTAAGGGGGTATTATTGGATTTTTTTGCTGGGGACTGAATTTATTCCAAGTTATTACATTCATATTGATATTATGTCTTTGAAATTTTATCGTTTTTTATAATGCACTGCTATTTATAATCAAATATATAACTATATGTACATATTTTTTATATATTCACACCTAAAAATTAAATTTTTTAAATAAATAATTAAACATATTTACATATAAAATATACTATATTTATCTAAATAATAACTAATATCCATTTTATTTAAAATACCAATATATGAATATTTATATAACTACTATATATTAATATAACTATATATATATATTAATATAACTATATATATATATATTAATATAACTATATATATTAATATAAATATATATTACTGTATGAATAAATATAACAATATATATATATAAATAAATAGATATATCATGAATAAGAGAACAAATCAATATAGGGTAGTGGAAAAGGCTTTAGGTGCACATGAGGGAGGTCTCGAGATAAAATCCGGGTGGAGGAAAGGGCGCGTGCGCAAGGGTGATTTAAAGGGCTAGCGCTGATAAAGGGTGTAGGCGATGCGGGCGGGCGCTGGATGTGCGGGAAAGTGCTGATAAAGGGGGGCTCAAGCGCTGTAAAAAGCCCCCCCCCACGAGATTGGTAGTTTTTTTTTTCTATTTTTATCAGCGCTTTTTTTAGCGCTGATAAAAGGGGTCTTTATCAGCACTTTTTGGAGCGCTGATAAAGGGGACCCCCCCTTTATCTTCACCAGCATTATCAGTGCTTTTTCTAGCACTATTAGTAGACATTTTTAGCGCTGATAAAATCTATATTTGTAGTAGTGAAAATAACATAACACATATTTTCAGGAAATAAATATTATTCAAAAATTTTAGGCCGTTAAATTCTCCCCCCTTAATAAATTTTATCCCATAAATTTTAACTCATTCCCTCAGTTGAGAAAAGGTGTGGGTACTTTTGTCTCATTGTCTCCTCTGGTTCCCAAACGGCTTCTTCATATTTTTGGTTCCTCCAAAACACTTTAACTAGGTGGGTAGTCTTATTGAATAGAACCTTGTCTCTATGGTCCAATATCTTCACCATCTGCTCCTCATAAGAGAGGTCATGTTCTAGTTATACCACTTCGGGATTCAGTACACGTGAAGGGTGAGGTATGTACTTCCTTAAGATAGATATGTGGAATACATCATAAACTTGAGCTAGATTTGGTGTAAGTGAAAGCCTATAGGCCACTGCTCATATGCGATCAAGGATTTCAAAGGGGCCAATATACCTAGGGCTAAGCTTCCCTTTCTTACCAAACCACATGAATCTCTTACAAGGTGAAATTAGAAGGAATATTTTGTCACCAATATCAAACTCCAAGTCCATTTGATGGTTTTGTGCCTAAATCTTCTACCAAATCTGAGTAGCCTTTATGTGTTGTTGGATGACATGAACCTTTTCTATCATCTCTTACACAAGACCAGGCCCAAGAATCTTTCTCTCACCATCTTCATCCCAGAAAGTAGGTGTTATACATCACTTCCCATATAAATATTTATAGAGTGCCATTTGAATACTCAAATGGGAGTTGTCGTTGTATGAGAATACAACTAATGAGAGATGTTGATCCCATCCACCTTTAAATTCCATTGAGCATGTTCTAAACATGTTTGCGAGTTTTTAAATAGTATTTTTAGATTGACCATTAGTTTGGGGGTGATAGGCCATATTGAAATTCAATTTGGTACTCAGAGAATATTGAAGAAATATCTAGAATTTTGATGTGAACCTTGGATCACAATCAGATACGATAGAGTGGTACCACATGCAGCCTTACCACTTCCTTCACATATATCTTGGCAAGTTGGTCAAGAGAAAAATCTCCCCAAATAATGATGAAATTGGCAGCCTTGGTGAGGCGATCCACTATAACCCATATCACATTGTTTCCTTTGGATGTTTTCGGGAGACCAATGACACAGTCCATAATGATATTGTCCCACTTCCATGATGGTATGGGTAGTGGTTGTAATAACCCTTTAGGAAGTTTTCGCTCTGCCTTCACTTTTTGAAACACCAGACACCTTATAGTGTAGTTGGCAATCTCCCTTTCATTTTATCCCACCAACAATGATCATGAAGGTCTTTATACATTTTTGTGCTTCCCATATGTATATAGAAAGTAGAACTATGATATTCATCCATCAATTCTTTCTTTATTTATGGAATAAATAGAACCCATAGTCTTGTATAAAATTTTAGTTTACCTTCTTGATCAATATTGAACCCAGGAAACTTTCCAACCTTCACAGACTCTATATTATTATGCAATAAAGGATAATCTGTTCGATATTTCTTGATCTTTTATATTAATTATGGTTGAGAAATCATTTGGGATAGGGTTTATGATTTCCCTTCCCTTACAATTCCTATTTCTATTTTTACTAGGTCTTTGATTAAAGGATATCCTTGAATCCTCATCATTTCTAGAGCAATAGGGTCTTTCCTACTTAATGCATTAATGACTTTTTTTACTTTTCTAGGTTGATAATGAATTGAAAAATCATAGTCTTTAAGAAGTTACAACCATCTCCTCTATCTCATGTTCAATTATTTTTTAATGAAAATATACTTCAAAATTTTATGTTCTGTGTATATATCACATTTCTCCTCATAAAGATAGTGCCTCCAAATATTTAGATAAAAAACAACCATAGAGAGCTCTAGGTCATGCATAGGATAATTTTTCTCACAAGGCTTCAAATTTCGAGATTTATAAGCAATCACCTTATTATCTTGCATGAGGATGCACCCAATAACTTTCAGAGATGCTTCTCTAAAAATAATGAATCCTTATCCAATAGAGGGTATAGTTAACATGGGTTTAGTAAAAATCTATTATTTATCTCTTTGAAACTTTTTTCAGACTCCTTAGTCCAAATAAACTTATCCCCTTTTCAAGTTAACTTGGTTAGTGGATTAGAAAGTCATGAGAAGTTTTTCACAAACCTCCTATAATATCCCACTAATCCAAGGAAACTACAAATATCATTTACTCTTATAGGATGAGGCCACCACTCCACAACCTTTATCTTGGAAGGATCAATTGAGATTCCTTCATTGGTTACAATGTTCCCCAAGAAAGAAACTTGTTGTATCTAAAATTCCCATTTTCTAAAATTTACAAATAGCCTATCCTTCCTTAGAGTTTGTAATATAAACCTTAGATGATCCTCATGCTCCTCATGAATTTTGGAATATATCATAATATCGTCAATGCAAACTACCAAAAAGTTATCAAGGTAGTCCTTAAAGACTCAATTCATCAAATCCATAATAACAGTAGGAGCATTAGTCAAGATAAAGGTAATAACAACAAACTCATAATTCCCATATCTTGAACGGAAGGTAATATTTGGAATATATTCTTTCTTCACCCTCAATTGATGATAACCATACCAATGATCAATCTTGGAGAAGAATTGATCCCCATGAAGAAGGTCATATAAATCATCAATTCTTGGAAGAGGGTACTTTTTCTTCACTATGATCTTGTTAAGTTATCTATAATCAATTCATAACCTCATTGGTCCATCCTTCTTCTTCATAAAGAGAACATATGTTTCCCAAGGGGGTACACTTGGCCAGATAAAATTCTTCTCCAAAAGATCTTGGAGTTGTTTTTTTAATTCCTCTATCTCTGTATTTTCCATTTTATACGAGGTCTTTGATATCGGATTGGATCCAGGCATGAGTTCGATGGAGAAATCTATCTTTATTTCTGGGGGATGTCTAGGAAACTCCTCAGGAAATACATCAATGTATTCTTGAATGACGTGAAAATTCTCTATTCATATTATTTTATTTCCTTCTTCATCTTCATCGACCATCACTATAAAGAAGGATATGGATAGTGCTTCTAGAAAAATATCAGGTCACAATATCTCTCCTTTAAAAACAAATATCGGTTTTCCAATCAAGACTATTGATATTTCCTTACTTATTTAGTTTATCTTAATATTATACTTTGAGAGCCATTCCATACCTAGTATAATGTAAAATTATAGCATGATAATGACTACTAGATTTGTGATGATCACCAAAGTGAATACTAGAGTTTCTATACACTATTAATGCTTGGATAATCCCTATAGGAATCTTGATTGATAAATATACTTCTAAGAGTTCAAGGATTGATCCTATATTCTTTGAAAACTTGGAGGAAATAAAGGAATGTGTAGAACCAGAATCAAACAAAGTACTTTCTAGCTTTGATAGAACAACAAAAGTACCTTCCACCACATCATTTGAAGCTTCAACTTTAGCCATCGTGATAACAAAATAATGACCATGCTCCCTTGGCCTATGCTAAGGTTGATGGCGATTTTCCTCTATTAACTTCATATTTGGACAGTGATTGGTGATGTGACCAAGTTGTCCACACTTGAAGAATTGGACTTTAGGTAGGGTCTGCACCATCTTACCTTTATTGTTAGTGTTGATAATTTGAGGCTTCACCTCACTATGATAGTTCTGAGAAATATGGCTATCTCTTCCACACTTGTAACATTTCCCACTCCCGAGAAGGTAGTTCCCCAAAAGATTCTTCCTAGATTTTTTGCATGTGGGAAGTTTCACTTACTTTCCTCCTCTTCCTTTATCAAATCCCCTCCCCAATTTTGGCTCCAAAGATATCTTCTTTTCAATAAATCTATGGGACCACTACATCTCTCCAAACTCCAGCTCAACCTTTATAGCACTCCTCACAATATCCTCATGATCTCCTCATAGTTTTCATCGTCTCAATCAGATATATTATTTTGTAGATGTGGTCTTATTCCATTGAATAATCTATCAACATTCCCATTAGGATCCATGAAAAATATATAGGTGTAATGGGAAAGTATTGTGAAGTTCATCTCATAGATTCCCATAGATTTATTTTTCTTCTTCTTCAGCTTTAGGAATTCTTTCTCCATTTTCGTTCGCATTGTATAGGGGAAATGTTTTTTGAAAAGGGTTCCCCTGAAATCTTCCCACTCCATAGATTCAATCCCACCTCTTGGTTTTATGTTTTTAACCGATGCCCACCACTGATCAAATTTTCCCTCTAAGCGGTACACAGCTAGGGTGACTTTCTCTTATTTCGAACAATGGAGTACAGAAAAGATCTTTTCTATAGATCTTATCCATTGTTTAGAAATCAACGGGTCTATAGATCCACTGAAAGAAGGTGTTTTTTGACTCATAAAGGACTCAATGAAAAGTTGTTCCCTTCTAGGTGAATCTGATATCTTAGCTTGATTCAAGTTATTTCTCATAACTCAAGTCAGTTGATTTATCATTCTCATAAAGTTTTCAATTCCAGATTCCATTGGAAGGTCATAACTACCTAGTCTATTGTGATCACCATTTATTTGGTTTCTCCTATTTCCCTCCATTTTCTAAAAGATGAAACCTTAGTGATATGTGTTTTTCATTTAATAATCTTATAATTCTAAATGAATTTCATGTCTTAAAACATCATTCTTAAATATGTTATTCTTTCACAACAATTAAATTTTCTATAAATTTATCATAATGGTTAATAAAAAGCTTGAAATTAACCAAACATATCCCCTAAGAGTGTCAAACCAAGAGTGTAGTAAGGCCCTTTGTCAGAGTCATTACCCCTAGTTATATCTATGTCAAATACAAATCCACTTTTTTTGTATCCAGAGAGGGATTCTTTGCTCAGAAACCACTTACTTAATATTTCACCAAAATACCAGGATGTTTTTCCTATATTTAAAAATTTCTATAAGGTTATTACTAAATTTTTCAAATCCTAATTTCAAAAAATAACTAAATCATCCTTTGATACCAACTATGGAATCCCACCTTTTTATTACATAGCTTTTCATTACATTGTAAAAACAAAAGATCTTTTAAAGTTTAATTTCTTGGAAAAAAGGTACATAATACATGAAAAATTAAAACATTCTTCTATTAGACTTGAAATAATTATTAAAGATTAATTCTAAGTAAATTTATTTCATCTAATAACCTGGGGACATACATCAAAGGAAAGGGTGAGCATAAGGCCTAGTAAGGGAAACCAAGAGAAATAGTTTACATGTGATATTGAGGAAATTCAATAAGAACATGAAGAATATCACTGTGTCATGAAAAAGAGAACACGAGGAATAACATAAATAAAAGAACATAAATAATAACTTAAAAATTTGTCTACAAAATTTATTTTAGATATTCATAATCATATCACTAAGGTTTTTCACTGTGGTTTCATAAACATTACCAAGGTTATTCACCAAGGTATCATAAAACATGTCATCTCTAAAGATTAAATTATTTACCCAATGCATTGGAGCACTATTAGGGAACACTCTTAATATGTATTAATTAATTTTACACACATATATTATAATAAAACATTTCATAAATAACATTTTGGAGAATACAATAAACAAGTTTCATATCAAAATAATGTCTTTTAAAAGAAAAGTGCTTAAAGACAAGATCTTTATGTCATTATTAACCCACTAAAATAGAAGGTGGGTTTCATGTATGTTAATAAAAGAATAAAAATATATCATTTTGACATCTAGGTAAATACCCCTATAAAATAAATAGGTTTGAGTATTCATAAAATAAAATAAGAGAATTTCTTGAGAAAAAATAGAGAAATTTTGAAAAGAAAATCCGACAACATAATGAGTATGAAACATGATTTTAGAAAACATTAAAAAGAGAGGGGAAAATGTTATCCCATTCATAAAAGAATATTAATACAGTAAAGGTATATAATAAAATATACAAAATAACATAGTATGGAAATTTTTAAGATATACCACATCAGAAGGGAACTTGAAAGGAAAAGAGAAGTTGAGATTTCCCTTACCTTGAAGAGTAACTCCTAAAACTTGAAGATTGGGACCTTGGGGGATTAAGGAATCCTTGGGAGGACTCCTTGGGAGGTAAAAATATCATAGATTTGTTGAGAATTATTTTTGAGTGAAAGTAAATGGAGAAATGGGTGGGTATTTATAGCAAAATAGGAGGATTTTTTTTAATAATTTCCTTGGACACCTAGGTAGTGGTAAATGAAAAACCATGGAATTTATTATGGTATTGAACACTTGGGACACCTATTATGTTATTATAATCCAAAAGAGTTGACCAGAATTTTATATTACATATTACATCATTATGATGTCATTAAACATATCAAAAAGCTCAAATTGTATTTTTACTATTCACTGAAAAATAAAATATTTTTGAAAATTCTCATAAATTCACCCTAACCTAATTTCGAAATTCTGATTTAAAAAATGATGTTTATTTTATCATAATAATTATCTAAGCATGAGAAATTTAAATTTTAAATATAAAAACCCTTATTTATTAAAAATAATAGCGGATAGAAAATGCATAGTAAAATTTCTGACACTTGAAAAAAATAAAATTATTTTATCATTTAAATTTAAATATGAGAATTTTAATCATACTATTTCATTGAAATAATAATTATTCATAATATCTTAGTTTATTATAAATATTTATATCTTTTCTGAAGAATACAATTTTTTTTCTGAGAAATCAATTTATCAAATTCGTTATATTTTTAAGAAAAAATATTCTCAAAACAGAATTGATGGAATAAAAATTTTATTTATAAAAAAGGATTAATCATTAAGTAACTAAGGCCTCAACACATAACCCCTTATAAAACCCGCATACGATCTAAGGGTGAGTTGTTCGATGGTGATAGATTCTTGGGATGGCTCGAATAACATCACCCAAGTGGTAATTTCCACTAACTTGAACTTCTCCCGTAGATGATTTTGTTCAAGCTTAACATGTTGAGGGTCAACTTGGGCTCGATAAAGATCAAAGCCTAGTGATGCTACCTCCCTCCCAATTTCTAAAAAATGGGCTTCGTATGAAACATCTCTACTAGATGAGGCCATTGAATCTTCTTTCTTCATTCATTTTCCTTTTTCATTTCTACTTATAAACAATAATTATAACATTAAAATCATTATTAAGATTATAGTTTCTAACGGTATTATTTATCAATGGTCATAATTAACCAATGATCATATAATGGTCAAAACTCGATAGTCACATTTCAAAATTTTCACTTTCATTATTAAAGATATATATTTATGTTGAATTCAAAATAATATAACACACATTTTCAAGAAACAAATATTATTCAAAAAGTTCAAGTCGTTACACACAAAATATAAAAATATATAAACATAAACATGTATAAATATTTATAAATATATATAAATATAGGCAAATATTCATCAATACATATAAATATCTATTCATAGATGAAATTATATATAATTTAAATAATTATTGATATATATATATATATATATAAATTATAAATAAATATACATAAATGTATAGAAACATGCACATGCACACACAACAATTAAAAAACCATCAAATCAATAGGAATGTAAATCCATGGAATACAATTATAGAAGATCCAACAAGTATATAAAGACACTCTCAAATGAAGTTGAAATCACATCGAATGTTCAAAAATCAGGGTATCTGAACAAAAAACTTAGTTTTGATGGAAACCTAGGATTTTTTTTGTTGTACCCCACACTCTTTGATTTTCATGATCACAATCACTTTCATATGTGTTTAACTTTGTTTTTAAGTGTTGTGGATGATAGGCAAAAGGTTGCCAAAGGATTGGCCCAAGAATGGACAAGAAATGGACTGAAATTCAGTCCACCGGCCAGCCGGTGGCTTCCCACCGGTCGACCTGTGGCATCCAGCCCAAATAGTGTTTGCTACTGTCCTTCCACCGGTCGACCGGTGGCTTCCCACCGGTCGACCTGTGGCATCCAGCCCAAATAGTGCAATCTACTGTCTTGCCACCGGCCAGCCGGTGGCTCCTCCACCGGTCGACCGGTGGCACCCAGATGAATAGTGAGACCTACTGTCTCACCACCGGCCATCCGGTGGCTCCTCCACCGGTCGACCGGTGGAGCCTGGACCAGAATTCTCTCCACATTCCAAGGCACCGGCCAGCCGGTGGCCCTGCACCGGCCAGCCGGTGGCCCAGTCAAACTAGCCGTTGGGAGGCAAGTGGAGCAGCCTGGTCAAAGCTCCAACGGCTAGTTTGACTGGGCCACCGGCTGGCCGGTGCAGGGCCACCGGCTGGCCGGTGCCTTGGAATGTGGAGAGAATTCTGGTCCAGGCTCCACCGGTCGACCGGTGGAGGAGCCACCGGATGGCCGGTGGTGAGACAGTAGGTCTCACTATTCATCTGGGTGCCACCGGTCGACCGGTGGAGGAGCCACCGGCTGGCCGGTGGCAAGACAGTAGATTGCACTATTTGGGCTGGATGCCACAGGTCGACCGGTGGGAAGCCACCGGTCGACCGGTGGAAGGACAGTAGCAAACACTATTTGGGCTGGATGCCACAGGTCGACCGGTGGGAAGCCACCGGCTGGCCGGTGGACTGAATTTCAGTCCATTTCTTGTCCATTCTTGGGCCAATCCTTTGGCAACCTTTTGCCTATCATCCACAACACTTAAAAACAAAGTTAAACACATATGAAAGTGATTGTGATCATGAAAATCAAAGAGTGTGGGGTACAACAATCTCCCCCTATTTTGATGATCACAATCACTTATCAAAGCAAAGTAAAAACTTAAATGAAAGGCATGCCTAAATGATAAATTGAAAATAAATACTAAGCATGAGAGAAAAGATTCTCCCCCAATTAATCAAGAAATTTCTCCCCCTTTGTGATTATCAAAATAGAATGGGGCATAAAACTTGATTGAGGGATAAAGAAATTTTAAACCAATTGAAATTTTTTTGAAAAATGAAAATTGAATTGAAAGTTTGAAAATAAATTTGAATACCAATTGTTGGAAATTTTGAAATGAAAATTTAATAGAAAATTTAAACCAAGAGATGAGTTTGAAATGAAAAATTTGAATACACAAAAAGGCTTAAAAGATCCTAACTCCCCCTAAATAAAAAAAATGAATCACCGGGGAGAGGGATTTTGAAAAGAGACAATCTTAGGCCCAGAGAGACTCGCTAATAGGGATTTCTCAATCCATACTTGTCTCATGGCGGGTCTTCTCCTATAAAACTCATCGGAATAGAAAATAGACTTGGGTTGGCCATACCGGGCGTTTTTACAATTACACTCATAAATGAGATGCCCGGTTTTCTTGCAATAATTACAAAATTTGTAATCGGAGCTCCCCCTTACAAAAACAGTTTGAGCATGGGAGGAGGAGGCTCGGTTGCCTCCCAACGGCTCCGAAAGCCTTTCCAACGGCTCCAAAGGCCTCCAACGGCCATATGAGGGTTCCCCCTCTATAAATAAAGGACCTTGAAGCCCCGGAACAATTGCCGGACCATAATTAAGCATTGTGAAGCCAACGAACACAATTCTCCTCATTTGGCAAACCTCCGGCGGATTGCTCCAAGGGAACCACCACTGCTCCAATCCAATTCCACATCCAAGGAGCACCACCATAGAAGCTTGGGAGTGCACGTCTTCAACTCCATTCAACCTTTGGCGCCCAAGGCTTCTCAACAATACGGTTTTTATTGTTTTATCTTTTTGAGCTTTAATTTTGGGTTTGTGCCTACAAACCCCAAACTCTCTTCTCATCCCTCTTTCTTTTGGGTTCTCACACCACCACTAAGGTGTGAAAAGGTTTCTTCAAGCCTTTCCTTTTAAAAGGCTTGTGTCACCGGTGAGCTAGCCTTCACCCGTTAAAAAGGCTAGTGGGTTCTTGCTAAACCATCAAAAGCAAGTGGGTTCTTGCTAAACCATTTCAAAAGCAAGCTGTAATAGGTCCTAGTGCTACCTCAAAGCCTAGTGGGTTTCTTGCTAAAACCATTGAAAAGCAAGCGGTAGGAATCTCTCAACGGTTGAGTTGGGAGCGGAGACGTAGGCCGGGTTTTTGGCCGAACTCCGTTATCAAGTTTTGTGTTTTTCCTTTATTTCCGCTGCATTCTTCTACTTTGATTTTAAATTTCTTAATCAATTTTTTAAAAGGCAATTCACCCCCCTCTTGCCATCATTCCCCCTTGGTGGGTGTTTTCTCCGACCTAACATTTTTGACCTAAAAAAATAGTGACAAGGGTTCACCTCAATTAATATAGTGTAGATCACATAAAAAGATTTTATTTGATCATAAAAAATAGTTATTTAGGCCCCCCTCAATTAATATGGTGTATAACTCATCGAAGGCTTTGATTTGATATGTGATAGACCCCAAACAAGCATCCAGATAAAAAATAATGGTCATTTTAAATTGATGTTCTACTTTTAAATTACCTTAAAATAATAATAAATTTTATTCTAAGCTTTAATTTGATTGGTTATAGAGCTAATATGGACACCCAAATCAAAATTTATGGTCATTTGTTGCTGAAATCTGATTTTCAACTTATTCTAAAATTAATTTAAGTTTCAAATAAATACTAACTAATAATTATAAATAATTAATAATAATCATATAATAATTTATAATAATTTCCAATAATAAAAAAATAAATTATTATAAATAATAAATAATAATAATTATTAATAAATAATAATTATTAATAAATAATAATAATTATTAATAAATAATAGTTAATTTTTAAATATTTAATATTTTTTACCATTAATTTAGTAGTAATTTTTAAGAAACCACCGATTAAAATAAATTAATAAAAATAAAAAAGAAAAAAAAAATCAGATTTGGGGGTGGTTTTTGAAAAATGACTGCTAAAAATAAATAAATAAAAAATCAAATTTAGCTGCATTTTTTGGAAAAACTACTGCAAAATTCATTTCTTCTTATAGTTAAGTGACCGTATGCACAATCTATCGATCATGTTATTTGGATTTTTCACACAAATCCTTTGACCTAGTCTTCACACAACTCTTTTAAGAACCTCCTCTTCACTAGTTCATGTATGTATTGAAAACAAATACAACACCATCCCCAAGAGGGTTCCATAACTCCCCTTTATATTTTTTTTCAATACATCAAACTTATCTCCCCCTTATTAATAATAAAACTAAAGGGAATAGAATATAAGAGCAAAATCCAAGGAACTCTAAGTAAAGAGGCATAAAGTAATCATCTCCAAGTATATACGAGCTATCCTTTGTAGGAAACTAGATTTATTAAATAAATCATTAATGATATTCATAAAACTACTCTGCTCAACCTTGTCAAAACTTTATACATAAAAAACAAAAACAAGCAGTAAAAGATTTCCCAAATTCTTTCCTATAATGCTCAACATACACATTAAAAAAACTCCCAAATGGGGGAAACAACTTTCTCCCCCTACAAACAATATCTCCTCAAGAATTTTAACTAGAAAGGATAGGGGAGGAAAATCTAATACATGCAAACATCAATGAGTGGGAGTCCTTTTCACTCCCATCCACATCCACAACTTCTCAAATTTTTCAGCTGTGAGAGGTTTGGTAAGAATACCAACAATCTATTCTTTAAAGGGAACAATGTATATCCCCTCTTTAACCTTCTCTTGAAGAAAATGGTATTTTATCTCAACTTTCTTTAACTTATAGTGTTGCACTATATTTTTGGATAGGTTTATGGTACTCCAATTGCCACAAAACATAATTAGAGAATAAGTTTCTTTAACACTAAAGTCTTTCAATTGTGTTTTCATCCATTCCATCTGTATATCTTCTTACGATGTAGAAACATATTAAAACTTAGTAGTGCTTAGTATCACCAATGTTTGCTTCTTTGAATGCAAAGAAACTTAGATTTTGTAATGAATACTTAACCAGATGTGGATTCACTATCATCAAATGCCCCTACCTAGTCAAGATCAGTAAACCCCTTTAATTCTAGATCACCTATATTCTTATACATCAACCCATAACTGAGAGTGTTTGATATATACCTCAAGATCCTCTTTTTTCCAATATATGTGTTTCCTTTGGATTGGATTGATATCAGTAAAAAAGTGTGTCAAAATATAAAATGTAGGATCTTGATGTTGTCAAGTATATAAGACTTCTAATTAAACTTTTGAACTGATTCTCATTAACACTTTTCCCTTCATCACCCTTGATCAAATTTGTGACCAATTGTATTGGTGTGGAAACTCATATAACTTCATGGATTCCAAACGTCTTCAAGAGATCCTTTACATACTTTTCTAATGAGAAAAAATATAACTTGTGGTTTGAACAATCTGGAACCCCAGGAAGAATCACATTTCTCCAAACATTGACATTTCAAACCTTTATTTCATATGCCTTAAGAATTACTCACACAAGAATTCTTCATTACTAGAAAATATTTTGTTATCAACTTACACAATTACAAAGAGTGATGTGGTGTTTGTTGTTTTCACATAGAGATTTATATCCACATAACATTTCATAAATTTCATGGTTTTAAATACTCATAAAGCTTAAAATCCAATCCCTTAGATCTTTCTTCAAACCATAGAGATATTTATTTAACTTACATACGTTTCTGCCATTAGAATCTAGTAAAAAACCATTAGGATGTTCCGTATACACTTCCAGATAAAGATCACCATTTATAAAAGCTGATTTGACATCCATCTACAATATTTTTAAGCTTCTATGAGATATTATGATAAATAATATTCTGATGGACTCAAGTCTAGCCATTGGGGAAAATGTTTCATCAAAATAAATCCCTTTAATTTGTGTGAATCCCTTACATACAAGCTTGAATTTTTTTTTCTATCCACTTCACCATTCTCATCAAGATTATTTTTGAAAACCCCTTTGTCTCTAATCAGATTATTTTCAATAGGTCTTGGAACAAGATCCCAAGTACCATTATTTTTAATCTAGTCTAATTCTTCATTCATAGCATGAATCTATTCCTTATATTCTAAATCTTTCTCAACCATCCGAGGTTCAACCTTTGAAAAGACTGGTATGACTAGTTTCCATGATCTTCATTATTATATAAACATCTTGCTTATGATCCCTAATAATGTTCTAAATATTGACATGTTTCCTCAACCTTTTATTTTTCTATTTATAAATCAATTATAGATGTTAATCACTATAAAATAAAAAATATGAATATTCAATTTGAATATGTGTGTTTTATATATTTTATTCAATAGAATCTAAAATTAAAACATCATACTCATCATCTACAATGATAGTTTACCTAGTTCCTTCTTCATTTTGAAAAACTATGATTTCATCAATATCAATAATTCTTTCATATTTATTGTTGTAACACCTCTAAGATTTTCCATTTGGCATGTACCTGAGAAAGATTCCATCTTTGGATTTTTATGAAAACTTTCCTCAATTTATATCCTTTTTCTTGATCAAAAAAGGAATTCCAAACACCCTAAAATGTTTAACATTTTTAAACCACATCTCATAGAGATTTGTGTTTGAGTTTGTCCTTAAGAGACATTTTTTATGAATTATTCTAGTAGTGTTGATAACCTGTAACCAATAATACCTTAAGGTTTCATATTATACCAGCATAGTTATAATCATATCAACTAAAATAATATTATTACTTTTAGACACTCCATTTTGTTGAGGTGAATATGGATAACTCCATTCATGTTTGATCCTATATTTGTTAAGATATTTAGTGAACTATCTATTGGAATATTCACACCCATTATCTGATCATAATATTTTCAAGTACAAGCTTGTTTTCTTCTATGTAAGTCTTCTAAAACTCTTGAATATGTCTAAGGCCTTTGATTTGTGTGACATAAACATGATACATTTCATCCTTGTAAAATAAAATATAAAAGTGATACAATATATTTCTCTATCTATTGACTTCTTGGTCATAGTAACATATACATTAGCATGAATCAATATAAGAGGCTTTCAAGTTTGAATTTCAACTCCCTTATGTGTTTTGTTCACCATTTTACCTTTTGTGAATATCTTACAAACTGTGATTATGTATTCTTTTATTAAGGTTATATTTCTCATAGTTTCTTCTTAGATACCCTTCTTAATATTCTTTTGGCCAATGCAAACAAGATTTCTATGACATAACTCATTTTCTACTTGTTCACTTAAGTAGAAACATGAATTTTCTTCTCTAACTTGAAATAGATTTCTTGGGGTTCTCAAACCCCTTACAACAATAACCCCATCTTTCATTATTTGACTACACCTCAATTTTTCCTAGAAATAACCTTATTTCTAGAATCAAAAAATTATGATACACTCAAAAAACAAATCTTAAGTCCATCAACAAACAACACACTATTTGGTCCAATTTTTATTTTACCAATGTTTATTATCCCAATACCTTTAATATTTATAAAACTTTCATTATCAAAGTTCCCAACCCCCCTTCAGATTTCTAAAATATTTTAACATTTTTCAGATCACCTTTCATTTGATATTAACACCCACTATCCATGATATAATTCTTTTCATATTTTCAATATTGAAATGAAACTTCAACCAAATTTTCATGTTTCACAAATTGAATTTGATTCTGGTTGTTTCCAAAAATCTGACATATATTCATCTGAGTTGGGATAAAATAAATACCAACATTTAAGGTGTTTCCTTATTGATCACATCTTCCAGAAACTTCTTACAAGAATTAAAAACTGTTTCTCACTTTGAATATCTTTTCAAACTGTTGATTCATTGGATGAGTTATTACCCATGCTTGATATCTCCCACTTGATTCATTCTCTCTTCCTAGTCTAGGAAGAGACATATTATATTAGAGGTAATATTAAATATTCCCAAACATTCCATAGTACTAGCAGAACCCCTAAATTATTTTGTTTTAATAAAAATTCAGTTGATAAATGAATTGTTGTATTGTTCTATTTTTATCCCTTAAATGAGTAGACATCATAAAGTTATTTTATGGAGTTATTCATTGAATATTTATGATTAATAAAGGCCCCATTTTTGAATTTATTTGTTTTAATATTTAAGAATATTTAAGTATTTCTTTAGAATATTAATCTATTCTAGATTGTAATCTATCATATATTTCATCAGTAAAAGTAATATTCCTTTGAGATAAATCTTTTATAGACCTTCCCTTTTCATATATTTCATATTTCTTAGAGTATCTACTTACTATAGGTTTCATAGAACATTCTATTTTTTCTCCAATAACATTTTCCTTTTTTCATTTAATTTTATAATCCCATACCTTGGTTTCATCATTCCACCTTATGAGTTTATCAATTTTCTTATCCCCTAAGTTAATGGATGAATTCATGTCTTTAATGATTTTACATTTTTTATAAATATCAAGATTTATCATCTTAATCTATTTGATAATATTATATTTTTCATCCAGAAGTTTACATTACTTGTCTGATCCTATTTTTAGCTAAGTGTTGTCTTATCTTATCCTTCCAATTCCTTTCAAACACATATTTATCTCCATTCTCATAGAATATTATTTAACAATCCCTCATTCCTCTGGTGCATACTCATAATTATATTGAGATTTATATTTTTATGGGTTTTAATTTTCTTCCTATTATTCCATGAGAACTCTTTGGGTGAAACATTTATGAAATTCTTCATCATCACTTTATTAACTACCAAACACACCTTCTTCAACTGATATACAATTCATCCTGAAGGAACTAGGTTAAAAATTCTTCTTTCCTTTTGATTGAAAATATGATGGATCTCTATCTACGATTTTCCTGGAAGCTTCCCCATTATCATTTTCTATTCTAAATTTCATAGGGAAGTTAGTAGAGAAATAGAAAACCTTTACACAATTAAAAATTTTGAATGGTTTTTTACCTTTATACTTACCTCTTCAACCTCTTGTGAAATTTGTTGACATGAGATACAAATTTTATGCATAGTTTTCCATGTCTTTTCCTTCATCTAGATACTCCTTTTTTTCTTCAATATCCATATATTTGAGTTCTTTAAAATCAATTTCCTTCTCCTGATTCCCATTTATTTTAAGTGAGGTTATTATTCTCATTTAATATTTAATGAGAGTACTATTAAGTTAATTGATGGTGAAGTCATCAAGATATCTATATTCCCAAGCAAAAATCTTTACATAAAAGTTATTTGGAAAGATCCTCATTAGCATTTTCACTGTAATATAGTCTGCATGAGTTTCTCCAAACCCTTTAATAACACTAACAATATGATTTCCCTTGGTAAAGAATCCATCAACAATTTCATCCTCATATATTATAGAATTTTAAAACTATTTATGATTGATTTTAAGCTTTATTTATTTTACCTTTTTTACACATTCATAAATGCAATGAATCTTCTTCCAAATAGCATTAACAGTTTTGCAACCCATAAAATTTTACAGATTCTTTTCTGAACAATGAATATATATTGAATTAAATCAATAACTTCAAGATTATTTAGGGTCCATGATGAGGATTCATCTAGAACAATGAATATATATTGAATTAAATCAATAACTTCAATCCCTAAAGAAAGAATATAGGGAACCACCCTTTTTCCATGAATAAAACCCATTTTCATCAAAAGTTTAGATGAATTTTCTATTAAAAGAATTATGATGATCCATAAATGGTTCTTGAGAGAAACAAGATAGTAATCCTAGCTCTGATACTAATTTTTGGATCACTCGGGGGGTGAGACAGACTGATAGGTGTGGGGGGGGGGGGGGGGTGAATCAGTGTGTATATTTATATAAATATTTTTTTCACTCTCATGATCATTTAGCAATTCTATATCAATATTCTCATCTATTCCAAAATAAATGGACACAAAACATTTTTTAACAAGGTTTTCCTTCTTTAAGGATGACTACATCCCCAGTGTTTCATAGTTATAATCTCACGCTCACAGTCCCCTTCTTATTATCAAAAGGAACTCAATGAAGGGTATAGACCTAAAATTTTATAACTATTGACACCAACCAATTAAAATATCATACCGATATAGAAAATAAACACTTCTTAATAATTATTGTTGGTCATTGTATGAGCCTCCACACAAACTCCAGATGATGATCTTCTTCCTCTTCGTTGCACAATAATCTCCTACAGATGTTCTCAGTTTTTCTTTTTCTACTTCGATATAAAAATGTATTTATTTTTATTCTCAAAATTATATCTACTTAATTTTAATAAATTCTAGATATTTTTATTCATTGATTATATGATAGAAATATTTCCATATTCAATTATGGAAACCTCCCTTGATTTTAAGTGGTATAAATTATCTCATTTAAACTCATTCAAGACCGAGTCAAAGGTCTTACTTTATTTTCTCCTTAAGACTCATGGGTATTTAATTCTCACAATAATTTAAATGATCTTTGGTTTTATTTATATTTAGGTTTCCCATAAAATACTCAGTATTTAGTTTTCTTGATATTTCCACATAGGTAAGGAGATGTGGTATCTCATTCTGTGGTGTAGAACTCTCTTAGCACCATCCTCTTCTCTTTATTTTGGTTCATCCTTTTTGATCACTTATAGGATTATGATCATGTGTTTGATTATGATGTTTGATCCATGAGGAACATCAAACATGTATCTTCTAAATTAAATCTCCCCTTATTCAGAATATCAAAGTCCATTATTCATAAATCTCGATCCTAGATTCTTAGATTTGTTTACCAAGTAAAATACCTTATGATATCTCCAAATAATTTTTGAATAAGTTAATTATCTTACTACCACCATTAAACACACTAAACATAGGTAATATTTTTTTCCATTTTTTCTAGAAATATCACATGTAATAATAACTCCACATTGCGTTGGTAAAATTAATTTTCTAATTTTTAATATCTAGTGTGTAAGTGAATTATCTTAAAGGGCACATCATATGATGATTTTATTTTCCATTTTTCAATTATATAGATGAATTATCATGTGTGGCTTTAAAACATCATACATAGACCGTGATATTATATTTTCCCATTATAGGATAATTTTCTTTTCTAAATATTACAAGCTTAGTGGATTAATCCTAGGTGAAACTCTATAGACTGTGAATATAAAACACATAACATGAACACATGTACAATCTATTGACTGTTCCATCCACATCATCCACATAAATCCTTTGATATAGTTTTCACACAACTCTTTTCAGCACTTCTTTTTTCATTTAGGGTCCAGGCTTGAGGTTATTGGAAAAAGAGATGTGGATGTTCAAATGAATAACAAATGCATATTTTAGTTGAATAATGTTCATTTAATACTAGAATTATGGAAGAATATATTTTTGGTAGGTTAGATGGATGACGTGGTGCTCAGTAAAACCTTTACGAATAATGTGTGGAAAATCACACAAGGTTATTTGGTGGTGGTAAGTTTTTTAAAGGTGAAACATTTTATCTTATCGAGACCTTTAAAGGAGAAATAGTTTCTAAAACAAAAACTTATATAAATAAGAAGTTGTGTCACAATCGTACAGTACACATTAATGAGAAAGAGATTTGATCCCTAACTAAAATATTAATACTGAAACTTGGCCATGTGAAGATTGTGTCCTTAGTAAGTAATAGAAGGTGTCATTTTTTTCATTAGACAAGGCATCAAAGAAACGAAATATGGTGTTAGTTCATATAGTTTTATGAGGTACAAGTCCGACATGAACTCACAGAGGCACACTGTATAATGTTACCTTCATTGATGAAATCACAAGGAAGGTGTGAGTTTTTTTATTAAAACACAATTTGATTTTTTAGGACTTTCATGAATTGGAGTGACATGGTGAAAACAGATTCTATTAGATCACTCGAGGGGTGATACACACTGGTGGGTGAATTGGTGTGTACTCTTATTTAAATACCCTTTGTACTCTCATGATTATTCGGCTATTATCTCTAAATATTCTCACAAATTCCAAAATAAATGGACACATCATGTTTTATAATGAGGTTCACTTCCTTTAAGGATGACTAGGCCCCTGGCGTGTTCTGATTATTATCCAATGAATATTGTCCCCTTCGTATTATCAAAAGGAACTCGATAAAGGGTATGAACTTGAACTCATACAAATTTTCACACCAACTAGTTACAATATTTCACCAACAAAGAAAACCAATCCTTGTGAGGAATTATTGATGGTGAGTGTATGACCCTCCACATGAACTCTAGATGATGATCTTCTTGCTCTTTGTTATGCAAAAATCTCATGTGGATGTTCTCAATGTTTTTACTTATACTTTGATATAAAAATGTATCAATTATTATTCTAAACATTTTCTCTACTAATCTCTATTTGATTCTATATATTTATATTCATTAAGGATCATGAGAGTAATATTTCCATATTTATTTATAGAAACCTCCCTTGAATTTTGGAGGCACAAATCATCTTTTTCAAACCTATTCAAGACCGATTCAAAGATATTCTTTTAATTTATCCTTAAGAATCAGGTTTATTTTATTCTCATAATAATTTTAATTATCATGGGTTTCATTTTTATTTAAGTTCCCTAAAAAATATTTAGCATCCAGTTTTCTTTATATTTTTACATAGGCAAGGAAACATGACATCTCATTCTATTACATGTAACTCTCTCACCATCAACTTCTTCTCATTATTCTGGTTCATCCCCATTAATCTTAGTTAGGATAATTATCATGTGTTTGATCATGATGTTTTATCCATGAGGAACATCACACATGAATCATTTTATTTTAATCTCTAATTATTTATAATATTAAGTTTCATTCTTCATAAATATCGATCTTCGATTCTCATAATTTCCTATAAAGTAAAATATATTTTGAGCTCTCCAAATCTTATGTGTATAAGTCAATTATATTATAATCTATTTAAACACACTATGTGTAGGTAAAAAAACCTTTTCCATTTTTTCAAAAATATCATACACGCTGAGAAATCCACCTTGCATAGGTAAATTTACTTTTCCAATTTTCCACATTCAACGAGTAAGTGAATTCTCTTACGGGGCATGCTATATAATGATTTATTTTCTCCTTTTTTCACTCATGTAGATAGATTATCATATTTGGCTAAAAAGATAATGAATGTATATGTATATGTATGATAATTTATCATTTTAGGATAATTTCCTTTTCCAAATATGGAAATCTCAATGGCGACCATTGGTACAACTCTACAGATTGTGAAGATCCACCACATGACACACTATGCCAAAAAATCTATTTCATATAAGAATTTTTTGGTATTTAGTGGCGATTTAAACCATCCCTAATTTATGTGCAATGATTTTGAGAAACCATCTCTTTTACCTATGTCACTAATCAGTTAACAACTCTTTTCATGACGTTTTTTATCTCATGATGGTTTTTTAGATTTTTTTGGGTTTTTAATTTTTTTTAAAATATTTTCATATTTATTTATTTATTATATATATATTTATTTATCCTACCATGCATGCATATTCCATGAATTCCATTCCAAAATTCAATATATATATGTGTGTGGGGTGAGAATTGAACCCCTTACCCCTTAGCTATTCTACAAAGACTTCACCACTTCTGTAAGATATTTAGGTGGGGCTAACCAGTTAGATCTTCAAGAGGGAGGCAAAAATGAAGATGAGGTGATGAAGTAGGATGAAATCAGTTCTAATGGACAACATTAGGTGGAAGAAAAGGATCCTATACCTCAGGAGCATGGGGATATAAAAATCATGGATTATCCGGGTGACCCTTGGGTTAATCTTGTTGAGTCAAAAGTTTACACTTTCTACATTTCATTTCCTTTATTTTGAAAATAAAAAACAATTTCTTAAAACCTTATTTTACTAACTTTATATTTTTCAAGTCTTTTTGAATGTTTTATGTAGAAAACATATTTTTCTATCATATGTAGAAATAGTTCTTAACTAAATGAATATAAACTTTAAATACATAAGCCTGATCCATCAGACTGACTAAGGTCTAGTCCATCAGATTGACAATATCTAATCTATCAGTATAATGATATATAATCCATCAGATTGAAGATATTCTAGTCCATCAGATTTAACAATATTCAATTTATCGGTATGACCATATCAAGACTATCAGAGTGAAGATATCTAGTCTATCAGTATGATGATATCTAATCTATTAGTGTGATGATATATAGTTTATTGGTGTGATGAATATTTATTCTATTAGTGTGATAATATTTTTTTATATCAGTGTGATAGAGTTTCATTTATCGAACTAACAATTTATTCTATCAAAATAACAATGTTTATAATCAGATTGTTATAAATTTTTCTATAGGATTAAATACTTTTGTTATAGAATTATAATGGTGCTACCATAATGACATCAGATGAAGATATAATTTTATGAGTTTTCAAGTAAATAACATCCAAGGTCATTGCAACCAACTCTGAGATTCATGAAAAATATGACCGTTGGAGGGATGCCTATAAATAGGAGTGCATTCGAAGAGCTGGTAGCTAATGAATTCACAACTCAACACATCCAAAGTATTTTCTTCCTAAACATATAATTCTTACACTTTTTAATATTTTAGAGAGTGTTTATTCTAAGGAATCTACTATGAGGATTATAAATTCCTTAGAACATTTTTTCTTTTATAATCACTTGTTTCAATTTGAGTTTTGATTGAGTACTTTCAGGGAGATGAAGAATAATGATACTGATTAGGATGACCAAGGGATTCCAGGTTATTAGAAGATAGAGTTGATATCGATCTTCAAATTAAGGTCTTTCCTGATGAGAAAAGATATATCTTACATTTAGGTTGAAAAAATGGATATACCAAGTCAGGATTTTTGACTTCCTTAACTCTTAAGGTTAAAGAGTAAAAATATTTTATAAATTTTTTTGTAATTCATTCATACTTTATTATAATATTTTTTTACTTGTTTTATTAAGTTGTTATTCCACTACGCATTTATATAAAAAAGTTTTTTTACTAATATTTTCTAATATATGTTTTATTGGACAATATGTAAGGATTATTAATTACTTTGATTTATCATATAACTTCTTAGTCTAATTCACATACTTTGATCATCAAATGATTTCTGAATCTGGTCACTTTAACAAACAAGTTTTGGGTTTTATGTTAGTTTAATTTTTTGAACTAAAATTCAACCCCTCTTGTAAATATCGTATACTCTTACAATATAATAATTTGTATTAGTGGACGTTCTACTATTTCACTTGTTATGTTTTTAAATTTGATATCTACTGCAAGTTTCTAAAGTTTTTATAAATTATTTGTTTATAAACTGTTATTACACTAACATGTGAATTTTATAAAGAGTTATATTTTCTATAAGATGGAAGGTTTAAATGTTGGTACTCTCAAAAATATAAATCATAGTAGATCACCTATATTTGAGGGTACTGATTAAGATTATTGGAGAGACAGGATTAAGAAGTTTGTTATAAATATTGGTGTTGATAATTTTGTGATCTTAACTGGAAGTTATAAGATTCCTAATAAGGAAGTTACTGATTTTACAAATCAAGATAATATTATAGAGTAAGGAATACTCTGTTGTGTTCTATGAATAGAAAAAATATAGTCAGAAATTATCATCTAAAGATGCTAATTTTATTTGTAAGAAATTAGAAGTTACACATTTTAGAACTTCAAAAGTCATTGAAACTAGAAGGTCTATTATTCATGCCGACTATCAAGCATTCAATTTCTTACTCAGTGAAACTGTTTAAAGATGCATCAATGAATCATTACTATTGTAAATATTTTACAATCTCTTAGAGATAAATATCTTACCGATGAAATATTAGTTGAAAATATTATTCAGTAATGCATGGAGAATGAGAGTATAAGAGAGATACTTTGGATGATACTAGAATAATTAAACATTTGAATCCAGATTATTTGATAGGCACTCTTATATAATATATGGGAATATTGAAAAGAGATAATGAAAATATGAAAAATAAGAATGGATGAATTTCATTTGCTGTAACTTTTAATGTTCCTAATAAAGTCCATTCAACTAAAAAAGTTTCAATGTTTTCTAAGAAGAATAACGTTATAGTTGAATTAGAAAGTATTTCATCAGAACAACCTAGAAATGAATTAGCTAATATTGAAAAATGGATGAATAAGATAGTTGGAAAGAAGAATTTCTATTATAGATATAAGAAAAATCACAAGGAAAGAAGTGATAAAAATGATTATTCATAAGTTATATATTATGAATGTAGGAAAGTTGTACATATAAGACTAAACCATCCTAAGATGAAAAGAAAATATAAGAAGAAAAATAATTCTGAAAGGAATTCTAAGAAGTTCTAAAAGAAAAAAAAAGAAGATTATGAAAGCTTCAGACACATGGAGTGCTAGTGGTGGAGATAGTTCATATAAGAGTTCTTCAGATAGTGTAAGTGATGATAAAAAAATATCAGATTCTATGATGAGATTCTAAAGATCAAAAACTACTTCATGGAAAAGGTAACTGTTGAATCCTTAACAAATCCTACCTTAAATTCTAACTACCCTGATAGAAATGATATATTATTCATCAGAAGAAAAAAATTATTTACCAAGTTTTCAAGATGTTTTTAGACTTTCTAAATTACTATAAAGTTAGAACTGTAAGATTATTAAAAAATGTGATATTGTTCAAGAAAAACTTGGAAAATAAAACTCAATAATTTATACTCTTACTAGTGAAATATCATATCTTTATAAATAATTAAAAAATTATAATGTTGTGAAAATTGATCATTCTAAATAATTAGAAAAGTCTAATTTTTAGAAAACTAATTTTTATAATGAATTATAAAAACTTACTTCAAATACAACCACAGTTAACGATACGAATCTAGTTGTAAAACTAAATTATGAAATATCTAGTTTGAAAAATATTTTTTCAAATTTTACTACTAGAAATGAAAACTTTAATAAGATGTATAATCAAATTAGACCTCATTTATATGTGTTTGGAATAGGTTTTACTAATAGAAAACCTATTTTTTAAAATAATTACTTTATTCTAAGAAGTGATCCATTTTGCACTAAGTTTTAAAGTGGTGGTCACTGAAAGAATCAATGTTTTTTAAACAAAGTTCAATCCTTTGGATTTTATAAGTATTATTTTTCAAAATAATTGATATTTTCTCAATACAGTAAAGTTAAAAAAATTTGGATTCCTAAAATTTTACTTTCTAATAATACCGGACCCAAGCAGATGTGGGTTCTGAAAAACTAATTTTTGTGTTTTCAGGAAGATAATAAATGTTCCAAAAAAACATATGGTGCATGGATAGTAATTTATCTAGAAATATTTCTAGAAACAATTATTTATTCAAAAAGATTATAAAAATAAAAGGCGGAAAAGTTACCTTTGGTGACAATGCTCAAGAAGAAATCATTGAAATAGGTAACATTCTTCTTCTCAGAAACGCATTAATTTAAAATATTTTATTTGGTTTAGGTATTAATCACAACCTTATTAGCATAAGTCAATTATGTGATGATGGATATCTTGTGAACTTCAGGAATGAAAAATATACAATTCATAGTTCAAATGATGAATTTATTCTCTCTGCCAATCGACATGAGAATGCCTACACACTAAACTTAGAAAACCTTAGGAGCCAATATCTACCTTTCCTTAGTGAAATGGAAGATCAATCTTGGTATGACATAGAATATGATTAAATTTTAATGTTATAAATTTATTTAAGGTGTCTAATAAAGGACTAGTTATATATCTTTTAGAACTTAAGTTTTATACTTCAAAAGTTTTTAATCCTTGTCAATTTGAAAAGTAACATAAGTTAAGTTTTAGATCTATTAGTGAATTTTTAACTTATGATACTTTATAGTTAGTGCACATGGACTTTTTTTGTCCTAAAAAATTTGGGAGTATCAGTGGAAACTACTATGTATATGTTTTATTTGATGATTACACTAGATATACATGGGTCGATTTTATAGAAAAAAAGTACAAATCCTTTAGTTGTTATAAAACTTTTGTAACCCAATTTAAAAATGGGAATAACATCTCCTTGATAACTATTTATAGTGATCATGGTTGAGAATTTTTTAATTTGGATTTTGAAACTATTTTTAGTAAAAAAGGCATAAGACATAACTTTTCAAAACCTATAACTCCACAAAAAAAATGGTTTAGTTGAAATAAGAAATATAATTTTTTAAGATATTACTAGAACCATGCCGAGTGAATACTCAGTTTCTAAAATTTTTTGGGCTGAATTAGTTAGTACTTTCTGTTATACTATAAATCGAGTTTTGATAATGCCGTTTATTAATAAAACTCTTTATGAGTTGTAAAACATAAGGAAAACAAAACATTCTTACTTCAAAGTTTTTGGATGGAAAGTATTCATTTTGAATACTAAAGATAATTTACATAAGGTTTATCCAAAGTTTTATGAAGTAATATTTTTAGGTTATTCTACAACTAGTAAGACATATGGAGTTTTTAATAAAAACATAAGTTCTGTTGAGGGAACAATACATGTTAAATTTGATAAAACAAATCCTTTTGTTCTCAAACAACCTCAATCAAAATATTATGATGTTATTTTAAAAACTAATTTTCAACCAATGCTATAAAGATCTTCTCATGAGAGAAAAGAAGAAGAATATATTTATAAAGTTCTACCTCAAGAATAATTTCAACATGCTGTTAAAGAATATATTTTTTTAAACCTAAGAAATAAATTCTTTCTTAGGAATAATCCTAGTGATAACATCATTGGTGATTTAGATCAACCAGTTAAAACTATAAGTTCTTTGAGAAATAAAATTGATCATTTTTCATTTTTATTACAATTTGAACCTAAAACTCTTGATGGATATTTAAGTGATGAAGATTGTATAAAAGAAATGAAATATGAAATCAATTAATTTGAGAGGAATCCAGTTTGGACTTTGGTTAAAGAACCTAAGGATACTCCTATAATTGGAGTAAAATGGGTTTTCTATAATAAATGTGATAAAAATAGAATGATTGTTAGAAATAAAGCTAAAATTGTTGTAAAGTATATAATCAACAATAGGGTATAAATTATGAGGAAAATTATGCTATGATAGAAATACTTGAAGCTATTAATATAATTCTAGAATATGCAACACTTCTTAATTTCAAACTATTTAAAATGGATGTGAAGTGTTCATTTATTAACAGATATGTACAAGAGGAATTTTATGTTGACCAACCCCCTATTTTTGAAAATCCAAAATATTCAAAACACATTTTTAATCTTACTAAGACACTTTATAGACTTAAATAATCACCTAGATCTTGGTATTATAGATCAACTGGATTTTTGTTACAAAACAACTTTGTTAAGGGAGATGAAGATCCAACACTTTTTATAAAATAAGTTTCTAAAAAATCATCATTGTTTAAATTTAGGTTGATGACATTGAATTTGGTTGAACTCAATAATTATTAACATATTCCTTTGTAAATCTTATGAAATATGAGTTTGAAATGAGCATGATGGGTGAAACTATATATTTTTTAGGCATTCAAATTTCAAAAAAACTAGAAGGAACTTTTATATCTAAAAATAAGTATATAAAAGATATTCTTAAAAAATTCAGATATGAAAATACTAAAAGTATTAGTACTCCTGTCAGAACCTCAAATACATTAGATATTGATGAGTTTGGGAAACCAGTTGATCAAAAGATCTTTAGAGTAATGATTATAAGTTTACTATACTTAATATCTAGTCATCCTTATTTTATTTTTTCTATATTCTTGTGTGTAAGATATTAAGAAAATCCAAAAGATTCCCACCTTAAAGCTATAAAATGAATTTTTCATTATATTAATAGAACTATGGATTTAGGTTTTTTTTACTCTTCAATAAATGATTTTGAATTAAATATTTTTTTCCGATGCTGACTTTGGTATATGTAGAATAGATAAAAAAAGTACTTTTAAAACTTTTCATTTATTATGACAAGATTTAGTGTCTTGGTATTGTAAGAAACAACACTTAGTAGCACTTTCCATTGCTGAATCTGAATATGTGGCAGCCAAAAGTTATTGTGATCAAGTGTTGTGGATGCAACACACACTTACAAACTATGACACAAGTTTTAGTAAAACTCAAATATTGTGTGATAACATAAGTTCAATTTATTTAAGTAAAAAATCATCACATCACTCATGAGAAATGTAAATAGATACAAGACACCATTTACTTTAGGATAAAACATAGAAAGGATATATAATTTTAGTATTTATTGGAACAAAAGAAAACTTTGCTGATATTTTTACAAACCACTAAATTCCAATTGATTTGAATACATTAAAAAATGCTAGGAACGAACAGTATGAAATGATCATTAATTTCTACTTTTTGTTTAAAAATCTTCTTACAGTAATGAACTCCTTTGCAAAGGGGGAGTACATATGCTTTTATTTTTCTAAAATATTTATCTTTCTACTAAAATTTTAGTTTTCTTAAAGACATTTCATAATTTTTAGTGTTTCTAAAATATTTAATCTAAAATTTTAAAGTTTTATAAAAATTTAGAAAAATATCATTTAATAATTTTTTTCGAACTAAAAAACTTTACTAAAAATGTTTCGAGACATTTTTTTTGTTAAAAATATTATCATACACATTTTTTTTAGAAAAACAAGAAGAACGAGTTACTGAACAAACTTTCATACCAAAATTTACAATTCTACTCCATGAGGTATTTTTTCTTAATATTTTATTTTCTTTATTATATTTTGCTTAATTTTTTTCATTACTGTTTACATATTTATTAGTATTACAAACTTTCATTTTTTTATAAAATTTTGATGTTTTTCATAATTGAACAATTTTTCAATCCGATAATATTTTTTTCAAAAAAAACATTAAAAGTTCAGAATAGATATTTAAACATTGAAGGATTAATCTCAACCATTTGACCAAATTAAGGTTTTACTCCAAACCATTAGATCTTTGGAATGATAAGGGTGTCCCCCTGATCCTATATGTCATGACCCGACCTAATCCAGGCTTGAGCCACAACTACCCCTAGCCCACCTCCATGGGCTAGGGGGTGACGACAAGTGCCGAAGGAATAAATAACTTGGGGAGGCCTTTTCCTAGGTACCTATATGCACACACACACACACCCAAATCAATGAAAATATACAGAGGAAAAGATTAATAGATGAAACACTAATATAAAATAAACCAAGAATTCATGAATCTATAGAAAATACAAAAGTAAGGTAGTATAAACTAAAAGGAAAAAGGGGAAAAATACACACCCAATCAAAAATGTGTCCCAACCTAATAGAAAACTAGAAAAGTAAATAGATGAAAGAGATCCCCACTCTTGATTCCTAATCTACAACCACCCTACCCGGTCTAAGAACCCAATATCCCTAAGCCCCTCTATAGTCACGGTCAACCTATTCATCATCTGCACAAGACACGACATGTGTGGAAAAAGCCCATGCAGGGGTGAGTATATACATACTCAGTAGAACACCCCATAAGTTGAGAGGGGAGAAGTAAGAGATACAAAAAGGAATATGAATATAGTAGATACACAAGTTATAGTGAAAGATTATTGCTCAACCAAAAAAATGAATGAAAGTAAAATCATCCAAGCATAAGGGGATAAACATTGTGAGTATATAAACTACCCATAGATCCTTCTCTACCTATAGTAGGAGAGTAGAATCATCCAACCATGAGAAGCTCGACACAGAAAGTATGTGGCATACCCTACGCGTCTTTGAATCTCCTGGAAGGAGAGTAAAAAAACCCAAGGAGTGGGTACTGAAGAATGATATATATATTCTTAGAAAAAGAAGCCCAAATGAGAGAGTAAGGGGATCTCCATCTCACAGATTTTCCCAGGAAGAAGTGTATCCAAATATTCCAAAAGTCCAACAATGATGAACAACATCCCATGCATCTTCCATGAACACACAATTTCAAGGAACTCATTCACTACAACTTGATACTATCCTCTTGGGGTGAAACTGACTTTCTCGAACGATTTTAAGTCACGTCACAAAAACACATTTCAGTGGTGAAATCATTCCTCTTCCTCATGAGTCCAAAACTACATCAAACCACATCTCGTCATTGTGATGTGTAGTCGAGGGGCCACAAATTCAAGGTAGAGGACCCATGACCTATACAAGAGGGTTACACTCCGATAGTCAATGGAGGACCCATGCCATGCTCAATAGGAGGGTTCCACTCGAATGGTTGAGGAACCATGCCCAACCTAGCTGGAGGGTTCCAATCTAATAGTCAAGGACTCATGAATGCCCAACTAAGCTAGAGTGTTCCACTCTAAGTCATTGAGGACCCATGAACTGATATCACCGGAGGGTTCCACTCAGAAAGTTGAGGACCCATTCCCAGCCTAGCTCGAGGTTTCCACTCTAATAATCATCAAGGTCATATGCCCAACCCAACTGAAGAGTTCCACTTGTGAGTCTGTAGAGGACCCATTCCCAGCCCGGATGGAGGGTCCCACTTTAGAATCCATCAAGGATCCATGACCAGCCTAGATGGAGGGTTCTACTTAGGAGTAATTATCTGGTGATCTCTCCTGATCACTACCATTATCAGGGTCACCTCATAAGGTTTCATGCCCGGAACATTTTACATTGTATATCAAAATCCACAATTGAAGGAACTATTGCATTCTATGAGGAAAAAACTCAGGAATATGATACTCAAAGTCCAAAATCCGAGTTCAAATGAAAGAGATAAGGATGTTCAATGTTTTCTTAGAAGAGATCAAGGGGTACATGGCATGTTAGGGGACCCAAACGATATGTGGTCCCACTCCATAAATTGTTTGTGTCCCTAGTCAGAACATGAATTCCTATCTGTATAGAGGTACATGCTGTGTAGGTGGACTACATGGCATGTCTTGGCTAACCAGGACCAACGTCGTGTGCTACTCACTGTGTCCATGTACTAGAGTACACAGAAGTGTATCTGACCCCGTGTACTTCCACATGGTTTCTCATCCATGTAACTCATCACACAGATTTCCCAACAGGAAAAGGGGCACACAACATGTTAGGGGTAGTACACACTATGTCCTCCTTAGGATTTCTCAAACCCTAACTACCACTATGAGAAGGGATATATGCCATGTGTTCTTTACCGAACATGGTGTGCAATTAGGTTTTCACTAGAAAACTCAAATTTTACTTCCACACTTGAATCTATCAAAACCACCATAGATCTCACCTTTAATTAGTCCAAAACTCATGAATCTGGTTATGATTCACTGATCTTGGCCGTTGTTCACCAAAAATTGGCTCTGATAAAAATTTGGGGTTTTTCCCTTCGTTATACACGTCACCATGGATTCAGCCTTTGAAGATATGGCATCAAACCCTCAAATAGATCATCCTTATCCCATAATTATCATGGATCTATGCCTTTATCATCAATAAATTCCCATTTCATCGATCCTCTATGAATCTGGAGGTCTGATCGAGCTCTGTAGCTCTTGGTAAAGTCGAACTGGGACTGCGGGGATCCAACCGATGAAGAATGTGAAGAAAAATGGAGAGAAAAGCACAAGAACAAAGTTCAATTGATTGAGGACAAGAATTCTTGACCAAGCAATCAAGAATGGTGATCCTAGAATATAAAACAACTAAATAAACCCAACAAAATTGTATATAGGAACATGAAAGGTCTGCAATTGGCACAAATCCAAGAAAAAGGATAGATCTACTCAATTATTTAATATAATGGTGTAAAAATTCCAAAAGATGAGTCCTACCTAGATTTTTGATAGATCATTGATGAAGAATGAATTATCCAATGATTTGGAAGGAACTGTTGCATTGGCTTCATCCTGATCCAATCCGATTTAGAGTTTTGTCATCATTCGTTGTGATCCATCAATGGAAGGAGGAGGATAGATCTCACCGACAATTCCATAAATTATTAGGCTAACCCTAGAAAGGGTTTCCATAGAGATATATTTATATACTTATCTATTGCGCTGAAATAAATAAATTAATTATAGAATTTATTAATTAATTCATTAAATACACTGTCAGAGAGCAAGGGGTCCGAACATCCTATGCCGACTCATTTTATGTCGCACCTAGGGTAAAAACCACATTCTAAACTCAAACATGGTCTCATATTCATAATCTGATTAAATATTTAAGATTTATACCTTTTTCTTTAAAAATATGCACATGAAAAATATAAAATATATTTAATATTTTTATAAAATTAATTTTGAGCACATCGAGCCTCAGAATCACATGACATATCAACACCTAACTCTGGAAATATATATTGAAATATTTAAAATTCTTACAAGGAAAAAACTAAGTCTCTACATCATTACCTCTTTCAAGATTTTTATCCCTAGAAAATTAATACTAGGAAAAAAATTAGAATACTACACCTACACATGGCTCTCCTTCTCCCAGGAACTCTCCTGAATGTTTCTGTACTGCCACAACATGCGAACCAAAGGGATGGTCTATCCACGTAGGGTACGATATTTACGATCTTTGATCTCCATCAGGTTCCCCACAAAGGTGGATCCATCCTTGATTTATAGCTCACCCCAGTTGATAACATTCATGGGATCATGCACTTATCTTCTCAGATGCAATATGTGGACGTCGTGCACCCGCTCTAGCTATGAGGGTAGGGTGAAGTAGTAATCAACCTCTACAACCCTCTGCATGATCTTGAATGACCCAATGAACCTCGGGGATAGCTTGCCTACCCAGCTGAATCTCTGTATTATTCATCATGGAGAGACTCTTATGGAAACATGGTCTCCATACTCAAACTCCAAGTGCCTATGATAGTGATCTACATAATATTTCTATCTGATCTAGGCCGTCCTCATCAGTTCATTGATGACCTGAACTTTCTCTGTTTTTCCCGCACTATCTCTGGAACCATAATAAATGACTCACCAATCTCTGTCTAGCATAAGGGTGACATGCATGGTCTCCTATATAGAGACTCAAAAGTTTCCATGCTAATGGTAGAGTGATATCTGTTGTTGTACATGAACTCTACCAAGGGTAGCTGATCCTCCCAGATCGGGATGAAGTCTAACACGCACACCCTCAACACATCCTTCAACACTTGGATAGTGCGCTCAGTTTGGTCATCAGTCTAGGGGTGAAAGGATGTACTCATTCATGATTGGGTCCTCAATTCCTCATGTAGGCCTATCTACAATAGTGGTATAGACCATGCATCACGATCAAGGATAATCATCAAGGGTACCCTGTGAAGGAAATAAATCTCTCATATGTACAACTACCCCCAAAATATCCACTAAAATTTACTCCCTGATGGAAAGGAAGTGCACCGACTTTATGATTCGGGCAACTATCACCCAGATGATGTCATAACCCTTCACTATACGTGTAATTCCTATGATGAAGTCCATGGATATTATGTCCCACCTCCACTCTGGGATCTCAATGGGTTGTAACAAACCTGCTGGAACTTGGTGCTTAGATTTCACATGCTGATAGGTGAACCATTGAGAGACAAACTCAGCTATACTTCATCTCATGTTGGGTTACCAAAATTGATGCTGAAGGTCTTTATATATCTTCCACACATCAGGTTGTAAAACTAGGGTAGAAGTGTGGAACTCCCACATCACTTCTTTCTGCAATGTGACTGGAACCAATGTTTTCCCCTAGAACAATATGACATGATTCCCACCTTCAGAACATCCACCCAATGAGACAACTATGGATATCTGATAACATAATACCTCACAGTCAATGTCTCCTAGCTGGGACTTTCTCACACTCTCAAAAAGTGAAGGAGTCAACACGATCAATTGAAGAAAAGTTGTACCCTCTTGCACTATTAGGGTCAACTACAGGGAAGCTAATTGCTCTTAAGTTTATTGCACTATGTGAGCCTGGAAATTCTTGATAAGGGAATATATAAAAACATTTCCCTTACTTGGATTATAAACTATATCAAATTCATTATCCTACAGGAACTCCAACCAGCATCGCTGTCTCAGGTTCAGTTCCCTCTACATGAAGATGCACCTGAGACTCTGGTGTTCTGAGTGAACCACAAGGTTCTCCCCTAGAAGGTAGCATCTCTATATCCTTAGGGAAAAGACTATCACTGCCAGCTCTAGGTCGTGAGTCACGTAGTTATTCTCATGAGGTCTCAACCACCTCAAATCATATGCAATAATCTCATGTCACTTCATTAACACACAACTGATCCCAACTCCTGAGGCATCACAATACACTACGAACTCCACACCCTCCCATGGTAGTCTCATCACTTGAGCACTCATCATACTCTGCCTCAACTCCTCAAAGGACCTCTATCTCTACTCAGACTAGGTAAACTACTTACCCTTTCATGTCATGATGATCAAAGGGGCTGTGATTATAGAGAAGTCAACCAAAAACCTCATATAGTATCCCAAAAATACAAGGAATCTCCTCACCTCTAATACATTCTTAGGTGGATCCCAAACAAGCCCTAATTTGATATTCACTAGATCCAAAGATAAAAAAAGATA
Organism: Viscum album; assembly: GCA_963277665.1. Lineage (NCBI taxonomy): Eukaryota > Viridiplantae > Streptophyta > Magnoliopsida > Santalales > Viscaceae > Viscum > Viscum album. The sequence goes on along the minus strand of OY728158.1, from coordinate 1,103,293,118 downwards.
ATAAATGACTTTCCCTAGAAAGTGAACCTCATGTATCTAAAACTATAACTTCAATATCTTTCTATAAATATGGTTCTCTCAAAGCAAGTCAAGAACTATCCTCAAGTGATCTACATGCTCCTCTAATGTAGAGTATAAGAGTATGTCATCAATTAAGACAATAAAAACTGGACCAAGTATGGATGGAAAAACTGGTCCATCAAATCCATAAACATGGAGGGGGAATTATCTACACCAAAGGGATTCACTAGGAACTCATAGTGTCTGTAGAGACATTAGAATGAAAAATTTTCAATATTAGCCTCACGAACCCTCAATTGGTGGTAACCACACTTGAGATAAATTTTTGAGAACTATCTCATGACTTGAAACTGATCAAATAGGACTTCAATAATCAAAAAAGGGTACTTGTTATTTATTGTATCCTGGTTCAGGTGATGACAATCCATGTAAATTCATAATTTACATCTATATTTTTCACGAACTGGACTAGAGATGCCTAGGGGGACACACTAGGTATGATGAAACTTTTATCATGAAGGTCCTCCAACTAAAAATATAGTTCCTAATGCTCAATATGTTTCATATGATATGTCGTAGAACATATCAGAGTGGTTTCGAAATGAAAGTTAATACAAAACTCCATCTCTCACCTCATAGGTAGTCGCAAAATGTCCTCTGGGAAGACTTCCATATAATCTTACACAACTGAAGGAACCTAGATTACTAAAGATACTACTAAACCAAGGGCTATACTTGTTAACTGATGGGTAATGGGATGTAACCTCCTATTCATAGAACCCAGTTTCCCTACCATGAGATCTGTCTTTCCAGAAAAGAAGAATCTCATCCCATCAGCATGTAGGCACCTGAGTTGTCTGTGGTGACAGTCGATCTAGGATCATACCATGGATATATAATTCATATCCAAGTTTACATCATAGGGTTCCATTATGATGACCAAGAGGTCCCACGTGAATCATTCTTTACCAAGCGATAGCTTGAACTGCCGAAAGATAAAATATACAGAAAAAACATTCCCTATAGGAACCTCAAGAAAAAACTATTCTGATAGAGAATCAATTGGGAGATCCAACTCTCAATTTGTGAGTATAGATATAAAGGAATGGATGAAACCTATGTCTACTAATATTTATAAAATAGTATAATAAACACATATTTTACCTTAATTCATCTCTTTCACTATAGGGTCATAAGCCTCTAAAGCCTACAACTATTCGTGGCCCTGAATTCCATCCCCCTGAGCCTGACGTGGGCTGCTTGGTGGTGTTGGTGGAAGGATATTATAGTGGATCCCACCACCCATAGATCCTCGTTCTCCTCTTCCAGCTCAGCCTCCCTGGGGACCACCCTATCCACACTTAGGAGATCCCTGATCACGCCACCGCCTCTGCCATGGTGGTCCATCAGTTATTGCCTGTGTTGTTTAGAATTCCTGATCAAGAAGTCTTGTTACATGTGACCTCACTCATCATAAGTAAAACACCACCCCTCTTCGAGTTTCTCTAGAACTCCATGCCACCTCTGACCACGCTCCTGAGTCTAATCATGAAAGGATATCCTATGCTTAGATCCTGGCACCCGACATCTGCTAGCTGCTGTAGATAAATCGGCCATGCGGTGCCCTCTACCAGATCTAGATCTCTGTTGTCAATCTGATAGAAAAATATCTATCACCAGTACCTGCTCTAACACCCTAGCATAGGTGGGGATGCATAAGGGAACAACACTATATCAGATCTCTCTATAGACTCCCTACTCAAACTTTCATGCTCAGAAGTAGCCATCCCAGATCATGTAAAGGGAGTAGTGCGTATGGTCTATAAACCTTGCTGTGTACTCATCCACTATCATCCCTCCTTTCTTAAGCTCCATAAGGTCCTAGATACAGACTGAGCATAAGTGGAAGTGGTAGTAATTATCACAAAATAGCTGTTAGAATTTTTCCCACGAGAGTGTCGAATTATCATGCATCTACATAAGAAGTCTCTACTAACTCCCAACTACTCCATGGAAAAGGCTGGCTACTAGTTCCAACACTTAATCCATCGAGGTCTGAACAATCCTAAAGATACGAACCACTGAATCTATCCAATCCTCTACTTCTTATGGATCTGGCTCGCCACGAAACCTTAGCAGTATCTGATGCTAGAACTCATGGAGTACGCTAAGCCAGCGCATATACTCAGCTTACCATGTTGGGATGATCTACTATTCAATAGGTGGAGGTGATACTACCTACCCACCTAGAGGAAGGGGGTCACAATATGACCCTGAATTGAGGCCTCATCATTCATAGGGTCATCATCAGAAACCATAGCTGGTATCTTGGATGGCTGTTGTCACATAGGCATCTTTAAAGTTATTAATAAGTACCACTATCAGATAAGCATATATATGTATATCCACAATAATGGGGAGATAAATCAAGAAGGAAAAATCAAATACTCAATCCTATATGATGGATGTACCATTTATCCATGCAAAAAATTTCTTGGCATGCCAAGTCGAAAAATAAGTATTCAAGGTTCTGGTGAATAGATACACCAGCCGTTGTACCATCATTGGATTCCCTGGCCTAATATCCGCACTCGAGACACTTCGGCACAATTTCCCTAAACCCAACCAATCCTATTAAGGGGGATATGTATGAAAAATGTCACAAGGAATGAACTTTCTCTGATACTAATTTTTCATGACCCGACCCAAGATGGGATTGAGCCACAACTACCCCAAGCCCACCTCCATAGGGAAGGGGGTGGTGGAAAGCGCTGATGGCATAACTAAATCAAGGAGGCCTTTTCCTAAGTACCTGTACACATAAACACACCCAAATAAATAAAAAATTGAAGAGGGAAATAATAAAAGATGAAAAACTGCTATAAAATAAACCAAGAATGCATAAACCTCTAGACAGAACAAAAGTACGGTAGTGTAAAATGAAAGGAAAAGGGAAAAAATACATGCCCAAATAGAAATGTGTCCCAACCTGATAGAAAACTAGAAAAGTTAATATCTTAAATAGAGCCTTGATCCTGAATGTCAATTTACGACCACTATATGTGGTCTAAGCATCGAGTATCCCTAAGCTCCTCTGTAGTCACCGTCAACCTGTCTGTTGTCTGTATAAAACATGACACGTGTAGGAAAATCCCATGAAGGGGTGAGTATATACATACCTAGTAGAATGTTATGAAATCCGAAGGGGGATAAGTAAGAGATAAAAAAGGAAGAGAAATATAGTAGAGACACAAGGTAAAATTAAAGAGTACAACTCAACTAAAAAAAGAGTGAAAGTAAGATTGTCCAAGCATAAAAGGTTAAACATGGTGAGTAGATGAACTACCTCTAGAGCCTTCTCCACTAATAGTAGTAGAGTAGACTCATCCAACCATGAGAACATCGACACATAAAGCACATGTAATACCCCATGCATCTTCACCTCTCTTGGAAGGAGAGTAACCAAACCTAAGGAGTGGGTACAAAAGAATGATATATATATTCTTAGTCAAAGAAACCCAAATGAGAGAATAAGGGGATATCTATCTCACATCTCAGACCAAGAAGAAGAGTATACAATAGTTCTAAAAGTACAACAATGATGCCCAACATTCCACATTTCTTACCTAAACACACAAGACTAAGGCTTGTTCACCACACCTTGATACTATCCGTTTTGGGTGGCACTGACTCGCCCACATGGTTTTAGGTCTCATCAATAAAACGCATCTCGGTGGGGAAAGTTTTCCTCTTCCTCATGAGTCCAAAGATAAATCAAACCACATATCTTTAGTGTGACTCATAGTCAAGGGGACACAAATTCTAGGTAGAAGACCCATTCCCTATACAAAAAGAGGGTTCCACTCTAATAGTTTATGGAGGACCCATGCCCTGCCCAATAGGAGGGTTCCACTCTGATATTTGAGGACCCATGCCTAGCCTAGATAGAGGGTTACACTCTGGTGGTCAAGGACCCATGCCCAACCTAGTTAGAGGGCTCCACTTTGAGTCATCGAGGACCCATGCCCTGATACCGTAGGATGGTTCCACTTAGGAAGTCGAGGACCCATGAACAGCCCAGCTGGAGGGTTCCACTCTAATAGTTATGGAGGACCCATGCCCAACCTAATTGGAGAGATCCACCCAGGCGTCTGTAGAGGACTCATTCCTAGCCCGACTGAAGGGTTCCACTATAAAAGACATCAATGACCCATGCCTAGCCCATCTAGAGGGTTCCAATCTACATTAAGCATCTAGTAATCCTACCTGATCAATACTCTCATCGGGGTCACCTTAGAAGTTTTTGTGCCTAAAAAATTTCACATAGTATCTCTAAATACACAAATGAGGTCACCATCACATTATAATTGAAAAAACAAACTTAGGATAGGATACTCATAGGCCAAAATCTAAGTTCAAATGAAAGAGATATGGATGATTGAAGTTTTCTCAGAAGAGATCAAGGGGTACACAATGTGTGAGGGGACCCACATGGCGTGTGGCCTCACTCCATATCCTGGCCGTGTCCCTGGTCAGAGCACAGATTCCTATCCATATAGTGGTACACATTGTGTAGATGAACTACATGATGTATCCTAGCTAATCGAGACCGGGGCTATGTTCTGCTCACTGTTTCTGTGTACCGGAGAACACAAGCATGTACCAGACCCTGTGTACTTCCACACGGTTTCCCATTCACGTGACACATAAAATAGGTTTTAAAATAGTAAAAGGGGTACATGGAATGTTAGGGGGAGTATAAAAAATTTCCTGCTTATGATTTATCAAACCATATCCACTGCCATGGGAGGGGTTACACACCGTGTGTTCTTCACTAAACACGGTGTGTAGTTGGGGTTTCACTAGAAAAATCAAACTCTAATTCCATGCTTCAATATTTCCAAAATTCTATAGATCCTACCTTGAATTGGTCTGAAACTCATGTATCTAGACAAGGTTCACATATCTTGGCTATCATTCACTGAAAATCAGCTCATGTGAGGATTCAAGGTTTTACTGTTCATTCGACATGCCGTCATGGCCTCAAACATTGAAGGTTTGTCCTCAAAACATCAAATAGATCATCATAATCCTGTAAAAATATTGGATCTATACCTTTATCATTGATATGTTACCGTTTCATAGATCCTTCATGAATCTGGGGGTCTGATCAAGCTTGATATCTTCTGAAAAAGTCGAACCAGGACCACAGGGATTAAACTGGTGAAGAACACAAAGAAAAATGGGGAGAAAGGAACAAGAATAAAGGTTAATTTATTAAGGCCTAGAATTATTGACTAATCAATCAAGAATGGGGATCCTAGATTTGAAAACATCTGACTAGACAAAGAAATTTCTATACATGGGCACATGCAAGTTCTGCAATTGGTGCAGATCCAAGAAAAAGGATGGATATGCTCAATAATTTAATATAATGGTATAGAACACCAAAATATGAGTCCTACCTCGATTTTGGATTGATCTATAATGAATAACACATTCGACAATGATTTGGAAGGAGCCACTGCATTCGTTGCGTCCTAATCCGATCTGATTTAGAGTTTTTTCATCTTTCGTCATGATCTGCCAATGGAATGAGGAGGAGAGATCTCACTGATGATTTCAAAAATTATGAAGCTAACCTTGGAATGGTTTTCCATGGAGATACATTTATAGAATTATCCATTGTTCTGGAAACAAACTAATCAATTAATTAATTCATTAAACACACTGCCAATGAGAGAGGGGTCTGAACATCCCATGCCGACTCATTTTATGTTGTGCTGGTAAACACCATATTCTAGAATCAATTGTGGTCTTGAACTCACTATCTAATTAACTATTTAATAGTTATCATGTTTTCTTCAAGAAGATGCATGCCCTCAATATAAAATATATTTAATATTTTTATAAAATTAATTTTGGGCACAACGGGCCTCAAAATCACACGTCGTCTCAGTGCCTAGCTATGAAAATATATATAGAAATATTTCAAAGTATTACAAGGAAAAAACTAGGTCTCTACACTATATATAAGGCAATGGGTCACCACATCCCACATCGATTTTCTTAGAATTCTCTTTCGACTCCTGGACATCATTTTTCAGCTTAGTATAATAGTTTCCATTAGTCCAATTTGTTTCTTCAATCTAATAAGTTCTTCTTTTCATTATATTTATAAAGATAACTTCTGCTGAATATTTTTCTAAGCATGAATTTTTTAAGTAAATACTGATTGAGAAGTCATTGTATGACAATACTATCTCATTATTGAAATAAGTTACAATGTTTTAGGGATGAGAAAAGTTTTCTGTTGAGAAATAGGACTTTTAACTTCATTATCCAGAAATTTTGAAGGAATTTTATTCTTTAGTAGAATTCAGTTTCAAAGATGATGTGGAAGTAATTACCTTTAATATTTTTGGTGAATCTTGTAATATATTTATTTAGTAAGTAACAGACTTAATTAAAGTTCCTTTGGAAGGAGAGGCTTATCTTCTTTCTCACAAACCTTTGGGGAAGCTAGGATCCTTTGAAAAATCTAAATCTAAATATTCTATATTTTCATCTTTTAAAAAAATAAGAAAAGTATATCATATTTCATCAAACGCAAGAGTTGTGACATTATGGATGAATGGAGTTTTAATACCAAGGAAATGAGATCAAGACACATTAAATGTTCTAGATATCTTCATCTTAGATTTTATGACTAATATGAAAAAGATAAATTTTGTGAAGTTTGTGTTTATATCTATTGAATCTATAAATAAATACTTGATGAAGTTTGGAATTCTTATGTTTCCCTACTTTATCAAAAAAATTTTGGAAAATTTTATGAAAGTTGTGAAAATTAAGAATCAGTATATAGCAGTTTGTGAAAATGTTTCTTTGATCAGATAAGAAACAATGTTTAGGATGAAGTAGGTCTTCAACCTGAAACATAAAAAATTTGTAGATAAATTGGAAAAATTTGCATCCATTTCCGAAGAAACACATCCAAAAAAATAAAAAGAACCAAAGAAGTAAAAGAGGAAAGATGATTAATCTCCACCAAATTAAAATAAGAAACCAAAAACAATATCCAATGAGGGATTTAAAAATTTGATGGTGCATAAGGCTCATAAAAATCTTGGAGATACAGAGTTCAGTCTAGAAAAAGCATAAGTTTTGGATATAAAGTAATGAATTGATAAAGCCATGAAAGTGGTTGAAAAGAAAAAGAAGAAAAATAAAATATTAGATTAACCTAAGGTGATGGAAAAATTGATCAACGGAGTTGATAAAGCATATGCTAATATTAATTTACCAGTTTAACCTATATATGTAGTACAACCAATTCCTGGTTTTGGTACTCATTCTATTTTCGATCAAACAGAATGAAAATAGTAAATAAGTGGAAGTTGAAACCTAAGTTCAAAAATCATTTTAGAAAATATTTAAAAAGTCATTTCATAAAAAAATTCAAAAATAAATTTAGAAAAAAGTATATAAATAGGAACATAAGTCTATAAATGATATTTTAAGAACTGTAAGGAATTTAGAAAAAGAGTCAGTATAATAAGAAAAATAAGAGGAAGAAGAAAAGGAAGAGGAAATATCTTCGAAGTCATCATTATTCTCTTCATATTTTTCAACCTAATCTGAAAAAAATCCTATATTATATGATTATTTGAATGAAAAATCATTACCACATGAGAAAGAATAAGTAAATACTACCTTAAAAAATATCAAACAATGTAGAGACTGATAGGAAAGTTGATGTGATGAAAATATTAGATAATAAAAAAGAGGAAGAAAAAGAAAAGACAGATATTGGTCCTTCTAGGCAACATATTTCTGATACTTTATCAGAGTCAACTGAATTTCTAGCCATCAAGGATGATAGAAGATTATATTATATTTTTATTTCTTTGAAATATATTACCAATTCAATTTCATATCTTCTAAAAATTGAATCTATTTGCAAGAATATACAAAATAGTTTAAATGAAAAATACGATTCTTTGAAAATTATGATAGAAACCATCATCCAAAATGAAGATGATATAAAATGTTTCAAAGAAAAATCAAAGGGACAAAGAAGGAGATTTAGTCAAATGGTTAGATGGTTGAAACAAGTTGATAGAGATTTGAAATTCCATGATGATCATTTTGAGGAAGTAAAGAAAGATTCTTTTGATTTTACTGACTCCTTTGAGAAATTATCATAATATATTTCTGATAGATTAAATTTGTTGGATCAGTTCAAAAATTTATTAGAGTCATAGAATTAATAAATATCTAAATTGAAAGAAGAAATCCAAAAGCCAAAGGAATAGAATTCTATAATATGATCTTTTAAATAGGATTTTTAGAGACTGAAAGAAGAAAATAAAAATACCAGACTTCTTGAAGAGGAGTCAGTTTGTTTGAAAGCATAAAATCAAAATTTCTATGTCCTAGAGGAAAATATAGCAAAATTAAATTCCAAATATGAAGAGGCCAAGAAGAAAAACAAGGATTTATAGAATATGAAATCTATAGTTAAGAAATTACACAATAAATAATTAAACAAATTTCCTATGAATTATTGATGTACTTAAAACCAAACATTTTGAATGGGTATTTCATTTTGAATGGATTATTCATAATATATGTTTTGTTTTAATATTTCTCCAATTTTACTTGATTGAATAAAAATTAAATTTTAATTTCAAAACCACTTTTGAGAAAAAAGTGGGAAACCCGAAATAAAATCATATAAGAAGAAACCCAGCCCAAGACTACTAGGAACTGCCCCACCCCAACGACTACATCGTTATGTCAAGCCTCCAACTTACATGATCACTTAGAAAGATATCCTGCATATGGTTACACGATCTTGGTACCGATGGAAAAGCCATACCCTATCATTCATCCAAATCCAACTGGCCATGATCGGATGAAATCTTCCTGCTCTGTATCCTCTTTTGTAGATAAACCTTGTAGAGTGACAGTTTCTTTCACTCTCAAAAAACCACCACTGATAATTTTGCAAATTTAAAATCCAAAAAGTCACAAAAAATCCATCAAACCAATAATTTCCATCGATCTCCCTAAACTGACCGCTCAAACTCATGTCCCAAAGAACCAAGAATACCACCACACTTCTCCACCTTAGAGAGAATGAAAGAATCCTAGAACAAAAAGTAGATAACCAAGAAAATAGAGGCAGGATGAATCGCCATAAATACCATATCTCACTACCATCACGTCACCTTCGACTTCATCACAACAACTCAAGCATCATCATCATTTAAAATCGTCATCAAAACCAGCGCAGGACAAAACCATCAATGGAGCCTGAAGAGCATTCTAGAGGCAAATAGAGAAACTGAAATACGCATTGTAGAGGTGACTGAGTAGCTGAAAAGTGCATCACAGAGGCAACTAGAACAACTAGAGACACACATTATAAATGCGTCTGGAGAAACATCGACCACAAACCACCAACATTTGATAGGGGTTAATTCAAGGATGAGCTATTACCATTGAAAATTATACATTCCTTCAGGAAACCATCAACGGATCGATAAACATTGCAACATTAAAATCACCAAATGAAATAAACACTAGAACAAGAATCAGGGAGAGGAAAAGGCACCAGAGTTACCCGAAGCGCATCACAGAGGCAATTGGAGAAACCAAAATGAACATTAAAGAGGTGACCAGAGAAACTAGAGTGTATCAAAGGGTCAACTGTATCAACCAGAGATCCGCATTACAGAGGCCTCCTAAGTAGCTAATAGTGCATTGTAGGGCCAAGAACCTCAACCACCCCTGAATCCGGACACCCGCTAAAGCTGTAGATGCTGAAAAGACATCAACAGAACAGGATAATACAACCTACTAGGGAGCATAAATGAACCCCAAATCTCTACAAGAAACCCATCAGTCATGAACTTCTCAAAATAATCTGCAGGATCATAAAAAATTTGCAGGCAAAATAAATGCTTCGAATCAAATAACTTCATGAACACAAATGGCTTGACCCTGACCTCGCCATTGTATCTTCACCTCTATGAAAGAAACAAGCTGCATTGATGCCGACAACCTAAAAACCAAATTTGGAACCCTCCTTTTCCCAAAGTGATTCCACCACACTGGAGATCGTGACCGAAGCTATGTTGTCGTGGCCTCGCAAGCCGTCATCTATGCCGATCCACCCATTACGAAGCTCGGATTAGACCCTGGTATGGTCCCACTACTAACTCCTGTCATATCACCGAGACCCCCCTTTCAAACCTCACCACTAGAGAACCCACCATCATGCCTTCCATGTCAATCCCACTGACCCACTGTCCACACTGATCTGGATGCACCGCACCACTCGATTCCGCCATCCGTGCAGAACTGCCCAACCCTAGGGCACTCCTGACACTATAGAGCTCCCAAGAGCATGCCACTTGATGGAATGTTCTTTATTTATACATTGTATGAATTCCTATTTAAACACAATTGTTTCATAATTATATTTTCTAAAATTTCAGGGATATTTTATTACTACCAATATTATTTTTAAAAATTACAAAGGGAGAGAATATATTAAGGGGGATAATGTTTTAAGGGGGATAATGTTTTGAAGGGGAGAATATATTGAAAAGGGGGAATTATATTAAGTGAAATATCTTTTGGATAAGTAATTTTAAACTAGTTGAATTTATCAAGATAGGGGGAAGAGAAACAAATAGGAGAAGTTTCTTTTGAAGAAGATTTCTTTGAAAATATTAAATGAACAAAGGTTTTTTATTTTTTTCAAAGTTAGTAGTTTTTAATTTTAAGCGTTATGTTTTGTGCTTTTCAAAAAAGGAAATATTATTGAGTCAAAAATTTATACTTTCTATATTTTATTTCAAAAATCAAAAAACACTTTCTTAAAAACATATTTTACTAAATTTATTTTTCCCAAATATTTTAGAATGTTTTTTTAGAAAATATATTTTTCTATCCGATGAAGAAATAGTTCTTAAATAAATTAATATAAACTTTTAAATACTTAAGTTTGATCCATCAGATTGAGTAAGGTCTAGTACAAAAGATTGAAAATATCTAGTCTATCATTATGGTGATATCTAATCCATCACATTGATGGTATTTTGGTCCATTGGATTGAAAATATTTAGTTTATTAGTATGACCATATATAGTCTATCAGAGTGATGATATCTAGTCTATTAGTATGATGATATATAATCTATTAGTGTGATAATATTTAGTTTATTAATGTTATAAATATTTAGTTGATCAGTGTGATAATATTTAGTCTATCATTTTGAAAAAGTTTCATTTATCGGACTAACAATTTATTCCATTTGAATATCAAATTTTATAATCATATTGTAGAATTGTTTATATTAGATGAAGTAATTTTGTTATGACATTGTAATGGTGCTACCAGAATGACATCAGATGAAGATATAATTTGGTGAGCTTTCGAGTAAAGAACATTTGAGGTCGTTTCAATGAAGTAAGAGATTAATGAAAAATATGACCATTGGAGGGATTCCTATAATTTTGAGTGCATTTTTGGAGCTAGAAGATGATACATTTACAACTCAGCATGTTTTTAGATTATTTTTCCTAAACATATCATTCTTACACTTTGTAATCTTTTATAAAGTTATTTTTCTAAGGAATCCGTTGTGAGGATTGTAAATTCCTTAGAACATTTTTGATTATGTAATCAATTGTTTTGATTTGAGTTTAGATTGAGGGATTTCAGGGATAAGAAGACTACTGATACCGATTAGGATAATCAATGGATTCCATGGTATTGGAAGATAGAGATAATACCGGTATTTGAATTGAGGTATTTCTTGGTGATGAAAGAAAGACCATACGGTTAGGTTGAAAACCATGGATATCCAAATTTTGTATTTCTGACTACATTAACTCTTAATGTTAAAGAGTTACAATATTTTATAATGCTTTTTTAAGTCATTCTTACTTTATTATAAGATTTGATTTTACTTGTTTTATCAAGTTGTTATTCCACTATGCATTTATATTAGAAAGTTTGTTTTTACCAAGCTTTTCTAATATTTATTTTATCAAACTATTAGTAATTCTGATTAGTTACTATGATTTATCGAGCGAATTCTTAGTCCAATTCACATACTTTGATCATCAGATGATTTCTGAGTATGACCACTTTAATAAATAAGGTTTGGGTTTTATGTTAGTTTAATTTTTTAAACTAAAATTCACCCCCTCTTGTAACCATCATATACTCTTATGATCCAACAAATCATAAATGGAAGAGGGGAAGTCATCCTTTAGGTTGTGGAAGTCATTAAAATTGTTTGTTTAGTGTTATTTTTTCAATGTGGAAGTGGGATGGAAGAATATTCCATAGGTGTTTGGTGTGTGTGTGGTTACGTTTTTTTTCACCCCTTTGTTATGTGTTTTACTTTTTTACTAATAAATTTTTCGGGGCCATGGGTTTAGCCCATGGTCTGCATCATTTTTGGATTAGGAAAATATACATAAATACATATAAATATATATATGCATAGATGAAATTATATATAATTTTAAATAAATACTAATAAATATATATAAATTATATATATATATATATATATAATAGATAATAAATCCCCAAAATAGGGAAAACCAAACAATTGCAACACCATCAAATCAATAGGAATGTAAATCCAAGGAATAAAATTATATATGGTCCAACAAGCATATACAGACACTATTAAACAAAGTTGAAATCACATCGAATGTAAAACAACCATGTTATCCAAAAAAACTCATTTTAAAGGCACTCTTAGCCTTTTTTAACCTCAAAAAATAGTGAATGGGGTTCCCCCAATTAATATGTCATAGAGATCATTGCAAGCTTTGATTTGATATGTGGTAGAACCCAAACAGGCACTCGGATCAAAATATATGGTCGTTTGAAGTTGAAGTTTGATTTTCAACTTCTCTTACAATAGTAATAAACTTTATTCTATTAATTACTTCCAAATTATTATCTTATTTTCTTGTATTTAATTTCAATAGATTCAATTTAACTAACTATAGAGATAATACAAACACCTAGATCAAAAGTTATGGTCATTTGATGCTAGAATTTGATTTGTAACTAATCCTAAAGTTAATTTATGTTTCAAATAATTACTAATTAATGATTATAAATAATTAATAATACACATAATAATTAATTAAAATTGAGAATAATAAAAAAATAAATGATTATAATAATTAATTATTAAACATTTACTATTTTTTCCATTAATTTAGCAGTGGGTTTTAAGAAAACACTGCTAAAAATAAATTAAGAAAAATAAAAAAAGTAAAAACTATCAGATTTAGGGGTGGTTTTGAAAAGTGCCTCTAAAAAAAATTAATGGATTTTTTTGAAAAAACACCACTAATTTTTTTCATGGATTATTTAGCGGTGGTTTTGAAAGATGACCATAAAAAACCACCACAAAAGACATTTTTTTTCTTATAGTGAAGCGATCGTATGCAAAATCTATTGACCATGTCATCCGGAAATTTCACATGAATCCTTTGACCCAGTATTTATGTGAATCTCTTCATCACTTACTCTTCATCAGTTCTAGTATGTATCGAAAAAAAACATAACACCATCATCAAGAGGGTTTAATAACCCCCTTTATATTTGTTGTCAATACATAGAAATTACATCCCCCTTATTAACAATAAAACCAAAGGGAATAGAATAAAGACATCCAAGGAACTCAAAGTAAATAGGCATAAAGTAATAACCTCCAATTCTATGTGAACGAGATTTTTGTAAGAAATAAGGGAGATTAAATCAATCATCAATGATATTAATAAAACCAATCAGCTCAACCTTGTCAAAATTTAATGCATACATAACAATAATAAGTACTAAAATATTTCCCAAATTCTTTCCTACAATGATCAACACAAACATTAAAACAATTCAAAAATGGGGGAATGACTTTATCCCCTTGAAAACAATATATCCTCAAGAATTCTGATAAGAAAGGATAAAGGAGGAAACTCCAATACATACATACCTCTGTGAGTGAGAGTCTGTTTCACTCCCAGCCGTAGATGCAACTGCCCAAATTGTTTAGCTGTGAGAGGTCTGGCAATAATATTAGCAATTTGTTCTTTATAGGGAAAAAATTATAGCCGTATAATACCATCTTCAACCTTATATTTAAGAAAATGGTATTTTATCTCTCTGTTCTTCAACTTGGAGTGCTTCAATAAATTTTTGGATTGATTTATGGCACTATAATTCCCACAACACATAGTTAGATAATAAGTTTCTTCAATAATAAAGTATTTCCATTGTGTTTTCATCCATTCTGTATGTGTAGATTCTTATGATGCAGAAACATATTCATCCTCAGTAGTTCTTAGTGCCACTGATGTTTTCTTATTTGAATGCTAATAAACATATATTTTTTAATGAATACTCCACTAAATGTGGATTTAATACCATCAATTTCCCCTACCTAGTAAAGATCAGTAAATCCATTTAATTCTAGATCACCTATATTCTTATACATCAGCCCATAATTGTGTGTGTTTGAGATATATCTCAATATCCTATTTGTCTCTAATAGATGTATTTCCTTTGGATTGGATTGATACTTGAAAACAAGTGTGATAACAATGTCAATGTCGGGTCTTGATGCAGTCAAGTACTTCAGACTTCTAATCAAAATTATAAATTACTTCTCATTAATATTTTTTCCTTGACCATCTACTTTTTCCAAATTTTATAGGTGTGGAAACTCATCTAGATTCCCACATGGAAAAATTCTTCAAGTTATCCTTTATATATTCTTCTTATGAGAAAAAATATAACCTACAACTTGAACGATCTATAATCCTATAAAGAATCACATTTCTCCCAGAATTGAAATTTCAAATCTTTATTTCATATTCCTTAAGAACTCATCACACAATCATTCTTAATTACTAGAAAATATTATGTTATCGATATACACAACAAAAAATAGTGATGTCATGTTGATATTTTTCAAATAGATATTTCTTTACACCTACCGTTTCTAAAATTTCATGATTTTTAGATACTCATCAAGTTTAAAATACCAAGCCCTTGGAGCCTAATTAAAACCATAGAGAGATTTATTTATATTACAGAAATTACTACCATATTAATTTAGTAAAAAACCTTTAGGATGTTTTATATACACTTCCTCATCTAGATCACCATATAGAAAAACTGATTTGACATCCATATGAAATATTTTGAAGCTTCTCTGAGCTGTTATGACAAATAATATTTTGATGGACTCAAGTCTATCCACCGAGGAAAAGGTTTAATCAAAATGAACCCCTTTAATTTGTGTGCATACCTTTCATACAATCCGGAATTTGTTTCTATCCACTTCACTATTCTTATCGAGCTTATTTTTGAAAACCCATTTGGCTTTAATCACATTCTTTTCAATGGGTTTGGAAAAAAGATCCCAAGTACCATTATTTTTAATCTGATCTAATTCTTAGTTTATAGAATTAATCTATAACTTTTATTCTAAATCTTCCTTAACTATCAAAGGTTCAACCTTTGACAAGAGCGGTATGGACAATTTTCATGATCTTCCTCCTTATCTAAACACCTTTCTTTTGATCCCACTATAAAAAATAGTAGATTAATGATGGTTATTTAGAGGGAGTTATTCCCAAACCCCTATAAATTAATTTTATGTATAAATTAGAGGGGGTTATGCACAACATCCAATAATCATTGAATATATAGGGGGTTTATAATCCCCTTTAATATTTTTATCATTATTTTTTAAGATTTGGTCGTATTTTAGAGGTAGTTATGGAAAAACTGCCACAAATTTAATAATTAGAGGTGTTATATGTTCGATTGGATTTTATAGGTGATATATATATATATATATTTGTTGGTTTTATTTTAGAGGTGTTATATATATATATATATTATATGAAATTTATTTTTAAGAAATTAGAGCAGGTTCAAAACCTCTACTATTTTCTTAAAAAAATTCCATATAATAATATATATAACATAATTTATAAATGTATTTAAATATATTATATTAACATTTTATATAAATATATTTATATAAATAATTTATATGATTGTATTTAATCATATTTATATGTATACATAAATATAATTGTACAATGTGTACATAATATATATTTATTTTTTGCATTTAGGGTGGTTCCTGAGTGGTAAACCCCATAATCCTACATCCAAATGACTAGGGTTCAAATCCAAGAAAAACCCTTGGGGGGATTTATGAAGTAGATTGTGATGCAGGCATGATGTGGGTAGGTGGTGATGCCTGAATGGCATAGGCTGGTATTGAAGGAGGCAGTGATGTTGGTATGACGCTACACTGAGCCTACATTATAGTATTATGGGCCACTTGGCCTTGAGCCTACAGGCTATGTAATGGGCCACCCTATACCCAGATAGAAATAAGTCTTTGCTTTCATAATAAAAAAGATACTTCATCCATAACTTAAAAAAATTATTTCTATAAAATTGTATTTTATATAAAATTAATTATAATATAAAAGCATAAATATATTATATAAATATATACATAAATATATTTTATTTAAAAAATTAATCATTTAAAAACCCTTTTAGTTTTTTAATTTATATAATAATAATAGATTATAATGATCCTTACACACACATGCATATAATTATAGGTGCTTTTGAACCCCCTACAATTCAAGAGATCAAAAGGGGTTGTGAACCCTCACTACCTTCTTAAAAAATTCCATATGATAATATATATATATATATATATATAATTAAAAAATATATAAATGTATTTAAATATATTATATGAACAATTATATAAATACATTAAATAAATACAAATATATATAAAAACATAAATGTATGTATATACAAATAATTATATAAATATAAATATTATATTATATCACACACACACACACATATATTATAATTATATAATGTATATATTATATTATATATATATCCCATTATTAAATATATAAATAAAACACACACATATATATATTTATAAATAAATATTTACAAATAAATAAATAAATTTATATTAATATGCAAATAAGTATTCAAATTAATATATTAAATATATATGTGTATACATAATATAACTATATATATAAATATAAATATACGTATAGATATATTTATATATATAAAATATATTTATATATAAATATTCTTGAAATTTTATACGTATATAAATATTATATTATATTATATTTATATATAATATAAATATAATATATAATATATATATATTTGTATACATATAAATATATTTATAAAATATAAAATATATATTTATATTCATATAAATTTGTAAGATATATGTGTATATATATATATATTAATATTATTTTTAATTGCGTATGTATAAATAATATATATATATATATATATTGTATAACAGATTTGGGTAATATATATATATATAATATATATTTGTATAAATGTGAAAATAGTAAATAATATATATTTAAATATAATATATGATATATATAATTGTAATTTTGAATTGTATACATATAAATATATAATATGTATTTGTATTTATATAATAGTGTATTTATAGATGTATATATATACTTATTTGAATAATAAATTTTTATAATATATAAATAATATGTATTTGTATTTTAAATTTCTGTATAATATAATAATATTAATTTTAATTTTAATTTTTTGTATAACATAATATATATTTGTATATGTGTATATATATATTTGAATAATATATTTGTAAAATATATAAATATTTAATATACACTATACATTTGAATAATATATATATATATATATATATATATAAATAAACCGCTACGTATATGTTAAAAAAAAATTTAATTTAGGGAAGTGGTTTCGCTACTGGGTTTATACCGAGGCATCCTCTGTTCAAGACCTACCGGAGAAGATTTTTTTTTTCACTTGTTACTATTTATGCACTCCAGTTGTCCCACATCAGTTCTCCCCATATGCTACATACTCCTTTATTAACCAAACTGTACCTGCATAATGCAAAACCGAACTTACTCCTGCTGCTCCTCTCATCCATGCCCCCCCCAAATGACCTTGCCTACTGTTAACAAACACATGCCTCAATCTGCCTACTCCCCCAAACCTTCTTCCTCTCTACTGGACTAATACATAGTCTACTCTATGCGTTATACCTAAACACGATCCAAGATTTACCTAGGGTTTGGGCTACTTATGTGTGGGTGTAGTGTTGAGGCCCTACAAATAATTTAGGGTAGGTTACAATCCACCTCTAAAATTGTCTTCCAAATCTCAATAGGGTCTGAAATGAAAACATAATCCTCATAATCTAAAATGATATTCTACCAAGTTCCTTCTTCATTTTGAAAAACTATGATGTCATCACTATCAATAATTATTTTATATTTTTGGTTGTTATTCATGTAAGATTTTCTATTTGGTGTGTACCTAAGAAAGATTCCATATTCACCCATATCTAAAAACTTTCCTCAACTTATATCCTTTCTCTTGATCAAAAAAGGGATTCCAAACACACTAAAATGTTTAACATTTAGATTCCTTTTCAACCACATCTCAGGGGGGGGGGGTTGTGTTTGAGTTTGACATTAAGAGACATGTTCTAAATTATTCTAGCAGTTGTGATGAACTATAAACAATAATACCTTGAGGTTTCATGTTCTTTAGGCATAATTATAGCCATATCTACTAGACTCTTATTCTTCCTTTCAAACACTAAATTTTGTTGGCGTGTATATGGAGCATTGTATTCACATTTGATCCCATGTTTGTTAAGATATTCAGCGAATTGTCTATTGGAATATTCACTCCCATTATCTAATCTCAATATTTTCAAGTACAAGCTTGATTTCTTCTCTATAAGTCTTCTAAAACTCTTGAATCTTTCCAAGGATTGTGATTTATGTGACATGAACATGATGAATATCATCCATGTGAAATAATCTATGAAAGTGATGAAATATATTTATTTATTTATTGACTTATTGGTCATAGGAAAACACACATCAGTGTTGATCAATTCAAGAGGCTTTAAAGTTTGAATTTCAAATCCCTTATGTGTTTTATTCACCATTTTCCATTTTTTTCATATCTTACAAACCGTAATTGTGTATTATTTGAGTAAGAGTAGATTTCTCATAGTTTCTTCTTGGATACTCTTATTCATATTATTTTTTCCTAGGAAACTAATATTTCTATGCCATAACTCATTTACTACTTATTTAAGTAGAAACATGAATTTGTTTCTCCAGCGTGAAATAGATTTCCTAGGGTTCTCAAACCACTTGTAAAAACAACACCATATTTCATTATTTTGAATATGCCTCCATTTTTTACTAAAAAGAATCTTATTTATAGCATCACATAGTTGTGATACACTAAAAAAATTATGCTTTAGTCCATCAACAAACAATAATTTAGAACAATTTGACTTTAAACAATTTGTATTATCCTAATACCTTTAATCTTTATAGAAATATCATTATCAAAGGTCACAACCCATTTCATATTTCTAAATTTTTTTAATATTTTTTAAATCACATGTCATTTAAGATTAACATCCACTATCCATGATCCAATGATTTTCATATTTGCAAGCTTTAAATGAAACTTCAAATGCATTTTCATGTTTCCAAAACTAAATTTGATTCAATTTATTACCAAAAATTTGACATATATTAAGATGATATGGGAAAAAATAAATACCATCATCTGAGGTGTTCTCTTCTTGATCAAATCTTCCATAAAATTCTTATAAGAATTTAAAACTCTTTCTCACTTAAACCTTCTTTTCAAACCATTGATGCCTTGGATGAGTTCTCACCTGTGCTTCCTATCTCTCACTTGATTCATTCTCTCTTATTAGTCAAAGAAGATACATATAATTCTAGAAGTTATATGAAATATGTTCAAACATTCCAAAGTACTAGCAGTACCCCTAAAATCTTATTTTAATAAATATTTAGTTTTTTAAATGGGTTGTTGTCTTATTCTATTTTAGCCCTTGAATGAGTAGACCTCATAACTTAATTTTGAGGATTTATTACTTGAATATTTGTGAATAATGACGACCATTTTTTTAATTTTTTTTCTTTCTATATTTGAGTAAATTTGATCCTTTCTTTAGAATATTTATCTATTCCGAATTTAAATATATCATATGTTTCATCAGTAAAAGTAATTTCCTTTTACAATAGACCTTATATAGACTCTAAATTTTCATATCTTGTATATTTCATAGATTATATACTTAATATAGGTTGAATATAATATTATATATGTTCTCTAGTAACATTTTTCCTTGTTTCATTTAATTTTCTCATCCTGCATCTTGGTTTCATAATTCCACCTTCTAGGTTTATCAATTTCCTTATCCACTAAGATAATGATTATAGTAACATCTTCAAATATTTTACCATTTTTATAAATATTAAGCTTTAACATTTCTATCACTTTGATAAGATTTTATTTTTCATCTAGAAGTTTACATTTCTCATCTGATCCTCTTTTTAGCTGAGCGTTTTCCTCTCTTAGCCTTCCGATTTCTTTCAAACACACATTGATCTCTATTCTCATGGTATATTCTTTAATAGTCCATCCTTATTATGGTTCATACTCTCAATTATATTAAGATTCATATTTTTATGGATTTTAATTGTATTCCTCTTATTCCATGAGAACTATTTGAGTGGAACCTTTATGATCTTCTCCATCACCACTTTCTTCACTGATAGACATGCATTCTTCAACTGATAGAAAGTTACTTCTGAATAATCTGGGTGAAAAATTCTTATTTCCTTTTGATTGAACATATGATGGATCTATAGTGGTGGTTTTCCTAGAACCTTACTCATTATCATTTTACCTTAAAAATATCATAGGGAAGTTAACAGATAAATAGATATCCTTTACACAATTAAAAATTATGATAGGTATTTTACCTCTACACTCACCTCTTCCACCTCTTGGGAAATTTAATGAAATGATATAAAGATCTTCTATATAGTTTCCATGTTTTCTCCTTTATCTAGATACTCCTATTTTTATTCAATATTCATATCTTTGAGTGATTTAAAAACAATTTTCTTTTCCTGATTCCCCTTGCTTTTAATTAAGGACCCTATTCTCATTTAATAGTTAATGATAGTACTTTGAAGTTCATAATAAGTGAAGTAATCAAGATATCTATATTATAGAGACAAAATATTCACATAAAATTTATTTTTAAATATCCTCATTAGTTTTTTGACCACAGTAGAGTCTGCAAGAGTTTCTCCAAACCCTTTGATACAACTGACAATCTGATTTACCCTGGTAAAAAATTCATTAATAGTTTTATCCTCCTAAATTCTAGAATATCTAAACCACTACTGATTGGTTTTTATCTTTTCTTATTTTAAATTTTTGTCTCATTCATAAATTTAGTTAATCTTCTTCCAAATTGAATTAACAATTCTTTAGTCCATAACTTTTTTCAGATTCTTTTTTGATATGGTATATAATAAAGAATTCCTAGAATTATCATAAATTCCAATGTTTCTTTTCTTTTTCTATTAGGGTATATGCTGAGGATTCATAAAGAAAAATTTATTTATATTTAATAAAATAAATATCATCAAGCCTTAAATAAAGAATATTGGGTTCCATCCTTTCTTTCCATGAATGAAACCCATTTTCATCAAATGTTTAGATGGCTTTTTTATTGAAAAAATTATGATGATCCATAATAGGTGCTTAAGAGAAAGAAGAGAGTAGACCTGGATCTGATACCATTTTTTGGATCACTAGAGGGGTGATACACACTGAGAGGTGTGTGTGTGTGTGTATGTATGGGGGGGAGGGGTGAATCAATGTGTATAGTCATTTAAATCCTTTTTTTACTCTCATGATTTTTTAGCAGTTCTCTCAATTTTCTCATCAATGCCGAAATAAATGAAAAATATATATTTTTTAATAAGGTTTGAATCCTTTAAGGATGATTACATCCCTAGTGTGTCATGGTTATTATCTCATGTACACATTCCCATTCTTATTATCAAAAGAAACTCAAGCAAGGGTATGACCCTAAACTTGTATAACTATTGGAACCAACCAGTTATAATCTCACAACAATAGATCAAATAAATCCTTCCTAAGAATGATTGATGGTCAGTCTATGAGCCTACATATGGACTACATATGACGATCTTCTTCCTCTTTATTGCATAATAATCTCCTACAACTATTCTTAGTGTTTCTTTTTCTACTTTGATACAACAATTTATTTTTTCTTCTTATTATAATACTATCTACTTATTTTTATTAAATTATAGATATTTTTATTCAATAATTATCATGAGAGAAATATATCTATATTTAGTTATGGAAACCTCCCTTTATTTTTAATAGTACATATCAACTTATTTATACTTATTCAAGACTGATTCAAAGGCCTTCCTTTAATTTCAACCAAATACTTATGGGTATTTAATTATAAAAATAATTTAAATTATCATGGGTTTCATTTATATTTATGTTTCCCATAAAATACATAGTATTTAATTTGTTTTATATTTATTCATAGGAAATGAGATGTGGAATCTCATTTTATGGTGGGGAACTCTCTTAGCACCAACTTATTCTCCTCATTTTGGTTAATCATATTTGATCTTTTATAGGATTATGATCATGTGTTTGATCATGTTTTTTGATCCATGAGGAACATCAGACTTGCATCTTCTAAATTAAACCTCACTTTATTTATAATATCAATGTCCCTTCTTTAGAAATCTCAATTCTGAATTTTCATAATTTTCCTCTAAATAAAATACCTTACAATCTCTCCAAATATTTTGTGCATATTTCAATTATATTACTACCACCTTAAACATACTACACGTAGGTAAAAAAACATTTTCCATTTTTCTAAAAATATCATAGAGGAAAATAACTCCACTATGCATTGGTAACTTTACTTTTCTAATTTTTGGTTTCCAGTGTGTAAGTGAATTCTCTTACTAGGAACACTAAATGATGATTTACTTTTCAATTTTTTAATCATATATATAAATTATCATGCCTGGATTTAAAAAATTATACATAGCTTTCCATATTATATTTTCTCACCATATGATAATTTTATTTTCCAAATATAAAAATATCATTGGATCAATCCTAGGTGAAACATTATAGATTGTGAAAATAAACCACATAAATGACCATATGTACAATCTATCGACTGTACTATCCAGATCATCCACATGAATCCTTTGATATAGTTTTAACACACCTATTTTAATAAATATTTAGTTTATGTATGTATTGCAAAAAATATAACACTATCCTCAACAAGGTTTAATGTATTCTGATGCAAAGATTAAGTGTTTGTGGTAACACAACATAGGTGAATATGGAATTAAATATTTTTATAAGTTCTATTGGAAAAAATAAATCAAGATGGAGAAGACAGTCCCTAGAATGCTAGAGAAAAATTATATTCTAAAATGAATAAATCATAATTTGTGTGAAAACCCAATTAATACTATAAATAAAAAAATATTATGATTTATAAGTATTCATTTTTATGGATTCATATTCATCACAGTTTTATAAATTAATTTATATAATTTTTCAATCTAAAAGGATTAATTTTATTTAACATAATTTTTTTACATGTATTACTTAGTTTTAATTAAAAGATAAATTTATAAATTTTAATTTGATAAAAAAATCTTCAGTTAGGGTGATTTTTTTGGGATTTTTCTAAAAAGATTGATTTTTTGGATGAATAGTAAAAATATCAATTTTTATTAAAATTGTCATTTCTTTTAAAGTATTTAAAAAGTAACATTCTATTTTGGATTGGTTTTAAAGTTAAATTATCACCTCTTAAAAAAATATAATCTAAATTAATTCCATATTAATAAACATTATATTTTATTTTGGTATAAAATCTTTTTATGCTTAAAAGGGAATTTTTCTAAATTTTTATTTATTGTGGTTTGTGTATTTATATTAAAATTAATTTCTGCCACCTCTAAAAATTAAATATTGAAAAATAAATTTTATATTGGGATTTAGGAGTTTTAAATTTAGTAATGTGTACAGTTTAATTTTTGTTCATTATGAATGAAGGTTCTGAGCGCATCAGAAGCTCGTGGGTGGATGTGCCCACTTGGATTTTTTTCATTAGCAATGATCAATCTGGGATCAATACGACGATAAATTCCAGTCTCCATGGATTAGTTCATAGAAATAGACAAAGAAGAATAAAGGTCATGGAACCACAAAATTGGATCATCATAGGTTGATTATAATTAATTTAATTAATTGAAAAGAAGTACCTTTTGGATGTTCTTTCTTCGTTAATATTCTTGATCACATTATGATGTAATTTGTCATTGAATCGCAGAAGCCACGTGTAGACTTCCTCTAATGGTGATCCACATGTGCACCTCGTATCTTTGGACATCACCAAAGGAGTCTTCGGGTGCTAGCGTGGAGAAACCTTTACTTGCGTTGTCCACCTTAGATCGTCTTGATCCGATGGAAGAGGATTTCTCTCGGTCATGAGAGAATTCTTAGAGGAATAGGTTCTTTCGGCCTTGAAATAATTCTCCAGAATTTTGTTGCACAATGATTGGGGAAAAGTGTTGGGGTTGTGATGAAATTTATAATTGGGTTTGAGGATATAGAGTTATGATAATAAATAAACTCATTACACGTTTTATTTATTTCATTAACTCTTATTGAAAAACACTATGTTAAATTATTAATTCCTTGACATGCACCCACATTGATTATAATAAATATTATTTAATAAAACAATATTATATCCTCAAAAACCCGACTGGAAAAACTACTCAGCGTGTATTTATTAATACAGGCGTGTACTTGTTTTTCATAAAACTACACGGAGTGTAATCATTAATACACGGAATGTACTTGTTTTCATTTTATTCTTCCTCCAACATTAAAACAATTTAGGCTTTCTTGAATAATTATTAAAACATGTATGGGAATAATCTTTATTCTACTTGAGATACTTGGATACACTTAGTGTGTGACCCTCTATGCCTCTTTCTCGTTGGAATTAGGCGGGCTTACCTAAAGTCTAAGATTACTGTCTAGCAATGGGTCAAGGCACCCAAGAGAAAGAAGTTGACGATGCATTAACATGTCACCTCATACAAACGCTTACTGTGTAATTTAATCCCTTTTTCTCAATATCTCATCAAGAAGGTTTCATGGAAGTATCATAAACCTATATGCTTGATCTGTCATTATTTGACTTCCAGAAATAAACTCGTCGTTACACCATGACCATGGAATTTTGGCGACAGTTCTATTTCAATCAAAAGGCCTGAGATATCTACCTCCATAAATATGGTAGGGACAAATCCTTTCTCGACTTATCCATTAAAAAAATGTCATTCGTGATGCACCCAACGTACCCTACTTCCCGCCAACTGTCTACGTGACGGTTTTCGTCATCAAATTTAAGTGTGCGAGTGATGACATGAGTTAATGATAATCTTACAGTATAAGGACCACTACATGCTCTCACATATAGCAATATATGATGACACCAAGACATGCAGAATTACTACTGGCGGTTCTGTTCTCATAATCTCCCATCTTGGAGAATACCAAGTGCGAACTCTATGAGAGAGAGTCTCGTCTTCTTACGAGTACTCGAACATAACGGTCTATATTTGATGTGTCCTATCATAGTATATCATCCAAACATAGAACTTTATTTAAGAATATTGTTATAGAATTTTAAGGTTCTCATCATAGAGGGGATCCGCCATGACCTTATTAATGCAACAAATATTCCATGACATTATTATATTATAGTCATGCAGAACAATGAACAATATATAATAAGTGTACATTCATGTAATCAAAGTACAAACAGTTTGTTCTCAGGACACCAACTCTAAAAAACTCCCACTTAGACTAGATCCAACTGCCTATGACTTTTAGTCTGCTAGACCTCACATGATGATCATGTTTCTGCTGAGTCAAGGCTTTAGTCAAGTTGTCCACCATGTTGTATTCTATGGAAATACTGCTCACTGCAACTTCACCTCTCTGAGAAAAATCCGTCAAGAGATACTTCCGAAGTATGTGCTTTGTCCGCTGATATGACGTTGGCTTTTTTGAAAGTGCCACCAGTGAAGTACTATCACAATAAAGTGTGATAAGATCTTTACTGCTATGTACTACATCCAGATCTTGGACAAAGCTTCACATCCATACTTCTTCTTTAGATACCTTAGAAGCTGCGATATACTCAGAATCTATTGTAGAATCTGCGACCACACTTTTCTTTGAGCTCTTCCAGCTCACTGCACCTCCATTAAAACTGAATATGTATCCAGTATACGACTTCATGACATCTTGATCTGTTTGGAAACTAGTATCTACATGTCATCTGATGTCTATTTCCTCATCTCCTCCATAAACCAGGAACATATCCTTCATATGTCTCAGATACTTAAGGATGGTCTTGACTGTCATCCAATGGCGGTCTCTTGGATCATCTTGATATATGCCTACCACACTTAATGCATAAGAAACATCTATCCTTGTACATAGCATAACATACATGACTGACCCAATCATGGTTGCGTAAGAGATACTTGCCATTTTATTTCTTTCCTCATGTGTATGAGGACACATTTTCTTGGAAAGATGAATGCCATGTGACACTGGCAACAATCCCCTCTTGGACTGTTCCATATTGAATATCTTCAGTATCTTGTCAATGTATGTACTTTGACTCAGGCCCAACATTCTCTTAGATCTATCATGATGGATCTTGATCCCAAGAATATATGCTACCTCGCCCAATTCTTTCATGGAGAAGAATTTATCCAACCATGCCTTAACTGACTGTAAGATAGGTACTTCGTTTCCAATTAGTAATATGTCATCAACATATACTATTAAAAAAACAACTGCACTTCCACTAAACCTTTTGTAGACTCAAGGCTCACATTCATTTTAAAAAAATCCAAATTCTATTATGGCTTCATCAAAATGAATGTTACATGACCTTGATGCTTGCTTTAATCCATAAATGGATTTCTGTAACTTTCATACCTTTTTGGAATCATTTGGAGTCACAAACCCTTCAGGTTGTATCATGTAGACATATTCCTGGAGGTTCCCGTTAAGGAATGCTGTTTTGACATCCATTTTCCAAATTTCATAGTCATGGTAAGTGAAAATGGCCAATAGGATTATGATGGATTTCAGCATCAGAACCGGTGAAAAGGTTTCATCATAGTCAATTCCTTGACGCTGTCTAAAACCTTTTGCAACTAGTCGTGCCTTATAGGTGATGACTTGGCCCTCCATGTCCAGTTTATTCTTGAATACCCATTTATTACAAATAGGCATTACATCAACTGGAGGATATACCAAAATCAAGACTTGGTTTTGGTACATGGAATCTATTTCAGAATTCATGGCTTCTTTCCACTTGGCAGCGTCTGTGCCTTCAACTACTTCCTTGTAGGTAAGAGGATCATCATTTTCAACCAATAATGAGTCACCATCCTTGGTGACAAGAAAACCATATCATTATGGTTCTCTTACCTCTCTCGTGCTCCTACACAGTTCTTGTGTCTCTGAAACAAATTGTCCTTCCATGGGGCTTTGTGGAATCTATTCTTGTACCAACTCCTGTGTATCTTGAGCCTTGACTTAATTGAATTCTATATTTATCCAACTATATATTTTGGAGATGTGATCCCTCTCAAGGAATATGGCATGTCTTACCACTGTAACCTTTTTATCTGAGGTGTTTTATAGGAAATATCCTATTGTTTCCTTAGGATATCCTATAAAGATACACATTGTGACTCAGGGTGAAAGTTTTTTACCTGAAGAGGACTTAAAAAATGCTTCGCAACCCCACACATGTAAATTTGATAACATGGATTTTCTTCCACTCCATAACTCACATGGAATACCATTTATCGATTTAGTTGTACTTGGTTTAGTATGTGTGCTGCTGTTTCTAATGCATATCCCCAAAAGGATAATGGAAGACTCACATGACTCATCATTGATCTCACCATGTCCAACAGGGTGCGGTTCCTA
This sequence comes from Viscum album, assembly GCA_963277665.1. Taxonomy (NCBI): domain Eukaryota; kingdom Viridiplantae; phylum Streptophyta; class Magnoliopsida; order Santalales; family Viscaceae; genus Viscum; species Viscum album. Next base: position 1,103,264,963 of record OY728158.1, on the reverse strand, counting down.
CTTTCACTCACACCATTCCACTGAGGCGTGTAAGGAGGAGTGAGTTGAGATAGAATCCCAAACTCCCGTAAGAAATCAATAAAGTCCTGATTAAGATATTCTCCTCCTCTGTCTAAGTGGAGTTTCTTAATCTTCTTACCAAGCTGGTTCTTAAACTCATTCTTGTATTCTTTGAATTGATCAAAGGAATCTGACTTATACCTCATTAATTATATATATCCATATCTACTAAAATCATCATTAAAAGTTATGAAGTACAATAACTCACCCCTTGCTTCAACTGTAAATTGTCCACACACATCTGTGTAAACTAATTCTAGAAGCTCTTTAGCCCTCTCAACTTTCCCACTAAATGAGGATTTGGTCATTTTGCCTTGTAGACATGCATGACATACACCAAGTGGTTTTAGTTCGAAAGAATCTAAATACCCATCTTGATGTAATTTTGTCAAACGTTTCTCATTGACATGACCTAGCCGATGATGCAAAAGTTGGTTGTGGTATGAGTCATGTGAATTAATTTTTTCATCTATTTCCATTACTTGGTTTGTGTTGTCTAACACATAAATTCCATTATATAAATGTGCCATACCAAAAAAATTATATATTTTTAAAATTAGCAACATCCACTTTCAAACTTGAAGATAAATCCATCAGTATCTAATTTGGATACTGAAATAATGTTTTTGGTTACAGATGGTACATAATAAAATCCTTTCAAAACCAAGACTATCCCAGTAGGTAATGTGAGGTGGTAGTCTCTGACAGCTACAATAATGAGTCTGGATCCATTGGCTGCTTGCAGATCCACCTCACCTCGGTCAATATTTCTGAATCTACTTGGTTCCTATATTTGGATATAGATGTGAGCACCACAAGCAGTATCTAATACCCAATTTGTAGAAATAGATATATTGAATTCGATAACAAATGCACCTGAAGCTTCCCCTTGCTTCCTTGGCTGGGTGTAGTTTCTATTCCAGTGGCCCTTCTTGCCATATGCAAAAAAATATCCTCCTGTTCTCTTGCCTCCCCTTTGATCTTTCTTTTCTTGGAAGGCCTTGAAGAAGATTTAGGATTAAATCTCTTTTCCTTCACTTTCCTTTTATTCACCATAAGGACAAAATGCTTTTCACTCTTCATATCATTGTCCACTTGGCGAATGAGGATAAGGATATCAGATAGAGACTTCACAATGTTGTTCATGTTGAAATTTACAACAAAGTTAGAGAAGCTCTTGGGAAGTGATGCAAGAATGAGATCGGAACCTAGTTCTTTGGGGAGTTTAAAACCTAGAACCTCCAAGAGATCAATGTATCCAATGAGCTTGACTGCATAAAGCCCAGCTGGAGTACCCTCTCCAAGATTGCTCTGAAATAGAGCCTTGGAGATCTCAAACCTTTCCTGTCTTGCTCTCTCCTGGTATAGACCACGGAGGTGCTTGAGCATTCTATAGACATCCATGTCTTCATGAGAATTCATGAGCTCACTAGACATTGATGACATCATCAAACATTGAACTTCGAGTGCATCGTTCAAATGTTGATCATAGACCAGGAAATCTTCATCACTTGCCCCTTGGGGAGGCAAATCAGAAAGTGAAGACTCCACCATGCAAAACTTTCATTCATGGAGTAGGATAACCCTAAGGAACCTAAAACATTCCTGAAAGTTACTGCCGGTGAGGATATTGTGTTTATCCAAAATTGATCGCATAGAAAATATGGTTGATGAGATTCTCATATTGATTATACAAATTAAAAGAGTATATTTATCAGTAAATTTTGATTACATTTGATGAAAAAATAATAAATGAATTTATTAAGTCTCCCACTATTTTATCAAGTCCCAATGGACCTCACCATTGAACTCAGAATGTCCAGTTGCTTTGACATTCTAGTGGCAAGAATCCATATTCCCCTTTGCATAACCCCAACAAGGGTTGGTAAATATATTTGAAGGTATTTAGGTAGGTGGGTCTTTTCCAACCATGAGCTTACAGTTCCTTGATCTGTTGAGTGGACTCCCCAATCCTAAAATCCTGACTTGGATTTCCTCAACACTTGCCTCCATTTTACAACAAGTCCAGAAAGGGATACTCCTCTTGATGTAAAATGTTTAAGTCAAACCGAAACTTTTCATAAGAGATTCCTTTATAAAAGTAAGTGTCCCATCAAGGGTTGGTCAAACACATAGTTTTATTGAGTCTTTCCCTTAATCAAGTAACGAAATGCTTGATCTGAATTAATATGGTATTTTAGGGATTTTATTCTTTATGCATAGTTTTTCATTATCACATTCTTGTTAATATTAAGTGATGCTTGCTTAAGTGATTAACCATGTTCTGATAATGTTTACACATAGTCAAGTTTTTATTTTATTCCATCTTTGCATGCTTGTTTATTTCATTAATTATGTGATCACAACAAAACATAAATAATAAATAAAAAATGCAATCAGACATAAATAAAATAAGATGGAATGATCATGAGCTTCTATTGGTTTGTTTATCTAGAGGTTTGATAAGCTAACCCTAACCTAGGAAAAAACACCTTGAACAGATGGTTCGTGTTTTGCAGCTCCCACCTGTCCACCTTTGTATCTTCTTGGGTCAGTTTCGCCTCAGCTTTGGGTTTTGAACCGTCTCCACTAGCTTGGGAGATCCTCTATTACATGGGGTTTACATTAAAGAAACCATGGGCACACAGGCCCTACATTTTATTGGAAGAAGGCTCGCAGGCCAACGAATTTAAATTAAAAAAATTTAAATGAAACCATACACACATACAAAGGGTCTTTTGTATAGATCATGATCATCCATAGCATGCAATGACATTTACGTATATTTAGAATTTAAATTCTTTTAATCGTTCTATTTATTCAAGATAATTCGTTCTTAAATTCAATTAATTATGATCCTATAATTAATCAATTCCTTATCTTAAATTCCTTTTCGAATTTCCTTGAGATTCTTCTCATCCATATTCCTTATACAGGTCTTTGTAATTTTGGAGGAAACCTGATGAAATCTCATTTCTAGAAAGTACACGAAGTGTAGGATATATTACATGACATGTATTTTTCACCCTTTATCCAAAGTACACGCCGGGGGATTTAGCGTGTTTTCTGTACTTTGGAAATTTTGGAGTACACGACGTGTAGATTAATCTAACATGGCGTGTACTTCCTTGTTACGTGGTTACCGGCCTGGAAATACCATGTATGTGGTACATGGCTTCTCCTTGTACACGGTTTCACCTGGGCTGGATCGGACTACACGACATGTTGATTCAACATACACTCTATGTATACCGGTTTCCAGGCGCTATTCAATTCTGGTCAACACGGTGTAATAAAAATCAGGTATACTCAATTCACATGGCATGGTTTGGTGGACTAGTTTCGGTTTGTTGAACCTAAGTACACGACATTTAGTTTTCACTACACGCCGTGTATTCTTGTGTTGTACGGACAGAAAGAGCGGCTCCTCCGAACGAGTTCCTCATTTTTAATTTAATCAGAATTAAAATTAAAAGGTTGTTTCTGTGATGTGAATCGAGAAATGAAGGAGGAAGAACTGATCTCATTCATTTAGTTTTATAGAACAATTTATCTTGAATTGAATCGAATATAAATGTGTAAATTATAAATGAAAATTAATTAACTATAATCAATGTTGTAACCTCCCTATGATACCAATTGAAGGTTCCGAGTGCACCAGAAGCTCGTGGGTGGATGTTCCCACTTGGATTTTTGTCATTAGAAATGATCAATCTGGGATCAATACGACGATAAACGCCAGTCTCCACAGATCTATTCATAGAAATAGACAAAGAAGAAGAAAGGTCATGAAACCACGAAAGTGGATCATCACAGGTTGATTATAATTAATTTAATTAATTGAAAAGAATTACCTTTTGTGTGTTCTTTATTCGTTAATATTCTTGATCACGTTCTGATGTGATTCATCATTGCATCGCAGAAGCCAAGTGTATAATTCCTCTAGCAGTGATCCACATGTGCACCTTGTATCTTTGGATGTCGCCAAAGGAGTCTCCGGGTGCTAACGTGGGGAAACCTTTTCTTGCGTTGTCCACCTTAGATCGTTTTGATCCGATGGAATAGGATCTCTCTCGGTCTTGAGAGTGTTCTTGGAGCAAGAAGTTCTTTCAACCTTGAAATAATTCTCCAGAATTGTTGTGCACAATGATTGGGGAAAAGTGTTGGGGTTGTGAGGATATTTATAATCGGGTTTGAGGCTATAGGTTAGGACAATAAATAAATGCGTTACGTGTTTTATTTATTTCATTAAATTTTATTGAAAACCCCCATGTCGAATTATTAATTCCTTGACATGTGCCCATTCTGATTATAATAAATATCATTTAATAAAACAATATTATATCCTCAAAAATCCCGATTAGAAAAACTACACGGCGTGTACTTGTTTTTCATAAAACTATACGACATGTAATCGTTAATACACGACATGTACTTGTTTTCATTTTATTATTCCCCCAAAATTACAATGATTTAGTCTTTCTTGAATAATTATTAAACCATGTATGAGAATAATCTTTATTCTACTTGAGATACTTGAATACACTTACTCTGTGATCCTCTAGGCCTCTTTCTTATTGGCATTAGGTGGGCTTGCCTAAAGTCTAAGATTACTGTCTAGCAAAGGGTCAAGGCACCCAAGAGAAATAATTTGATGCCACATTGACGTGTCACCTCATACGAACACTTACTGTGTAATTTAATCCCTTTGTCTCAATATCTCATCAAGAAGGTTTCATGGCAGTGTCATAAACCAATATGCTTGATCTGTCATTCTTTGAATTCCAGAAATAAACTCTTCATTACACCATGGACATGGAATTTTGATGACAATTATATTTCAATCAAAGGGCCCAAGATATCTACTTCCATAAATATGGAAGGTACAAATCCTTCCTTGAATTATCTATTAATAACATGTCATTTGTGACACACCCAACGTACCCTACTTCCCACCAACTGTCTACGTGACGATTTTCGTCAGAAAATCTAAGTGCGCTAGTCATGACATGAGTTAATGATAATCTTCCAGTCTAAGGACCATTACAAATTCTTACAGATAGCAATATCCGATGACACCAAGACATCCGAAATTACTACTGGTGGGTTTGTTCTCATAATCTCCCATCTTGGAGATTACCAAGTGCGAACTCCATGAGAGAGAGTCTCGTCTTCTTACGAGTACTCACACATGACAGTCTGTATACTATGTGTCCTATCATAGTATGTCATCCAACTGTAGAACTTTATTTAGGAATATTGTTATAGCATTTTAAGGTTCTCATCATAGCAGGGATCTGCCATGACCTTATTAATGCAACAAATATTCCAGAACATTATTATATTATAGTCATGCAGAATAATGAAAAATATATAATAAGTGTACATTCATGTAATCAAAGTACAAACAATTGGTTCTCATGACACCAACTCTAACAATGAATAGTAACCTTGGTAAAACTTTATCACCTTGGTAAAAGATAAAAGGGTTAATGGGGGGGGGGGTGTTAAACTAAGATATAAAGTATAAATACCTCTAAAACATTGATAAATAAGATTTTTTGAGTTTATTTTTACCTTAAAACATCTTGGATTATAAATATACCCATTTGGTTCCACTTCCCTTTGATAAAGGCATATAATATATTTATAAGTTTTAAGTATTTAAAAGTGTGCTTCTCCCCTCACTTATAAAAGGGAACCTCTTATCCCCACTTATTTACAATCTTAAATCCATTTATTTAAAAAAATACCTTCCCAAATACATTTCCAATACCACTCCCTATTTCCTACAGGTTTTTTTCTAACCAAAAGATCTTACTAAGAAAGATTAAGGTGTATTCTAAGAGAGGTTTTCTAAAGAAGAGGTATAATTCTTAACCAAGTTTTTCATGTTTATTTCTTATTATAACTCATTAAAATATTATTTAAACATAATAATATAATAAAATTAGTATCTTCCATATAATTAAATGTTACGATGTTGATGGAATAAACTTTTTTTTTCTTCTTTTCCATCTCATGAGAAATGAAAACACCACTCATACATACATGTGGACTACCACCTCCACAAAGCAATGAATTTAATTTTTATTCATCAGATCATGTAACTAGTTAAAATTATAAATAAAATAAATATATATGATATTTATAACATATTTATTATTATATAAAATTTAAATAATATCTAATTTATTTATTTTCCACCTAATAGAAAAATGAAAACACCGTTCATGAATATGTACGGACTACCATCTCCATGAAATGGTGTGTTTCATTTTTCATGATCACATCACATTTTTGGTTTTAAAATTTTATTTAATATATAAATATTATAATTATAATATTTTTAGTATTTTCTAGGTAATTTAACCATAAAAACTTTGACCATAATCAATTCACCGATGTTGTTTTGTAGTTATAAACATAATGACCCCAAAACATACAACATGAACTTAACCATTTTAATAACTAAATAAAACATGGTATCAAATTAAATTTAGAGAATAATGATAATGGAATGAGAATGAAAAAGGTAATTAATCAAGTAAATTTCTAATATAATTTTATTATTTAAGAGTTAGAGAATGTATGAAGCTAGAAAAGATTTAAGGTAAACGAATTTCTTTTTAAAATATTGTTTTAGAGTTTTCCTTCCAAATCTTTTTCTTCTATGTGGAGGTTATTTTAAAAGTTTCAATAATGTTCTTATTTATTATTAAAAGGTTTAAAATTTTTATTTTCACCTATATTTTAATTTCTTTACAAAGTTTTTAATAGTAATCTTTTAAATGTTTTCTTTATGAGTTATTTTTAACATTTTAAAAAAGTGTAATAAGAATGTTTTTAATGTATATGGATTGAGTGCAATTTTAAACCATCATTGACATTATTTTTTTATCAAGATTCCTATAAAATTTAACATAGTATTTCAAATCATATCCCATTTTCTATCTTTTGGTAAATTTTTAGAAAAAATCAAAGAAAAAGGATATTTCTTCCTATGATTATGTGAAATTGATAGTGTTTTCTTATGGAATAAAACGAGTTTTTCAAGGGTTTTATAATGAAAAGGTGAAATATTAGAATGTTTTTATTTATTATATAGTACATTATAATTATTTATTATGATGGGTAAGCCTGATATTTCTCATAATGATGTGTGAGCCTGATATATCCCTCCAATTCATTGTGTAATGATTTAGTCATTGAAGTTGAAAATGAGGGAGAATACTAGGTTATTTAATCCTTTTGAATTAACTATTATTCAGTTACTTATTAAATGGGTTAAACATTTGTTAACATAGGTTATGAATATGATTCTCCAAGATACCTATATTATGCTTTCAAATAGAGTTTTTTATAGATTTTTTTTTATTTCACGATTTAACAAAAGTTTATAAACTTATAAAGGTGAAAGGTATGTTTTTAAAAGAAATTATTTCATGAGTTCCCATGTGACTCAAGATGCCTTCATGATTTTCATATGATTAATAATGTATTCTAAAATGTTTTTTCGGAAAAAATATTAATTTTAATATGTGGAATTTTTTTATTTATGTGATCAAAGTTTTATTGGAAAAAAGGTAATAATTTTCATGAGTTTTTATGTTTTCACTAGACTAACAGAATTACTTTATTTTTACTTCCCTTATTAAGATTTTTGTTCTCATCCCACATTTTCAAATGTTTTTCATAGGGACCAAGTGAAGGAAACCAGGGTGTAGAAGAAGCGTGAAAAATACACAATTTAATATTTCAGGTATAGATTCATGTTAAAAATATTGAATCCACTAAAATATATGACTATATTTCTCAAAGTATCATGTTTAATCCAATTTAATCATGAAAAATAAAATCAAACAAAAGTAAAAACAATACATTGTTATCTTGAAGTCCCCATCTTTATTATATCACTATGGATGTGTCATGGATGAAATACATCAAGATAATAATCCTCTAGATCATCCAAAAATGCATAAAAAATACTAGATTGTAAATCTACATTTCCCAGGTTCTAGCACTAGGAATCTAAGATACTTACAATGTCCCTTCGATTGCGTGAATAAATCTGACTCAGTCGAGTAGACAAGATCGATCCGACCTTGTTCTTCCTTCAGAATATCTCTCTAAGATCTTGATAGAAGAGGATAAGAGATCATCTATCTCTAAATTCATTCAAAAAATGTAACTCTCTATTTAGTACGATAAAATTAGTTTTTTTACCTAGGTTATACTTTCCAAAAGTTCACTTTGGTCCCTAGAAAGCAACAACCTTCATTTTATTCATTTTCACACACGTATTACTTCATAAACTTTTTATAAATGTTACAAAAATATTATCACTCACTTGTAGCATTATAAAATGTTACATTATAAAATAAGAACTATTAACTTAGATCATAATCTCCTAAAATAATATAACGAACCTTTAACATCCTATGTTCCCTTGAAAAATTATATTTTATCATATTCACTTTTATGATCAAACAACTTGTGAATACCTTGAGAAATAAATTAATTCATCATTATTCTAAACTTTAATAATATAATTGAATTATTTTTACTTTTAATCAATCATACCCATACATTAACCAATCCCTACACATGAGGCCCGGTTCGTCATAAACTCATATTAATTAGAATAGTTGGAAATTGTTGATACACTTAGTGTGTGACCCTCTAGGTATTTATCTTGATATAATTGAGTCAAAATCATATACCAAGAGTGGATTATAGAAACCCATCATGGAACCTAAGGAGATAAGGAATTTCAAATCTATAACTACCTCTTTCAAACACATTTTGTATAATACAATCTCTTTGTCTCATGATATCTCATAAATCCTGACGCACGCTTGCGTTATCATTATTTTTTTTGCTTTATATATTTCACAACCTTACTGGATGAACTTAACTTCTTATAAAATTTTAATTGATTTAATTATGGCACTACCGTCCTGGTCAACTTGGTCCCATGAGATATCTCATCCTCAAACTAGAAGAAAAAAAATTCTATCTTGATCATTCAACCAAGTCCACACCACCAATGACACACCCAACATAAGATACATTACCAAAAATTATGTGTCATGGTTTTTTCCTTACATAAAATTATTTAATAAAATGGTACAAATTGATAATGATATCGAGTCCTGATACCAAAACACATGTTCATAGATAAGAACAAACAATGGCACTTAAAACATGTGGTGTTCCTATTGGAAGTCCAACCCTCATAATCCCATCAACTTGATATCACCAAGTGTGAAATTCATGATATGAAGTCTCAATACTTATGATCCCACAACACCTAATAGCTATACATAATTTGTGTATCATCAATATGATATATCTAGAACACATGAAATATATATTTATGTTTACTACCATAACATCTCAATGTTTTCATTATAGCTGGGGACTGTTATAACCTTTTGATAAGACACATATTCTAAGGACATTACCATGTAAATAGTGGATGCATAAGTATCAACAATATTATGGTAAGAACAAACACATGTATATATTAAAATGCATACAATTAATGGTAATTAAAGTACATAAAGGAGTTGGGTCTAGGGAACCCACTCATAACACTCCTGCTTTCACTAGAGCGAACTACTAATAATTCTCAACCTGTTAAATCTCATATTAGTATCATAATTATACTAAAATATGGATTCATTCATGGGGTATTCCATGTTATACAATGTGGAAACTATACAAACTATGACTTGAACTCTCTAGGTAAAATCTTTCAAGAGATGAAACTTCTGAAGTACATACTTTGTCCTATAATGTGACCTAGGAACCTTGTAAAGCACCACTACCACAATATTATCACATTATACTATAATAGGATCTTAAGTACTAGATATAATGACAATATTGAAAATGAATATGGGTATCCAAACTACTTCCTTAGTTGTATCAGAAGCCACTACATACTCTAATTCTTCAATATAGTCGACAACTATGGATTTCTTTGTGCTCCTCTAGGTCACTGCATAACCATTTAGGAAAAAGATATAACATGACTGTATTTTTAGAATATCATGATCTATATGAAATATATAATCAATGTATTACCTCATAACTCAATCCTCATCTCCTCCATACACCAGGAACACATCCTCTATACATCTAAAGTAATTTAGGATAGTTTTTATAGTTTCCCAATGCATCTCTCATGGATTTTCTTAATATCTACCCACCATGCTTAAAGAAAAGGAAACATAAAATATAGTACATTGAATTTTATACATGATAGATCCCACTACGGAAGCATAAGATATTATACTCATTCTTTGAATATCCTCCTATGTTTGTGGACACATCTTCTTGGAGAGATTAATTCCATGTAACATTAGAAACAATACTCTCTTAGATTTTTCCATATTGCATCTTTTGAGTAACTTTTCAATATATATACTTTGACTTAGCCCAAGAAGCCTCTAATATCTATCTCAATAGATATTTATCCCTAGAATATTGGTTGACTCACTTATGTATTTCACATAGAAGCATTCATTTAACCAAGTATTCATTGACTGTAATACATGCACTTTGTTTCCCATTAAAATTATGTCATCAACATATAATACTAAGAAAATGATGAAACTTCCACTAACCTTCTTATATACACATGTCTCACTTTTAGTATTAATGTAACCAAATTCTCTAATGGACTCATCAAAATGAATATTCCATGACCATGATGCCTTCTTAAATCCATAAATAGATCTCTATAGCTTGCACAATTTATTTTCACTCTTTGACATAATGAACCCGTAAGGTTGTGTCATATAAATGTATTTAACTAACTTCTTATTTAGAAAATAAGTTTTTTAAATCCAATTTAAAAATTTTATAATAATATAAGGATGATATTTCAAGTAATATTCTGATGTATTTTAGCATAGATACATACAATACAGTTTCATTATAGTCGATGCCATAACATTTCCTGAAACCCTTCACCACTAGTTGGTCCTTATTGGTTATCACTTGACCATCCATGTCTATATTTTTATTGAATAACTATTTAAACCCAATAGGATTTATATATGCTGGTGGGTATACCAAAATACAAAATTGATTTTTGTACATGGAATCCATTTCAGAATGCATGTCTTATTTCCATTTATCAACATCCTCTCCATCTGTTGCTTCTTTACACGTCATAGGTTCATCATTCTCTTGGAGTAATGTGTCACCTGACTTGGTGAAAAGAAAACCATATATCTATAGTTATATAACCTATCTAGTAGACCTATATAGTACTTGTGTCTTGGGAACATGTTTATCTCCCACTGTCTCTTATAGAGATTGTTCCTATACCAACTCTTGTGCATCTGGAGCATCAAATTCATCAAATTCATCTTGATACCTCTATTTACATTAAAAATGTGTTACTTTTCTATAAATTTAGCATGTATTACTACAAAAAATTTTATATCTAAAGAGTTATATAGGTAATATCTTTTAGTGTCTTTAGGATAACCTATAAAGATTCACTTCATGCTCTGAGATGCTAATTTTTCACTAGGTATAGTCTTGAAAAAAATACTTGCATCCCCATACACATATGAGTGATAAACTTGATTTCTTTACATATGATAAATCCTATGAAATACTATCTTCTTATTTAGTTGGTACCCAATTTATTGGTCTATATGCCTTATTCTATAATTCATATCCCCAAAAGGATAATGGTAGAGTTTCATGACTTATCATCGATCTAACCATTTGAAGCAGGGTCTGATTCCTCATTTCCCTAACACCATTCTACTAAGGTGTATCAGGAGGAGTGAGTTGGGAAAATATACCATGCTCTTTTAAATGATTAATGAAATCTTGGTTAAGATATTCTCTACCATGTTTAGAGTGGAGTTTCTTAATCTTATTACGAAGTTGATTCTATACTTCATTATGATATTCCTTAAACATTCCAAAGGAATTAACCTTATACCTCATTAAGAATATATATCCTTATCTACTATAATCATTGGTAAAAGTAATGAAGTTAGAGAAACCACCCATTGAATCTACTAGAAATGGACCACATACATCGATAGTTTCATGAACCCATCCCAAAAAAGATACCATAATGAGGGGAGAGAGATATTAACTGCCTAAGCCCCACCTCTAGTAGGCCCTGGGTTGGTGACTAGCACCAAGTGTATAATAAACATGCAAATTGGAGGCATTGTCCTATAAGATAAAAATTAATAAGAGAGATATAAGAAGGATAAAATAACCAAAAACTACTCATACATATATATAAAATAAAACTAAAATACCAACATGTAATTCCATACTTACTAAACAACTGAAAGGAAAAATACAAGTACAAAAAAGGTAAATATGCTAGAGACCAAAAATCCCAAACAACTCCTGAAAAACCATGAGCTATTAATATCTAACCTCCTCACCAACCTTCTCTGGATTAAATAAAAATAGTTTATATATACATTGGGTGAGAATAACAGTATAATCAGTAGGATCCTCCTCAGAGCCTCTTGTTCAAAATACAAAGAAAGCATTCTAAATCATAATAAACAACATTGAAACTAACTCATCACCTAAACCGGTATACTATGTTCCCAACCTCACCATGGATATCTCTCACAAAGTATTGCATATAAGAGAGTATATAATATAGTAGAAAAACATCAAGGGTACCTCGCTGCTTCTTCCCCATTGGTTCACCACTCTTCCACAACGTCGCACGTCCTGAGTATCTATCTGCAAAATTAAGCTGTCTAAAAAGCACTTGGGCATGACACCACCACATGTAACTAATGAATCACATAACCATACCATCCCATATCACAAACAAATAGTAACCAAGTAGTTTTTGGAATATACTATAGTCTGTATAAATTATATCAAACATTGAGTATTATACCTCAAGCCATTATATCCCACACACCGAGTAAGTACCTCAAGCCATCACATCCTATACACATCATCCATACAATGGACCGAAGGTATTTAATTTTTATTGATTTTTTGATAATACAACTTCCAAGGGGTGAGGTGGAACCCTTACAAGGCCTGTAGGCATATGTGTTACATAGCCCGTAGGCCTTAGAGTAATTCATTGACCGTAGGCTTCAAACATTACATACAACCCAGACTAACTACTTGGAATTGCTGCTCCCCAATATCATCATCACGAAATCAGCTCTCCACCTTCGAATGGATATTCAGATAGGATTTCCTGTGCATGCACAGACTTGTCCCGTAGGCCTTAAAGGAATTAAAAACTATAATAATCCATTGGATTCTATATTTAGTAATAGATGTGTGTGAAATAAACATAATACATAACAGCCCTATACACACATATATATGAAAAACTAACTACCGTGCATACTAGCACAAGTATCTACAAAGAGAAGAGAGTAGGATAGAGGGGGTGGTCATCCATCTATCATGTAACACCCCAATATTTCATAGTACATCATTTCTTCAAAGTAATTCAATAACTTTCACTACACACAAAACCGAGTTCAAGCGCACCACGACTAACGAAAATAGATGTTCAAAAGCAGTTATGAATAGTATTAACGTAATTTTGAACTTTATATAATCCTTATAATTATAGAATCCATATTATGAGTTTTTTAGACATAATGTAAGAACAAATTCATTTTTTTCAGATGAAATAAGTATTTTTCAAAAAATGAAATTTTACCGCATTTTAAGGGCGAACCTTTTTTCAAATCCAATATTTGAAACTTTTATATATTCAATTTGAAAAAATAATGTTCTTATTTAGAATCGAGACATAATAATTTAGTTTCAATAATTTTTTGGTGTTTTTCTGATAACTTTCATATTTGGGGGAATAATGAAAATACTATATTTTAGGTGAAAACAACTTTTTTAATCAAAATAATTTGTAGCGTTAAATTATACATTTTAATGGTTTGGAAGTATAAATAGATTATATTTTTACCATTTAATCCAATGTTATTCATTGGAAATAATTTCACTTTGAAATTGAACATAAACAAGTATCAATGTTTTGTTAGTTATTATTTCTTAAAAACACTCTTTTTGATTTTGACAATGAGAATTAATTTTAAATGAAACTTATATGTTTTGAAATTGGTAAAACATAATTCTTTTTTGAATTCGGAATATTAAAATTATCTTAGGGTGAATTTTTGGTATTTTTTTGAAAACATTTAGTTTTTGACGAATAGTGAAAAATACTAAACTTTAATTAAAAACAAAATTTTTAATCAAAATAATTTATAGTGATAAATTATACTATTGAGTGGTTTTAAAGTATAATTATATTATATATTTAGCATTTAATTCAATGTTGGTCATTGGACATAACTACACATTTAAACTTGACATAAGAAAGTATCAATCTTTTGATAGTTATTATTTCTTAAAAACACGTTTTTTTCTTTGACAATGAGAATTAATTTTAAATTAATTTCTGCCACTTCTGTGTTTTGAATTTAGAAAAATGGATTAAATATTTATAATAAGGACGTTAAAATTTTGTAAATAGGTAAATTTTATTTTTATACATTTTGAATAATTACTTCGGTAAATATTTTATTTACCATGGTTAAAGGGTAAATCTGGTAAATAAGGGTAAAAAAATAATATTATAATAATATTAAATTACCCTAACACATGTCCTAACCCTATTGGATGATACATGTCCAACCATGGGTATATTTGGGTCGATTTTGGGACCCCATGGAGCCACTTGTAAGTGATAATGACACTTTATATTAATTAAGTTAAAGTAAACACAAAAATGACATAAGCATATATCTTTCAGTAAAACAATTTTTACATAGGGTTATACATGTTATCTATTCCAATATAAATATTCATTATAAAAATAGAACTATTTCCTACATAATGGTATTTTATTTATAATTTTTAGAAATTTAATAATTAAATTTATTTGTGACACAATGATGATGCAATATTTTCCTTATTAATGAAAAAAATCTAATAAATGATATTATAAATACTAAAATAAATACAATTTTAAAGTTTTGATTCCATACAAAAATATTATAGGTTAATATGACATATTTGGTTTGATTAAATGTATTTATTTCTAAGTAATAATGTTGTTAGGACTTTAAAAAAAATCAATTATTAATAAATCTCAAAATTGACATAAATGAGTTTTTAAAACAAATACAAAATTATTGGTTGATATAATATTCCTAAAAGTCTAAGGTTCGGACAAAGGGACTAAAAAATATTATATGTGTCATTAATGAACCTATTGGGGTTCTATGGGAAGTTTATGGTATGTTTATTAACAATATAATATAAAAATACAAAGAGATGTGGTAAAAGTCAAACTATTTAACTAAGAGTTAAATCTAAAAGATAAGGTTAATATAGTGACCCAAACCTGTCTAAAACCTATTGGTTGAGTGGTTTTCGACCCATACAAACCTTATAATTTAAATAATCAACTTTTGAGACATTATAAACCGAAAATAATTTTATTATAAAATAATATTTCTAGCTTTTCCTACGGTGCCCCTCACTCCTCTTATAAAAGGGAACCACCCTTATCTCTAATTCATACCTTGAAAGCCTTTTGGATCATACAAAACCTACCCAAATACCATATCAACTGTACTAACTTAATCCTAGAGGCCTTATTTTAGTCATAAAGCCAACCTAATGAGCCCTTTTGATCAAATCAAAAGGAAGAACCCGAAGAAGAGGTAATGATTTCACCACCCTCTTTCAAGTTCCTTTCTTCTTTCACTTCCTATTTATTTGTTGTTCCCATTATAAAATTATAAGTCCAGTATATTATATATACTGTGATGTTATTATAAATATGGTATAACCATATTCATTATTCTATCCATCCTTTTAATGATATTTCACCATACGTGCGTACGTACGACTTACCATCTCCACGTCGTGGTGTAATTATTATTCAATACAATATTATTTGGATGGGTATAATAATGATGTGTAATTGATGTAAATAATAAATATAACATTATAATGATTTTGTATATATGATATAACATCCAATTATATATTATTTTAATATCAAAATAATGATATTTTCGCTCGTGCGTACGTGCGGATTACCGTCTCCACGAACGTGATGAGATTCGTTCCCCATCGTATCCATTCAAGACTAATTTTCATTTGATGATTAAAAATAAAGTTTAAATAATTGATATAATTCTGGATATGAATAAGATACATCCCTTCCATAACAAATATTACTCACATAACAAATAATATAAAAGAAAATGAATCTGTTAACACCCAAAACGACGATAATACTAAGATATTATTAATAATGAAATGTTAAAATATCATATATGATATCGTATTAATGTATATTATTCTTGTATAATTTAATAAAAATTATTTCACCATTATAAAGGAGTTTAACCTACCCTTGACCAAGGAAAAGTGCAAGGTAAGGGGTTTTCATCTCACTCTTTATTCCCGTGAGATTCATGATATATCGCCACTATTGCCTTTTGTGTGGTGTATGTACTGCCCATAATTGTATTATTTGTGTAATACACTTTAATTTATGTGTATTTACATATTCATTGTATGATACTTCTTTCATAGGGTGCATGTTTCATAAGTTACCAAATGGGTAAGAGTTAATTTCACAATCTCTTTATTATCCGAGGTTGTTTTTATGTAAGTATCTACTGGGACCTCTTTATCATCCACATCCGTGTTTTCTTAAAAAATGTATTTAAAAAAATTATTACTATTAATTAAACTATGGGTGAAAGTCATTTATTCCCTTATTTTACCTTATATGTTTTGAAAGTAATCTTTCCAACGTTTACCAAATAAGGTACTTTATGACCTTTTCATCAAAATTAAGGTAAGAATGTTTTTTTAACTTATACGGCAGGTGTGATTATTCTCCGCCTTTATAACACCTTTGAATCTTCCCTTACAAGATTATAAGAATATTTTCTAAAAAAATGTTTTCTTTATAATTATGTGACTCTTAAATGATTTCATAATAAAAAGATATTTTTCTCTCAAATAGTTTTGATTTCATCTATGTCAACATCCTTTGATAAATTGTATACTTGATTGAAGTTTATTTTTTATGATACTAATCTTCCATATTGTATTTAAGGTTTTGTGATATGTTTGACTGAGGATGAGTTATTTTTATTCCATTCATGGTTTATGGTTAAATCATTCACATTTCGTATGCTAATTTTAATACAAATGTTTATGTTATATTTCAAACTTTTCTTATGATGAATGTCCTGGACTAGAATGTTCTGGGTTGGGGATCGGTAAAATTAAGCCCTTTGAGTTGGGGTCCGATTACAACAGACCTGCCAGGATGGAGTCTTGTTATAGAGGCTCTTTGGGATAGAGTCTGATTACAGAGGCTCTACGGGTTGGAGTCCAATTATAGAGGCTCTCTGGGATTGAGTCCGGTTACAGAGGCTCTCTGGGATGGAGTCCGGTTACAGAGGCTCTCCGGGATGGAGTCCAGTTACAGAGGCTCTCTATCACGACCCGCCCTCGGGGTCCGTGCCGTGACTACCCCAAGCCCGCCTTCCATAGGCCAGGGGCTGGCGACTAGCACCAAGACGTAAATCCCGGTAAAAAGGGAAGGCATTGCCTTTGTAAAGTAAACAAACACCACAGAGTAAGCAAGCGGAAGTAACACTAAGAAAAACAGAGTACAACTAAAAGTGCGGAAAGTAAAAAGGGGCCGGAAATACAAGCCCAACTGTAAAGTACAACTCGAAAGGGGAAACAGCAACTGAAAAGTAAAGCAGCTACGCCGAGCTGTCCACTGGAAATCCCACCTGAAGGGTGGGTACAGATAGCTCCTCTGCTCCTCGGGTCCCGCCGTCTGCTCCAAGTATGTCCCGCCCAGTGGTCTGCCTCTGTGTACCGTCTCGTCGCAGGGGTCTCAACGCAACAGACGGCGCGTCGATCGGACGCCCGGTCTGTGAGTTATTAGTCTTTTCGTCCCAGGGGCCCGGTTGGTTTCGTGAGCGAAACCAAACCCGGCCGTATCTCAACTGTACCCCGAACTCCCATAGGGTAAACTCAAAGAGACTGTTACTCAACGTAACCACCAACGCCGCTGACGGCTCGTCAAGCGGACGTCCTGTCTAAAAGATATCAGCTTTCCCGTTCCAGGGGCCCGGTTGGATTTCGGGTACAATCCAACCCGGCCATACTCCGACTGTATCCAAAACTCGGGCGGAGTATGTCAAAAGTTCCGTCTCATCAAGAGGAAGTCAATAAAACAGTCGGCGCGTCAATCGGACGCCCAGTCTGTGAGTTATTGACTTTTTCGTCTCCGGGGCCCGGTTGGTTTTTAAGGCAAAACCAACCCGACCGTACTCCACCTGCGTCCAAACCTCGGGCGGAGTATGCCAAAAGATCCGACTCACTAATAGGAACACAACGCGACTGACGGTGCGTCAATCGGACGTTCGTAGCTCAAGATATGAGCGTTTCCGCTCCGAAGGTCCGGTTGGTTTCGTGAACGAACCAACCCGGCCGAACTCAAAGTAACCCGAAACCTTGAGTGCGATATACCGAAACGACCGTCTCGATCCAAGGATCGCGTTGCCGCAGACGGTTCGTCATTCGGAGGTCCGAGGCTCAAGTTATGAGCCAAAAACCAAAACTGGTCCGAAATGGGGGGGTCCGGGTCCGGGCCGACCCGGCCCGACCCCCCCCCCCCCCCCCCCCCCCCCCCCCCCCCCCCGGGCGGCGCGGTGGCCGGCGGCGGCGGGCGGCGGCGCGGCGGCGCGGCGGCGGCGGCGGGCGGCGGCGGCGGGCGGCGGCGCGGCGGCGCGGCGGCGGGCCGCGGTGGCGGCGGCGGGCCGCGGTGGCGGCGGCGGCGGGCCGCGGTGGCGGCGGCGGGCCGCGGTGGCGGCGGCGGCGGGCCGCGGCGCACGGGGTGGCACGCGGGGGGCTTGATTGCCCCCGCTGTTGGATGGCGGCGCGGCTTTGCCGCGCCGATTTTGAAGGGACGGCCCCCGCACGTGGGGGCCGCTTGGTCACGAACCGGGGGCTTAATTGCCCCCGTGGTTTTGATAGGCGGCACGGCCTTGTGCCGCGCCAAAAGCAGGAAACGGCCCCCCCGCAAGTGGGGGCCGGCTGGAACGAACCGGGGGGGCTTTGCCCCCCCTCCTTCAATGAACCGCCCCCCCCCTCATTAAGAGGGGGGTTTGTTGAACCGACCGGGGGATTTATTCCCCCGGTTTTTATGACATCCGGCCGGCCAGCTGGCCGGCCGGTTTTTACCAACGGGACCGGAAATTCCGGTCCCGCCCTCGACTTCCGACGCCGGCGGCCCGGCCGCCGGTCTCCTCTTCCGCCGCGGCCCGGAACCGGCTGCGGTCTTCTCGTCCCGCCGCGGCCCGGAACCGGCCGCGGTGTTCGTCGTCCGGCGCGGTGCGACGGCACCGCGCCCCTTTCGCCGTGCCATGAATCCTTCCAACGCGGCGCGACGGCGTCGCATTCTTGAAGACTCTCCTCGGCGTAGCGCGACGGCGTTGCGTAAATTATAAGCACGATCATCCGCGTGGTGCGACGGCACCACGCCACTTGCTTCCACCCGCATGAATAAAACAAGAACGATGGAGGGGGGTTTCGGCCGTGTTCGTGCGGTCCGGCCCCCCTCACGTTAAAATGAAAACGCAACTTAAAATAAATCAAGTCACACGATAGTCTTGATAAATTCACGATCAAGAATAAAATAAGGAAACCAAAAGAAAACGACAACCCCTACCTCGGGTTTAAGATTCAAAGGTTCGGCTACGCTCCGCGGAAGACGGCGTCGCGGAGGTCGGGTGTCACGGTCGTCGTTCGTCAAATCCGTTGACGAAGAGATACGTCCGATGCGATATGTCTATGGCGAATCTTCGTATGCCGACGAAGAAGGTCCGAGGAGGAAGCAGCGTTCCCTCTTGTTGACACCGAGGACGAAGAAGGGAGGCGTCGTTCTTCGTCGGAGCTTGAGCGTTCTTCGAGTTCTTCGTCAGAGTTGAAGAAGAGGAAGAACTCTCCACCTCCCAAGTAGACAAACAAAGAACCCCAAAATAAAATAAGGCTACATCTTATTTTATTAACACAACCCAAAAGAATTTCAAATGTTTGAAATTCAAAAGAGGTTTAACTCCCTTATTTAATTAAGTAACTCAAGTTATTAAAATAAGGAAGAGTTACATAATTAAGAGGGGGTTTAGAGGGGTTAGGGAATTTGAAAAGAAAAAGGGGTTCGTGTGGGCCCCACCACACTTAATCCTCCCAAGGGAGGTTAAGTGGGTGTGGGTCCCACTTCCAACCTCCTTTGTTAGGTTCTAAGAAGTTAAACTAAAATTTGTTCTACACAAATTTTATTTAACTCAACTAAAAACCCCAAAAATTAACTTTCATCCCGCAACAAACGCAACTTCCGAAAAGGTCTCTTTAAGCGAAAAACGGCGCTGCGAGTTCATCGGTGCCCTCGGATTTCAATTCCGAGCACCGGATCAAAAGTTAGGAATTCCCGCTCGTTCGTTCACTGAACGTACCCGAGCCAAACTTCGGAAATTAATTCCGGGCACTCCGGGCCTCGGAATCAGGTGCCGTCTGAAACCGCGCTCTTGTAAAATTCTAAAGAAAATTAAGAAAAAATTTTCCTTGAATTTTACGGGTCTTTACATTACTCCCACCTCAGGGCTTTACGTCCCCGTAAAGCTACATCAAAAACTAGGGAAACAAAAGAGGGTACTGAGCACGCATCTGAGCCTCCCGCTCCCATGTGCTCTCCTGGAGATTCTCGTGCCGCCATCTGTTGCGCACAAGAGGAATCGATCGCCCATGTAGGACCCGCTCCTGTCAATCCTCTATCTCCACCGGGACCTCCGTAAAAGTCACCCCATCGTCAACGTCAAGCTCCCCATGGTCAAAGATGTGCGTCGGGTCGTGCACGTATCTCCTCAACTGAGACACGTGGAAGACGTCGTGCACCCGGTGCAACTGAGGTGGTAGAGCCAGGCGATAAGCCACCTCACCAACCCTGTAGAGGACCTGGAAGGGTCCGATGAAGCGCGGAGATAACTTGCCGCCTCAGCCAAAACTCTGATTACCACGTCGAGGTGAGACCCGCAAGAAGACGTGGTCACCATCCTCGAACTCTAGTGGCCTCCGCCTCCTGTCAGTGTAAGACTTCTGCCGGCTCTGTGTTGTCCTCATCCGCTCCTGGATGACATGGACCTCCTCCGACGTGGCCCGGACCATCTCTGGTCCCACAAGAGCTGCAAGATTTCTTCTTTGCCGATAAGAGAAACCTGGTCTCATCCCCTGGATGAACCACATTCTTTGCCTAAAACAGTCAATCCTAACATGGATGATACTAATCCATACCAAGGATGACGTCGTAAGGCCTCGACGCTACTACTAAGAGATCCAACCGTTACTCTCGCCTCCAAGGGTTGAGTCACACTGTCGGCATCAGTGTGTGGTAACTGGTCTCCTCCAGTAGATGTCTCACAAGTGAGGGTCAAGTCAACAGTCAACTGGAACCTCTTAGTAACATCACAAAAGAGGAAAGGAAAGAAAACATCACAAAGGTATGCATCTTTTATTATTGAAGCTCATAATACAAGACGCTACACAAAAGCAACATCAACATGGAACTAGAAGTACAAAAGACGTATCCACTAGTTCCTCCCCTGTCCACCTGCTCCCAGAGCTCCAGCATTTGACGCTGCCTCAACCTCGGTGGCTCCCTCCAAGCCTGCGGATCAAGGAGTCGGACAGTCACGTGCCAGGTGACCCTTTCCGCGGCATGAGTAACACAACCTGCTCCTTGCACGGCTAGCTCTGTTCCCACTCCGGGTGCCCTGCACCACCGGTCCTAAAACCCGAGATCGCCCAACTGCTGGTCTGGTCCTCCTGGACCTCTGCATCATCTGTCTACTGCCCACAGATGACTCGGCTTCTGATCGAAAAACACGCGGCAAAGGCAGAATCTCCTGTACACGCTCGGGGTGTAGAGATACTGGCACAAACTCCACCCTGAAGAAGGTCTCAAAGTCTTCCCATGCGAAGTTCATCTCATCGCAAAACTGAAACAAGTGGATCCACCACCTACCTGCTGCTGCGTGTAGTAGGCTCGCAGCGAGGATCACCATGAGGTCTGCTGGTGTCCTCACTAGCCTAAACACTCGCACCACTGCCTCCAGCCAGTCCTCTACAGCCTGGGGATCCGTCTCCCCGCGAAACCTGGGCGGTCGCTGGCGCTGGAACTCGTGCAGCGCGCTCAGGCGTCGTGCATCGCCTACTGCTGGTGCCTCTGCTGGTGCCTCAACTGCAAGAGGGCCCTGTACCGAAGCCTCGTCGTTCGACAGACTGTCAGCACGCTCATCCCTCCGGGCTCTAGCTGGTCGTCTGAGAAAAGACATCCTGAAAGAAACAACGTAACACGATCAAACGATTATACCTGGTGAGCTGACCTGGTTTGAGATGTTTTAAGGGGAAAAACTTTTGAAAACACACACGCAATCAGTGTTTTCGTGCACAAAGTCGGAGATCAGTTGTCAGGGTCCTGGTGTATGGATACGTCGGCCGCCCGCACCAACACTGGACTCCCTGAATTGAAAACCACACTCGGTACCCTTAACACTATTGCTTCACAGAAAGAAAGATCAGAGTCTGCGGTAGAACCGACCACCTCTGATACCAATTTGTCACGACCCGCCCTCGGGGTCCGTGCCGTGACTACCCCAAGCCCGCCTTCCATAGGCCAGGGGCTGGCGACTAGCACCAAGACGTAAATCCCGGTAAAAAGGGAAGGCATTGCCTTTGTAAAGTAAACAAACACCACAGAGTAAGCAAGCGGAAGTAACACTAAGCAAAACAGAGTACAACTAAAAGTGCGGAAAGTAAAAAGGGGCCGGAAATACAAGCCCAACTGTAAAGTACAACTCGAAAGGGGAAACAACAACTGAAAAGTAAAGCAGCTACGCCGAGCTGTCCACTGGAAATCCCACCTGAAGGGTGGGTACAGATAGCTCCTCTGCTCCTCGGGTCCCGCCGTCTGCTCCAAGTATGTCCCGCCCAGTGGTCTGCCTCTGTGTACCGTCTCGTCGCAGGGGTCTCAACGCAACAGACGGCGCGTCGATCGGACGCCCGGTCTGTGAGTTATTAGTCTTTTCGTCCCAGGGGCCCGGTTGGTTTCGTGAGCGAAACCAAACCCGGCCGTATCTCAACTGTACCCCGAACTCCCATAGGGTAAACTCAAAGAGACTGTTACTCAACGTAACCACCAACGCCGCTGACGGCTCGTCAAGCGGACGTCCTGTCTGAAAGATATCAGCTTTCCCGTTCCAGGGGCCCGGTTGGATTTCGGGTACAATCCAACCCGGCCATACTCCGACTGTATCCAAAACTCGGGCGGAGTATGTCAAAAGTTCCGTCTCATCAAGAGGAAGTCAATAAAACAGTCGGCGCGTCAATCGGACGCCCAGTCTGTGAGTTATTGACTTTTTCGTCTCCGGGGCCCGGTTGGTTTTTAAGGCAAAACCAACCCGACCGTACTCCACCTGCGTCCAAACCTCGGGCGGAGTATGCCAAAAGATCCGACTCACTAATAGGAACACAACGCGACTGACGGTGCGTCAATCGGACGTTCGTAGCTCAAGATATGAGCGTTTCCGCTCCGAAGGTCCGGTTGGTTTCGTGAACGAACCAACCCGGCCGAACTCAAAGTAACCCGAAACCTTGAGTGCGATATACCGAAACGACCGTCTCGATCCAAGGATCGCGTTGCCGCAGACGGTTCGTCATTCGGAGGTCCGAGGCTCAAGTTATGAGCCAAAAACCAAAACTGGTCCGAAATGGGGGGGTCCGGGTCCGGGCCGACCCGGCCCGACCCCCCCCCCCCCCCCCCCCCCCCCCGGGCGGCGCGGTGGCCGGAGGCGGCGGCCGGCGGCGGCGGACGGCGGCGGCGGGCGGCGGCGCGGCGGCGGGCGGCGGCGGCGGGCGGCGGCGCGGCGGCGGGCCGCGGTGGCGGCGGTGGCGGCGGCGGCGGGCCGCGGTGGCGGCGGCGGGCCGCGGCGCACGGGGTGGCACGCGGGGGGCTTGATTGCCCCCGCTGTTGGATGGCGGCGCGGCTTTGCCGCGCCGATTTTGAAGGGACGGCCCCCGCACGTGGGGGCCGCTTGGTCACGAACCGGGGGCTTAATTGTCCCCGTGGTTTTGATAGGCGGCACGGCCTTGTGCCGCGCCAAAAGCAGGAAACGGCCCCCCCGCAAGTGGGGGCCGGCTGGAACGAACCGGGGGGGCTTTGCCCCCCCCTCCTTCAATGAACCGCCCCCCCCTCATTAAGAGGGGGGTTTGTTGAACCGACCGGGGGATTTATTCCCCCGGTTTTTATGACATCCGGCCGGCCAGCTGGCCGGCCGGTTTTTACCAACGGGACCGGAAATTCCGGTCCCGCCCTCGACTTCCGACGCCGGCGGCCCGGCCGCCGGTCTCCTCTTCCGCCGCGGCCCGGAACCGGCTGCGGTCTTCTCGTCCCGCCGCGGCCCGGAACCGGCCGCGGTGTTCGTCGTCCGGCGCGGTGCGACGGCACCGCGCCCCTTTCGCCGTGCCATGAATCCTTCCAACGCGGCGCGACGGCGTCGCGTTCTTGAAGACTCTCCTCGGCGTAGCGCGACGGCGTTGCGTAAATTATAAGCACGATCATCCGCGTGGTGCGACGACACCACGCCACTTGCTTCCACCCGCATGAATAAAACAAGAACGATGGAGGGGGGTTTCGGCCGTGTTCGTGCGGTCCGGCCCCCCTCACGTTAAAATGAAAATGCAACTTAAAATAAATCAAGTCACACGATAGTCTTGATAAATTCACGATCAAGAATAAAATAAGGAAACCAAAAGAAAACGACAACCCCTACCTCGGGTTTAAGATTCAAAGGTTCGGCTACGCTCCGCGGAAGACGGCATCGCGGAGGTCGGGTGTCGCGGTCGTCGTTCGTCAAATCCGTTGACGAAGAGATACGTCCGATGCGATATGTCTATGGCGAATCTTCGTATGCCGACGAAGAAGGTCCGAGGAGGAAGCGGCGTTCCCTCTTGTTGACACCGAGGACGAAGAAGGGAGGCGTCGTTCTTCGTCGGAGCTTGAGCGTTCTTCGAGTTCTTCGTCAAAGTTGAAGAAGAGGAAGAACTCTCCACCTCCCAAGTAGACAAACAAAGAACCCCAAAATAAAATAAGGCTACATCTTATTTTATTAACACAACCCAAAAGAATTTCAAATGTTTGAAATTCAAAAGAGGTTTAACTCCCTTATTTAATTAAGTAACTCAAGTTATTAAAATAAGGAAGAGTTACATAATTAAGAGGGGGTTTAGAGGGGTTAGGGAATTTGAAAAGAAAAAGGGGTTCGTGTGGGCCCCACCACACTTAATCCTCCCAAGGGAGGTTAAGTGGGTGTGGGTCCCACTTCCAACCTCCTTTGTTAGGTTCTAAGAAGTTAAACTAAAATTTGTTCTACACAAATTTTATTTAACTCAACTAAAAACCCCAAAAATTAACTTTCATCCCGCAACAAACGCAACTTCCGAAAAGGTCTCTTTAAGCGAAAAACGGCGCTGCGAGTTCATCGGTGCCCTCGGATTTCAATTCCGAGCACCGGATCAAAAGTTAGGAATTCCCGCTCGTTCGTTCACTGAACGTACCCGAGCCAAACTTCGGAAATTAATTCCGGGCACTCCGGGCCTCGGAATCAGGTGCCGTCTGAAACCGCGCTCTTGTAAAATTCTAAAGAAAATTAAGAAAAAATTTTCCTTGAATTTTACGGGTCTTTAAACTCTCCCAGTTGGGGTCCGATTACAGAGGCTCTCTAGGATGGAGTTCGGTTATAGAGGCTCTCCAGGTTGGAGTCCAGTTACAAAGGCTCTTTAGGATGGAGTCTGGTTACAGAAGATCTCTGGGTTGGGGTCTGGTTACAGTTAGCCCCTAGGTCCTGGCACGAGGCCTTGACATATAAATTAAAGTTCAACATTTTGCATTCCATCATTATGAAAGTGGCTATTAATATTGCATGTGATTATTCGACTAGTAGAATATCCATGTGAGTAAGTAAATGACATTACTTTGATTTTATCTTTGCCATATTATGCGGAAGTTCAGTTTTAAAAGGCTTTTGTTTTAGTCTTATACATTGCCTTAAATGTTTATGCTTATTTATGAAAGTTTACACTATATTGTTATCCTTACTGAGCATCTGATCTCACCCATTTCTATGTTTTATTTTTCCCAGTATGCGAAGAAGTATATTATGACTGACCTGTAGGGAATGTATATGGGATCTCAGTGTTGTCTATAGAAACAATATTGTTGTATTTTTCCATTTTATGATGTAATGTAAACCTTATTAATGTATCTAGTACTTCCAAGGCTACTAAAATAATTGGTCTTTCGAGACTTGATATTTTGTGATCTTGACAATGATACATAATAATGCACCGAATCTGAGCTTCTGGAGTCGAGGCGTTACAATTGGTATCAGAGTAAGTTTAGTACAAACCTTGAAAACTAGATTTAGATAAACTCTGATTAGAACACATATCCCTAAGATAGACTTTGAGGATTAGTATAGAAGTTCTTCCTAGAATTTCGGTATTGTAGAGATTTTGTGAGTTTTCCAAGAAAATACATCCCTGTCTGGATACGAGCAGGTAGAGGTGGCTCTGGCACAGATGTACCTAGGGGTAAAACCCGAAAACACTGCTTTGAGATAGACTCGAACGAGAACTGGTGCACGACAACGGGCCTTGCTGCACTCTTGGTTACAACAATCCCGGGGGATATGCTTAGGATAATTCTCATTTTATTTACAAATAATTATGAATGATTTAAGAGTATATAACTCCTCAAAGAAAAATATTTTTATGATTATGGATTATATCCATAAACTGTCCAATTTACGTTAGGTATTTTACAAGTTTGGAATTATTCATTACAATTTATAAACTGACCTAGTATATGCCATTATATATAAATGGCGCCCAGTAGAAGGAATGTGAAATCCAGCAATACATATGATCCAAAGAGTAAGAAGGATCATATCTTTCACAGTATTAAGAAAACATTTAGAAGGGAAATATTCTCCCATGTATTCTTAACATATGAAGAAATAGTATCACGTGTTAATAAGATAAGTAAATAATTCTCTGAGTCCCAGGTCTTTAAAGGAAAGAAAGATAAGAAAAGGGTGGAAGAGAGAAATATGGATAAAGGGAAGAGGGAAAATAAGGATTTTCCCATATGTGATAACTATGGAAAGAATCACCATGGTAAATTATTGAAGGGAATGGTGGTTTTTTATAAGTGTGGAGAAAAAGGACACAAAGTATGTGATTGAAAGGGTAAGAAAAAAGTTTCAAATGTACAATGCTTCATCTGCAAGGCATTGGGACACTACACAAATGAATGTACCAATCATTAGAGTATACTAAAAATGATGCTATTGGATAATAAGCAAGTTATGATACTACCTCAGATGAAGAGGAATGACTAGTGTTCTTATGTTGTTATTATATAATTATTTCATTTGAGTGTTGTATCAGCAATATACTGGTTATATAAATTATGGAGATAAATAAAGATTGTACTGCAGTACTATTTTATTGAGGATTTGAGATTATATGATTATAAGAAAAGCGACTTAATAGTAAGCTAAATTTTTTTGGAAAATACATGGTTGAAGGAAAGGTAATCCTTAAAATGGTCCCGATAATGAGGTAGTGATTTTGGAATAAGAGATGGTTGATTTGGATAAATTATATTGGATATTCTTGACTACCTTGAAACTGATTAATGATTTGTATATTCCATAATTGTTGGAGTTTACAACATTTTTGGATAGAAGGAGTGTATCCAGTATTCTATAAGGAATAAGGGAGCATGAATGTAATTAATAAGGTTTTATGGTAATTCAGGATGTTGTAGTGTTTTAAAAAAATACATGATGATGGTGTTCACATGTTATTACGTGGAAAAAAGGATCTTTATTATGTTTAACTTCATTATAAATTTTTTACTATGATTTTGGATAGAAGTATTTTGGATAATTCTAGTTTGAGATTATTTTTGGATTGCCATAAAAAGGATAACCCGAACGTCGGGCGGCAACCCGTCGCGTCCGACAAGACCACGAGACTTGAACCCGCAACCGAAGGGCGACAAGGGTGTATCACCTACCACTGGCCCACGTGATGTCCTCGATTCAATAATGTAGTTTTTTTAAAAGGTATATTAGATGAATTATAAATTCATTTTTTGGAACCCTATACAAATAAGATAAATAAAATATTTTTTTAAGTTCTATTATCTTTTAGAGTGAAAGATGAGTTTGTTGTAGAAATTAGTTAAAGGATGGAACTCTACTTGTCAAGTGTTTATATTTTTTGTCTTCTCTTATTCTATGAATAAATTAATTCTTAAACATTAGGTAAGGGATCTTAAAACTAAAAATGTGTTATCCTAATACCTTATGTTTTGTTGAACCGATGATATTTTAAATCATCATAGATTGATGGCTTTGAGGCCCTCAATTCTATAATCGTTTGTGATTGATAACTTCAATCACTCCCTATAAATATTTATGTTTTCCCTCCAATTATGTTTATCTAATTTCCACCAATTTTCTCCTAATCGAGATCATAATTTGGTGGTGACTTTTTCATTCCCCGTTTTCTCTTATTAAAACTAAATTTTATTAACCCAATTTCCAATGTGGGTTTTCCCACAAAGGTATTTTATATTTTAAAAATTTTATTTTAGAAGAAAAATTTGAAATTTCAAGGATGAAATTTATTAAATGAGGTAATAATGTAACACCCCAAGATTTCATAGTACATTATTTATTTAAAGTAATTCAATAACTTGCACTACACGCAACACCAAGTTCAAGCGCACCATGACTTACCAAACTAGCCGTTCAAAAGTGGTTATGAATAGTATTAACTGAATTTTGAACATTATATAATCCTTATAATTATATAATACATATTATGAGTTTCTTAGACATAATTTAAGAACAAATTAATTTTTTTAGATGAAAGAAGTATTTTTCAAAAAATGTAATTTTACCGCCTTTTAAGGGCGAACCTTTTTTTTAAATCTAATATTTGAAACTTTTATATATTTAATTTTATAAAATAAAATTCTTCTTTAAAATTGAGACATAATAATTTTGTTTCAATAAAGTTTTGGTGTTTTTATGATAACTTTCATATTTGGGTGAATAGTGAAAAATACTATATTTTAACTAAAAACAACTTTTTTAATCAAAATAATTTATAGTGTTAAATTATAAATTTTAATGGTTTTGAAGTATAAATAGATTATGTTTTTACCTTTTAATCCAATGTTATTCATTGGAAATAATTTCACTTTGAAATTGAACACAAACAAGTATTAATCTTTTGTTGGTTATTATTTCTTAAAAACACTCTTTGATTTTGACAACGGGAATTAATTTTAAATGAAAATTATATGTTTTGAAATTGGTAAAATAGAATTAATTTTTGAATTCAAAATATCAAAATTATCTTAGGGTGAATTTTTGGTATTTTTCTTAAAACATTCAGTTTTTGACGAATAGTGAAAAATACTAAATTTTAATTAAAAACAACTTTTTTAATCAAAATAATTTATAGTGATAAATTATAATATTGAGTGGTTTTAAAGTATAATTATATTATATTTTTACCATTTAATCCAATGTTTATCATTGTACATAATTTCACATTTAAACTAGGCATAAGCTAGTGTCAATCTTTTGATAGTTATTATTTCTTAAAAACACGCTTTTTGTTTTGACAACGGGAATTAATTTTAAATTAATTTATGCCAATTCTATGTTTTGAATTTAAAAAAATGGATTACATATTTAGAATAAGGATTTCCAAATTGTGTAAATATATAACTTTTACTTTTAGACATTTTGAATAATTATTTCGGTAAATATTTTATTTACCATGGTTAAAGGGTAATTCTGGTAAATAAGGGTAAAAAAATATTATAATAATATTAAATTACCCTGAAACGTGTCTTAACTCTATTGGATGATACATTTCTGACCATGGGAATCTTTGGGTCGATTTTGGAACCCCATGGAGCCACTTGTAAGTGATAATGACACTTTATATTAATTAAGTTAAAGTAAACACAAAAAGGACATAAGCATATATCTTTTAGTAAAACAATTTTTACATAAGGTTATACATGTTATCTCTTCTACTATAAATATTAATTATAAATATAGAAATATTTCATACATAATCGTATTTTATTTATAATTTTTAGAAATTTAATAATTAAATTTATTTATGACACAATGATGATGCAATATTTTCCTTATTAATGAAAGAATCTAATAAATGATATTATAAATTCTAAAATAAATAAAATTTGAAAGTTTTGATTCCATAAAAAAAATTATAGGTTAATAGGACATATTAGGGTTAATTAAATTTATTTAGTTTGAAGTAATAATGCTTTTAGGACTTAAAAATAAATAAATTATTAAATAATCTCAAAATTTACATAAATGAGTTTTTAAAATAAATACCATATTATTGGTTGATATAATATTCCTAAAAGTCTAAGGTTAGGCCAAAGGTCCTGAATAATATTATATATGTCATTAATGAACCTATTGGGGTTCTCTTGGAAGTTTATGGTATGTTTATTAACCATATAATATAAAAATACAAAGAGACATGGTAA
Organism: Viscum album; assembly: GCA_963277665.1. Taxonomy (NCBI): domain Eukaryota; kingdom Viridiplantae; phylum Streptophyta; class Magnoliopsida; order Santalales; family Viscaceae; genus Viscum; species Viscum album. Next base: position 1,103,234,119 of record OY728158.1, on the reverse strand, counting down.
AAATCAATATATTTAACTAAGAGTTAAATCTAAAAGATAAGATTAATATAGTGACCCAAAACTATCGAAAACCTATTGGTTGAGTGGTTTTTGACCCATAACCACATTATTATTTAAATAATCTACTTTTGAGCCATTATAAAACGAAAATTATTTTATTATAAAATAATATTTCTAGCTTTTCCTAAGGTGCCCCTCACTCCTCTTATAAAAGGTCACTCCCCCTTATCTATAATTCACACATTAAAAGCCTTTTGGATCGGAAAAACCCTGCCCAAATACCCTCTAAAATATACTACCTTAATCATAGAGGCCTTACTTTATTCATAAATCCAACCTAAGGATCCCTTTTGATCAAATCAAAAGGAAGAACCTGAAGAAGAGGTAATGATTTCACCACCCTCTTTCAAGTTCCTTTCTTCTTTCACTTCATCTTTCTTTGTTGTTTACATTCTAAAATTATAACTCCAGTATATTATATATAATGTGATGTTATTATAAATATGGTACAACCATATTCATTATTATATCAATCCTTTGAATGACATGTCACCATACGTGCGTACGTACGACTTACCGTCTCCACGTAGTGGTGTAATTGTTATTCAATACATTATTATTTGGATGGGTATAATAATGATGTGTAATTGATGTAAATAGTAAATATAAAATGATAATGATTATGTATATATTATATACCATCCAATTAGATATTATTTTAATATCAAAATAATGATATTGTCGCTCGTGCGTACGTACGGATTACCGTCTCCACGAACGCGATGAGATTCGTTCCCCATCATATCCATTCAAGACTAATTTTCATTTGATGATTAAAAATAATGTTTAAATAATCGATATAATTCTAGATATTAATAGGATACATTCCATCCATAACAAATATTACTCACATAACAAATAATATAAAGGAAAACGAATCCATTAACACCCAAAATGACGATAATACTAAGATATTATTAACAACGAAATATTAAAAGATCATATATGATATCATATTAATGTATATGATTATTGTATAATTTAATAACAATTATTTCACCATTATATAGGAGTTTAACCGACCCTCAACCAAGGAAAAGTACAAGGTAAGAGATTTTCATCTCACTCCTTATTCCCGCGAGATTCATGCTATATCGCCACTATTTCCTTTTGTGTGGTGTATGTACTGCCCATAATTGAATTGTTTGTGTAATACAATTTAATATATATGTATTTACGTCTTTATTTTATGGTACTTCTTTCATGTGGTGTATGTTTCATAAGTTACTAAATTGGTAAGAGTTAATTTCACAATCTCTTTATTATCCGAGGTTGTTTTTATGTAAGTATCTTATGGGACCTCTTTATCATCCACATCCGTGTTTTCTTAAAAAATGTATTTCAATTTTTTTTACTATTTACTAAACTATGAGTTAAAGTCATTTATACCATTATTTGACCTTATATGTTTTGAAAAGAATCTTTCCATCATTTTCCAAACAAGGTATTTTATGACCTTTTCATCAAAATTAAGGTAAGAATGTTTTTTTAACTTATATGGTGGGTGCAGTTATTCTCCGCCATTATAACACCTTTGAATCTTTCCTTACAAAATTGTAAGAATATTTTCAAAATAAATGTTTTCTTTATAATTATGTGACTCTTAAATGATTTCAAAATAGAAAGAGATTTTTCTCTCCAATAGTTTTGATTTCATCTATGTCAACATCCTTTGATAAATTGTACACTTGATTGAAGTTGATTTATTATGTTACAAATCTTCCATATTGTATTTAAGGTTATGTGATATGTTTGACTGAAGATGAGTTATTTTTATTCCATTCATGGTTTATGGTTAAAGTATTCACATTTCGTATGATAATTTTAATACGAATGTTTATTTTATATTTTAACCTTTTCTTATGATGAATGTAATGGACTAGAATGTTTCGGGTTGGGGACCGGTAAAATTAAGCCCTCTGGGTTGGGGTCTGGTTACAGTAGACCCTCTGGGATGGAGTCCGATTACAGAGGCTCTCCGGGATGGAGTCCAGTTACAGAGGCTCTCCGGGTTTGATTCTGGTTACAGAGGCTCTCCAGGATGGAGTCCAGTTATAGAGGCTCTCCAGGATGGAGTCCGGTTATAGAGGCTCTCCAGGATGAAGTCCGGTGACAGAGGCTCTTCGGGTTAGAGTCCGGTTACAGAGGCTCTCTAGGATGGATTCTGGTTATAGAGGCTCTCCGGGTTAGAGTCTGGTTACAGAGGCTCTCTGGGATGGAGTCCGGTTACAGAGGCTCTTTGGGTTGGGGTCCGGTTACAGTTAGCCCCTAAGTCCTGGAACGAGGCCTTGACATAGAAATTAAAGTTCGGCATTATGTATTCCATCATTTTGAAAGTGTCTATTGATATTTCATGTGATTATTCGACTAGTAGAATATCCATGTGAGTAAGTAAATGCTATTACTTTGATTTTATCTTTTCCATATTGTGCTGAAGTTCAGGTTTAAAAGGATTTTGTTATAGTCTTATAAATTGCCTTAAATGTTTATGCTTATTTATGAAAGTTTCTTCTATATTGTTATCCTTTATGATCATTTGAGCTCACCCCTTTCTATGTTTTATTTTTCCTAGGATGCGAAGAAGTATATTATGACTGACCTACAAGGAATGTCTATGGGATCTCAGTGCTGTCTATGGAAACAATATTGTTGTAGTTTTCCATTTTATGATGTAATGTAAACCTTATGAATGTATATAGTACTTCCAAGGATACTAAACTAATTGTTATTTCGAGACTTGATCTTTTGTGACCAGGCCAATGATACGTAATAATGCATCGACTCTGGGCTTCTGGGGTCAGGGAATTACATATCCTCCTGCCAGGATGTTGGGGAAAACACCCTCCCAGATTCTACTGGGTGTCACTTTACCTAACTGACATGGGTGGGGTAGCATATGAAATCACATAATATACATGATATAATATATCTCACAACCACACTATGGGTATAACCTAGTCTGAGACTCAACTGTAGCTAACGCCACTCAGACTCTTGACTACAACTAATTAGACTAGATTTCCTATAAACACACAAATATTAAAATAGATACATTAATTATATATTTCATTAAGAAAGTAACTATAAATTTATTAATTAATTATCCATTAATTAACCATTAACATTAATCCATATAACATTGCATTACATTAATTATCAGAGTAAAGTTCATGCCCTATAGGCATAAGTCCAAACTAAGGACTTAGTTTATCATGATCAACATCATTTATGCATATGAATTCCAACATCAACCATCCCTATGGGTTAAACATTTATCATTAATTGTTAGCATAATTCCATATCCAAGTACTCTCGGAAAACTATCATAATCTACCACTAGGTGAAAATATGCTATCAAGCACCTTCATCTTTCTCAAGAAATGGGGGAAGAAATACAGATAAAAACAAGAAACTCAACTATCAACCATTAAATATATTATAGTGAGCATACCGGCTCTCAACATCTCATCAATGGGTAATCCTTGATTAAACCTATTACATAACCTCTGGTTCCATCCCCAACAGCCATATGAATATTTTGATGCATTTCTCCATTCCAGGCATCATCTACTGCCACACCATCTAGGCCTCCCTATCCACACATCACAATAGCCATCCCAGACTCATCCATCCCAGGCTCACATCATAACCAGGCCACCCTACGCCATACCACACGTCATCCCACCTAGCTTAGCCATACCAGGATCACTACATAAGTATATTATCTAGAGAACATCATAATTATTAGTAATAATAAGAAATTAATAGGGAAACTGGGCCCTTGAAACAAGGCATTCAACCTTCTCATGAAAACAAGCTCTCACAGCTCCAAAACAAGGCACTTAGACTTCTCAAGCAATGAAAATATTGGTCCCTAGAAAAACATATTTATCACAAAAATGGTTCTTATTCCCTTTTTAATTAATCCATTCATTTATTAATAGTTTCCAACTAAGGGAAACCTAAATATTTAATCAATACACGTTATCAAAGGAAAACATTCCCTTAACATTGATTCTAATTTAATAATAAAGAGAAATATCTTTCTCAATTAACACACCTTTTTAAATATTATCAAAATAAGAATAAACATAATTCAGGTTCATTAACCAATTTTATCAATTCCATTATTCAAATGGAATATCATTTCAATTAAACTTGTGAATTACTTCAATTTGATTATCACCAAATTACAAAAAAAAAACCAAATTCAATAAAATTTAACTTTTATTCTTAAGAAAATTAATTTAAAAATTAATTCTGGACTTATGTTATTTTCAAATTTCCACCAATAACAACATGATAATAGGGAAAGACATAAATATCACACTATCTAGAAAATTAATAGGCAGACCGCTATCACAGTATTAAGTAACAACATCGACAACATGAGATCGAAATCCAATTTATTTAATATGGTAAAAATAATTATTATGTCAATTTCATTACTATCCAAGGGGATAAATCATTCTAGATATATTATTTCATGTAAATAAATAGATAAGAAACAAATCTTCTACCTCAAAATCCATCAACGTTCTTTGCATGAGAATAAGCCATGTCACAAATATCTGATCACCTCACCCATAAGAACTACATCTATCTAAAGATGTCTTGGCACAATCGTACTAACCAAAACTAATAGAAATACCATTAGAAACAACATAGATAAAAAACCATAACATAGAGAGAATCTATGGGAGGAAATGTGATCAAACTGGGAGAAAAAACTAGAGAAAAAGGAATAATAACCCTTGCATCACCAATGTTCACCACGAATCAAAGACAACAACCCAAGGAATGATCCCCTTCAAAGGGACTCCAAAGTGATGAAGGAGAGGGTAATATAACACCTATAATGAGTGATGGATCCACTAAATACATAGGGTTATGAAAAACTTGAGCGTCTAAAGACACTTAAAGATGTACAACATTGGGTAATTACACGATGTGTAATAATCTATGTTGTAGTTCAATACTTGGTGTTAAGTTGATGCCAAAAAACACACCACCTTTTTATTATTTAACCTAAAAAACATACATTTAGTGAAATAGTGATGTTATTAATTTATTCACAACTTTTTTTATACATTATTTAGTAATTTTCAAGTAAAAGTGCATAATTAGTGTGAAATACTCATGTTTTAATACTAAATACAAATTTTTAGTATTATTTCAGTTAATTTGGATTTGATTTAGTTTTATATTTTAAATTTAAATCTCACCATAAATATAAAAATTAAGTTATTATTATTTTTTAGGGATCCTGATTCAATTTCCCAAAAATAATTCAACTAGATCTTGGGAAAATTCGACCATCTAAAGGGTCATATGGACCACACAAGAAGTCCCACCAAATCTGTGATGAAAAATGGGTCAGCCATAAAGATAGAATTTATGGGATCAATAAAAAATCCCAAATTCAATGAAATTATATAATCTATTTTTTAATATCTAATCACATATTGAATAAAAAATTTATGTCCCAAATCTACACAAAATGGCCCAACTGATTCTTTGAAGTACATCCCACAATTCTGTCCGGGGATTATAAACAACCCAACTTTCTTAACTTTTCTCCCAATCCAATTGACCAATTGAGATGATATTCTATGGTGTGAAAGAAAAGATGTATTAGAATAACTTTTTCTAATAGATGGTCTCGATTTGAGGGCATATTCCTATCCAAAAACCCATTCACATTGTGACCTTTGAAAAATTCTAGATAAAAATGGATAACAGAACATTTTTTAACAAAATAGCCATAAAATTGGACAAAAAAATTCAATGGATAAAAAATTTGGATTTTATACTTTCCACATACCTATATAAAACTTTTAAAAATAATATTTATCTTGATTCAACTGTCTAAATTATCCAATTGGTGAGCCAATTAGAGGGGGAGTTTTGGAATGCAAATAGTCCACCACCTTGGGTTATAAATACACCCCCCTATTCTCCTTGAAAGAGGTTGACATTTCATCACTTAAGGAGGAGATTTGGAATGAAAATATCCTTCCCAAGGGACTAAAAATACTTGAATTAATCTTGTTTCAACAATAGATACCTCTCCTCCACTTTTCTTTTCATGTTTGTTTATGCTTGTTTTCAATTGTAACTATGTAAGTCTGTTTCCATTTAAATTTAATATTAATGCACGTTTCTTAATAATTATATATAATTATAAAAAAACCTATGTTTTTTAATTTTAATTTTCTATAAATTATTTAAATCAAGTTGAAAATAATCCCCATATTTCTCTTTCTCATTCAATCCAAAGTGTGTTTTTAATTCTCTTCACAATTTCATGTGTGTGTTCGGTGCACCATAATTTTCTTGTCCCATTATTTTTATTATCTTTATAACACATAACCATAATCATCATAAACCATATTAATAACCATTTCAATGTATGATTAAATCATCTATTAGGGTGAGTCATAATCTGGGGATGTTATGTGATTGAGAAGTTTTTCTCGATTAATATTCTTTAAATTTATATTGTGTATATTGAACTTAAAATGTCATGGATTAATGAAATGTTTTGTTTGAAATGTAGATTTAATGTATTATTGAAACCTAAATTACAAATTGGTTCATGAAATATCAAACCTTTCATAAAAAATAATTTATTGAGATCGATACCCTAGTTAAAGCTTGGATTAAATCCAAAACATTTGGGAATTTCGATAAAAAATCATCTTGTGAAGTGGGTGTTAATTTAATGAAATATATAGAAAAGATCAAGGACATCACAATATCAACTCCAAAATTATTAAATCACCCCAATAATTATTAATTTATTAAACAAAATCCATCAATTATTCATTTCATATAAGCTCTGCAAACAAACCCCCCATTAAAAACAAAAAACAAAAAACAATCAAATATTAAAAAAGTACCATCACTGAGGATTCAACCTGAGTACTACTATACACATTAGTAGAAAAAAAATAATTTTAATGGTAAATAGGTGGAAATTATCCATGATTAAAATGTCCCTGCAAAAGTCATGAACCACACTTACACATCATGTAAGGCTGACACATTTTGTAATATCCCTGCTTCCATATTTTCAAAACCAACTCCTCCAGACCATTTCCAAGCCTCCTCAAAGCTCCACTAGCCTCATTAACTAACAAAGGGTTAAACCACGTAGATAAAAACCCTTAAATTAGATACATATCAAAACATTATCATCCCCAAGAATCTAAAACAAAACCAGAGAGGAAATAAAAATGGTTTGTCCAAACAACCACCCCGCAAGATACCTCTCAAGGTATCTCCTCCATAGGAGTTCAACCACCTCACTTAGAGGAAAATAGCACAAAACCACAAAAAAACTAAAACCATCTCCTAAAACTCTCCTAGGGGATATAACTCTTAAATGATAGTAAATAAATAATAAAAAACAATAGGAAACTATCTCATAAACCAAAAAAGATTAACATCCAAAAGAGAACAACATTACAAGAGAGGATCTAAACATCAAACAACTCAGGGTAATGAGTGACTATCAGTGACTCACATTCCTAGGTACTCTCCTAAATACCACCATTAATCCATAATACACACACACAAAAGGAATAGAATAATCACGAAACACCTTCTTTTGAAAGTCTTGGATCTCCACATACCACTCCTCGAGGGTCACATCATCATCAAAATTGATCTCTCTCTAATCAATGACATGAGATTCATCATGAGGATAACAATGGAGATGTGACACATGAAAAACATTGTGTATCCTTATCATCTATGTTAGAAGTGATATCCAATATTCCACAACTCCAACATGATCCAACACCTCAAAAGGCCCAACAAACTAGGGAGAAAGCTTACTCCCACAACCAAACCTTTGATTCGCACAATAAGGAGTCACCTTTAAGAACATTTAATTTCTAAAATAAAACTCCAGAGCTATCCTCCTATGACCAACAAAGGATTTATAATGATCCTATGCTACCTTCATCCTCTCTTGAAATACCCAAATCATCTATTTCGTATTATGTACCAGTTCTAGCCTGATAATTACTACCTCTCCAACCTTAGTCCAACACAATGAAGAATAGAAAGGTTAAACGTATAAAGATTAAAATAACACCATACCAATATTTGAGTGGAAACTATTTTTTCAAGTAAACTCATCTAATGGTAGGTTCCTCATCTATAAACCTACAAAATCTAGGACACAAGATTGCAACATGTCTTCAAGAGTCTGGATGGTCCACTCTATCTAACATTCTATCTGTGGATGAAAATTAGTGCTAAGGAATAACTAAGAACCAAAATCATGATGAAGATTTCTCCACACCCTAGAGATAAAATGGGGATATTGATAAGAATTTATCATCCTTAGGAATATGTGGATCCACACCACCACATTCTGATACTTCTGCGATAAAACCTCTACTGATCTTGACTCACTAATCTTTATAAAGTTGGTTGATTTCATAAAACAATCCACTGTCACCCATATAACATCGAAAAATCTCTGATCTTGAGGTAAACCGATAACAAAGTCCATAAATATGTCTTCCCACTTTCAATGGAGAATATATAATGGTTGGAGAAAAATACAAGGAACATGATGCATGAACTTCACTTTTTGGCAGGCCAAATATCGAGAAAATCACCCTGCAAATGCAGAATTCAACCCAGGCAACCAAAATCAAACTCTCAAGGATCGGTACATATTTATCATGGAAGGATGTACCTCCAAATATGTACTATGGAAATCATGGAGAAACATATCATACATCTATTAAGGAACAAAAATACATACCTAGAACAAAACTCTATGCTAATCATCCTCATACCAACCATCAGGGGCATCACCAAAAATAAATTGTTCTCTCTAGACCTCCACCTCAAAATCCCTCAACTTGGACTCCTCCACATGCTACACTATGAATGACTTAACTTTCATCTAAAAAAGAAAACCTCTACCTCCAACCTCTATCATATCACGATGCATCACTAATAGTTCCTCTGTCGCTCTCAAGGAATCCTAATATTCCCACATGGTATCACTATGTAACTTCCTGCTAAGTACATCGACTATAAAATTTCTATTTCCTATCATATAAAAAATATAAAAGTTGTAATCCTGTAGGAAATTGATCCACTAATACTGTGAAATTTTAAGTCATGCTGGGAGAAGACATACCTCATGCTCTTATGGTTATTAAGAACCACAAAAAACTCACTCATGAGGTAATGTTTCCACAACTTAAAATAAAAAACCAATATTACCAAGTCAAGATCATGGATGACATAATTACACTCATGTGTACATAAAAACTGAGAACCATAAGAAAAAACTAATATCTACTTCATCATATTGTAGCCTAATCTGAGACATGAAGCGACATAGGAAACCTTAAAATGAAATCTATCAACTGACAAACAAAGAACTAGAGCACTGAACAAATTTTCCTTCAGATACTCAAAATCTTTCTGACATTGGTGATCCCATAAGAATTACCTATCCTTTTTGTTCAAAGATGTTATAGGAGTCAAAAACCTAAAGAAGTCAGCCATGAAACTACTATAATAGCCTTCATGACCAAGGAGACTCCACACCTCTGCCACTATCTTGGGGGATAACCAAGACACAAACACATATATCTTCAAAAGATACACAACTAATACCTACCGGGATACTATATTACCTAAGAAATAAACTTCATCATCCCAAAACACACACTTTTACAACTTCCCAAATAACTTCTCATGATGGAGAACTCATAAAATGGAATGCAGATGCTCTGTATGCTCCTCCTTCGATGTAGAGTACACAAGGATATCATCAATGAAAACCATCATAAACTTATCTAGAAACTCTTTAAACACTGCATTCAACAACCCCATGAAGACAGTTAAAGTATTCATCACACCAAACACTACTGGAAAATAGGTCTATACCCACAGTTTTGCAAAAAACCATGGGTATAGGGTACCCCTATACCCACGGTTTTCCATAACCGTGGGTATAGGAATATTATGTGAACCTATACCCACGGTTTTCAAAAACCGAGGGTATAGGCCACCTGTACCCACAGTTTTTAAAAACCGTGGGTATAGGCCACCTGTACCCACGTTTGTGCTAAAAACCGTGGGTACAATTGTCTTGAAAGACCTATACCCACGGTTTTCTCTAAAACCGTGGGTATAGTTTATTTTCCGAAGACTTATACCGACGGTTCATCAAAACCGTGGGTATAGGGCCTTTTTTTGAAGACCTATACCCACGGTTCTCCAGAACTGTGGGTATATCTTTCCCGTGTTATGGCGGGGTGAAAAAATTAGGTGGGACACTGAAAAAATATGGCAGAAACACATTTTTTCATGATTTATATTAATATATTTACAAAAATATAAATATATTAATTCAAAAATTATTTATTTTGGTTGGTAAACATATTTCAACCAATGATTTTGGTCACGTGTTCGAATCCCGCTGCCCATTTTTTTCAATTTTAATTTCCGACATAAATTATATTAATATATATACGGTGATATATGTACACTTAACAATAGAAAATTCCAGGTCAGTTGGTCCTTTGGTTTGGTGCTCCCCATGGATTCTGCGTGAAATCTCTGGTTCGAATCCCGCCGGCAGTGTTTTTGAATTTTAATTTAACACGTATTTCATATTAATATATATACGGTGATATATGTATACATAGAAATAAAAAATCGTAGGCCGGTTGGTCCTTTGGTTCAACACGCTCGTGAGCTTCCTCGCGAAGCGCGGGTTCGAATCCTACTGGTCGTAGTTTTCAATTTTAATTTACCATGGAAATAATATTAATATATATACGGTTATATATGTATATATAACAATAAGAAATCACAGGTCGGCTGGTCCCTTAGTTCATTGCGCCGGTGATCTGCTGTGTGAAGCACGGGTTCAATTCCCCACAGCAGCGGAATTTTTGAATTTAAAAAATACCCCACGGTTTCAAAACCGTGGGTCTGTTGTGTTCCATGCTGGAGCTGGTGTGCCACACTTTAGAGTCTCCCTATACCCATGGTTTAGATGCTAATTGATACAAATCTGTAAACTTCCATCATCATTCTTTGTGAAAAAATTGGTGCACCCCAAGGTGACAAACTCGGATAGAAGAAACCACACTGAAATAGATCATCAAGATGTACTCATAGCTCTCATAACTCAAAAAGTTCCATACTATATGGAGACATCGAGATAGGATACACACCTGACTATAGCTCGATCCTAAAATCAATCTCTTATCAAGGGGGTAATGCTATAACATCGTCTGGAAAGACATCAGGGTACTCTTGCAAAACCCTAGGAAACACATACTGCTGAACCAATGATGAACTCATCAAGAACTCAACCATCAAATATAACCAGGATGGAACATGCCTTTAACCCATATGAGGGTCTCAATCTCCAACAAAGAATTCTGGATATCTATCAACATCATATAACACAACCTTCCTCCTAAAGAAATATACAATATCCTGTATAGAATACACCAAATCCATTCCAAGAATGATGTCATATGAATATATCCATAAAAATAAGAAATATTACCAAGAGTGGTTCTTCTACAGTACTAGATCATAGTCTTTACATACATCATATAAGTTATCTCAACATGTAACTAACATAGTCAACACCAAGGGAAATTAAAGCCTCTCTACCTCAAGTCCCAAAACATGGATGAGGGTAAGTGATATAAAGGAGTGCATCACTACTGAATCAAACAAAGCATGAAACCAAGTAGAAAACTAATAAAGGGCACCTAAAATGATGTCTGGCTCACCTAGTGCTGGTAACACTAAAGCATGAAGCTAACCACGACCTGCCCCAAAATCTCTATGACCCTGCTAATGAACACCTTCATGGATTAGTCTACTCTATGAGTACAATAATCATCTCAGGCTATCCTCTATCTACCATATATTATTTATTATGATACCAAATTGTATCACCTAGATATTATTGAATTTGATTAAACTACTTCAATAGAAGAACCTAGAGTAGTACAATTGGCACACGCTGATTGATCAGAAAGTTCGAAAACTCTCTCTACTGATGATCTTAGCCTCCATAAAAAAACACATATGATCATTTGGAATAAGTCTGAGATCCACTTACCCTAAATAAATGATATGATGAGGGCTTGGAACTACCCTAGAATGACTGTAAACTCTTCTTTCCTGATAAATAGTAACCTCATACCACAACTATACTTCATAAGGAATCCCGACGAATCCCCTCTCATGATGATCTGATTATGGATAACATCATCTTGATAACCTATACTCTCTCCAACACCTAGAGATACATATTTAGCATAAATGAGGTGACCTAGTACTGGATATACAAACACAAATCCTTCTCAAAATGCCTTTCCCTAACCTCCTCATATAGTAAAAAGTCTGAATAATACCACTAAAGGGTCCTGAAATGGATCTCGAAATCTCCCACACTAGAGCTCCCTTACCGAAGGGTAAGTATCTCCTAGTGACTGGATGCCCTAACAGTTATATAAATAAACTCTTCTTAGAATAGGTATTGGAATTTATCCCATGATATTTATGACTCCTCATGATCCCTAAGGAATAAGATCCACCACTACATCAGTGTTCCATATAACATCATCACAACCAAAAAAACCCAATGGTCTTGCTGAAAACGGATTGAATTAAAAGTTATCTTAACATAATCCAACCAGTCATCTATGATCATATTAGAAATAAAGACCTCATAATTATACAAAATCTGGAATTAAAACTATTAGAGTTTCCTCCTCCAAGTGTTATCTTTGTTGACCTCTACTCTATAGAGATATGTTCGAACATCCTGCTGAACATCTTCAGCACAAACCTGAAGAGGACGTCAACCTATAGTGATTACTGTAAGAAGAATAAACATATCATAACTCCTAAACCTATAATATGAAATACTTAACATTAATTAATTAATTGTCTTATTTAAGTCTTTAACCTATCCTAAGTTATACTCATTTCAAACATAGGCATAAAGAAGAATGATGCATGATCCTTTCCTAGGTTTCTACCCTACAAAAAGTATCATTTCATTTAGTAGGCTTAGTAAACTTAAAGTTTCAGGAATCATATCATAGGGGGCCCTAAATAGCCGCATCTCAGCTAGTCTCATGTGTTTAAATCACTTACTAAACTTATCTAACACTATTTCCCTACCAACCCATGGAACCTCACATGTGCCTAACTCCAACCTCCACCCTATCCCTCAAACCTGAACCTTTGATACCACTCTATCATGACTCCCTCCCCATAAAGATACTGAAATGAGGGGAGATAGATGGTTATTTCCCATGTACCACCTCTAGTTGGCCCTAGGTTGGATACTAGCACCAAGGGTATAGTAAACATTAAAATGGGAGGCATTACCCTCTAAGAGAAACATGCGGAAGAGAGAAATAAGAAGGACAAAACAACCAAAACTTACCCATACATATATATAAAATCAAAACCAGATTCCAACATACAATTCCATATAGTACTAAAAAAAAGGAAAAATATAAGTACTAAAAAGGTAAATATGACAGTGACCAAAAATCCAAAATAGCTCCTAAAAAACCCCAAGCTAGTATTATTCCATTAGCTCACCGACCTTATTCGATTGACCTGAGAAATAGTTTATATATACTTCAGGTGAGAATAATAGCATAATTATTAGGATCCTACCTGAATCTTCTCATAATAAAGATAAATAAATCATAATAAATCATAGTGAAAAACTATGAAACTAACTCTTCACCAAAATAGGTATACAAATTTTCCAACCTCCCCATGGATATATCTCACCAAGTCTCACATACAAGAGGGCATATAATATAGTAATGAAACATAAAGTTTACCCCTGCTCTCACTTCCCCACTGGTTTTCCACTCTTCTCCAATGTCGTAGGTCTTTATAATCTCTCTCTAAAAGTATGTCATCCCAAAAACACTTGGGTAGGGTACTGCCACATGCACCTCATGCATCACATAACCATACCATCCCATATCACAACCACATAGTAACCAAGTATTTTCTATAAGCCAACACAACTTGTATGATATATATCAAACATCGAGTATTATACCTCAATCCATTAGAATACATACACTGAGTAAGTACCTCAAGATATCATATCCTATACACATCATACCTATAATAATACTTTTGATACTATATATAGTAATACATGTGTGTGAAATAACCAAAAGCCATCATAACCCTATACACACATATATGGGAAAACTAAACACTATGCATACCAATAAAAGTAACTACCAAGAGAAGAGAGTGTGTCCAGAGGGTGTAGTTAACTATCCATCCTCCCATCAGGATGTTAGAGAAAACACCCTCCTAGAGTCCACTAGGTTTCAGTTTCCATAACCGACATCAATGGGGAAACATATGAAATCACAAAATATACATGATATAATATTACTCACAATTACACTATGTGAATAACCTACTCTTAGACTCAAATACAGCTAACATCACTCTGAATACCAACTGTCACTGTTAAGACCATATATCTTATAATCACAAAATCAGTAAAAGAGCTACATTAATTACTTCTTTCATTAATCAAGTAACTTTACATTGATTAATTAATTAGACATTAATTAATAATTAACACTAATCCACATTACATTTCATTATATTAATTATCAGATTAAAGTCCATTCCCACCAAGCATAATTCCAAACCAAGGACTTGGTTTATCAAAATCAATATCTTTTAAGTATTTTCATTCCAACATCAACCAACCCTATGGGTTAAACACTTATCATTCATTATTATCATCATTATATATCCGGGTAATCTAGGAAAACCATATTAAACTACCATCAGAAGAATACATGTAACACACCAAGCTTTCACGGTACATTTCCCTTTGAATAATGCAATAGCTTGCGTTGTATGCAACTTGGAGTTTTAACACACCCCGACTAATCAAACTAGCCATTATGAATAGTAATACCCAATTTTTAAAATATTATAAATTTTATTTTTCAAAATGGACTTCATTTTTAGATTCAGAATATCAAAATTAGCTTAGGGTGAAGTTTTGGTATTTTTCTGAAAACTTTCAATTTTTGATGAATAGTGAAAAACACTGCATTATTGGTTAAAACCGACTTTTTATTTAAATAATTAGTTATTTTATTTAAATTTATATTAGATAAAAATAGATAAATAATACCTATAAATGTTAAATTTAATTCATTGGAGTCATTTTATAATAATATTAGATATATAAAATTTTATTGAACTTTTTACCGTCTTTTACCCACCTTCTAGGCGCATTTGAAAATTTGCATAAAACGTAATTTTACTGCTTCTATGAATTAAATTTAAAAAATCCAAGAGACACGGTTATTATCAATATGTAAAATTTGGTTCAATAAGATGAAAATAATTTTTGGTGAATAGTAACTTTAGACTTTTATTTACTATAGTTAAAAGTAAATAGGGTAATTAAAGGTAAAAAATGATATTATAATTACCATAACACATGTATTAATTCTATTGGATAAGTGTATTTCGACCAAAATAAATCTTAGGAATAAAATATGATCCTTTTGGTCCACTTGGATTAGATTAGGACATTTATTATTATTTTATTTAAAGAAGAGTCAAGAGTGTTTAATTCAAAGTTTACTAACTAAACCATTTTTAATATAGGGTTATACAATAGATAAATTTGACTATAAATATTCATTATAAATATAAAAATATTTCCTACATAATTTTATTTTATTTATAATTTTATACACTAAATAATCACATTTATTTATGACACAATGATGAGGTAATAATTACCTTATCAATGAAAGATTAAAATAATTGATATTATAAATATCCAAAATAAATGTAAATTGAAAAGTCTGATGAATTACAATAATTTTATAGTTTAATATGAAATGTTAGGGTTGATTAAATAATTTTTTTCCTAAGTGGTAAATTTTTTATGACTTTCAAAAAAACAAAATACCAAATAGTGTCAAAATTGACATAAATGAGTTTTTAAAAAAAATACTATATTATTAATTGATATAATATTCCTAAAAATATAAGGTTCAGCCAAAGGAATTAGATAAGGTTAGATATATTTATAATGAACCAATTGGGGTTTTCTTGTCTTTTTATAGTAAGTTTATTAATCATTTATTATAATAATACAAGAATACATGGTAAAAGTTAAACTATTTAACTAAGAGTTAAATCTAAAAGATGAGGTTAATATGGTGACATAAACCTATATAAAACCTATTTTTTGAGATTTTTTCGAACCATAACCACCATATCCTAGAAATAAATCATTTTGGATCCATTATAAACCTAATATGATTGTATAATAAAATAATATTTCATGCTTTTCCTAAAGTGACCCTCACCTCTCTTATAAAAGAGTACCTCCCCTTCTCTCAAAATCACACTTCCAAATCCATTTGGCTCGGCCAAAACCTACTCAAATATCCTCCCAACTACCCTCAACTCTACTTATAGTCCTTACTTTTATAAAAAATCCAACTTAAGGAGCCCTTTTGATCAACTCAAAAGAAAACACCCGAAGAAGAGGTAATAATTTCACCACCTCTTTCAAAGTTCTTTTCTTCTTCCACTTCCTATTTCTTTGTTGTTTCCATACCAAAATAATAACTCCAATACATTATACATACTATGATGTTATTATAAATATGGTATAACCATATTCATTATTATATTCATCCTTTGAATGAAAAGTCACCGTATGTGCGTACGTACGACTTACCGTCTCCACGTCGTGGTGTAGTTTGTTATTCAAACACTTCATTTTTTGGATGGGTATAATAATGATTATAACTGATGTAAATAATAAATATAATATGTTAAGTATTATTTATATATGATATAACATCCAATTATATATAATTTCACCATTAATAGAATGATATTGTCGCTCGTGCGTACGTACAGATTATCGTCTCCATGAACTCAATGAAATTCATTCCCCATCATAACCATTAAAGAATAATTTTCATCTTATGATTAAAAAAATAATGTTTAATAACTTAATATAATTCTGTATATGAATAAAATACATCTCATCTATAATAAACATAGCTTACATAACCAAGCATATAACGGAAAATGAATCAGTTAACACCCAAAATGATGATACTACCGAAATATTATTAACAAAGAAATATTAGAGGATCATATATGATATCATATTTATGTATGTGGTTATTTTATAATTTAATAATAATGATTTAAATATTAAATAGTAGTTTAATTTACACTCAATCAAGTAAAATTACAAGTTAAGGGTTAATTATACAATCTCTTTATTATCTGAGGTTTTTTATACGTGAGTATCTACTGGGACCTCTTTATCATCCACATCCGTGTTTCTTAAAAATTCATTTCAAATTTTTTTACTATTTCCTAGACTATGGGTTAAAGTAATTTATACCATTTTTTTAATTTTTATAAATTTTTATAAAGTAATCTTTCTGTCATTTTCCAAACAAGGCCCTTTACGACCTTTTTGAAAAAATTAAGGAAAAAATGTTTTTTAACTTATACGGCTGACGAAGCTATTTTCTACAGTTATAACACCTTCAAAGATTCCATTAAAAGCTTATAAGAATATTTTTAAAATAAATTTTTTCTTTTAAAATTACATGACTTTTAAATTTTTTTAAAATATAAATTTATATTTCTCTAAAATAGTTTTTATTTCATCTATGTCAACATCCTTTGTTTGATTTTATGCTTGTTTGAAGTTGATTTATTATGATACAATCTTCCATTTTTTATTGAAGATTTTTTGATATGTTTGAATTTGGATGTGATATTTTTATACCATTCATGGTTTATGGTTAAAGTGTTGACATTTCATATGCTAGTTTTAATACGAATATTTATGTTATGTTTCAACCTTTTCATATGAGGAATGCATTGGACTTAGTAAGTGATGCGTGGAGCCTGCTATAGCTCCTCGATTCATCGATAGGTATCATGAGACAAACTAGTGTCTTGTAACAAGGCCTTGACAAAATCTTATTTTTAGTATTGGGACGAGTCCTTGACTATGTGGTTATGATGTCCGACATTATGCATTCCATCATTATGAAATTGGCTATTAATATTACATATAATTATTTGACTAGTAGAATATCCATGTGAATAAGTAAATGGAATTATTTGATTTATATTTTCCATATTATGCTAAAGTTTATGTTTAAAAGGATTTTTTTTAGTCTTATACATTTCCTTAAATGTTTATGATTATTTTTGAAAGTTTCAGCTATATTGTTATCCATACTGAGCACCTGAGTTCACCCCCTTGTATGTTTTATTTTTCCCAGGATGCGAAGAAGTATATTATGACTGACCTACATGGACAGTCTAAGGGATATGAATGTGTTCAAAGGAGACATTTTTTTTTCATTTTTCATTTTATAATGTAATGTAAAACATATGTATGTATCTAGTAATTCCAAGGCTACTAAACTGATCGGTCTTTTGGGATTTTATCCCTTGTGATCATGATAATGTTATGTAATAATGCACCTTCTCTGGGTAACTGGGGTCGGGGCATTACAATACATGCAATAAATAAAATCCATCCATCTCAAGTAGTGGGGAAAGGAATGAAGATAAAAACAAGCAACTTGGAAATCACCCATTAAATAGATTCAAGAGAGAATACCATCTCTTAATATCACATCAATGGGTAAGCCTAGATTAAACCCATTCCATCACCTCTAGTTCCATCCCTGAAACCCATATGCATATATCGATGTATATATCTGTCTCAGGTGTCATCTTTTTTCACACCATCCAGGCCACCCCACCTCCATATCTCAACATCCATCCCAAGCTCAGCCATCCTAGGCTCACATCACAACTGAGACTCCCTACCCCATAACACACGACAACCCTTCATGCTCATCCATACTAGTATCACAATACAAGACTCGTATCTAGATAAAATCACAAGAAGTAGAAAAAAACAAGAAATTAATAGGTAAACTTGTCCCTCAAAATAAGGCATTTAACCTTCTCATGCAAACAAGATCTCAAAGCTCCAAAACAAGGCACTTTATCTTCTCAAGCAATGGAAAACTCGAGCCTTGGAAAAAAAATATTTATCACACAATCGATTACTATTCCATCTTGAATTAACCAATTCATTTATTAATAGGTTTCAAGTATGAAAAACATAAAGCATCAAGATATATTATATCAAAGAAAAAATATGCTCTTAGAATTTATTTTAGTTCAAAAACCAAGAGAAGTATCTTTCTCAATTAATATGAATTTTTAATTATTATCACAAAAAACATAAACATTCTTGAGGTTCAATAACTAATTTTATTAATTACATTGATCACATGGAATATTATTTCAATTAAACATGAAAACTACTTCAATTTTATTATCATCAAATTACATCAACAAATGTATTCATTAAACATGAATCTTTAATCTTAAGAAATTTAATTTTTAATTAATTCTAGATTTTTTTTATTTTCCAATTTATATCAAGAACAACATGATAACAAGGAAAGGAATAGATATCAAACTATCTAGAAAATCCCGAGGCAAACCACTATCATGGTATAAAGAAACAACATCACTAACATGTGATTGATATCAAATTTCTTTAATCTAGTTAAAATAATTATTAGGTCAATTTTATTACTATAAAAGGGGATAAATCCTGATATCTCTATGATTTCATGTAAATAAATAGATAATCAATGAATCCTCTACCTTAAAATTTGTTAATGTTCTTCATACAAGAACAGACCACATCACAGATCTCCAATCACCTCTCCCGCAAGAAATTTATCCATTCAAGGATTCCACAACACAACTGCACCAACCAAAAATACAAGAATCACCAATATAACCAAAAAATATCAAACAATATAGAATGAAAAGAAGATAAAAGAGGAAACAAGATAAAAATGAGAGAACCATTAGAAAAATGAAGGAAAACACACCTTGGATCACCACAGATTGCCACAGATCAAAGATGAATTCCCGTGGATTGATCCCCTTCAAATGGAATCCAAAATTCTAAAAGAGAGGGTTATGGAAACCTCGAATAAGAAAGGGATCCACTGAAGATATAGGGTTATGAAAAACATGATCAACTGAAAACACTTAAAGATGTAAAACATTAGGGAATTACATGATGTGTAATCCCATTTCACTTCATGAAATCCTTTTTGTTTAGTTGACATTGAAATGTGCATCACCTTTTTATTATTTAACCCAAAAAACATACACATCACGAACTAGCCATGCATAAGTTTTCAACCACACTTAAACATCATGTAAGGATGACACAGTGTGTAATCTCACTGCTTTTATCTTTTCATATCCAATGCCACCAGACCACTTCCAAGGATCCTCCATGCTTTAATTGCCTCAAAAAACCACAAAGGGTTAGACCACATATATCTAGACTATTACAAATATGAACCAATTCCAGTGGTTCTTTATCTCTTTATCATATCCTATTGAAAGTTTCTTTGGTAATTTTACCTTGTAAACAAGTGTGACATATATACAGGGGTTTTAACTCTAGGATGTATAAATACCCTTTTTATTATAGTTTTTGTAAATTCTTATCATTGAAATGACCTAGAATAAATTTCCATAGGCTAGTAGGATATAATTCATTATCACTAGATTTTTCATTGATTTACAATACTTTATTTTCTAGTTCAAGTATATAAAAACCATTGTTAAGATGTGCCATACCATAAAATATGTCATCCTTATACATAAGAAAAAATTTATTTACAAAATTGAAATAAAATCCCAGTGTCTAAACTTGATATTGAGATTATGTTTTTGGTAACATATATTATATAATAATCATTATTTAGTACAAGAACTATCCCACTAGGAAAATTAATATGATAATCTCTCTCTTCCAATGCTACTAGTCTCACACCATTTGTTTCTTGGAGATTTACTTAACATTTTTCAATTTTATTAAATCTTATTGGTTTCTATATTTGAATAAAAATATATGAGACACTTAAAATATTCAATACCTAACTTATAGAAATAGAGAAATTAAATTCAATGAAAAATATACCTGAAGTTGAAGCGTTAACTTGCTTCTTCTTCATAGCTATGCAATCCTTTTTCCTATGGCCTTTTTTTACATGAAAAGAAAACTTCCTCTTACATGTTTATATCCCTCTATATATTTGGATTCTTGAAAGGGTGGTGCATTAGTTTATTTTACCTAGACTTATCCCTTGAAACTTTAGCCTTTCCTTTCCTCCTCATGTTTACTATAAGGATCTAAGAGTTAGAATTTTTCATATCCTTATATTATTAGAGAAATAAATCCAAAAAATCTAGGAGTGACTTATTCATGTTATTCATATTATAATTAACAATTAAAGTTGAGAATCAATGTAGTAAAGAGGAAATAATGAGTTCAATTTCTCGATCTTGGTTCAGTTTGAACCTAAGGGAGTCAAGTATCTTAATATACCCGATCATCTTGAGCACAAGAGGCACTTCATGATTTCCTTATGATATCACACATCTATACTAGATCTGGATATCTCATATATTTATTGATGATCTATCTCCTATTATAACTCTTAGAGATAAGATAACATTTGGAAAACAACTTTGTCCTAATGCATTTTTTGAAACTCACTAGACATAAATGAAAACATGAAACACTAAACATATAGTGCATCATCCATATGATTCTTGTATTTATATTTATCTAGATTTCTTTATCCATGAGGAGGATTAGTAGGATATGGGTATTATAGCACATAAATATTCCTATCATTCCACAGTACTATGTGAAGATTCCTGTACCACTCTGGGAAGTTATAACTAGTCAGGATATTCTCTTTATCTAATATCGATTGAAGTGAAATTGAATTGGTAGTGGTTTCTATTTGATCTATAAAAAATAAACTCATCATATTATTACTTTATCTTGATGACTAGTATACATGTTCAAATTATAAATTTTAGATTTATCACACTTTTTTTATCAAATCTTATTATCCATAAACTGTTAAATCTGGAATACTTTGTCACTTGAGTATTCTAGAGGAAAGGATCCTTGAAACCTATACTTATAGTCTACAAGCTATGAATATTACACTACTCTGAGAATTTCATGGTAGCTGTTTGACTAGACAACCAACTTAACTTTTATCTCCTTGATCTATTAAGTGGAGTCCCATCTCCTGTAAAGAATTAATTAGCATTGCTCAATTCTTTGCCTCTAAAGTTTCAATAATCTTGCTATAGATACTCCTTTGCTTCCAAATTTAGTGAAGTCAACCCATCACTCTCATAAGAACTTCCTAGTAGTAAGAGGTACCCTCAACTAGGGCTGAGGAGCACCTTGAACAATCATTTGTTCCCAAATTCAAACGATGGAAGGCATTTAATGACTTAATATTTTCTTTGAGGGATTTGATAATTTAATCTCAATGAATGAAATTATTTTCTATTTAACATTTTTGTTCTAAGTGATCACACTCACAACTTAACCATGATTTTAAATAGAAAAAATTCAATGTACATGCTCATTTTATCTTTTCATGCTTTTTCTATGTGATCATTCATAATGAATACACATTTATAAATAAATAATTATCCGATCATGAGTTTTTTACTATTGGTTAATCCATCGAGCAATTAATGGATTAACTAATACCCTAGGGGAATTTTGTAAGTTAATAATTGACTTGGATTGAAGTGCCCATAACTCTTGTGCACTTCACTTGATTGGTCTATGCCGGTTATCAACTCGAACCAGTTTTCCAAAGACTCCTTATATCTTTATAATGTTTACTCACACATAGGTGATAAGAACTCAGGTTGAAACATTACATTTTATCACTTAAATATGGACACACAAGCCTTTAAAAAAATTAAACATAGAGGTATGATGGATGTATCGTAAAAATAAAATAATAATTACATTTTAAAAAAATTAATTGAAATAATTAAATTAAATAAATAATAAACCAAACATGCATGGTTTGGTCTTGAATCATGATCACTCAACATGAAATTATATTTCATATAAAAAATTAAATTTTCAAAAATTAAATTTGAGGGTATTTTTAATGCATTAAACTTCATTAGTTTTTTTAATTAATTATCGATACATCAAAAAACATACGAAATAATTTTATTAAATACAATATAATTAAATTTTGGACCTAAATAAGATCCCTAGAAATGAATTTAGGGCTAGTGATGGGTCAAAATGGTCAGACACAAATTATACCTGTCCAAACCAAGTCTAGTTGGGAATCTATTTAAAAAACATATAATATATATAAATAATAATATAAAAGAGAAAATGGGATGTGATTACCTATATATATATATGTATATATTATAAAATGAAGCTTACAAGGGAATATTTGAAAAAACTTCTAACGTAAGTTTTTTATTTTTTTTAAATTAAGCTTCTTAGGAAATTGTTTTACTTTTAATTAAACAAGCTTTTAAGGGAAGATGTGTACTTTTAATTAAACAAACTTACGAGGGAATATTTTTCCATTTTTTTAATTCTTAAAAAATAAATCAAGATTACACAGAAAGATTGTATTTTGAATGGGCTACCCCAACCTACTTCTAGTATATCTAGTTAATATGAAACACACTCACATCATGCTCCATCTAAAAAACTATCACACCGATAGCCATTAAATTGATGAAGAAAAAACTTTAATTTTTACCATATTTTTTTTATAAAAAACACATATATCTTTGATTGGACATATCTTGAAGATATGATCTTATAATAATGTGTCATTAGTTGTGTTGGGATCATATCAAACCCATATTTTCAAATCATAGAAAATTTAATTAAAATTTCAAATATTTTAACTTAAATAATTATATGTTCGCTCTAATATCAATTGAAGGAGCCTAAGGTGCATTGGAAGTGTGAAAAACACAAAATTTATAATTTCAATTTTAGATACATGTTTAAAACACTGAATCCACTAATACCCTTTAACAAATTTCTCAAATTATCACATGTAATTCAATTTAATCATGAAAAATAAAATCTAACGAAAGTGTAAACAATACCTTATTCCCTTGAATTCATCGGTTTGATTCGGTCACCGTCGACATGTCATGGGTCAAACACGCCAAGATAGGTGTCCTATAAATCATGCACATGTGCACTAAAATTCCTCTATATTTTATCTATGTTTCCTATGTTCTAGTGTGGGAAATTTAAGAGGTGTATGATGTAGCTTCGATTGCGTAAAGAATACAGACTCAATCGAGAAGA
Source organism: Viscum album (assembly GCA_963277665.1). Taxonomy (NCBI): domain Eukaryota; kingdom Viridiplantae; phylum Streptophyta; class Magnoliopsida; order Santalales; family Viscaceae; genus Viscum; species Viscum album. Next base: position 1,103,209,722 of record OY728158.1, on the reverse strand, counting down.
TGATATGAATTTGACCTTGTTCTTACTTTTTAATATCTCTCTAAGAGATTAATATAAGAGGAGAGGAGAAAATATCTCTCTAAATTATTCAAAATTATGGAAATATCTATTCATGAGGATAAAATGATCTTTTATACCTAGGTTTTACTTTCCAAAATTTCACTTTGGTTCCTGTGAAGTAATAGCCTTCATTTTATATATTTTTTCAGACTTATGATCTAATAAACTTGTAATAAATTTCAAAAATATTTTATCAATCACTTGTAACACTATAAAATGTTACATGATAAAATAAAGACCATTGAATTGCCTTTTAATCTCCCAAAATAATTTAACAAACATTGAACATCCCATGTTCGTTCAAAAAGTTATATTTTCTTGTATTCACTTTTATGATTGAATAACTTGTGAATAACTTGAGAAATAAATTCAATCATCATTATTATAATCTTTAATATTACAATAAAGTTATTTTCACTTGTGATCGATCATACTATGGAATTAACTGGCCCCCACATGTGGGGTCCAATCCATCCTAAACTTCTATTCATTTGAATATGTGTAACTTTTGGATGCACTTAGTGTGTGAACCTATAGGTCCTTATCTCTATAGTAGTGATTCCCAAACACATACCAAGAGTGGAGTAAAGAAACCCATCATGACCCATAATGTGATAAATAATTTTATAACTATTAATACCTCCCATGAACATGTTCCATGTGATATAATATTTTTTTCTCATGATATCTTATAAAGAAGGATTCACACTTGTGTCATCATCCTTTTATTGCTTTATATATTTCATGAACTTACTAGATGGACTTAAATTATTTTACCATGGACATATATTTAATGAAGGTACTTCCATCTTGGTCAACCCGGTCCCATAAAATATCTCTTTCTTAACTTAGAAGTGAAAAATTATATCTTAATCATTCAACCAATTCTATACCACCAATGAATCACCCAACAAAAGCTGCCTAACCATGAATTCAATGTCATGGTTTTTTCCTTACATCAAAGTACATTATCAAATGGTGCTAATTGATAATGATCTCAATTATGAAGACCAATAAACATGTTCATAGATAGGAACAACCAATAAAACCCGAGACATGTAGTGTTACTATTGGTAGGTTATTCATCATGATCACATTTACTTGATATAACAAAATTTGAAATTTATAAGAAGAAGTATCAATACTTATGAGCACCTAGAACCAAATAAACAGGCATAAAATATGTCCTATCCATATGATATATCTATAATAGATGTTATATATATTTCATATTTCTATCATAGCATCTCTAGGTTCTCATTATAGTTGGGAACTGCTATAAAATTTTGATACAACATGTATTATAAGGACATTACCATGTAAACAATGGATGTATAAGTATCAACACTATTATGGTAAGAATAAACACACACACACACAAATATATATATATATATATCAAACTATATACATGTAATGGTAATTAAATTACACAAAGGAGTTGAGTTTAGGGAACTCACTCACAATAATAAGGATGAGTAAGAGATATACCAAGGTCTATCATTTTTACTATGGGTATTTTTCTTAAATTAAATGATCATGTTTTGAATGAAACATGTGTTTAAATTTAAATATCCTATTTATATGGGAAAATGGATATTGAGTGGAAGTGTCCACTTTTTCTTGTTAGGTTTTGATATGTAAGCGTTTTTCCAAATTCTCTAAAACTCTAATCCTAAATGATCTTAAGAATGAAAGAAAATTACATCCTTACTATTAAATTCATAATTATAGGTTGATTAGGGTATGATTTATTATATTTTTAATGAGAGTCAAAAGCTTAAGGTCAAATTTTAGTTTACTAAATGAATTATTAGAAGAAACAATGAATTGTGAGGTATACCTTGTGAATCTAAGTCCCTCAATACTAATAGGGAAAAATCTTCCAAAATAACTCTAGAACAGAAGGTTAGTTGAGGTATCTGATTAAATATTTTTTGGAAGTATTTTTTATGATCATGCAAATGATTAGGAAAGAGAAAAACTGGAAGTTAAGTCCCAAATATGTTTCTTTATTAGGTATAATAATGAAAAATTTGGATTTAATATATGGGATAAAAAAAGTGGAAATTAATTAGAATCTAAAATACCATCTTCAAAGAGTAGATTCATTGGAATAATTGGAACTTGGATGAAGATGTAGTTGGGAGGAAAGAACCAACACATGTCATAGCTAAGTAAAATAGAAGTCTGGTGGTTCCAAACAATTCCAAGATAAAAAATGTTCATAAGGTATATGAAAGTTATAAAATAGAAGACGCTGATCAATTTATATAATTACCATTTTCTGATATACTATAATTTCCTAGGATTGCGTAATCTTGGGATAGATTTCAAAGAACATTGGGTTTAGAAGAATAAAAAACTTAGGAGGTGAGGTAGTTTACTAGGATTGGATGATTGGTGTAATGTTTTGAGTTTGTAATGCACTAAATTATTCTTATAGATAGCAGAGAACCTAAAATCTTATAAAAAGTAGAAAATCTCAATGTATCAAAATAGTGGTAGTTAAAAATGAATAAATAGATCAATTCCTTACACATTAATAAAATATTAGAGCTAATGAAACTACCATTAGGAAAAGAAGATCCAGATAACTAGTTGGTCTATTGGTTAAAAGAAGAAGTAGATGGTAGGAAAAGGAACAAGAAGAAGCTGGCTGTGATAGGTTTTCAACAAATATGAGGCATATATTTTTTCTGAAAAACTTATTTCTTATTGTAAAACATTCCATAAACTGGATGGTGATCAAATTTAATGATTCACATCTAGATTTAGGGGGGGGGTTATACCGCTAAATCATTTAAATTTTAATTGGATTTATTCCACTTGTTAATATGATGTTTTCATCTGGTGTGATGTATATGGAAAAGCATTCAGTTTCTGCTAATGATCCATATAGGCACCGTGGTCTGTAAAAAAAATGGGGTGATACAGGAGGTGGTGTCGATCACTATGGTAATAATAGATGGGATATGAGAAAATAAAAAGGTAAAACATTAGAAAAAATAAAAATAGTGGTGGTGTCTGTTTTCATGAGATGTATATGACACTCATATAGTAGAAGAAAAGATGAATATTTGGAATATAATGGTATTAGTTGATTTATAACATATAACTTCTTGCCTAGTGCGAAGATTTTATAGAACATGGTGAAATATGTGAATATCCCTAGGAAATGAGATTATATGAACACATATTATATTAGATAATATATATATATATATATTGTAATGTCCACACCTTATTTTTTTTAAAAACGGTTACTTGAGAAGCTCTTCATCTTGATTAGTTGGATATCAAGACTAAATTCCTTCATAGTGACTTAGAGGATGAAAAATTTATAAAAAAAATAAGGTTTCATGGAAAATAAAATATAAGGTCTAGTGTGTAGTCTCAGATAGATTTTGTATGGGATAAATCAATCACCTAGATAAAAGAATTGGATGTTTGATGCATTTATAGAAGAACACATGTTTATCTGGTGCAATTAAAATCATTTATATTAACAAAAAGTGTTTAATTATGAATGTTTAATCACATTATTATCAGTGTGGATGATATTCTATTATCTGAACCAAATAAGGAATGAATAAAAGAGTTAAAGGTTTATTTATCAAGAATTTTTAAGATAAAGGATCTTATATCTGTAAGGAAGCTCTTAGGGATGTGAATCATAAGGGACTAAAAAATAGGAACATTGGTTTTTTTATAATTAGTGTACTTCCAAAAGGTGTTGGAAAGATTTCAAATGTCCGTGTACAAAACTTTTCCTACCCATTTGGATAGAAAATTCAAATTATATAAGGATAAAGCACCATGAATTAAAGAAGAGGATATATACATGGTGAAGGTTCTATATGAATCAATAATAATAATCTTGATGTATTCCATGATTTGTACAAGACTATACAATTCACAAGTAGTTGGAGTTATTAAAAGGTTTATGAAAAATCTGAGGAAGGAACACTACAAAGTTTTTATGTAAATATTTTAGTATTTTAATGAAATAGAAGGATTATCCTTATATGTATAAATATAAAATCCTTCACTGGGATATGTTGATGAGAAATTTATAGTAGGTATAGATTCTTGGAAGAGAACCACTGTCTATGTGTTTACTTTCAAATGAACTATTGGAAGTTGGATGTCATTACTTCAATATATTATAGAACTATCAACCACAAAATAATTGTATGTTATTATTAAATAAGTAGGTAATGAGTCTATCAAGTTGAGTGGTTTTCTAGAGTATATTATAATTCCATAAGGAAATTAAACATTTTTTTGTGATAGTCAGAGTGAAATTCATCTAATGAATATTTTGATGTTTCAATCATGGATAAAACACATTCAGATAAAGTATCACTTCATCTAGAGGCTTATGGAAGACAGGGTGCTGGAGTTATGGAGTATTTAATGAGTTATTAATTTATTGGACATGATAATTAAGGTTATCTTCTAGAAAATTCTAGGGTGGCATTTTCCCTCAATGAGAGTTATATAATAGGTGATTTTAAGATAAAAAAATTAGTAACTAGATAAGAAGAATAAAAAAATTGGTGTTTCAGAAAGTTACCAGTGGTCTTGATTTAATCCTTGAAAATTATTCTTAAGTGGGATATTGTTGAACTAGTACAATATTTTTTTTGTTATATTTCTGAAATTCTAGGAGTGATTTCAAAAAATTATTTTGGAACCAAAAGCAGTGAATCATAACCTAGAGGTTTGGATATAGTGGAAGAAATATTCTGAAAGTGGCACTGGTTTGATGAGTTCTAGACACATACACTATTAATTTGAAGAATATGTTGAATTAGTGGCATAAAATGGTCTACTGATGGTGTCCTTGATCAAGTGGAGATGACCCATATAGATTAGTTGGTGGTGGAACAAATAGAATAAACTATTAGTTACTGGAAAAAATATTTTAATATATGGGTGGGGTAACTTGTTTGTTATAGTAAAAGTGTTCTATAGTTCTTCTATGTCTCCAGTGTATTTTTTTGGTTTTTAGGAAACTTGTAACTCAGTGAGACTATATCCTTCTCTCTTATTCAATAGATTTTTGTAGTGTTTCTTAGGGAATGTCACTATGTCTGAACCATGTAAATATATAGTGTTTCACTGTGTGTTTTTTTATATATTTATTCATTTTTTTGAGTTTTCAGGGGGTGTGTTTTGATGTCTAGCTAGGGTGAGAATATTCTCAGTTCAAATACACATTTATGTTTGTTGTCTATTTTAGAACATCCTATATGTTGTTATGTAAAAGAGTTTTTATAAGATAAGTTTCGAAATGTGATGATTTATACAAAACATTATATATATATAATGTATTTCATATTATGAATTTAATATTTAAATCACACATCAAATCCAAACTGATGGCACCTCATAGCGCACACAGAGTTTGAGGCGCTAACAACTCATCTCTGGGCCTCAAGGCTATTTGGTGGTACATTGAGGTGGGATTTTTTTCTTTTGAACTATACTAGTCCCATTTTATTTTTATTATGATACGGTGTTTTACTATATAAATATTTTGGTTTTTTAGTTGGTTTAGGTTTGATTTAGGTTCTTATGTTGCGTTACCTAAAAAAAATACTATTTTGTGTTGGGATACCCAAAAAAGTCTTGACTATATGTTTCCCACATACCATATTGTGGTTTTTATAAATCTTAATAAAAATGGATTTAGAAAGAGATAATTTCATATCCAAACACATGAAATATCTCATAACCTAGAAAATCACATAACTATCTCTCATTTAATACAAACACATGGCTTATTCAAACACATTCAAAAAATTTTCTCAAAGCCAAACTCATGGATTAAACAAACACATGAATTAATTTTCATCAAAGTCAAACTCATGGATTAACCAAACAAATGGATTAATTATCATCATATAAAAACACATGACTTACCCAAAATTATAGATAAATACATGGATTTTGGAAAAATCATATAATCATATCACAATTTTACAACATGACAAAAAAATTTCAAAACACCACATAATGTTTTTTCAGCTATAACAGTATCTCATTAAAACCAAACACCCCTATGAAAATTAATAATAATTATTCAACAAATACATACACATTTATCAATCTTTATCAAATAATTATAATACATATCTCATTTCAAAAACTATATTTTAATTACCCCTAAAACATAATCCATTATTTTATATCATTTAACTATAATCAAATAAATCCAAATGTGATTTAAAAAACATTTAAATAATTAAAACATACAAAACCCTAATTACATGCTCTATTTAATTCATTTAAATTCAAAAAACACCATTTAAAATCACAAATGGTTCTATGATAACCAAAAATCATTTAAAGAAATCATTATCAATAAATTATAATTAATAAAGTATATTTTTAGCACAAAAATAAATAATTAATATTACCTTAAATTAATAGAATATTTATCCCTAATTTAGTCCCAAACCATCATATATAAATTAAAATAACATTTATAGTAGTAACACATGCGAGTAATATTGTTGAAGATAGACTAAACTAACACTCTAGAGGGTGGGGGTGGGGCTGAATTGAGTTATTAAAATTTTATTTACTTAGAAAACCAACCGCTTTTAAACGTGTTTAACTTTTTATATTTATTTAAATAAAATTAGTATGAAAATAAAATAACATAAAATTAAGAGACCAGAAATAGAGATTTATAGTGGTCCTGGGAAAAAAATCCTCTAGTCCACTAAAAAACACCCCTCTCCATGAGTTTGGTGATTTTCAATAGACCAATCCTTTTGTTGGTGATTTATAGTACCTTTTCTATGGAATGAAAATTGTATTAAAAAAGATGATACTTGTTATAAAAAACATTATCTTTCAACCATCCTCTAACAAGGCTTTGCAAACAATTACCTTTATGGTTCTTTTACTTGGAACCTTTACATTGAAAGAAAGAAAACACCGTGTTTATAGGTTTAACACACAATTTTGAAATACAACTGATATAAGGAAGAAATATCCCAAAGAGATGATTGAAGATATAGTAGATCTAGGATATTATTTTGAATACAATAAGGATGATCAATATTTCATAACTAAAGATAGCAAGGCTTATTATCCTTCTCGAGTAAAATAGAGTAACATTTATGATCTTCAAGAGATATTATTATATAATTAGAAGGTGCTTATATTATTCTCAATATACATATTTTACACATTATATATCTTTCAAAATGCATGAAAAAACTTCTCACTCAATGAAACATCACAAATCTATAAAACCTACAACTCTTAAAATTAAAACATACATTGTTTTCTTGGAAAAACCTTAGCAAAAATACCATCCATTAAATAATCCTTGTACTTGTTTCCTTCTTCAGTACTTGATTTTTATTATAATTGTTTTATCGTAATTAGAAAATTCACTATTTAATTATGTCATGTTAGTATTAAAATATCACTCAATCACTTAAAATAAAAATTAATACAGGTTACAACACAACATAGCTAATTTCATATCATCACATAGCTAAATTGTAAACATTTGATATCATATAGCTAAATTGATCCAAATAGACAAATTTTTAAAAGCATTCTTCACATATTAGATTTACATCACATAACCATTTTTCTAATATTTAAAAATTTATTCACATATCTAAAGTGATCCATATAGTCTTTTTAATCATGTATCCAAATTTGATGTAGCTAATTGAAACCACATAGCTGATTTCATCATGTATCCAAATCATAAAGTTGATTACTCCACATAATTGATTTATTTACTCAAATGATATTCATAGAAAAATACTTATTATGTGATCCATTGACATAGGTTATTTCAATATGTAGTCAATTTACACAGATGAATCCCTATCATAGTAGAATAAAATAGATGAATACTCGATATAGCCGATTTTTCCAAACTTAGGAAAGTTTCAGAAAAAGTGTCAAAATTGCAGACTTAATGAATTTAACAAAAAATACTTAAAACATGTTAAATCCTCCTAAAGTCACTTAAAAAAATAATCAGTAATATATGAAAGGGAATTTGAGATCATCAAAACCTAAAGTACATCAGATATATTGGAACAACGTTAGTAGTCCAACAATCTCCCCCTTATCGATAATCACAAAACCCATAAATGATTAAACATGAAATTTTTAAAGATTTAATAGGATTTTGTATGAAACTATATAATAAATATATTAATTTAAAATGTAGTGTTTCTCCCCCTTAGTTAGACACTTCTCTCCCTTATATTAATTGAGGAATTCCCCCCCTTTGATTTAAATTAGGGTAAAATTCTCCAACTTCTCCCCCTTTTTGTGTCATTAAAAAGGAAGAGTAAGGATAAGAAAAATATGGTTAATGTAGAACATAGAGTAATGAACCATTTAATTATAGTTATAAAACTGAATATGGAATTATGGTAATAATAACATTTAGATAACAAACTAATGAGATTAAGAACATTAAATGAAAACAATTACTAAGAAAAATAAAAAATGAACAAAGATAATTAGATAAAATCAATCACTTAAAAAGACAAAATAAATGAATAAATAATTATTTCATTGATTGTAAATATATAAAAACATATAACCACTAAATACTCTTAAAAAATACAAAATATTAGTCTGAAGACCCAGTCTTATAGATGGGTTCAAACTGAGAAGATGGATTGGGAGGAGGTATCATAAAGGTAATATTGGTCCTAGAGGTTGTTATAATTTTTATTGGAGAAGGAATATCTTCCTTCCCTATCTCTATAGTAGCTCCACATCCTGATCTGATAGAATATTTGACTTTAGGGCACTATACAAATGGGCTATGAAGGATTTCAAGATTCTCTTGACCTACACTAAAATCGTAGGAACCATCAGTATGAAAAGGAAATTTCTTTAGAGGTTTAGAGGATAAGGTATGAATATAAAGGGAGACATCCAACTTATATCTCTATTTATAATTATTTTGGGATGGATCATCAACAACTTATAATTTTTTATTTAGTACCTCTATAGTTATTTTGAAGAGTAAGGACTATTGTTCCTTTTCTTATTAAATGATACAATGAATCTGAACACATGTCTATCCTCATGATGATGTATGGATTATAGAAATCAAGAAAAATATTTTATTATTTTATATAAATTTGATAAATAGAGGAAATACCATTTCTTAGGAGCCATTTTAAGTATTCTATCTGACTATAAGAGAAAATTAAAGTAGCACTAAGAAAGGCGGGAAGGTCCGTAGTATATGGACCATATGGAATTTATACTTACTACTTATTTAGGATTCTATCCATAGAAATATATATACCAATAATTCTTCCATTCGTATATTTAAACTTTCTATCTATACTTACCACTTTTTTGAGAAAAATTTTAACTACTTCTTGAAGATCACTGAAGTGAGGATGAAAAAGTAAAGTACTAAAAATAATAGGTGAAGTATACATAGGTACTGGTTCCATATAAGGAATAAGAGAAACTAGAACGGGGGATGAATAAACATAAGGAATAGTCATTGGGGGTCTATAAATAACCAACTCCTTTCCTATAATAAAAACTATTACGACTATAACTTCTATAGATTCTACACTAGATTTATCCCTTGAAGATTCTGAATAAATTCCTTAAACTTCCTCATATATCATGTGTAAAAAGGTTAATAAATACTGATGGTTTCTAAATACTAGGAAAAGATATATACAAACCATACATTAAGTATAATTATATACTATAGAGACCCTATTTTTTCATTCTAGTACTTTGAAATATATATAGAAATATTATTAGAACCAGGCGCTAATATGGATAGTGATTCTGAGTCCCAGTGTTTCTGGAATTAATTTTATAAAAATATTAAAAATATTTTATATTGTACATGAACTTTTTTTCAAGAAAAATGGGATAAATCTTAAATAGAGACTTAGATCTAAAATATGATATAATTTTTGAATCTAGAATACGAGGTTTACCCTAAGGGTGACCTAATGTTGGTCAGCACGAGGTGTTTGGATATAGTGACCATTGTCGAGTGTGTTTAAATTAAATTAGATTAATTGATTTATTTAATTTAAATGAAATAATTCTAAGAATTATATTAATATTATTCTATAATTTTTTACTAGGTTTTTTTATATAATCTTGGGATCATTGAGAGGAGAGTTTTACCACCCTTAATTGGTGAATCAAGACCGATCGATGATGATATTCCAGATCCAAGTGATTCAAGGCGCAATGAACGCAACCAATTTTCCTCCTTTATTGGAGAGCATGTTCTTCATTAAAAAATAATACAATATTGGTATAGGACTCATGTTATGTGGATTTACTCCCTTATTATTAAGTTATTAAGCATGATCTTTCTAAATTCTTTGATTTGAATTAATTTAAAACCTTTCTATGCACCCTTGTCAAATTAAATTGGTTATTAATTTTTCCAATCCCTAATATTTCATGTTTCTCACCTAATTTGTATACATTGGACAAGAAAACATGGCCAACGATTGTTGTACCTTTATTCTTGTGACTTTCTCCCAATCTTTCTTTGCATTCTTCACTATTGGCCTATGAGGCCATGGTTCGGCATTGCCGAGCGAGATCAAGCATGATTGGTCCCCCGAATCCAAAAAATATTCATGTGTGATGAAAAGAACAAAAAATAGAGGATGTATTGGGATGATTTTCAGGTTTTAGGTTATCTATTCATGTATACAAGATATAAATCAGAGTTTTATGCAACATAGAAGGTGTGAGAGGTCCGTACAGGTGTTGGATGGATCAACGAGAATCCGATTTTTGGCCACCAGATGGATGAAAATGAAAAAAATATGCCTTCCCCCTTTGAATTTGGAAAAGCATCGAGTGAGATCCAAAGTGAAAAAGGAAGATATAGAGATGTGTACAAATATATGAGTTTTTATGGAAAACGTAACTACAAATTGTGTAGTTTAGAAGAAAACTCAACATGTTATTTATAAATCCACAGTGTTAGGGTTTCTAGAAGATTATAAATATCACATGCCATGTGGGATCCCACATGTCATGTGAACCATTAAATGAAAACATGATGTGTACTGTGGGAGTACATAGACATGAGCATATCCAAGCACATGGCATGTACATGCACATGGACACAACCTGAAGGACATAGGTAGGACCCCGTGTGAGAGGATATTCTATGTATCAGAGTACACAAGCATGATAAATATTACATGGACATGACCAAAAGCACGAGCAGGACCACGAGTGAATGAGGCATTCCGTGTAGTCCCTTTAATTCCATGTAGGCCTATATGGGAAGTGATCTATGTACTGTTAGGGACACAACTAGGCATCATGGTGGGACCACATGCCATGTAGGTCCCATTACACACCATGTACTTCCCCTTTTGGGAAAACTTCTACCTCTTATATCTCCTTTTTTTGGACTCAAATTTTGTTATGTGAGTATCCTATCCTAAGTATTTTTCCATATAGAATGTAATGGTGTCCTTATTAGTGGATTTTGAGATATTATGAAAGATTTTTTGAGTGTGATCCTTCTTTAGGAAACACTCAATTATGGAAATGATCAGACTATATCACCATAGTGTAACCCTCCTGATGTGATAGGGAATGAATCCTCTAACTATAGAGTATAAACCTCCTATGAAGTTAGGTCATGGGTCATATATATATCCATCTTTAGAGTGGAAACCTCCCATGAAGTCATGGCATGGGTCCTCTACCATTAGAATGGAATCCTCCCGTGGAGTCAGTGCATGGGTCCTCTACCACTAGAGTGGAACCCTTCTACAGATTTAGGGCATGGGTCCTCTACCACTTGATTGGAACCCTCATACAGAGTTAAGGAATGGTTCTTCTACCACTAGAGTGTAACCCTCCTTTGGATTCAGTGCATGTGTCCTCTACCATTAGAGTGGAACACTTATGTGGAGTTAGGAAATGGGCCCTAAACCCATAGAGTGGAACCCTTCTATTGGCATAGGGCATGAGTCATCAATCTATCTATATAATAGAACATTCCCATTAGAGTAGAGTATGGGTCCTCAATCTATCTAAAGAGTGAAACCCTTCTATTGTACTAGGGAATGTGTCCTCTACCTAGAGATTGTGGCCCCTTGACTGTGTAGCATAGTGGAAAGGTGTGCCTTGACTTGGATGTTTCTATTAGAAAAGAATGTGAGACATCATGAATCATTGATGGAACTCTTGAAACTAATGAAAGAATATTTTCCTGGGATGGGTGCTGAGATAGAGATCCATTTTCTCTCTCATATGGGTTTCTTTTATGAGAACATATATATCCATGTTGATTGGTTTTTGTTTTACTCATTCAGTGCTGTGACCTATCTATTCCTATCGTTTAACTTATCCCCCAATCATATTTTAGGGTGTGCTAATATGTATTATACACTCACCCCTACATGAGATTTTCCCACATGTGTCTTGTCTTATGTAGATAACAGATTTTTCGGCAGTGATTACAGAGGAGCATAGGGATACCCAGTGCATTAGACCATGTATGATAGTCGGGTCTTAGGGATATGGAGTTAGTCTCTCTCAGTACTTTACTTTTCCAATTTTTTCTGGTTGGGACATATTTCTGGATGGGAATGTATTTTTATCCTTTTTTACATTTTATATTATGCTATCGTACTCTTATACTCCCTAGAGGTTTTACATGCATGATTATTCTCTAAATATTTCATCTTTTATTATTATTATTCGACACTTCTGGATGGATATGGCTGGGTGCATGCATACTAGTACTCTGGAAAGGGCCTCCCATATTAGGTATACCTTTCTATTCTTGTCACCATCCCCTATACTATGGAGGAAGGCTTGGTGTATTTATGTCTCAAGCCCCATTGGGTTAGGTTATGAAATAGACATTAAAGATATCATTTAACTTTACAACTAATTCATCATAAAATCCCACTAATTCATTTAAGGATCCATTAGTTTATATAAAAATCTTCCTAATGGATTTTATGGTATCTTGGAGATCACCTATAATATCCCTCTTGAAATATTACATTAGAACTGTGTGAACATATCACACTACAAGGATTGAATTTGAGAGGACACAATATTCAATTATGAGAGAAATTGATCAACTCCACTATGAAAATCTAGAAAAACTGAAGGTTATGAGGTTTTAGTTACAGAGGGTTAACAATTCTTGATGAATTCAAATTGGATCAATACAACAATTCATAAAGTGTGGAAATTTTCCTTTATCACTTTTCTTAATGAATTAATCTCACCAAGAACTTCTTGATACATATATGATTACACTATTAGAAGATTATATAACATTTCTCTTTGATATACAACCATAACACTATGATCACTGAATTCTGATTTGGTAGGATAAATATCTTTCAAATATCTAACTAGAGCTTTCATTTCTTCAATATCCTTGGGAATTACTCTAGAAACAACTTATTGAACAAGAGAAAATCTCTAAATATTCTTGATCAAATCACTTTATATTTCCATAATCCCATCAAATTTCTCAAATCCATCCTTGGAAACAGAGGACTCCTAGAGTTCTCTAATATTATCCTTATAGGATTTCAACTCTTTTTCAAATCATTATAATATCCTATGATATTATCAAACATAGTTAATAGAGAAGATTAAAAGGATTAAATTTTTGATCTGTCTAATATTTTACTTACCAAGGGTGCTTCCTCATGAACTAGATGCAGTGATGGTATAGGTGGTGCATGAGAATGTTCAATAGAACCCCTAACCACATCATCAACTTGATATCTATAAGAAAGAGATCCATGGAAAATTAGATCCATTGACTGTTTCTCTATTTTAGATTCAGTTATAACTTCATCATCATAAAAAGAAGGCACAATCTATAATGGACTTTCCCAAGGAATTAGAATAGATTTTTCAATGATTGGTTACACATGATGACCTAATTCAGTAACTTCACAAACTCAGATATGAAAAAACTCTCCCACTACAGGACTTACCACTAGAAACTGTGGTTTTATTCTAGTTACTTATAACTCCTGTACCTCCCTATTAGACCCCAAATTAGTAGGTTTAGTATCCCTAGGTGGTAATGTTTGGGATGGATCCCTAGAGCCACTCTATCATGACCAAAAGATTGCAAATATTTTTGAAAGATATTCCAAGAAGTACCCAATTATCTTCAATAGTAATGAAGATATGGTGTTACTTTTATAGCATTTCACTACATTTCCCTCATTAAGATCCACTTATTTTCTCTTTAAAATCAGGGAGATCAGTCTACTATAAGGATAATAGGTCAACTTAACCTTCCTTTTGTAACAATGATGCATAAAAAAATCATGTATCTTGGAAGAGTGAGATTTAGATTATTGATCTGAACATATAGAAGGTACATATACTAAAATAAGAATTTATCCATCTCACCAGTTCTCTAGGATATCACAGTTTAAAAAATGCGAAAAAACATTCCACTCAAGTGGTAAATCCTTTATAGGATTACTTTTTAAAGAAAAGATTTCAAATATAAATTTAAATACCTATGTGGGTCCAACTAAACTTGCATCAACCATGGTCTAACAGAAGTTAAACTCCCCCTGATGGAGAAAATGAAATATATTAGCTAACTTGACTAATGAAACTATCACTACCTTATCATTTACATTTGAATAGATAACATCCTCTATTTGATTTAACTAAAACTCAACATTACTTATAAACTTGTTTACCTCATATTCAAATAAAAACTAGATTTCTTCTCATCAAAGATGATCTATCATCCTTGAAACTGAAGTACCTTCTTTAGCAGCATCTCAGTGGCCTTCAACCATGCCATATCAATGGACTTTCTAGTGAGAATCCTACGTGGATAACCGCTAAATTTATATTTCATGGATAAAATGGAACTTACCTTATCTCTATGCATAGAATTTCCCATGGAAGATAGGTTTGTTGGAAGCTGAGAGACAATCAAGAGGTCAGGGAGGACAATTTAACTTATGTAGGAAGGAATTTATTGGAATGGAAAAAGGGTTGAGGACTAATAATGTTTTAGGCCATATAATCAAATCTCAAAATCCATACATAACCAATTGGTTTTGGGTAGATTATGACTAATAATATATAAACACAATAAAAATTGAAATGAATAATTATTTTTTTAAACCCACAACATTATATAGTGAAATAGAATAGACTAAATTAAGTTTCATAAAGAATTAAAAACAAGTTATTAATAAAGGAAGAAAAAATTATAATTTATCAAAATAAGATAAATTAAATTCATTTAATTTGAATAAACCAATTTATATTTTGATAAAATCCAAATGCTTACATGCTAGGGATTAGTAAAAATATCCACTAACTAATTCTTAATAGAGATAAAATCAAGAGTAATATCAAATTTTTGAGTGTGATATATTAATAAATGAAGACTTAAATATATATTCATTATTATAGAATTATTTATTGGAATCATTGAAATATTAATAGAACTTGTGTTATCAAATTTGTTTGATACTTGATTATCATTGAATCCAAAATCCATTAAGGTGCATTTCATTCATAATACCTATGAACAAAAATAACTAGCAGTAATATATTCTAGTAGTAGATAATCAAACTAAGTGTTGATTATTACTAGACCTAGATACCAGGATTTATATAGAAAATTCTAGGTTCCTGAGGTACTCTTATTATCTAGTCTATAACCACCAAATGTAGAAGCCAAATATGAAGTTAAATTAAAATCTGATGTTTTTTGAAAAAGTAAGGAAAGAGAGATTGTTCTTTTTAAATACCTTAAAATTATTTTGGTATATTTTAAATGATATTATTTAATATTTTCTTGAAATACATCAAAAATACATACTAAAAACATAATTTCTGGTCAACTAGTATTCAAATACAATAAAATTCTAATTATTACTCTATATAGCTTGTTTTCAACTGGTTTCCCAGCTTCATCTAAGTCAATATTTTCATCAGAACTCATAGGAGTTGTATGTACATTACAAATTTCAAGTACAGAACTTTTAAGCAATTAAAGTATGTATTTTATTTGATTTAAAACTTCCCAAAAGTCTCTTTTATAAATCTAAAATCATTGAAAACAAGTTAACTCACCCATAATACTCATTTCAAATTATTTTTTCATTATATATGAAAATTTATTATAAAAGTTTTTAATTTTTAGAACCAAAAATCACATCATAAACATATATATGTAATAAAAAAATATCTAAAGATAATTTTTTTAAATATAGTAGGATATTCTTTACCTACTAAAAAACCATTTATAAAATAAAATAACTTAAACTTTTATACTAATATATAGGTTCTTATTTAAGGCCATGAAGATATTTGGTAAGTTTAAAAACTAAATCTGGAAAGTGACTATTTTTAAAACTAGGAATTTTTTCAAAATAAATTTCCTCCATAGGAAAACCATGTATAAATGTATATTTTACTTCCATTATATATAATTTTAAATTTATTTTTGATGCATAGTCTTGGAGAATCTTAATGGATTCTAATTTAGCTATAGGTGTAGATTTGTCTTCATAATCTATACATTTTTCTTGATTTTAAACTTTGAAAAATAATATAGCATTATTCCTTATGACCACACCATGATCATCCTATTTATTCCTATAAACACATTTTTTTCCTATAATAGGATGGTCAGATATTCTATCAACTAATTCCCAAGGCTTTTTCCTCATGAACTGTTTTAGTTCCTCTTACATTGATAAAACCCAACTATCATCTACTAAGGTTTCTTCAATAGACTTGGGTTATATTTTAGATATAAAGAAAAAAAATATACAAGATTTACTACACACATTCCAGTTCTAATACCTTTATCTAATATTCCTATAACAGTTTCTAAGGGATGGTTTATTAGGTTTCTAGGGTTTTATGGAAGTACACTTTTTGGTTCACTAGTATCCATCCTTTAAGGATTTGGTTATGTAAAATCAATTTAAAATTATTCATAATTTTTACTATAAAATATATTTTTAGGTATCATGTTTTCAAAAGAATCACTTAGCTCATCAATTTGAGTCATTATGTGATCAAAAGGATCACTTTCATCAAATTTCACATGAGTTAATTCTTCAACAAGATTTGAACTTTTATTGAAAAATCTATATGCATTAGAAGTAGTATAATAACCAAGGAAGATTACTTCACCATCCTTTGGATCAAATTTACCAAGACTATCTATAACTCCCTAATATTTTTATGAAATATATTTTTATATATTTTTATTTCTTTAATTGCTTGTGTTACACACAACAACAAGTTTATATGAACCTTGAAATATTATTAATTTACTATATGCCCATTATAATATAGCCATTAAATTTGTGGGAAGAAATAAAAATAAAAAATTTATAAATTAAATATAAAGTTTCAACTCAATATGAATGTATTTTTAAGTGATTATAAAATAAACACATATTTTTAAGTAAAGTAATTTTATTCTTTAAAAATACATTTTCTTCAAAATGTGTTTTTATTATTTTACGAGTGAATATTAATTTAAGTAAATTATAGAAAATGTATTTTAAAAAAATAATTCAATTTTTTAATTCATAATTGTAAAATTATCTGAAAATTATTTTTTAGATTTTTCTAAAAAAAATTATATTTTCAAGGAATAGTGAAGAATACTAATTTTTATTGAAATCTGTATTTTATTTTAATATTTTTACAATTTAAAATCATGGTTTGGATTTTTTTAACATTTTAATTAGTTAATTTTTATTTAAAATAATCTATTATGGTTTTTAAGTGGATTTTATACTCTAATTTAGTATAAAAACATTTTATATTTACAAAGGGCATTTTTCCAAAAAAAAAATATTTTTTATTGCATTTTGTAGGTTTTATTTTAAATTAAATTATGAAACTTTTATGTTTTGAATTTTAAAAAGTATATTCCATATTTTGAATTAGTGGGTAGCAAACATGTCATTTTTATTTTTGGTCAATATGAATAGTAACTGTAGTAAATTTTGTTACCATGGTAAATTGTAAAATGAGTTAATATGGATTAAAAATAAGTGAGAAGACCATAAATTTTCATCCTATTTAATATTATATGAATTTAATTAGACCCTTAAAACCTAAGGTTTAAAATTTAGTTTTTTATGGACACCTTTCCCTGAAAATGACTTATATATTATTTAAATCAATAAAAGTCACAAAATTTCACTTTCTTTGTCTCAAATATATCTCATGTTTCCAAATGGGTAAAAAATTTGGTTATGAGTGAATATAGGATTCTATTTTGAACATAAGAAAATTATTATAATTATATAAATTTATTTATCACTTTTGTGGCCTCTTGGAGGAGAATATGACCTTTGTAATATTTTATTTAAAGAAAATGTTAAGATATCACATTCAAGTTTTTAATAACTATAATATTATTAATATTATTTTATCTAGAGAATATGTTCAAATATAAATATTATTTTGAAATATAAAGTATTTATGTTTATCATGGAAATTTATTTATAATTTTTAGGAATTAAATAATTACCCTAAATTCTTACACAATGCTAATGCAATAATTATTCAACTAATAGAAAAATAAAATAAATGATATTAAAAATATTAAAATTAATATAATTTGATATATTTAAGGTGATAAACTAATTATCTACATGACCTTGACATGTTAGGTATATAATAAAATAGTTTTTTTAATTTTTACATGTTTCCTTGATATTTTGTAGAAGTCAAAATATTGAATAGTAAAAAAATTGACAATAATGATATTTTATGGGATTAGTATTTTATTAAATAATATTAAAAGTATAAAAATATTTAAAAAATACATATTTATTATTATATGGTCTAAAATTTCATAAATTGACTATTTATGTTCTAATTTACACTATATAAGTAATAATTTCAACCTCTTAATATTGAAAAAATTGTTACCATGGTTAAAATTAAAATTTTTTAACTCAGGGTTAATCAAACTTTATAAGGTTTAAAATAACACAAAAAATTATATTAAATATATTTCTTTATGTTATTAAAACCTTATATTTTATTAAATTCTATTACATGGTCATTTTGTGGTATTTAGATGGAAAATAAATTTATTATAATTTAATCTTTTGAGAAATTTCAAAAAGTGCCCCTCACCTCAATTATAAAAGTAAACCTCCTTCCTCAATTATTTATACAACTTTGAGCCATCTATCTCATCCATAATTTGAAAATTCTCTTATATATTTCTTGAGACACATTATATAGGTTTTGATCTTCTCAAAATACCAATCCTAGATCCCTTTAGAGGAGATCTAAAGGAGATGTTTTAAAGAAGATGTAATCGCTCTAACAAGTCACTTTCTTTTGATACTCTTCCTTACCTCCTAAAAATATATAATGTTTATCATAAAATAATAACTTTAGTATCATAAATATTTTATATGTTATTATTATTATTAAAAAACCATTATACACTCCTTTCCCATTAAACAATAAGTGAAGGTTTCGCTTGTGCGTACGTACGACTTACCGCCTCCATGTAGCGATACAATTCATTTTCATCACCATATTTTATAGATGAATATTATGTTTTTTAATGAATATATATGATATATATGATATAATAATGATATTATAAAGATTAATTATATTTATTTCATACCATTAGTTGAAAAAATGGAAACAATTTTCATGCGTACGTACGACCTATTGTCCCCATGAATGATGTAGTTCATTTTTCTATCTCTACTTTATATGAATGACTATAAATATGCTTGTAATTATTATATATTATGTTTAAAACATGATTAAAATTATTTAAATTATGAAAACAAATATCAAAGTATAATTACTATGATTTCTTAACTAAAAAATGCTTGGAAAACAAAGCAATTATCACATAGAAAAATGATTTTAATAACAAATTATCAGAAAAAATTTGATAATTTGTTATAAATTAATAATAAATGGAATTTTATAATTAAGGTTATGGAATAAATTAATAATAAATCCATATTTATTATACAGGAGGTTTTAAAATGAATTAATAAAGGTAATACTATAGGTAAGGGTTTAATTCACAATCTTATTATTATTCGAGAATATTTATATTTAAGTATCCAAAGAGGAATATTTATCTTAAATGTATATGTTTTATAAATTTTTTTAAAAGGTTTTTAATATTACCTTATTAATGTTTAAATTCATTTTTACCCATGTTTTAATTTTTATAAAATGGTTTGAAAGGAATATTTTTTTCATTTTCCAAACAGGGTACTTTGTGACTTTTTGAAAGAAAAATACAGAAGGAAAGTTTTTTAAATT
Source organism: Viscum album (assembly GCA_963277665.1). NCBI lineage: Eukaryota > Viridiplantae > Streptophyta > Magnoliopsida > Santalales > Viscaceae > Viscum > Viscum album. The sequence continues at coordinate 1,103,189,322 of OY728158.1, read as the reverse complement.
ATATGGTAGGAGAATATTTTCCTTCCTTCATGATGCCTTAATGATTTTAATATTACTATAAAATATTACAATTTAATTTTTAAATAAAATTTTTTCCTTTTTAATTTCACCTCTTTTAACAAATGTTTTCAAAATGGAAAGGATATTTTCCTCAAGAATTATTTCATGTGATCTTTAAAAATAATTTTCCATCTAAGACAAAATTATTTTATGTTACTTATGATTTAATGGGGATATGATCCAAGGATACCATCCTTATTCTTTCTCTATATGGTTTATGTTTCATATGCCATGACTTTTATGAATCCAGTTACTTTTCAATGGGTTATGTAATGATGATTTTTTAGGAAACCCATTTATTTTCATGTATTTTGATATGATGAATTATTTATGATCCTATGGAACACATAAATATGGTTTTTATTATGTTATTGGTGAGAACTATATCACTTTATAATGCATTTGGTAAATCTTTAATTCTCATGATATAACAATGGGAAACAAGTCATTGGGCTTGATCCACTATGGGAAATAGGTGTATCTTGATCCACTAAGGGAAATAGGCATGTCCTGATCCACTATATTGATGGTGTTGGTATTTAACCATGAATGATGAATTTTTTTCTATATTTATGACATTTTAACACTTTTTTGACATGAAATTATGGTTTATTATTGATTTGTGATGATTTCTCACTCTTATGGTGTAGTTTTTCTGAAATAATAATGTTAATGCTATGAATCATGTTTATGATCTATGAAAGGTTGGTTATGAAATTCATATGTTTTATTCATGATCACACAAACTTATTCTTATCTTATGATTCCATATTATATTGTATTGATATCTCATATATTTACCTTTATTGAGCATCTGATCTCACCCTTTATTATGTTTCCTTCCCAAGGCGATGAAGAAAGGTTTTGGTAGGGTATGCCTAAGAGGAGTATTGTGTGAGAAGGTCATTGTGGAAGATGTTGAATATATTTCATAAAATAACAAAATTTAATATATAATATCCAAATACTCTAAAACTTTATAGTTCTAGAATGAATAATTTTTCTCTGTATTTAATATTCATCTAAATATATGTAATATTTTTTTATGAAAAGATTAGGTTGTTATTATTGGTATTAGAGTAGGTTTTATACAATATTTGGAGATTAGGGTTAGAAAATTATTATGAAAACTCTAGGGATAAGAATAAGTATAGGATAAAATCCTAATGTTTTGATAATTATCATTAATGATCTAGGTTAAACCTAAGGTTTCATAGAAGAAGGTATCACAATTTAGACATTCTATAAATGATTCTTCAGAGTTACATGGTTATCCACTTTGATTAGTGTTTCTAATGCTATGATTTCTGGTTTTATTCAATGGATGGAACCTATAGGAACAATGTTAATTCTGATTGTTAGGATAATATAATGATTTTAATCCTGAGAAACCAAACATTATGATAGATGTAATGTTGAATCTTATATCTATACTCACACAAATTTCTCAAGATATGAATCATAATAAGTTTCCAAATGATCAAAAGAGGGAACCAGGTACTATTGAATCTTTAATGAGGAAATATCCAAATTTATTTATTGGGTATTATGATCTAGTGTAGGATGATAAATGGATCAATAACTTAATATAGTTGAGTTTTATTTCAAAAAAACCTTTCACTCGATCATTAATATATCTCCTTATGAAAACCTTTATGGAATGAAGTGTAAAACTCCAACCTAATGGAAATAAGTTATAGAAATAAAGTTGTTGGGACCTAAATAGGCTTATGAGATGGTAGAAATGGTTAGTCATTCAACAACATATAAGGACAACACAAAGTTTAAAGAAATGTTATTCTAATAATTATCTAAGTGATCTAGAATTTGATGTTGGTGAGAAGGTATTTTAATGAATTTATCCATGGAATAAAGAACGAAAAAATAAAACCTAAGTATATCAGTTCCTTTGAAATAATTGATCATATAGAGATAATAGTTTATCATTTTTTGCTTCCACCGAATCTCTATCAAGTTCATGATATGTTCCCTGTATCTCTCTTGATGAAGTACATACCTGATCCTTCACATATACTAAAATCAGAGGTCATAACATGAGAGAAGGATATTTATTATGAATAATAAACGGTATATATTCTATATCATAGAGATAAAATCTATAAAACAAAACCACTCATTTGGTTAATGTTTTTTGGCGAAACCACAAATTTGATGAAGCTACGTGAATACCTTACGATGTGATGGGTAGATGTATCCTCATATTCATGTATTCAAGTTAAAAATTTATAAGGAGAGATTCATTTTTAGGGGGTAAAATATAACACCATGTTTTTTATATAATATATGTTTAAATAATTTTATTTCTTTGATAGCTTTCATTGCACGCAACATCAATTATAAACAAACTGTGAAATATTATTAAAATATTATATACCAGTTATAACCTGACCATTAAATTGGATATAAAGAATATGAATAAATAATTTATGAATAAATATAAAGGTTCAAATAAATATTAATTTATTTAAAGTTCTTATAAAGTAATCACACAATATTTAGTAAAGTCATTTTAATCTTTAAAAAACATTTTCATCAAAAATGAATTTTTTATTCTTTTTATGAGTAAATATTAATTTATAGAAATTATATAAAATTTATTTTAAAAAATAAATTAAATTTTTGAATTAATAATTTCACAAGTATCTTAAAATCATTTTTTATAATTTTATGAAAACATTTATTTTTTAAGGAATAATGAAAAACACTATTTTTTTAATTAAAAACTTTATTTTATTTTAAAGTTTTTAGAAGGTAAAATTATGATTAGGATTTTTTATAAATTTTAATTAGTTAATTTTGATTTTAAATAATATAAATATATTTTTTAATTATATTTTATACTTTAATTTTTTATAAATACATTTTATATTTTAAAAGGTCATTTTTATGAAACAATTGTTTTTCTTTGTGTTTTTCAAGTTTTATTTTAAATTAAATTATTAAAATTATGTTTTTTTAAATTTAGAAAATGGATTACATATTTGGAATTAGTGGGTCCAAATTTATTAAATAAGTCACTTTTAATTTTTTTCAATATGAATAGCAACCTTAGAAAACTTTGCTACCATGATAAAGGGTAAAACATGTTAATATGGTTTAAAATTATATGATAAAGCCATAATTTCTCATTATATTTATTATTATATTAAGTTAATACGACCCTTATCACCTAAGGTTATAAAGTGGGTTGTTTAAAGAACCCTTTTCCATGAAAATAACTTATATATTCTTTAAATTAAAGAAAGTCACAAAATGTAACTTTATTTGTCTTAAATATCTCTTATGTGTCCAAATGGGTAAAGAATTCGGATATAAAAAAATATAAGTGTAAATTTTGAACTTAAAAAACTAATTTTCATGATATAAACTTATTTATGACTTTTTTGGGTCACTTGGAGAAGATTACGACCTTTATAATATTTTATTTAAAGAAAATTCAAAGATGTCACATTCATGTTTTCAATAATTATAACATTTTTAATATGGAATTATCCAGAAGATATTTTGGACTATAAATAGTATTTTTAAATATAATATATTTATATTTACCATGGTAATTTATTTATAATTTTTAGAAATTAAATAATTACCTCAAATTCTTACACAAAACCGATAGAGTAATTATTCAATTAACAAATAATATCAAATAAATGACATTAAAAACATTAACATTAATATCATTTGAGATATTTAAGGTGATAAACGAATTATATAGATGAAATTGATATTTTATTTATATAATAAAATATATATTTTTTCTAATTTTACATGTTTTCTTGATATTTTTATAATTCAAAATAGTGAATAGTTTCAAAATTGGCAATAATGATATTTTATGGGATTGATATTTTGTTAAATTATTTAAAAACATAAAAAATATTTAAAAATTAAAAATTGATTATGATACGGTTTAAAATATTATTAATTGGTCTTTTATAGTCTAATTGACACCATATAAGTGAAATTTCTATCTTTTAATGTTGAAAAAGTAGTTACCGTAGTTAAAATTAAAATTGGTTAACTAAGGGTTAATCAAAATTATAAGGTTTACAATAACACCAAAACTTATCTAAACTATATTTGTTAATTATATTAAAACCTTATATTATCTTAAATTTTTATTCATTTTCATTTGGTGGTATTTTAATGAAAAATGAATTTATTATAATTTAATCTTTTGAGAAACTCCAAAAGTGCCCCTCACCTCTATTATAAAAGGGAACCTCCTACCTCACTTGTTTACATCACTTTGAGCCTTCTATATCAACCTTAATCTACCAATTTATCTTATAAACTTATATATACACATTATATAGTCATTGGTGTTCTCAAAAGACCTAACCTAGAGTCCTTTAGAGGAGATCCAAAAGAGACATTTTAAAGAGGAGGTAATCGCTCTAACCAATAAATTTCTTTTTCTACTCTTACTTATGTACTATAAATCTATTATTTTTATCATAAATGAATAAATTAAGTATCCTAAAGAAGATTAAATGTTATTTTTATTATGATAACCACATTATACACCCTTTTTCTATCAAACAATAAGTGAAAGTATTACTCGTACGTACGTAAGGCTTACCGTCTCCACGTAGCGATACAATTAATTTTTCATCACCATATTTTATGGATTGTTATTATGATGAGTTTAATGAATATATATTATATAATAATAATTATTTAAATCTGAATTATTTTTATTTCATTCTATTAGTTGAAAATTGGAAATAACATTCATGCGAATGTACGACCCACCATCTCCATGAACAACATAATTCATTTTTCTATCTAAAATTTCGATGAATGATTATAAATATGTATATAAATATTATATATTATGTTTATAACATGATTAAAATTCTATAAATTTTGATACCAAATATCAAAGTATAAGGACCAAGACTACTGAACTAAAACATGCTTGGAAAACAAAGTAGTAATCACCCATAAAAGAGATTTTAATAAGAAATTATTAATAAATAGGTGATAAGATGTTATAAATAAATAATAAATGGTATAATATAATTAATTTTATGGAATAAATTTATAATAAATACATATTTATCATACATTGCATTTTAATGTGAATGAATAAAGGCGATACTTGTAGTAAGGGTTTATTTCACAATCTAATTATTATTTGAGATTATTTATGTTTAAGTATCTTCTGGGGAATATTTCTCTTCCATATACATTTTTTTATCAAAATATTTTCTAAAATGTTCTTACTATTACCCTATAAATATTTAAAGTCATTTTTACCCATGTTTTACTTTTTACAAAATGGTTTGCAAGGAATATTTTTATCATTTTCTAAATAAAGTACAATGTGAATATTTCGACAAAAATAAGGAAAGAATGTTTTTTATTTATATGAAAGGATCATATTTTCCATATTCTACAATTCCTTAATTATTTTAATATTTCTATAAAATATTAAAATGTTCTTTTAAAGAAAATTTTTTCCTTTTTAATTTTTTTGTATTTTGATTTTTTTTCAAAATAAAAAGGATATTTTCCTCAATAATTATTTCAAGTGATATTTCAAAATAATTTTCTATATAAGATAAAACTATTTGATTTAACTTATGATTTACTGAGGATATTTCCTAAGGATACCATCCTTATTCTTTCTTTGTATGTTTTTTGTTTATGATGGAATAATGTTCATGAATCCTATTATATTTCCTTAGGTTTTGCAATGATGAAATGTTTATAAAACCCATTTTTTTCATTGGTCTTGATATGATGAATGATTTATGATCCTATAGAACATATAAGTATTCTTTTTATTATATGATGGTTGGGACCTATATCTCCCTTAAATTCATTGGATAAATTTTTATGTCTCATGAGATAATAATGGAAAACAAGTATATTGACTTGATCCACTATGGGAAATAGGTGCGTAATGATCCACTATAGGAAATAGGTGTGTCCTGATCCACAATGTTGATGGTGTTGGTATTTAACCTTGATATATGAAATGGTTTTATATATTTTTTATGGTGAAAAACTTTTATGACATGATATTATGGTTCATGATTGATTTATGATGATTTCTCACTCTTGTGGTCCATTTTTTCTGTAATGACAATGTTTCTTATATGAATCATATTTATGATCTTTGATAGGTTTGGTATGAATTGTGTAAGTTATGTTCATGATCAAATTATCTTAATCTTATCTTATGCTTCCATATTATTATTGATTGATATCTCCTATGTTTACCCTTACTGAGAATTTGATATCATCCTTTATTATGTATCATTCTCTAGGAGATGAAGAAAGGTTTTGGTAGGGTATGTCTAAGAGGAGTACTATGTGAAAAGATCTTCATGGAAATTGTTGAAGATATTTCATAAAATAATAATATTGTTTATAAAACCTACAAATTATATAAAACATTATGGATATGGCTTGGATAATATTTTTTCTATTGAATATTTATCTAAATAGAAGAAATATTTGTGTATAAAAAGCTTGGGCCATTATATTATCCTTGGTATTTAGAATATAAACCTTGAATCCAAATACTTTAAAGTATCCAAATTTTGGATTTCTATTGTCACATACCACATAGGGTGTTTTATTTAAAATATGACTTATTAGAAATCTATTTATGACATAACATGCTATATTATAGCTTCTTACCAAAAATGAGTAGGCATGTTGTATTCATATAACACCATTCTTACAATTTCTTGTAAATTCGTATTCCTCCTCTCAATAACACCATTATATTAAGGTGTCCTAGGGGTAGAAAATGTGTGTTTGAAACCTTGTTTTTAATAATATGTTTTGAACTCTTGGTTTTCAAATTCTCTTACATAGACACTTATTAAATAAATAATTTTGTAATCTTTCTATTTTTGAACCAACTTATAGAAACTTATAAAAACAGAACAAGATTCCTTTTTAAAACTTAAAAATAAAACCCATGTAAATATAGAAAAAAATAAACTAATACATAAAAAAATATATTCCTATGAGGATTTAAGTTCTAGATGCCCCCAAAAAATCGATATGAATTTTTTATAGGGTTCTAGAAGTAAAAGCCTATTTAATTGGTTTGAAATATGACTTTTTTTGCTTACCCATTTGGCATGAATCACATACTTTTTTTATTCAATTTTAGTTGAGGTAAATATAAAACTAAATTCATTTTGGATAGTTTTCTTAAATAATGGACATTACAATGTCCCAATATTATATTCTATATCCAAGATTCATTTTTTATCATCTAAATAGTTAACCTTTTATCTAATAAAATAATTAACTTCTAAATTATAGACATAATCTATCCTAGGTGCCCTGAATTTATGAATTTTAACTTTAAAAACTAAATATTCATTATTATAAAAAACAAAAAAATAACCTTCATCAAATACTTATCATATTTTGATTTAATACTTCTATATATAGAACTTATTTGTTGAGTACTAATCCTGGATTTCCAACAGATACAAATTCTATAATAATGACTTTGGCATTGTCAGAAAAAGTGAAATAAACTCCATTAACTTTTTATAAGGATATAAAATTAGAGAAATATCTACTAATATTCATTGATCATACACTATCAATATACCATTAGTCATTTATATACTTGTACCATTTTCCCTAAAAAGTCAAATCAAATAAGATTTTTTGGGTACTCATATTCTCCTAGGTCCAGAAATGTTAGAAACTAATGATTCAAAAACCAAAATCTTTCAATGATGTCCATAAAATTCAAAAATAATTTTTGAAAATAATTTTAAAATAAAATCATGTTTAACTCTAAAAAATTGAGGTTTTTTTCAAATTATAATTATTTTCACTGTGTCTTAACTCTCCAAAAATATAACAAGTAATTTTAGAGAGGTTATTATTCTTATATCCTAGAAAAAATAGTTTTTATAAAATTTTAGTTTTTCTCCTTAACTTCATATTCCAAATTTATTTTTATGAGGTTTATAGTTTCCAAGTATTTTATTTCAATAATTTTATCCCTTTTTGAAAAAACTTTAAACATATTTAAAGCCTTTTTTTTTAATTTTTCCATTTTATTACCATGTACACTACACGATGTAATCTAATTTTTTATCTTGGTTTTTGAATTCAAAATTTTAAGTCCTAATTTTCATTAATAATAACATCATAAGCATTTTTTAAGATATTAAATTTTCTTTCTCAAATATTCATACTTATTTTCCAGCATGGTATGATATTAATTTAATTCCTCATATGAGTAATTTTAATTTTTAGATTCAGAATCATGCTCAGAAGAATAATATGAATTTACTATATTAGAGTGTTCCATAATGCTCATGTTGGCCTTCTGATTAGAATGTTCAACTTATAATTATTAGGATTTGACATCACTATAATCTTTTAAATCACTCTTAAATCATAATTATTGTGAGTATGGTCAAAGATACACTTATAAAAACCCTATATATAGTATAGTGGAATACCTCAGGGTCACTCTCAAGGTAGCAGTGTCAAATTCCCTATTGGTATTTCTATAAATATTTTTTGTAATTTTTTTTTGAAATTAGTAGATAAAAATAGTCACAAATATGTGGTGAGAAACATAATGGGAGTTATGTAATGACAAGAACAAAAACTAAGAGTACAAATAAAAGAATAAAGAATATAACACAAAAGAACAAGAAAATGAATACAAAAAATAAAAGAAGAGAGTCAACAAGAACAAGGCCTAATCTAGGATTATCCACCCTTTTTTACCCTTCATAAATCTTCTAAATAATACTATAAAATCTCAATTCACTCAATAAAGTACCAATAAATTTCATCACACACCTATAACCCTTAAAAAATTGAATAATAAAAAAAAAGTTCTTCAGTACTCGATAATTAATCTAGACTTAAAGATGAATCACTCAATAGAATCATTCTTTCCATGAAATATCACAAGTCAAAATAGTCCTACTGAGATCATCAGATCACATAAACCAACTTAGATGCTCGGTCGATAAAATGAGAGAGGAAGGGGAAAATTAATGAGGTAAAAGAGTATAAGACCATTCCTATGAAATAATGTACTCTCACACACCACAAATCACATTCACGATCTACTATGATGAAAGATAGAGTGGTGACAGTCATCATAAAGTGAAAATATTCGAGGATCATTGAGTTTCACATCTTGAATCAAGACTTTAAAATTAATTCTCTATTACTGGAGATTCTAGATTACAAAAAAATCTAGGAATAAAAAAAATTCAAAATTTTAATTATAAAAAATATATATAATTATAATATTTAAAAAATTGAAACAAAAATGAAAATACTGAAAATGAAAGAAAAATGAAGGAATAAGGTTCCCATTTCTAGGAATCCCAGAAAATTCCTATGTTTGGGGTTACAGAAAAAAATGAAGTAGAAACTTATACTTATTAAACAAACAAAACTAATAAGAAAAAATGACATCATAATTAGTAGAAGATATCCACATGGAATGCTTGGACATGCATATTCCCAACCCCAAGTAATCATATCTGTGATAATAGACAAACTCTGGAAACAACCCCTACTTCCCCTTACACATGCGATGAAATGGACCATTATCACTTTGACTTCCATCACTGGTAACGACCAATGCATGAATCTACCATAAAAATAGAAATAAATGATAAAATGAAGCATTTTGGGATTTTTTACATGGTTTGGCCATAAACATCTGAGTATTATAATATTTATTATTAGTACTAAATATAAAAAAATATTTGAATAAATATGTAATTAATATTATTATATATATGTGTGAGTATATTTATTATTAATATATATATATATATATATTAAAATAATAATAATAATTATATATATGATACTATTATTATTGTTATTATTATTGGTAAATCATTATAAAAACATAAATTTATATATATATATAAATATTATTGTTATCATTATATATAAATATATATTATATATATAGATATTTGTTATTATTATAATTAAATATTAATATTTTTATTATATATTTTAGATTTGTTATTATATATATTATTATTATTATTATTGGTTTTTTATTATTATTATTTTATTATTATTATTATTATTTTCTCTCTTATCCTTTCCCTCTCCCATGGGTTGTCTTCTCCAAAGGGGGGTTCATGTTCTTCCATCCATGGTGAAGGAACGACTCAGTCTAGGTTTAAGTGGAAACTTCAGTAGATCAGTGAAGGTTCAATCGATCACAACAGGGGAATAGGTTCTTGAGATTCTTTTGATGGTTCGATCTTAGGTGAAGCATGACTAGGATCGGCTCAAGAGAAGATCTGGTGATAGTGGTTGGATAGGTCGGCTTTAGTCTATTGTTTCCAGATCTAGCATGGGTTTCATCTACAGGTGTGTTATAGTGGCTCATATTCATCCATAGTGGAGAATGGTGTTGGCATAATGTCCATCATTCAGGTTTGGTTCCATATTTGTATAGTGAGGCTTGACGGTTCTCCTTTGGTGGGTTTCAATTTTCATTTATATTTATTGTTTTTTGATGATTTCTATGTCATCTATGATTTTGAAGAAATCTATTTCCATTGTTCGGATCCAAATATGTGGTGGTAGAAGTATGAGAGGAGGTTGATAATGGAGGGGATATAACTGGTTAAAGCATTGGATAGGATAATCAGTGTAGGTTGATAGTGGATGCAGTGTAGAAGTATGGTGGTAGTATTAGCTCTGTTCTTAGTGTTGGATGAGGTTTGAGGTGCTGCTAGCGGATTCTACTATCATTGGTATGAGGTAGTGTGAAGAGTGTTACTGATGGATCAGTGGATGTATAATAAAAGGATAGGGTCCAATGGTGGAAGAGGTGTGGAAATAGAATGAGGTGAGTGCAATGGTGGATGGGATGGGTGAACGGTGGTTGGATGGTTTTTATAGGAGCGGTGGAAGGCAGTGGAGGTGCTGGAAGTAGTAGCACCCTGGCTATGACAGTGTATAGGGATGGCATTGGTAGCACCCATGGCAGTGGAAGGAGGCCAATGGTGGTTAAGGGCTAGTGATAACATAACCAAATAAAGATATCCTAAAAAAATACAAATCATCAGATTAAGTGATATTCAAACCGATAAAATTATTTCAATAAAAATTCATCAATGAAATAACACAATGAAAGTTTGTATTCCAAAAGTGAAAAAATATATTTTCAATGAAAATCCTAAAATTCTTATGCATTAATTTTTTTGGTATTTATAGCATAGAAGGATGATTCAATTTATCTCCCAAAACACACATTTTAATAATATTTTTAATAAATTTAGAACATGATCACAAATTATCGACAATCAATTAATATATGTCAAAAACAAAATTTCATTATAAAAAAATTAATAAATTTCTCAAATATAGATGCGATAAAGTGTATAAAAAAATTCCACATCACACTCCATGTAGTGTTATTATATCCAACTTTCTTAAAATACTATTTCTACAACTTTTTTTTATCCCATAGCTGTGGCCAATCTGGTTTGATGTGTCCAAGATTCATGAATTCATAGCATCCCACTTCATTATAATTTATATCATACTTTTTATACTGGTTGAATTTTTTCTTAAAATATATTCTCTTATTATATAATTTCTTTAACTTCCTAGAAAAGTGATAAAGCTTGCTGTTCAAGGAATAATTGTTTGAAGTATCTTCATTAGATGTCTAAATTATTTGAATCTATTTTCTCTTCTTGTCATCCTTTCAAGTTGATACTTTTAATGAAGTATTTTTTATTAAATAATCTATTCTCTCCTACTCCACATTCCATATCTACTGCATACATCATAAGAGTTCCAATGATATCTTTTATTTTTATATTCTTGAGCTCTATATATTATTTGAAAATAGCTGAAATTTCAGTCCATATTGGTGGAAAAATTATAAGAATTTTTAGTGCTTTATTTGGTTCACAATGAGGGCTCCTAAATTTTCAAAAAATATTTACTAATTTATAATATATTCTATTTATATTTTTGATACTTTCATATTCCAAAATTCTTAAAGTATCAAAATTTATCTTGATTTGGTTCATAAAGAGGGATCCTAAATTTGCAAAAGATATTTACTAATTTATAATATATTCTATTTATTTGTGTGATACTTTCAACTTCCAAAATTCTTAAATTATCAAACTTTATCTTTACAGTATTATATTAGAGAGTTCACATATTTTTTTTACCATCATATATAATAACTATAGTAGTCAACATTTCATGGATTGATTGACATTGATAAACCCAATTAAACTCATATAGACGTAGTCCAAAAATAATAGCATTCATAGCTTTAGACTTTAAATTATATAAAGATTTAGTATCAATATCCCAAGTTTTTGGTTGTGTTTTTTTGAATTTCATAAGGATTTATGTCATCGAGATAAAACTTTAAACTAAGTTTCTTTAAATATATAACTATCCATGCCTTCAAAAAACTATAATTATCACCATTAAAATGGGGAGATATTACCATAGACATGCCTTCTTTGTTTCTAGTCATTATAGTTATTTTGAGGATGAACATTAGACTTTAAAATTTGAAAACTAAGAAATAAAAATTCACTACCTCTGATACCAATTGTTGTTGGAGATAGACAACACTGACACTCAAGAGGGGGGGGGGGTAAATTGAGTTTTTGAAACTTTCTTTAATTAAAAAACAACCATCTTTTAAACATGAATAACTTATAAAATTTCCTTAAAAAAGAAGTATTGGAAATAAAAACACATATTAAAAATAGGACATACATAGAGATTTATAGTGGTTCAAAGAACCTAAACCCACTAGTCTATTCCACTAATGCTATTCTCTATGATTTTAGTGATTTTCACTAGACCAGTTCTTTTGTTGGGGATTTCCAATCCCTTTTCCAAGGACTACATGACTGATTAAAGAAAGCTGATACTTTTTATAAAAACAAAATATCTTTCAACCAGGATCCAATAAGTATTTACAAACAATATCGTTCAGGGTTCTTTTTCCAAAACCCTTTAAAATAAAATAAAGAAAATATAGGTTTAAAGGTTTAGAAAAAAATTGTGAAATACAACTGATATAAGGAAGAAGTCTATAATATAGATGATATAAATAGATAACATCTTTAAGAGATTCTTCTGAAAACAAAAAGGTTAATCGATATTACACAACTAAAGGTAGCAAGAACTCTACTCATTCTTGAGTAAAATATAGCAGCATTAAGAAGATTTGAGATAGAGTTCTTAGATAATTAAACATGCTATTCTATTATTATGAATATATATTTGTTTTCCACTTCAGCTCTCTTTCAAAATGTATAAAAAAACTTCTTAATTAATTGAAATAATCTAATATATAAGATATGTGGATCTTGAATTTATAACACAAATATTTTTTTGGAAAACCTTGATAATAATACCATCCATTAAATTATCCTTCCATTTTTTCCTTTCTCGGTACTTTATTCTTATTATAATAGTTTTTACCATAAAGAGGCAATCCACCATTTAATGATCACATGAAAACATTAAAATCTCACTCAAGTGCTTCAATGATAATAAATACAAGTTACATTATGACATTACTGATTATAGGTAATCATGTAATCAGATTCTAAAAATTTGAATTGACTTAGACGAATTGATCCGCATAGTCATTCTTTACCACATAGAAAAATAATCTATATAACCAAATTTTCATAGTCATTATTCACTTAGTTTATTTACTTCACATAGAAAAATTTTCAACATTAAATTATTGATTTATATATCCAAATTGATTCACATAGGTTTTTTACTCACATATCCAAATTTATAGTAGCCAATTGGAACCCTGTAACTAATTTCATCACATATCCAAATCAAGTAGACAATTATTCTACATATCTAATTTAAATATATGATTGATCTATATAGCTAATTTAACACATATGAGATTTATCAACGAAGGTGATTTCCCAACATAGCTGGTTTTTTCAGACTTCGGAAAATCTTATCCAAAGTTTCCATAATTGTCAACCTAATGAATTTAAAATAAGTAATACCTAAAACATGATAAACCAAGATGAACACACTTAAAAAATGATCAGTAATATATTAAAGGGTATTTATAATCATCAAAACCTAAAGTATATGAGATATATTGGAAAAAAATTAGTATTCCAATAATCTCCCCCTTTTTGATGAAAAACCCATAAAACATAAAATATGAAATTTTAAAATATTTAACAGTATTTTTTAAGAAACTATATAAAAAATACATTTATTTTAAAATGTACTATTTCTCCCCCTTAGTTTGACACCTCTCCCCTTTTTATTAATTGATGAATTTTCACCCTTTTATTTAACTTATGGTAAACATATCAAACTTCTCCCCTTTTTGTATCATTAAAAAGGAAGAGTAAATGTAATGAAAACACAAATAATATTTCAATTAGAGTAATAAACCATTGAATTATAATGTTAAAACTGATTATGAAAATACAGAAAGAATGGAATTTTGTTAATAGAATAAATATATTAAAAACATGAAATGAAAACTATCACTAAGAAAAAAAAATAAATGAAAAAAGATCATTATATGAAAATAATATCTTAAAAAGATAAAAGAAATGAATAAATAAGTATTTCATTAATTTTTAATATATAAAGACATATAACCAATCAATACCCACAAAAATAAAATAAAATATATCAGTTATAAGACCCAAGATTATGGATGGGTTTAAACTGAGAAGGTTGTTTGGGTGGAGGTATCTTGAAGGTAGGATCTGTTCTAGTGGTAATTAGAGTTTCCATTGGGAAATTCATCACTTCATTCCCTATATCTGTAGTGGATCCAATTCTAGATTCAATAAAATATTTGACTTGTGGGTGTTGAGAAGGAAGTCTAAGAATTATTTTAATATTCCCTTGACCTACAGTAGAATCATAAGAACTAACATGCCAAAAAGGAAATTTCTTTAGATATTCAGAGGATGAGGCCCCTTACTCAGAATTCTCAATAGTTAGAGTAGCATCCCCCATGTATTGATCTTTACAATAGACTGGGGATGGATTATAAACAATATATACTTTTTTATATTACATCTATAGGTATCTAGAGGAGTAGGACCTAGAGTTATTCTTCCTATTAAATGATACGAAGAATCTTTACACATGTCTATCATCTTGATGATGTCTAACTTAAAGAACTCAAGAATTAGCATTGATGATTTCTTATGCATTTGAGAAATAGAGGAAAGACCATTTATCAGAATCCCTTTGAATGATTCTAGATAAACATAAGATAAAATTTAAAGAGAACTGAGAAAGGGGGAAATGTCAGTAGTAGGTGAAATAGATATAATATCTACTAAAAAATTATTTATGATACATTCCACAAAACTATGTATACCAATCAGTCTTCCATTCACAAATTTAAACATTCTCTATATACTAGAAACTTTATCTAGAAAAATTTTAACTACTTCCAAAAGAGCGTCGAACCATGGTTGAGTAACTAGATCACCAATAAAAGTAGGTGTAGTAGTAATAAGTATAGGTGACACAGAAGGAACAAGAGTGACTTGAATATGGGATAGTTTAATAGAAGGAATGAGCCTTGCGAGTCTATATAAAACCAAATCCTATACCATAATATAAAATAGTACAACTTGAACTTTGGTAAATTATATACTGGATTCCTCCTCTATAGTGTCTGAATATATTCTTTTAAATTCCTCATAAACCTTGTATAACAAGGTTAATAAATGCAGGTGGTTTCTAGATAATTGATAAAGAGATATAGAAACCATACATTGAGCATTCTTAATGAAATTCATGAATTCATTTAATTTTCCATCAGATTAATCATAAAATCCCACTACTTCATTTAAGGATCTATTAGTTCCTATATAAATATTACTAATATATTCTATGGTATCTTGAAAATCACCTATAATATCTCTCTTGAAATATTGTATTTGAACTGATGTGAACATATCACACTATATTGATTTAATTTGATAAGATACAATATTCAATTCTATGTGAAACTAATCAACTCCAATTTAAAATTCTGGAACAACTAACAGTACTGAGGTGGAAGTTGTAGAGAGATTAAACTTCTTGATGAATTAAAATTGGATTCACATAACACTTTATAAAGTTTGAAATCTTTCCTTCATCTATATACTAAAGGACATAAAATCATCTAGAACTTCTTAAGACATATATGATTGCACCATTGGAAGATTATGGGAAATTTCATAACACTAAGATCATTGAACTATGATTTCCTAGGATACACGTATTTTAAATATCTAACTATATATTTCATCTCTTTAAGATCTATGGGACTTACTAAAAAACTTGTTGAATAAGATGGACTGTCTAAAAGTTCTTGATCAAATCGGTTTGGGTTTCCATAATACCAACCAATTTTTTTAAACAATCCTTATAAATAGAGGACTCCTTGAGTTATATGATATCATCCTTGGAGGATTTAAACTTATATTAAAAATAATTATAATCTATTATAATATTATCAAACTCAGTTAATAGAGAAGAGGAAAAGGATTTCATTTCTAAACTACTTGAGCTTTTACCAACTGAGGGTGCTTCCTTATGAACTATAGGTAGTAATAGAATAGGTGGTGTATGAGAATTATTACTGGACTCCATAACCACATCAAAAATTCAATATACATTAGTCAGTGATCCATGTAGAATTGGATCCACTAGTTGATGATTCATTTTAGCTTTAGTACAAATTTCAAAACTAGAAACAACATGTATAATCTCTATTAGCCTTTCCTCAGGAACTATAAAAGTTTTTCCAAAAAATATCTCCACATTCTAACATACTTCTTAAACATTAGAAACTTTACTCTAAACATCCTCCTCCACTACAAGACTTACAACATGCAATGTTGTTCTATTATGCTTACTTCTAACTCCTACACCTCCCTAGAAGACTACAACTTAGCAGGTGATACATCCCTAGGTGGTTGGGTTTAGGACGGCTCTCCATGAGACACTCCCTCCAAAACAATAGTCTTAAAATGAATTTAAGGAGAGTAATACAAGTAACCAATTATCTTCAACAATACTGTAGATAGGGTGTTACTTTTACAACATTTCACTACATCTCCCTAATTAATATCCAATTATTTTATCTTTGTAACAAGGGAGATCAGTCATCAATAAGGATAATAGTTCAAATTAACCTTTCATTTCATAGTAGTGATGTATAAATTCATCATGTATCTAGGAATATTGAGCTTCATATTATTGATAAAAAACATAAAACAAGTACATATCATAAAACAATAATTTATTTATCTCATCATCTCTCTGGGCTATCCCAGTCTGAAAAAACTTTCACAAAACTTCACACTTAGCTGGTAAATCATTTTTATGATTCTTTTCAAAATCATAGGTTTTAAATAGAAATTTAAATACCTATTTTGGTCTAGTTGATCTTGAAAAAACCAAGGTCTGATTGAAGTTAAACCCCCCTCTTAAAGATAATGAAATATATCTACCAACTTGATCGATGAAACAAGAACCACCTTACCATTTACATTCGAGGAGAGAAAATACTCGATTTGATTAAACTGAAACACAATATTCATCATATTCTAATTTTCCTCTTCTTTAAATAGGAATCTAGATTTATTATCATAAAATATGACCCCCATACTTAAAACCAAAGTACCTTCTTCAATAGTATATCAATGGTCTTCATCCATGCTATATCGATGGCCTTTACAGTGAGAACTTTACACTGTGTGCCGACACCTTTATATTTCTTGGATGAAATTTAATATCCCTTATCTCCATGATTAGACTTTACCATGGAAGATATGTTTTTTAAGGTTCAGATAAGATTGATAGGTTAGGGATGATGGTTTGAATTTTGGAGGAAGGAATATATGAGAATGAAAAAAGGGTCGAGGTACAATCTAAATTTATGTCAAGAACCGAAATACCAAAACTCATACATACCTAATTGGATTAATGTTTATTATGAATAAATATGGACACATTTCCCAATATAGAAGGGAAAATTTCAAATTATACAAATAATAAATAAAATTGAAAAAATAAAACATGAAACCATAGGTCTTTCAATCACCTTACCATCACAATTCCAATGAAATTAATATATTATGATTTTTTAAAGAAATAAAGGAGTTAGATATAAAAGAAGACATGGAAACTTAATGTAATTTAGATAATAAAATGCATAAATTACCATTCATCCACATCCAAAATACTAATTTTTTTTTATAATTCCTGATATAACAATGATGAAAATACCCCCACTGAAAATGGGGTTGTTCTATCATATAAGGATTCCAGTGGCCTTCGATGGATTCATAATGGCTCACCATTGATATTTAGTTAGTTCCCAAAGGAAAATATTTCCTCTATATGGCTCACTGGAATCCCATTTATCCTCTACTATGTTCTTAGTGGCATAATCTCTAAGTAACCAAACTCAAAATTCTCAAAATACTAAAAAAATACTATTATATATTTTCTCAAACATCAAAATACTTTTAAATGAACTTTATATAATTTTAAAAATTCAATAATTAAATTCAAATAATATCCAAGAAATCTATATTTATCATTAACTCCCCACTATATGACTTTTTCCCTAAGAAGTATTAGTAAACATATACAATAAAAAACTAGAACCACTAAAATTACAAATAGACATCAAATTCCCATGTTTCCTTTTAAACATGATGATGCTTCCACAACACATGAACAAGTGGTACAATCCTCCTTCACAAAAAATTTTATATTTGATAAAAATATGCATTTGATATTAAACAAATAACATATTTGAATCTAATTTCACATCATCACAATGAATCGTGTGAGGTAGGCCTAGCTTATATGTCCTCAATTAGGATACATGGTACACATCATGCATCCTACTATACCATGAAGATAATGATAACTGATACAAAACCTCAAAAAACCATTCAAGGATCTAAAAATGTCCTATAAAATGAGTTTCTAACTTCCCTTATTTATCTCTCACATTCTTCTTAATTGTGATACATTTTCTCACATAGTGAGCTCTATAAATTATAATCTCCTAAATTAATAGGATTTCTATCAAATTTAACTCATAGATAACCTATTCTTGATAAACTAAATATTGGAATAGTGTAGCCAAATTTTTATTAATGAATTTGGGATGAATGATAGTATCCCAGACTATACACTAGACCATTAATCTGGCCAGGCTATAGCAGATCTAACTAAGAAAGACATGGAATTATAGTAGTGCAGAATTTTGACATGGTTACTGTAGAATCTACAACATTAGAGACAACAATACTATATCCCCAAAAACTTATTACCACTGACACTATAATATCTTAGAGTTGGGTGGTTGAAACAATATTTTAGTATGGACTTACTATGCAGTTTGTGGAATAATAACACCATCCTCTTTATGAGACCATTCAAGATATGGTTTCCTTATGTCTAGAACTATAAAGTTTTCCTTATACTTATTCTCCTAATTATTGTTATATTTCTACCTCTATTTAGATGTAGGGATCATTTCCCAAACCAAATAAATCACTATTTCCATGTTTGTATTATTCTTGTTCTTTTGTTCCATATTTCCTTTATCTATAAACCATTCTATCACTGCGACTCTCAATGTTTCCACAACACTAAAATAAATTAGTATTCTATTACAAAATTCTAGGACCAAGAAAAGATGACTCACTAAGTTCTATCTAGAATAAGGGTAATATGTATAGTCACTTATAAAAAACATTAAATGGTTCTATCTAAATATAAATTTGGTAACTATTGTCATAATAAAACTCTATCTGAGCCAAATGATCTTTCCATGGGTCACAACTTGACCTTATTTCCATGTATTTTGTTTTGATTTTTATCTCTAATTATTGATTTGGGACTAATCTTGGGTCATGTATGTGTATTTGGACCCTTTCAGTGGTGTTGAAGGAATCAAGTTTAAGAGTTATCATGAACTTGGTATAAGAATTCTTCAGTATAAAGAAACCACATCACAACACAAGTAATCACAACATGTAGAGGGGTTGATTTTATAAAGTTTGGAGGCCGGATGATCTGATTTTTGTGTGTGAAATTTTGTTAATTATAATTCTAAATGTATTTGGAGAACACTAAGATGAATTTGGAAGTGTTTTTTACCATGTATATTGGGTCTGGATGTAGTTCATATAGTGGCCAAGGGGCATCACAATATTATGGATGATAAATAGGCTAGGTTGGAAAAATAAATGGATAATCCCTATGTGTAAGGGTTCCTATGTGCATGGTTATCCTTTTGAAAATTATAGTTTTTAAGGGTTACCATACATAATGGTCCCCATTTGGAAATTATCTAAGTCCCCATATATAAGGGTACCCTAATTTTTATGTGTAAGGGTACTCATCTCATTTGGAAAATTAGTTATGTGTTAAAATCCCATAGGATATATAACATTCAAATTTGGGTCACCTTGTGATGTGTAATGGTTAAATATTCAATATGTATGGGTAATATTATTTATAGTTTCACTCTTTTAGAAAAAAGGTTAGGTCTTCATGCATAAGGTTACACTTACGTTTGAGTTAATTCATTCAAGAAAATGTTGAAGTATAAGAAATATAAAAGTTAAACTTATGAATAAGGGTTATAAAATGGTAAATTATTGGAAATTTAAGGGTTTTCTATATGATATTTAAGGTTTATAATATTTTAAAGGGGAAATAAATCTTTGACATATAAGGGTTATTTTGATACATAGGAGTATGAAAATTGGTAATTCCCTAATACGTAAAGGCTATATATGGTGGTATATAAGGGTTTATGGGTTACCATATAATGAATAAAGGTGGGTATGTAATGATACCATGGGGTGATTTTTATGGGTTCTAGAGTTTTCTAGAAATTAGGGGTGATAATCTAGAGGTCGGATCATGCTGTGAATTAGGAGTTCATTTCATGATGCCTTATGTCTAAATTTATAATTCATGAAATATCCTTGTTTACCCTTTTTTAATTTAAACCCTAATGGTCTATTTTGACTCCCATTCAAATTCAAAACCATCATGAGTCATATCCCCTCTCATTATTCTCTTTATCTTGGGTACATTATGGATTTTATCCATGCCTTGATGATGATTATTTTAGGAAAAGTTCTCTAAACCCATTCCTCAATTATTCTTATACATTTATTCTATTTTTCATACCCTAAGATAGTGATTATGACCTAGGGTTTATCATGTCTCAAATTGAATTGTTTTTTTTATTATTTTAGGATTTATAATGTAATTTTAAATTTTCTTTTTTCCTTTAGTGGTGGAATAACACCATGAATTGTGAGTTCAAAGTTTTGAGGTACGTTTCTCTATGTATAATCTTTTGAACGTAAAATAATGAGTGCTTTCTTATTTCCCACCCCTGATTTAAATTTTTAAAGGTTATAATATGTATATTTATTTATTATTCATCAAACCGATATTTTTCTCCAAAAATATCACTTATCATTGAAGGTTATTCAATATTTTTCAGTTCTTGAATTATAAATTATTTTAGATTGCCAGACAAGTGTTTGTTTAAATGCCTTAGTGACTATTTTAAAATGAATTTAATTATTAAATGGGTTATTTTATTATCCAAATGATTTTTAAGGAAGGAAAATCATGTTTTTAGAATAAATTCAAATTAAGGGTCTATTGGGTTTATTATAATTTTGTCTTGTGTTAGATGGTTACTTATATTTTTATTTTAATAATGTTTCATTTATTTAGATTTCAAAGATGATTTTATAACTTGGTATCTTTAAATGTGTTATAAAGACTTGGTTAGTAATTTATAAAAATGTATATTTTGATTTATTTATATCTATGAAGTTCACCCCTTCATGTTGTTTTTTAAAAACTAAAATGATATTGATATTGTGAAAATTGGGTTAAATTTCCCTTGTTAGAGTACATGATTATTATACTATTATTTTTGATAAAAGAGACTTATTTTTTGAAGGGTTTTCGTAGGAGAGGATTTTTTATGGTTCTTTTTTATTATATGTTTCTATATATATCTTATTGGTTTCTCACCTCCATTTTATTTCAAGGGAAACCACATGTATCTAAGTGGGAAATCAAGATATGAGTAACATAATAGTTATTATGTCTCCCTAAAAAATACCCATAAGTAATGATATTTATCTTCTTATAGGATTCACCTATTGGGTAAGTCATATAAGGTAAATTTGAGTGTTAGGAAGTTTAATCATATCAGACACTAATTATATTTATTCTATATTATTTTGTCCTAGATTATCTCTAGGGATCTTAGGTGTTCTCACGATGATTGTAATTTATTTATTACTTGGTAGTTCATTGATGAATATTTCATTATTATTTTGACTTTATCTATTCCTATAATAATTTTTTTGGTAACATTCTATTGCTAATATATTATTAGTGATGTTGTTATTATTATGTTAGTGTTTATTCACAATGATTTTTTCCTTTTAAAAAAATAAATACATATTACTAGAGCACACTTAATTTAATTTAAAATGTTTATAAAGATTAGTATTTTCTTTTACCTTATTTACACAAGTATTTATAAAGTATGTTTTAGAATTATTTTCCTTATTTTCAATATTAGAGTTTTCATAAAAAGATTTAAAGTATGTTTTGTTTCAAAGAATGGAACCCAAACATCATGATATGGGTTGGTTTTGTGTAATGTACTATCATTAAATATTATGTTTAAAATGAAAATATTACCCCTATATTTTCATTTCAAACTAGTATAAAATGGATTTACTTTTAAAGGTTACACATGTGGTGTGGGGAGGATACCTACTAGGAATTATTTATCATACTTATCATATTAAATGTTCTATACAGGTTCCTCTTGGATTTGACATATGGTATTTGGATCCTAATTCAGGTATTTTGGAGGTGTTAAATGAAGATGATGCACTACGTACACAGATATGAGTGTTTTTGGTCTTTTTTTTTATTTTTTTGAGGGTTTTATCTCTTGGTTATCCACCCACATAAGCTATATTACTCTAGTATTTTTTCAATCTTGTTGACTTTGTAATTAAATTTTATTCTTTATATAACATTGTTAGGATGTATTGGATATATTAATTGTATTTAATTATATTTGATGAGTTATGTTATGTCTATACCTTATTTATATTTTCTCATTATAGATTTTTTTTATTTTATATACATGAATCTCATAATTATGCAATGGTCATGCCAGAATTTCAGGTGGGAGTCCTATTTTGGTTATTTATTTATTAATAGAAATCCCCCCCCCCACTTATGTATAATTTGATTCTCATGCACTAGTTATCAGACCATAGAGTCCAGATATGTGATTTTAGTCCTTCCACCTACCAACTTGGGTACCCAAATTAGGGGCATATCAGTTTGGATTGTGATATAATAGTATAATAGATTAGAAATTATTTGTGAAGTCTCGGTAGAAAATAGATATAATTGTCAGAGATCAAGGGGTAGGTGAGAGTAAGTATCTATAAATTACTTTTTATACCAATACTTGACTTACTAAGGCTATTAAAGATGTGTGTGTCTCGAATTTGATCTATTTTTTCAATTATTTTCAATATGTAGTATTTATTTAAGTATTTATGTTTTCCATTTAAGGTTTAAGAGTTTTTTGAGAAACTCTATACATTGTAGTAGAAGATGAGAAGAATCCCATGGTAAAATGGTCACTATGAATAGTATGAAAAACCATGTGTGGAACTTATAACATAATCTGAGAAACTTTTAGTATTTTATGCATGATTATCTAATGGTATACCAAACAGTGTGGTCAAACCGTGTGGTTAAACTGTGCATAATTATAATTTTTTTATAATTTTTGAATCTTGTCTTATTTTGATTTTAAATTTCTATTATTGATTTCTATTATTGATTTAATATTATTCGAGGTGTTATCTATGGAATTTTTTATGATATTTAACTTAGTTTAAATTAGTTTTCATGAGAATGGATTTGGTTCCATCTTTTAAAAGTTCATTATTTTACCATTTTTAAGAGGCGTCATCAAATGGATGAGACTATAAAAGAGTTTTTATTTTATAAAGGTTATAATTAAATTTAGGTTTAGTTTAACAATGTTTGTATTTGATTAGTAAAAAAGGAATTTTTTAAAATGATATAGGGGTGTCTTTTTTTAATTTCATAAAAATTTTTAATCCTATTGAATGTTTTGGTTTGTCAATGTTTTCAAAAGTTAAATTTTAATGTTTTATAAATTTTAATGTGGGGTAAATATAGTGTTATTTTACAAAAGAAGTTTTCATGAATCCTTTTTGAAAAAAGGGTAATTAAAGTGATTTCAAGCCCATAAATTTGAGAATTTATGATTCAAATGCTTTTAAATGAATAGAACCCAATTCAAATCCCACACAAGGACAACTGAATAAAAAAATCAAGCCTTTATGACTTTCTTTGGTAAATTCATGTATTTCAAGGGATATTTAGCTGCCTTTATTAGAGATTTAGTCTCATCCCTGACCTTGTCGGATTTATTTGGCAATAGGATTAAATTGATGTTTTGGAGAACACCTCCATGAGAAAATGTCACTCCCGTGAGAAGAAGAGTGGCTAGAGAACATATAGAAGATATTAACCCTTTTTAAGGGTCTTAGTTGGAATTAGTGCAAGAAAATTATTTTGATAGATCCATAATAGGGCCACTCATGAGAATGTTTTAAGGAATTGTTCATTAAACAATAATTTCCTAATAATATGGAAGTGTCTAAGGAAATTAAGTCATATTTACTTGAGTAGGGTGACTAGTCGATTTCATATCACACTTATCATTTCACTAAAATAGTAACCAATCTATATGAGATTTATTTCGATTATTATTTAAACACTAATTATTTTTGAGGTGGTCATCATTCTGAATATTAATTTAGAGCATCCTAATTTAGTTTAACCACTTATGTAGAAGTGGTGAAATAAGATATCAAGTTTGAAGTAATTATGGATGGATATTCTGAGGTAATTTTTACTTTTTCTATAACTAGAGGTGGTAAAGGAGTCACCCATGTTGGAAGAGATAAGTGAGATAAGTTTCATGAGTATGGTGGCAATATCAAGTGACCATCGATTTACTTCTCATTAGATTCTTTTAAGAGTAATTCTCTATAATTCTATCGATTTGGTAATCCAGAGCATAATAAGAATTCATGTTGAGAAGTGTTGGGAGTGTGAGATTCATTTTACTTATGGAGGAAAATAAGACTAATGGAACGATTAAATTTATAGTGAACTTATGTTTTATAATTGGATAGTTGTTGGAGCGATGAAAATTAAAGTACGAGTTCACTAGATACTCAAGGTAGATAACCACCTGAAGGTGAAATGACACTGATAACTGGATGTTCAGACGACCAAAATATATATAAGTTTCATATATATGGTATATTTGAAATATAAATAGTTCACTGGTTAATCTAGTTGATGTTGTAATGCCCCGACCCCAGTTACCTAGAGTCAGTGTATTATTACATAACATTGGCATGATCACAAAAGATCAAGTCTCAAAAGACCGATTAGTTTAGTAGCCTTGGAAGAAATAGATACATTTATAAGGTTTACATTACATCATAAAATGAAAAACTAAAACAAAATTTTTTCCATAAACCACAGTCATATCCCCTAAGACTATCCCTGCAGGTCAGTCATAAAATACTTCTTCGCATCCTGGAAAAAATAAAACATAGAAAGGGGTGAGCTCAGATGCTCAGTAAGGATAACAATATAGCGGAAACTTTCATAAATAAGAATAAACATTTAAGGAAATGTATAAGACTAAAACAAAAGCCTTTTATACTTGAACTTCAGCATAATATGGAAAAGATAGAATCAAATAATTCCATTTACTTACTAACATGGACATTCTACTAGTCGAATAATCACATGCTATATCAATAGCCACATTCATAATGATGGAATACATAATGCTAGACTTTCATAACCACATAGTCAAGGCCTTGTGCCAAGACTACAAATAATATTTTTTCATGGCCTTATGCCAAGAAACTAGTTTGTCTCATGAGACCTGCTGATGCATCAAGGAGCTATAGCGGGCTTCACCCGTCACATACTATGTCCAATGCATTCCTCATATGAAAAGGTTTAAAAATAACATAAACATTCGTACTAAAACTAGAATACGAAATGTCAATACTTTGTCCATAAACCATGAATGTTATAAAATAACATATCCATGGTCAAACATATCACAAAACCTTCAATACAATATATAAATTTTTTATCATAATAAAATAACTCTAAACAAACTTAAAATCCATCAAAGGATGTTGACATAGATGAAATCAAAACCCTTTTAGAGAAATATCTCTTTTTATTTTGAAATCATTTAAAGGTAACATAATTATAAAAGAAATCATTTATATTTGGAAATATTATTATAAGATTTTAAGGGAATTTTCAATGATGTTATAACAGCGGAAAATAGCCGCATCCACTGTATAAGTTAAAAAAAGACATTCTTACCATAATTTTGTCGAAAAGGTTAAAAAGTTCCTTGTTTGGAAAAAGATGGAATGATTCCTTTCAAACCATTTTATAAAAAGTAAAAAAAGAATATAAATGACTTTAACCCATAGTCTAGTAAACAATAGAAATGTTTTGGAATACATTTTTAAGAAACATGGATGTGAATGATAAAGAGGTCCCAGTAGATACTTACGTAAAAGCAACCTCAAATAATAAAGTGATTGTGAAATTAACTCTTACCTTGTACTTTTCCTTAGTTGAGGGTAGGTTAAACTCCTGTATAATGGAAAAATAATTTTTATTAAATTATAGAATAATCATATACATTAATATTATATCATATATGATCTTTTAACATTTCTTTTTTAATAATATCTTAATATTATCGTTGTTTCGGGTGTTAACAGATTCGTTTTCCTTTATATTATTTGTTATGTGAGTCATATTTGTTATGGATGAGATGTGTATTATTCATATACATAATGATATCAAGTCTTTAAACATTATTTTTAACCATCTAATGAAAATTAGTCTTGAATGGATACGATGGGGAATGAATCTCATCGCGTTCGGGGAGACGATAATCCGTACGTACACACGAGCGACAATACCATTATTTTGATATTAAAATAATATATAATTGTATGGTATATCATATATAAAGGATCATTATCATGTTATATTTATTATTTACATAAATTAAACATCATTATTATACCCATCCAAATAATAATGTATTGAATAACAATTACACCACGACGTGGAGACGGTAATCCATACGTACACACGTATGGTGACATGTCATTCAAAGGATGGATAGGATAATGAATTTGGTTGTACCATATTTATAATAACATCATAGTATATAGAAGATACTAGAGTTATTATTTTATAATGGAAACAACAAAAGAAAAAGGAAGTGGAATAAGAAAGGAGCTTGAAAGAGGTGATGAAATATTTACCTCTTCTTCGGGTTCTTCCTTTTGATTTGATCAAAAGGGATCCTTAGGTTGTATTTATGAATAAATGAAGGCCTCTAGGATGAAGGGAAGACAGTTTATAGGGTATTTGGGTAGTATTTGTCTGATCCAAATGGATTTGAAGGTGTGAATTAGAGATAAGGGAGAGTTCCCTTTTATAAGAGGGGTGAGGGGCACCTTAGAAAAAGCTAGAAATATTATTTTATAATAAAATCATTTTCGGTTTATAATTACTCAAAAGTGGATTATTTAAAGTATAAGGTGGGTATGGGTCTAAAACCACACAACCAATAGTTTTTAGATAGGTTTGGGTCACTATATTAACTTTATCTTTTAGATTTAACTCTTAGTTAAATAGTTTGACATTAACCTTGTCTCTTTGTATTTTTATATTATATGGTTAATAAACTTACTATATACTTCCAAGAGAACCCCAAGTGGTTGATTAATGATACAACTATCATTATATAAGTAATTTTTCCGAACCTTATATTTTTAGGAATAGATTATAAATTAATAATATAATATTTGTTTTAAAAACACTTTTATGTCAATTTTGACACTATTTGGTATTTTGTTTTTGCTAAATTCGTAACATCATTATTAATTCGAATAAAATTTATCTAACAAACCCTAATATGTTTTATTAACCTAGAAGATTATTGGAATTCATAAAAAGTCTCATATTACATTTATTTGGATATTTATAATGTCAATTAGTTTAATATTTCATTAATTAGGTAATTACTACATCATCATTATTTCATAAATAAATTAAATTATTTAATTTATAAAAAATATAAATAAAATACAATTAGGTATGAAATGTTTTTATCTTTATAATTAATATTTATAGTATAATTATCTTATGTATAAACATATATTAAAAATGTTTTATTTATTATACTTTGATTTTAACTCTTTTAACTCTTCTTTGAATTAAATAATAATAAATGTCCTAATATAATCCAAGTGGACCAAAGAGGTTAATATTTTATTCCTAAGTTTGTTTTTGGTCTAATTATACTTATTCAGTAGAATTAGGACATGTGTTAGGGTAATAATAATATTATTTTTACCCTTAATTACCCTATTCACTTTTAACCGTGGTAAATAAAAGTAAGAAGTTACTATCCACAAAAAATTATTTTTATCTTATTGAACCACATTTTACTTACTGATATCTACTGTGTCTCTCTTATTTTTGAATTTAAACTCACAGAAGCGGTAAAATTATGTTTTATGTAAATTTGCAAATTCTCCTAGGAGGTGGGTAAAAGACGGTGAAAAGTTCAATAAATTTTCTATATATCTAAAATTATTATAAACTAACTCCAATGGATTAAATTTAACTTATATAGGTATTATGTATATATTTTTACCTAAAATAAATTTAAATAAAATAAATAATTATTTAAATAAAAATTCGATTTTAAACAATAACTCAGTGTTTTTCACTATTCATCAAAAATTGAAAGTTTTCAAAA
Source organism: Viscum album (assembly GCA_963277665.1). NCBI lineage: Eukaryota > Viridiplantae > Streptophyta > Magnoliopsida > Santalales > Viscaceae > Viscum > Viscum album. The sequence goes on along the minus strand of OY728158.1, from coordinate 1,103,160,212 downwards.
AAATACAAAAAATTCACCCTTAGATAATTTCAATATTCCAAATCCAAAAATGAAGTCCATTTTTAAAGATAAAATTTGTAAAATTTCAAAAAGTGGGTATTACCATTCATAACGGCCAGTTTGATTGGTTGTGGTGTGTTAGAACTCGAAGATGTGTACAACACACGTTACTGTATTATTCAAAGAGAAGCGTACCGTGGAAGCTTGGGGTGTTATATTATCCCCTCCTTACAATAATTTCATCCTCAAATTTTCTAGAATTTTACTACATAAAATGACTTTGGTGGTTCTTCATTATAAGTTTCTCGGGTTCCCACATCGCCTCTTCCATCTTATGGTTTTTTTATAGAACTTTTACTGAACAAGTCGTCTAGTTTCTCAGCACTTGTTCTCTTGTATCAAGAACCTTGACAGGATCTTCGCAATAAGACAAATCAGGTTCCATTTCTAATTCCTCATAGGTAAGTACATGCGTTGGGTCAGGCATGTATTTTCTCAATAGTGATACGTGGAATACATTGTGAACTTTGGAGAGACTTGGCGGCATTTCCAAACGGTAAGCTACAACCCCAATTCATTCTAGAAATTTTAAATTCCAATGTACCTGAGACTCAATTATCCCTTCTTAACGGAACGTATAACACCCTTCCTTGAAGATACCTTCAAGAAAACATGATCTCCTACCTGAAATTCCAGATCCTTCCTTCGGTTATCAGCATATCTCTTCTGTCTACTTTAAGCTTCCTTGATGTGGTTTTGGATTACCTTTACCTTTTCCATCGTTTCCTCCACAAGTTCTAGGCCTACGATTTTTCTTTCACCAACATCATCCCAACAGGTTGGTGTGCGACATCCCTTTCCATATAACACTTCATATGGTGCCATCTGAATACTTGAATGGAAGATATTGTTAAAGGAAAATTATACCAGAGGTAAATATTGATCCCACAGACCTTGAAAGTCAAGTGATCATGATCTCAACATGTCTTCTAAGGTTTTAATAGTCCATTTTGATTGTCCATCAGTTTGAGGGTGGTAGGCAGTGCTCAAACGAAGTTTAGTATCAAGGGATTTCTAAATACATTTCCAGAATCTTGATGTAAAATGTGGATCATGATCAGAAACAATCGATAATGGTACTCCATGAAGTCTTACAACTTCATTAATATATAGTATTGACAATCATTCAAGTGGTAAATCTTCTCTTATATCAAGAAAATGTGCTGACTTGGTAAGACGATCAACAATGACCCATATTGCATCGTTCCTTCTATGAGTTTTTGGTAGTCCCATGAAAAGTCCATCGTAATATTATCCCATTTCCACTCAAGTATAGGAAGAGGCTGCAAGACTCCTCCAGGATCTTTCCTTCTTGCTTTCACTTATTGAAAAACGATACATCTTGACACAAAATCAGAAATATCCCTCTTCATGATGTCCCACCAAAAATGTTCCTTCAAATCTCTATACATTTTGGTGCTCCCAGGGTGTATAGAGAAATTGGAACTATGAGCATCATCCAACAATTCCCTTTTTAGATAAGGTATATCAGGAACACAAATTCTCTTCCCAAATTTCAAAATTCCATCTTCATACACAAAGTCACTCAATCTCCCATCATTCACATCTTTAATCTTCTTTTGAAACTCTTCATCATCGGTCTGAGAACTCTTTATCATTTCTAGTAAAGATGGTTTGGAAACCATTTGAAAAAGTATTGATGTTTCACCTTCCATGGTGATTCCTATATCCATCTTTACTAGATCCATGTATATAGGATCCTTTTAAACTCTCATCTTATTCAAAAATCCATGATCCTTTCTGATCAAAGCATCTGCCACCTTATTTTCCTTCCCCAAGTGGTAGTGTATCGTGCAATCATAATCCTTGAGAATTTCAAGCCATCGCCATTACCTCATGTTAAGTTCTTTCTGTGAGAAAATATACTTCAAACTCTTTTGATCAGTATAAGTCACACATTTTTCACCATAGAGATAGTTCCTCCAAATCTTCAAAGAAAAGATTACAGCTTCTAACTCAATATCGTGAGTAGGATAGTTTTTCTCATGAATTTTTAGCTATCGTGATGCATAGGCAATAACCTTATCATTTTGCATAAGGACACAACCAAGTTCTTTTTTTGAAGCATCACTATAAATAACAAACCCATAATTACCCGATGGTAGAGTAAATATAAGAGAATTGACTAATATTCTCTTTAATTCTTCAAAACATTCTTCACACTATTTTGTACAAACAAATTTAACCTCTTTATGTGTGAGCTTTTTTAATGGGTTAGCCAATCGGGCAAAATTCTGGACGAAATATCGATAATAACCTGCTAAACCAATAAAACGGTGTACCTCAGTTATACTCATCAGTGCTGGCCATTCTTGGATTGACATGGTATTATAAGGATCAACAGAGATTCCATACTTAGAGACAATATGGACAATAAAAGAAATCTCCTGAAGCCAGAATTCACACTTGCTAAACTTCCCGTATAATTCGCGTCTTCTAAGAGTTTTCTGGATAATGCGCAAGTGATTTTCATGATATTCAAAGATTTTGGAGTATACCAAGATATCATTGATAAATACCACTAAAAATTAATTAATATATTCCTTGAAAAATCTATTCATTAGATCCATGAAGACAAAGGGTTCATTAACCAACCATAAGGCATTACTGTAAACTTGTAATGCCCATACCTGGTTCGAAATGATATCTTCAGAATATATTCCTCCTTCATGCACAACTGATGGTATCCAGATCGAAGGTCAATATTTGAAAAGTATTGATCTCCATGTAGTTGGTCAAATAAATCATCAATGTGAGGTAGGGGATACTTGTTCTTTATTTTTATAACATTGATCTCCCTATAGTCAATGCACAACCTCATAGATCCATCTTTCTTCTTAACAAAAAGGACAGGGGCTCCCCATGGAGAAAAACTAGGGTGAATAAATCACTTATTACTCATTTCATCTAGTTGTTTCTTTAGTTCCACTAATTCCACAGTGTCCATTCTATAAGGGGTCTTCGATATGGGCCTTGAACCAGGAATTAAATCAATAGAAAACTCAATTTCTCGTTCTAGAGGATGTCCAGGTAAATCTTTTGGAAACAAATCAACATATTATTTCACAATAGGTACATCCTCTATTTGAAAATTCCTTTCCTCACCCACAGTTATTTCATTCTCTTCCTCCCTAATAATTGAATTTAGTTGAGCTACTGGGGGTGGATCTAGATAAGAATTAGGTGGTGATGATTCTTCTCTAAAGATAAGATGTTCTTTATCATCATTATAAAAAATAGTAACATTCTTTTTCTTATAATAAAATTTTGTATCATGGTCCTAAATCCAATCCATACCGAGGATTATATCAAATTCAATCATTGGTATGATAATGAGATCAGCAGATAAAGAACATTTATATGCTCTAATGGGAACTGATTCACAAAACTTTGTTGCGATGAAACTTCCCTTAGGAGTTTTGACTGAAAACTCCCTTGTTAAATAAAATTGGAAATATCTAATTTTCTTATAAAACTGGGAAGATATGAAAAAATGCGATGATCTAGAATCAAATAAATCATTTTCTAAACTTGAGGAAACCATTAATTTACCTGCCTCCAAATCTTTCAGAGCTTCAACCTCAGTAGTAGTGATAGCATAAACATGTCCTTTATCCTTTGTCCTTTTCTGAGGTAGGTTCCCCCGACACTTAAGAAATTCATTTGCATAATTCCCCCTTTCTCTACAATTGTAGAATTAAAAATCAAAATCCTCTTTCTTCCCCTTGTAATCACAAGCTTGGTATACTTTTTCACCACACTTGTAACAGACTCCCATTCCCTTTAGGAAAGTACTAGGGTGTTTCTTCCCACATTTACTGCAGGATGGATATTCAACTTTTCCCTTCTTCCCCTTATTTCTGTTTCTAGATTTTTCGATAGATCTCTTCTTATCTTTCTTTCCTTTAAAGTCGTAATACTTAGAGAATTATTTTTCTATCTTGATAGCACATGAGACAATATATTCATGTGAAGTGAAGGATTGAGAGACTAATGCTCGATGGAGAAATGGTTTTAAACCATAAAATAAATGATCAATCTTACTTCTTGGGTTACTTATATAATCTGATGCATGCCTCTCTAACCTTATAAAGTTAGCTTCTTATTTTGTGACATTCTCATCCTCCTTTTTCCTCAAACTCCGAAATGTCCTTTCCATATCAGCTCGATGGTCACGTGGAATTTATTTTTCTAATAAAATCTATTTAAACTACCTCCATTACATATTTGATACTTCATCATCTTCCTTTGTGTTTTGAATCAATGACCACCATTGATCAAAATCTCCAATGAGGTGGTAAACTGCCATAACAACTTTTTCCCTTTTACTACTCCCAAGGCATGGAATATTTTCGCTAATAAATTTATTCATTGATTAGCTACTAATGGATTTGTACTTCCATTGAATTTTGGTGGTTGTTGCCTCATGAAGCGATCTAACATTGATCCTCCACGCTGTGGATCAGGGTGCTCCATACGGGTAAGGTTATTATTCATAACCTGAGTGAGTTGTCCCAGTATGGTGATAAGCTGATCAGAACCAGTTGTATCACCAACTCCACAATAATTATCTTGAGAAGGAGGGAAATCCATAAATGGAGTGCATTCATTGATACAGTTTCCATTCCTTCCACTAGGCGCCATTTCTAAATAGTGGCATAAACTATATTAGTTTATGAATCGAAATACATAATTCTAAACATGTAAAACACTTAACATAAACTGAACAGTTTATGGATGTAATCGATAATCACAAATTTTTTTTTTGAGGAATTATATACTCATAAACCCTTCATAATGGATTGTAAATAAAATGAGAATTATCCTAAGCATATCCTCTGGGAGTGTCGTAACCAAGAGTGCAGCAAGGCCCGTTGTTGTGCACCAGTTCCCGTTCGAGTCTAGCTCAAAGAGGTGTTTTAGGGTTTTACCCCTAGGTACATCTGTGTCACAGCTTCCTCTACCTTCTTGTATCCAGAAAGGGATGTATTTCTTGGAAAACTCACAAAATATCTACCATACCAAAATTCTATGAAGTTATTCTATACTAATCCTCAAAGTCTTTCTTAGGGCTATGTGCTCTAATCAGAGTTTATCTAAATCTAGTTTCCAAGGTTTGTACTAAATTTCTTATGATACCAACTATAACACCCTGACCCCAGTTACCCAGAGTCGGTGCATTATTACATAACATTGGAATGATCACAAAAGATCAAGTCTCGAAAGACCGATTAGTTTAGTATCCTTGAAAGTACTAGATACATTTATAAGGTTTACATCACATCATAAAATGAAAAAATACAACAACAATGTTTCCATAAACCACACTCATATCCACTCAGACTATCCATAATAGTTATTCATAAAATACTTCTTCACATCCTGGGAAAAATAAAACATAGAAATGGGTGAGCTCAGATGCTCAGTAAGGATAACAATATAGTGGAAACTTTCATAAATAAGCATAAACATTTAAGGCAATGTATAAGACTTAAACAAAAGCCTTTTAAACATGAACTTCAGAATAATATGGAAAATATAAAATCAAATAATTCCATTTACTTACTTACATGGATATTCTTCTAGTTAAATAATCACATGCAATATCAATAGCCACTTTCATAATGATGAAATGCATAATTCTAAACATTCATAACCACAGAGTCGAGGCCTTGTGGCAAGACTACAAATAAGATTTTTTCAAGGACTTGTGCCAAGACACTAGTTTGTCTCATGAGACCTACCTATGCATCGAGGAGCTATAGCGGGCTCCACCCATCACATACTATGTCTAATGCATTCCTCATATGAAAAGGTTTAAACATAACATAAACATTCGTATTAAAACTAGCATACGAAATGTTAATAATTAATCCATAAACCATGAATGGTATAAAATAACACATCCACAGTCAAACATATCACAAAATCTTCAATACAATATATAATTTTGGTATCATAATAAATCAACTTCAAACAAACTTAAAATTCATCAAAGGATGTTGACATATATGAAATCAAAACCTTTTTAGAGAAATATCTCTTTCTATTTTGAAATCATTTAAAAGTAACACAATTATAAAAGAAAACATTTATATTTGGAAATATTCTCATAATCTTATAAGGGAAGATTTGGCGATGTTATAACGGTGGAAAATAGTCGCACCCGCCGCATAAGTTAAAAAAAAGACATTCTTACCTTAATTTTGTCGAAAAGGTTAAAAAGTACCTTGTTTGGAAAACGACGAAAAGATTCCTTTAAAAACATTTTATAAAAATTCAAACAAGGGTATAAATGACTTTAACCCATCGTCTAGTAAATATTAAAAATGTTTTGTAATACATTTTTAAGAAACATGGATGTGGATGATAAAGAGGTCCCAGTAGATACTTATGTAAAAACAACCTCAGATAATAAAGAGATTGTGAAATTAACCCTTACCTTTTACTTTTCGTTTGTTGAGGGTAGGTTAACCTCCTGTATAATGGTGAAATAATTTTTATTAAATTATACAAGAATCATATACATTAATAATATATAATATATGATCTTTTAACATTGCTTTGTTAATAATATCTTAATATTATCCTTGTTTCGGGTGTTAACAGATTCATTTTCCTTTATATTATTTATTATGTGAGTCATATTTGTTATCGATGAGATTTATATTATTTATATCCAGAATTATATCAAGTATTTAAACATTATTTTTAATCATCTAATGAAAATTAGTCATGAATGGATACGATGGGGAATGAATCTCAACACGTTTGTAGAGACGGTAATCCGTACATATGCACGAGCGACAATATCATTCTTTTGATATTAAAATAAAATATAATTGGATGTTATATCATATATAAAGGATAATTCTCATGTTATATTTATTATTTACATCAATTAAACATCATTATTATACCCATATAAATAATAATTTATTGAATAACAATTACACTACGACGTGGAGACGGTAAGCCGTACGTACGCACGTATAGTGACATGTCATTCAAAGGATGGATAGGATAATGAATTTTGTTTTACCATATTTATAAAAACATCACAGTATATATAATATATTTGAGTTATTATTTTATAATTGAAACAACAAAGAAAAAGGAAGTGGAAGAAGAAAGGAACTTGAAAGAGGTGATGAAATATTTACCTCCTCTTCGGGTTCTTCCTTTTGATTTGATCAAAAGGGATCCTTAGGTTGTCTTTATGACTAAATGAAGGCCTATAGGATTAAGAGAGTATAGTTGAGAGGGTATTTGAGAAGGTTTTGGCCGAGCCAAATGGCTTTGAAGGTGTGTCTTAGAGAGAAGGGGGAGTGCCCTTTTATAAGTGGGGTGAGGGGCACCTTAGGAAAAGCTAGAAATATTATTTTATAATAAAATCATTTTCGGTTTATAATGGCTCCAAAGTGGATTATTTAAATTATAAGGTGGGTATGGGTCTAAAACCACACAACCAATATGTTTTATACAGGTTTGGGTCACTATATTAACTTTATCTTATAGATTTAACTCTTAGTTTAATAGTTTGACATTTACCATGTCTCTTTTTATTTTTATATTTTATGGTTAAAAAACTTACTATATACTTCCTAGAGAACCCCAAGTGGTTAATTAGTGATAAAAAATATAATTATATAAGTCCTTTGGCCAAACCTTATATTTTTAGGAATAGAATATCAATTAATAATAAAATATTTGTTTTAAAAACTCTTTTATGTCAATTTTGACAATATTTGGTATTTTGTTTTTTCTAAATTCATAAAAGAATTATTACTTAGAATAAAATTCATCTAACCCACCCTAATATGTCATATTAACCTATAAAATTATTTTAATTCATAAAAATTCTCAAATTACATTTATTTGGATATTTATAATGTCAATTATTTTAATATTTCATTAATTAGGTAATAAGTGCATCATCATTGTGTCATAAATAAATTAAATTATTTAATGTATAAAAAATATAAATAAAAAATCATTATGTAGGAAATATTTTTTATCTTTCTAATGAATTTTTATAGTTGAATGTATCTTATTTATAACCCTATATTAAATTTTTTTAGTTATTAAACTTTGATTTTACCTCTTTTAACTCTTCTTTGAATTAAATAATAATAAATGTACTAATCTAATCCAAGTGGACCAAAGAGGTTAATATTTTATTACTAAGGTTTTTCTGGTCGAATTATTCTTATCCAATAAAATTAGGACATGTGTTAGGGTAATAATAATATCATTTTTACCCTTAATTACCCTATTTACTTTTAACCGTGGTAAATAAAAGTAAAAAGTTACTATTCACCAAAAATTATTTTCATCTTATTGAACCAAATTTTACTTACTGATATCAGCCATGGCTCCTAGATTTTTTAAATTAAACTCATAGAAGTGGTAAAATTAAGTTTTATGTAAATTTGTAAATTCTCCTAGGAGGTGGGTAAAAGACCGTGAAAAGTTCAATAAAATTTTTATATATCTAAAATTATTATAAAATGACTCCAATGAATTACATTGAACTTATATAGGTATTATATATCTATTTTTACCTAAAATAAATTTAAATAAAATAAATAATTATTTAAATAAAAATTCGGTTTTAAACAATAACTCGATGTTTTTCACTATTCATCAAAAATTGAAAGTTTTTAGAAAAATACCAAAAATTCACCCTAAGATAATTTTGATATTATTAATCCCAAAATAAAGTCCATTTTAAAAGATAAAATTTTTAAAATTTTTAAAATTGGATATTACTATTCTTAACGGCTAGTTTGATTGGTTGTGGTGTGTTAGAACTCAAAGTTGCGTACACCACATGTTACTGTATTATTCAAATAGAAGCATACCGTGAAATCTTGGGGTGTTACAGAGGTGGTGAGAGTATTTGACTACACTGAGCCTCATTTTTGATGATAGGTTGAGGTGGAAGACAACCCGAGATGATCACATGGTAGTTTCAATTGGAATCACAAGTTGGGAACTCCTATATAATGTAAGGTATGCTCAATTTTGTGAGATGATAGTTTTAAATTTAGATATTGAGTGCACTTAAATGTAATATATTTACTTCCTTTTAGTAATAGTAAAGTATAATTCCCCTGTGGATTAGGGTGAAATATGAAACTATGTAATCCTTTTTTTTTCTTGTTGTTTTTTTATTGTTGCATCTAATAGTCTTTCTTGTGGAATTCTGTAGGTTTTTCATTGTGGTGTAGTGAATTGGGTGAGTTTTTATTCATAGTTTTTGGTATTATAACATGAGTTTCATTATGAATCTTTTTCTTCTATGCATGATGTTTTAGTGGGTTTACGGAAAGGTGGTCATGTACCCAACATGATGTTCCTAAGAACTATTGTAGTTATATCCATTTGGGTATTTAGAAAAGGTTATTTAAAGGAATTGTGTGCAAAATATTTGGATCCAGATATACTTTTCTAAAAGATACTTGGGCTTGAAATACTAAAACTAATGTTTTTGATACACTTTTTTGTATTCTATTTACATTTTTATAATTTAATTTGAGATGTTTTTTTATTTAAAACAATGATCTTTTCAGATGATATCTCCCATGAGAATCCAATTTGATGATATCTTTATAATCTATTATGGATAGTACCTTATTATAGTATCAATATAAAATTAGTGATGATATTTGGGAATTATATATGTTTCTAACAAATTCTCACCTAGGAGACATGGGAAATCGGTTAGTAAAGCCTTTGTCAAGACTTTCTATTAAGTTGAGTCTTTTTTCCTTTGATTAATATTTGGAATAAATCTATTATCTTCAGATAATAATTTTACTATAAGATTTATTAATATAGATGGGAGAACACCATGGATAATAATTTCCTTATTTCCTTGTGAATTTTTTAGTATATATGAAGTCTCTTGAAGTTATATGTGTATGAGAGATTTGAGTATGGGTTGTACATTCAACCTTCATATTAATTATAACATATCCTATTTTTGGTTTTATCCTCTCATATTATTTGGGGATTGTATTGGGTTAGTTTTATAGAGTTTATCTTGGTGGATGTCTTGGATAACCATTGTTTTAGAGTTTTGTCTTCATTGTGAAGTAAAATCTCATATTTTCTTTAATAAAATCTTTATTTTGAGAGATTTCTAGGGGAATAATGAGATTATTTTTTTGTTTGATGTATTTTTTCATAAAAATAATTATTTTGGATTTATTTTATGATGATATGATTTAAAATATATTTAAAACCATCAAATATTTCTTATTTTAAGAAGAACAATAGGGTATTCTTATGACTATTTTAATTTAATTCCATTTTGAGTTGTATATTGTATTTTGTGTAAATAGATTTTGGGTTATGTATCTATTATATTATTGGAGACTTTTTTTTCAAATTAAAAATTTGGTTTATTTTATGAATGTCTTTTTATAAATTATGTTTCCTTACTTCAGTGATATTTGAACTTAATTTTCATGAAATTATTATTATTTTATAGGTTTTGGGTTATGAAGTTATTTGGTCACTATTATTGGGTATGGAATTATCAACATTATTAATTTGATCATTTGATATTTTTTATTTTTTGGGGTGTGACTCTACCATATATGTGTACTTGAATGTATGTGAATCTATCTATTTTACATGTAATGTTTTACTTTTGAGTAAATTTTAGGTAAATTTATGATGGTGGAAAGTGATATAGTGGGGATAATTTTCATACCTCGACCTTACTTACACAAATTTTTTTATCTATAATTTTTGAATTGGGTTGTATATTAGGTCAAATATGTTTGTTTGACCCCTATATGGGATATTAGTGTAGGAAATGAATCGAGTATGATAGTTGACCTGATATGGGAACTAGAATTATGTAGCATATACAAACCATGTCATGATACAAGTAATCATAGTGTGGAAAGGGGCTAGTTTTCTACAACATAAATGTTTGATAAACTAAATTCTAATTGTGAAAATTTATTAATTGGATGTTATAGAGTTTTTAGAGAATTTTATGGTGAATTTGGAAGTGTTTAGTGCTATGTATATTTGGGTTGGTGGTCAGTCATTCCCTAGATATAGGACATCACAACATAATGGGTACTAAATATACTAGGTTAGAAAAATAAATGGATAATTACTATGTGTAGGATTTTACTACGTAAGGGATCCATTTAGAAATTGGTTAAGTCCCCATATATAAGGGTACCAAAATACATATGTGTAAGGGTACTCAAATCATTCAAAAAAGTGGTTATGTGTTTTAATTCCCTAGGATACATAAAGGTCAACTTCAAGTCACCTTGTGATGCATAAAGGTCATCTATGAAATACATATGGGTAATCTCACTTAAGGGTTAATTGATTAAAAAAAGGGAAAAGTTCTTATACGTAAGGGTACACTTACGTAATGGTTAACTCAATTGAGAAAATGGTAATATATAGAAAATGTAAGGTTTAATCCTATGCACAAGGGTTAGAAAATGGTAATTTATAGAGAACTTAAGGGTTTCTAGTCTTATAAAAAATGGTTATAAAATGGTAAAATGTAATTTAATCTATGATACATAAGGGTTACTTTGATACGTAAGAGTCTGAAAATTAGTAAAGTTCCTAATATATATAGGTTTCCTCTAATTCTATGTAAGGGTTGATGAGTTACCCTATAATGTTTAAATTTTTGTATGTAAGGGTCCTTTGGGTTGATGTGTATGGGTTCCAAACTTTTACAGAAATTGGGTGTGAAAATATGGAGGGAAGATCTTACTGTAAACTAGGGGGTCACATTGTGAAGCCTTATATACAATTTTTGAAATTTTTAAATACATATATTTCCATTATAACCATTAAGATCCATTTTTCCTCCCATTATAATTCTAAACTTCTAGGCATTGTCTCCCATCTCATTCTCACCTTCCTCTTGTTTTCTCAATGGATTTCATCCATCATTCAACGATGATTATTTTAGGTAAAGTTATTCAAATATCTTCCAATATATTCTTCTCCATTTTCTAATATTTTTAATTCCCTAATATGGTCATATTGACCTAGTGTTTAGTGTGACTTGAATTGAATTTGGGTTTACCATGATTTTAGGGTTCACAATTTCCTTTTAAGGATTGTCTTTCCCTTTAGTGGTGAATATAAAATTATGGCTCATGAGTTCAGTGTTTTGAGGAAGGTTTCTCTATTAATAATCCTTTAAACATAAATATAAGAGTTTTAACTTGATTCTAACCCCCAATTTAAATGTTTTAATGGTTATAGTATGTGTATTTATTAATTAATCATAAAATAAATCTTTTTTTCTCATAAAACACACTTGAAATTGAAGGTTCTTTATGATTTCCAAGTTATTGAATTTTAAATTATTTTACATTTCAATCTAAGTATTTTTTAAATACCTTTCTAGATATTTCCAAAATAATTTGATGATTAAATGCATTGTTTTATTCTAAAATGATTTCAGTGGAAGGAAACTCATGTTTATCAAAATTTATTTACAAATAGGGGTATATTGGATTTCTTAGAAATTTTCCTCGTGTTACCTTTTTTACTTGAGTTTTTTTGATGATTATTATGTGATTTGGTTTTTAAAGATGATTTTATAACTTGGTTTCTCAAAATATGTTACAAAGGCCTGATTAACACTAGTTAAAAATGGATTTCCTTATGTATGCATAACCATTAAGTGAGACCCTTTAATTTTTTGGGGAAAAACTAAAGTGATATTGATATTATGGGAAAGGATAAAATTTTCCCTATTATATTACATTATTATAGTTTTGTTCATGGCAAAAATGGGGATACTTTTATGAGGGGTGTTATTGGTGAGGCCATGTTATGATTCTTGTTTATTATTTGTTGTGATATGTCACTTATTGATTGATCACATACATTTTATTTTATAGAAAAAAATAGATAGGTAAAAGAGAAATATAGAAATGATTATTGTACTTGTTAATATGCCATTTTTCTAGTGTCCCTAAGTAAAGTTTATTCCTCTATTGGGGTATTTCATCTCTGATTCAAAAAATATATAGTAAAATTGAGTATTAGTTATTTGAATCTCACTAGGAACTAATTAAATGGATTCTATATTTTTTTCCCTAGATTGACTCCAAGGCTCCTATGTATTCCCCTTATTATTTTAATTTAGTTATTATTTGGTAGTTCATTGATGACTATTTAATGATGATCACAACTTTGTATATTACTATAATAGTTGTTTTAGAGACATTTCATTTAAATCTATTACTACTTATATTGTGATTATTACTTTAGTGATTATTCACATTGACTTTATCCTTCTAGAAACATAAATACATCTTAATTGAGTTTAATTTATTTAGTTTTAAAGTTTTATAAATCTTGGGATTTTCTTTTACCATATTTACTTGGGTATTTACAAGGATATATTCAGAATTATTTGTCTTATTTTAAATATTAGAGTTTTCATGAAAATATTTAATGTATGATTTTATTCAAATAATAGAAATTAAACCTCATAAAATAGATTGGTTTTGTGCAATGTCCTCTCCTTACTAATTTTATTCAAAAATAAAATCCTACCCTTTTATTTTTTATTTAAAACTACTATAAAATGTATTTACTTTTAAAGGTTATACATGTGGTGTGGGGAGGATACCTTCTAGGAATTTTACTCATTCATGTCATATTAATGGTATATTAAATTTTCCTCTTGGATATGGTTGATAGGATTTTGATCCTAGTTTAGGTTTATTAGAGGTGATATAAGAAGGTGATTTTATTGGTCAAAAGAGATGGGTGAATATGGTCTTTGTTTTTATTTTTTCTTTCTATAGGGTATCTGACCACTTCAGATTTCTTACTCTTGTATATTTTATATCTAGTCAACTTTCTAATTAATGTTTAATTTTTATTTGATGCTTTTGGGATATATTTGATATATTAGGTAGGTTTTCTTATTGCTTATGAGTTATGTTTTTTTATTCCTCATTTTTAATTTCTTATTGTAGAAAATTTTATTTCATATGCATGACTCTCTAACTTACGGAATGGTCATACCATAATTTTTGATGGGATTATTCTTTTGTTTATTGATTTATTGAGAAAAATAATTCCTACTTATTTATAATTTTAAGATCATAAACTAGTTTTGAACCCATGGATATGAGGAAAGTTCCTCAAGTCATGCCATGGGATGACTCTGGTACCTAGATAAAGGTTAAACCAAGTTGGCTATGACACCATGCACTAATAAAGTCAAGAATAAAAGTATACAACATATCCTCCAAATTCTAGATAGTGTGATTGAAATTTCTATTAGTGTAAGGGTGATAAATAGTGCTCAAATTCACTTGTATACCTAAAACTCATTAGAAAAACTATTAGAAAGGAGTAGTAAACCTCACATCATAATAAAAAAACACTACTAAGAACTCTGTGAAGTTTGAAAATCTATCACACATATATCTCATACAACTCATAAATTTTATGATTCTCTTTGATCGAGAATTAATGATCCACTTTTGTTAGCCAATGAACTATCACTACTAGTTATAATTCATGCATATGTTTTTTATATTAAATTCATTAAATTTATTGTTTTTTGACTGAAAATTACTTTTTTTTATTATCAAAAAACTTTTAAGGGAATAGTGAGAGACCAAAAATCTATCTAAACAACCACATACAACAAGAGAAATCTATCGGACCTAACCCACCCCAGCAACTGCGCCATGAGAACATGCCTTCACCAATGCAAGACCCATCAACAAGAAGTCCCATCCAGAAGTGCACGAGCATAGAACTCATGGCGAAGCCATACCATAAAGAATCCAAATCCAAAAGGACTGTACCAATGACGACTTCATTCTTTGATCCCCTTTCGGAGTTGGTCCAAGTAGAGTGTTGGAAACAAGCACCAAACTTCACTACAAAGTCAAACAACAAGAAGGTCCAAAGGTTTGCACAGCTCGCTCAATCATTTCTCTCAAACCAACTGACCAAAAACACCAAATTAAATAGAGTCATCAAAGAGAAACTTGATATTACCCAAATTCTTTACCCTGAATAGTTAGCATGATAAGGATAAAACCTATAAGTCTGCTGCCTCCAACATTAGCTTCTCAAACACAGAATCCAGTTGGTCCTAGGACTGAATATACTCCTCAATGCTGATCTTTCCTTTATTGAAACCCTTACCAAAATTGAGTCATTTTTGTCAATCCATGAATATTTTCCCTCATTGAGAGACACCTCTAAAGGCCTCCCCATCATTTTATCTGCCTCTTCCTTAGTTTTGTTAAGAAACAAGACCTGTTCTATCACTTATTCATCAGAACATAAAATAAAAACCAAGGAATGACCACCTTGTTCCCCTGGCCTCTAATGGCTTAGAGTCTCTAGGGCCATCTTCTTGCCACTCATCTTCTTTACAGAGCGAGTCTCCAAAAGAGGAGGTAGCGATGAGTAATCCTTATTCCCATTCCTCCTCCGAAAAACCCTATTACTCTTTGGAATTTAATCTTCATCTATTGAGTGGCCATGTTCAATCCCTTTGGGTACCTTCATGTCGACCCTGTCTCCATCACCTGGGATAATGTAATCAAAACTCAAATCAGTCTCTAAAAGGCCTTAGAACCTGTTTCACAAGGGAACTGTGTTCCGAATCAAGTTTTATCCCCCTTTAAATAATCATTTTTTTCTTAATTAATTATAGTGTTTGATAATTTTATATTATAAAATAAATATATAAAAAATGAAGAATATGGATATTATGGTTGGAATTAATGGAAAATTAAAAGAATATAAGGAATTAAAATTGTTTTTTCTAGCCCAAATAGCACCATAGGATCTCAAGAAAAACATTTTAAGTCATACTTAAAACTCAAACACATTGCTTACTAGGTGGTAAAGGAGTACAATGAGCTAGTGAGGGGTAGTGTTGGCATTCAAAGAGTCCCAAAGAAGGTGTGGGGTGGCATAAATGATTGGGGGGGGGGGTATTACCTTGACTGGTCAATAGTGTGGTAAGGAATGCCATACATGATATAGGATCCCCCGTTGGATGAAAAAATCATTATGGGACAACAATTATATGATTATCATTCACCATTTTAAAAAACCATCCATGAACAACACCAAAAAACAATCTTTTTGGATCATCTTACTTACATGGATGGTTCATGATATGATTTTTAGTTCCGTGTTGTGCCTATAACAGTGAATAATGATAATGAGTGATATTAAGGAAGATTGAGGGAGCTCAATTTTGAAATATGTTTCCACTATAAAGACCACTACACACTCAATGAAGCTCATAGAAGCTTGGATATGATCCCCAATGTACATAGAAGATACCGAGGGTACTCTGTATAAATTTTATATAAAGGATTATGGCATATGACATCCAAAATTTTTTCCATAACATTAAATTATTAAGGGTATTTGGGATGTATGGGAAAATTTACTCACCATGCAGTGGATATTTATTTTTGGTTGTTGCCTCATAAGATCCTACATAGATACTATATATTAGTTATTTTCGGCTGGTCTATACGATGATGTTACGTTGTAAAGGGATATTTCACACCGTGACATAGTTTTTGAGTTTGATAAACTCACTGTATGAGTTTATAAGACTCCTAGATAGTTTATAATGAAACTAAAGTACATTTCCATATTTTGAAGAAGTATAATTGTGTTGTGAAGGTTTTCTTCATGCTTTTACAATATGAACATTTGATATGAATATTTATGGAGTTCAGTTCATGCCACAAGGGTTTTTGTTCATGAGTGTTTATATAAAAACAATATAAATTTAGTTTAGATGATTTTGGTTCACATTATAATGATAATTTTACATGGTGTAGCCATATAGAAACAATTTGAGTGGAAGTAGGTTGGCACCATGATACACTGTTCACACCCCAGACCCAATATCTAAAACATATATAGAATTTCAACAAGTTACCTTCCTTGAAAAATATAAAAGATATATTTGGGGGAATATAAGAGTATTATTATATAAGGGTTTTACTATATATACGAGGATTTTGAGTTAAAATTAATATGTAAAATATATATCAAGATATATTAAAGATATGTATAAGAGATATATAAAGATACAAGTGACTGATTCTGCCTATAGATAGAAACCCATGACTATAGCTCAAAATATTTGGTTTTATTAGGATCAAGCCTATATTTAGGTTTGTTTGGATGGAGTACTCATGTTTTAAGGTCTTTTTATTTTTAAACTATCTCATTACTATCATGAGAGGGTGAGTTTTATTAGTTCATTAAGGGTTTGTTTGGATAGAGTACTCCTGTTTTAAGGTCTTTTTATTTTTAAACAATCTCATTACTAGCATGAGAGGGTGAGTTTTATTAGTTCCAAGTATGTATTTAATGGGAATTATAAATAGTGATGCATACTTTTTATAAGTAATTCAAGTGGTTTTTTTACATATATTCCATTATTTCATATCTATATTTCACTTATTCATTATAAACACTGTGTGTTTAGTGAGGGCGTATTTTTGGATGCGTTAAAAATTTACCTTATTTCATATATTAACATTATTTGGGATATGATAGTTACATTTAAGGATGGTCTTGGGTTACATATTTTCTTTATAAATCAAAGTACCTAAACATGAGAAAAAGGGAGTTCTATAAATAGAGTAATTATCTTGACCAAGGTATTTTATTACACACAGTTTCAATTAAATTTTTATTTAATCAATATCCCTTGTTAATTAACTAGATCATGAAATTGAATATACTATTATTGGTTCATCTCTCTATGATTAAAGTTTCCATTTTACTTTATTTTATTCTCATTCATTCTAAAATTTCAAAGAGTTCTATAAATCCATCTCCATGGGTTCAACCTCAAACTAACTGCATACTAGACCCTTAAAAATTAGTGTTTGGAAGAGCATAATATAAATTATAAAATAGGTTCCCCATAAGAACTAATGAAACCCTTTGGGTGACCATGTTTTTAGTTCCATTATTATGGATGGTTATTTAGAAATCTGAAGATATTTAGAACATTTTATTTTCTTCTTTTAGTTTTTATTTTCTTTATTAATTATATTTTTTATGATATGGTTTTCAAGTAAAATTGTTGATGCACATGTGTTCCACTTAGAGAAAAGTAAAGGAACTACTCAACTATGATCCAAAGTTAGAGAGGAGTCTGAGAAATAAAATGAAGAAATAATACATGGCTGGAGTTGAATGTGAGTGAGAAGTATATTAGGAGGTTCAAGGTAGAGAGATGAGGAATAATACATTAATGGATTACAATAAACATTAAAACTTGTGTTTCCAAAAAAGAATCCTAGGGGTGAATCACTTAAAAAATAAATCTGGTGGTCATTCAAATGATCTAAAAATTGATTCAATTTTCTCAGCTACAATATGAAGACACAAACACTTACTCGGTAAGTTTCCTTGATATTTGAGAGGACTTTCAATTCTATAATGTTTCCAAAGATGTTGTATGGATAATGTTGTTTTTATTTCCCCTAAAATATGAAGCTTGAGAGTAGATTAAACACTAGGAGCCACATTCAATTACAGCATGGGATGAATTGGATATGAAATTCTTAACAGGATTCTTTCCTACCTCTAAATTTATGAATATTCACATCAACATTTTTAATTTAAATCAATATGATGATGACTAATTATACACTATATGATAGTAGTTTAAATAATTTATTATTAAATGTCCCTATTATGGTATAGAAATGCGATTCTATTCTAAACTTTTAATAAGGGAATATCACATGGAAATAAATATATATCAGATGTTATGGCTATAAGATCACTGATTAAGACACTCACTTAGGAGAGATATAAATTATTGGATAGAATATCTAATAATAGTTTCCAATAGAAATAAAAAATGTGTGATAAAATGAGGAGTTTGTATGGTAGATAATAATAGATAAATTAATATAAAAAAGAAGTCCTTAACAAATAATATGGATGAAATTATGGATATGAACCAACCCCATGGTATGTATACCAAATATTAAAACTATGTTGATTATAAATATCAAAATAATTTTTAGGGTTGGAGGCCATAATAAAAAAGTTAAAGATATCAGCAACAAGAAAAAAGGTTCCAACAAAAACAAGGAGCTTATCTTTAAATTAAACTCAAGTATTTGGAAGAAACCTTATAAATATTCCTGAAAACCATTAGGGATTCCATCAATGAACATAATACTGATTCGAAATATTAGAAAGATACCACGATTAACCAAGATTTACAGGTTTAATAGACTTACAAACAAATCAAGGAGAGGCATATTTGAGTAATACTGGGTGACACATATGTCCTCCCATGTGGAGAATTAAATTCTATAACCTTGAGAAGTGGAGAGACCATGGTGGCTAGTACCAGATAAAACTAAAAATAGTAAGATAAGTAAGAAGAAAGATAAAAGGAAAATGTGGAACAAGAGAAATTAAAAGGAGAAATAATTTGATAAAGGGATTGTATAAGAAACACCATCTCCTTAAATAAACCACTACCCCTCCTGGAGATGTTAAAATAGTGGAAGATGGTGTAAAAAAGATTCAAGTTTCTAGAAATCATCAAGAAACTTGAAATTATCATGACCTATTATAGAAGATCTAGAAAGTTTAACCACATATGATATGTTTATGAAAGATATTATTTCAAACAATAGGATAATTGACTATATATATATAATACCACTCACAAGAAAATTATCAATGATCTCATCATGATTCTCTGTTTTATTTCACCCTTATACCACTATGCTAAACATTTTTTGTATTGAAAATTACTAATTTAACAAAAAATTTCACTTCATATTGATTTAATTATTTTGTTTTTATCTCTGTTAAAAAGGATAATTTTACTTTTTTTGGTGATTTCATTGTATGTGGAGGTGATTTGTAGATCCCATGATGTAATTCAAGAAAAGTGGGCCTAACTGCATAGGAAACAAAGAACACATGTGGAATCAACCACAGATTGCAGCTAATACATGCATCCAATTGGGATGGAATTTTTTGGTATGGTCCCAAATTTATATAGATACAAATATTTTTAAGAAAAAATCCAAATCTATACATTAAGGGACCCAAAATAATCGATCTTTTAGTAAAAAGAACCTGCATAAAGTCAAAATTCTAGTTCTATATTTTGGAAATATCTCCCATTTTATAAGTTAAATGACCTACAAAATTTTTAGGAAGATAGTAAAGGGGCGGGGTAAAAATTTTTTAGTTTTTTAAAAAGTGTGATAATTATTTATACCCACCCATAACCATGGTCAAAGTGGTTTCTCGAAATATGTGTGCCCAAAACCACCTTCCACTTTGCCTATAAATTGGCACCTTGGACACCCCATTTGTATGTTTGACCAAGGAGTGTAGTGATACCATTTTGGAGGTCCATAGGATTCCTCTCATAACCTTGGAGTTTTTAGATATCCCTATACTCATAGGGAGAGATATTGAAGAAATTATCCCTTCATTGAAGCCTTCTTCTTCCTTTTTATGTTGTAATGTTTATGTTTTTATAATAAACTTATTAGTTTATATTATATTTATTATATTTTCTTCAATTTTACTATTCTATACTCATCCTATTTTGGTTGGAAATAAATAGTATAAATTTTATTTGGTTATATCATTTCTAAACCTTTTAACATGAAAAACGTTTCTATGATAACTATATCACCCATTGAAGGGTAGTTTTTATTAGTAATCAATCTACCTATAACATTATTTATTTATTTATTTTGAATCAATGAAAAATTATAATTCAAATAATATAATATATTAATTTATTTTTTAAACTTAAAATAAAACAATAAATTTAACAATTAATACCAAACACATGAGGTTGAGTGATGTGTGAATTGTGAGAGTGCGATATTAATCAGTAAAACAAAACAACACAGGATCAATTTATTGAGTTCAAATGCAATACCAAAAATCAATTCATCATAATTTAAAGAATGTATATGTTCCCTAATTTACCACTAAAAATAATATAGGCTTACAATGACAATCAAAGTAGGGTTATATGATTTCACATTCAAAGATATTATATAGTTTAATTAATTTAATCTTTGGCATTAAGTTAACTCCTATAGGGTTTGAGGGTTAAAAAAAAAGGGGATCATAATTAAGTGGATATTAATTTAAATTAAAATGATTAATAGTTAAGTGAAGAGGTCGATTTAGATCAATTACACCTTCAAAAAATATTTTCTAAAAAAATCTTCTCGTTGTGTTTTATTAATCAAATTTTAAAAAGAAAATAAAATAAAATTTTATTCTATCATACATATTCCATATTTATAAACATCAATCACCCCCATACTTTCATGTAATGTGTTCATTTTATTTTATTTTATTTCCAAAATAACTTTAAAATGTTGTTTTAATTACTTCCTCCTTTGAGATATGACTTGGGTTAGCCACTCCACTGTACCTAAATAACCAAAAACCAAACATCATTTGAGAGTGAATTTCAAATTGGTGTCATTTATGGGGATGAAAGTACTTATTTCAACTAGTTAGAGGTATTTTTTAATTTTAATTTCATTCTATTCTCTTATTTCTTCCTTCTTTCTCCTATCTTAATTTATTGTTTTATTTTTTCCATATTTTTGTCATACCACCAACTCAAACTTTTTATAATTTTATTATGGTCTAATTTTCCTCATTTCATTTTTCTTTGATTTATAAAAAAACTAATCCTGAGGATCTATTAGATCTAGAACCTAATATTGAACATGTACTTAACGATTAAATTATATAGTCTCATTCTACAGGATGTTTCAACATTCAACCAGTTGGGGAATTCCTCCATTATGGGAACATTGAAATTGGAAACACTTCTGAATCAAACTAAAAACTAGAACCAATGGATTTAAATAATAACAATGAAATTAATAGATTCATTTGATAATTTTCCACACCATACATTAAATATAAACCCAATTTTATTTCATACCCGAAAATTGAATCAGACTTTGAATTAAAATATGGATTGATACACATTATTCAAAAATTTCATGGACTCTCTGGTGAGGATTCCAAAAAAACATCTAAAAGAATTTAATGCGGTTTTCTCAACCTTAAAACTAAGAAACATATCTGAAGATCAAATCAAACTAAGATCATTGCCATTATCACTTAATGGAATTGAAAATGATTGTATGTATTCTTTACAACCTGAATATGTAACATGTTAGAATGATTTGAAACCTCTTTTAATGTAGATATTTTTCAAGAATCAAGGACTAATTACATTCGTAAATAGATCTTAGGGATTAATAAATCTCAAGGGGAGTCAATGTATGAGTATTGAGAGCAATTTAAGAAGTTTTGGGCAAGCTTATCGTATCACCAAATCCGTGAGAAACTCCTCATCTAGTACTTATACAAAAGGCCTAACAACTATGGAGAGGAGTATGGTAGATGATATAGTTGGAGGGGCATTGGTCAGTAAAACACTATTAGTTTCATGTGTTTTGACTGAAAATATGGAACAAAACTCTCAAAAATTTGGTGATCATGGTACACCACATGTTAGAGGAGTAAATTAGGTAAGTCCATCTTTTCTTGAAAATCATCTAATTGATATCAAGTTGGGAGAATTGACCTCTATGGTGAGACATATTAATTTTGATCAAAATAAATCCTAACCCACTCCAATGAGGCCTTGTAGAATTTTCACTAAAATAGACCACCTAACCAACTATTTCCCCTAATTATAAGAGAAAGAGGATTTTGAAACCATATTTCTGGGGAGACTATATCAGAAACAAACACAAGAAAATCCCCAAAATAAGTATGATTACTTTTCACCAACAAAAAACTAAGGGTGGAAATATCAATCAGACATGGGGTATGGTTATGGAAAAAAGGCCCCCTTTTTAACAAGAATTCGAGCAACCTATATCTTACCAATTGGGTTTTCAAAAACCTCAAAAGGTATTTGAAGCCCAAGAATCAACAAGTCAAAAACAAGGGAATTATCAACCAAAGGTAGATTTTAATACTAATAAACTTTCGAAACAAATTTTTCTTAATCAACAGAATGAGATGAAGAGTCAAGGTTCAGAGTTGAGGGGGTTAAAGACACAAATAAGCTAGATTTTCACCATCCTCCATGAACTGGTGAGTAAGAACTCCATAAATATTCCTTCCCAAACTACTCAAAATCATAAGGGAGTGTTAGTTCCATCACATTGAAAGGCCTGAAGCAAATGACTAATATATCTACACCCACCATTCCACTAGGATTCACCTCAACCCTGGAGAATCCCCATTCAATATGATTTTATGAACCAAAGGAGGAAGAAAAACATAAGAAAAATATTGATTACATTCTTCCTAAACCACTTCCATTTCCAGATAGAGTTATATAAACTAATAATTTGTCTTAATAGGTGATGAAAAAAGAGGTTTTAGAAACATTCAACCTTGTTGAGGTCAAAATACCTCTACTTAAAGAAATCAAGAAAATTCAAAGGTATGTCAAGTTTTTAAAAGAAATGTGTACAAATAAAAGAGGGCTATAGGGAAATGAGCGTATCAACCTTGAGAGGAATATATCTCCACTCATCACACAAACTTTGAATATTCCTATAAATTGAAATAATCTTGGAAAATTCACCATTTCATGCACTATATAGGAGTTTAATTTTTATAATGTTTTATGTGATTTGGGTGTCTCCATTAATTTCATGACTCACTCTATTTTCTCTCCATTATAGTCTGATAAGATGAAGCCAAAAAGGGTGGTGGTGAAACTAATGAATAGTTCCACAACATACCCAATGGGATTAATCTAGGATGTCCTTGTTTGGGTGAGGTACATGATATTTCATATGTATTTCTACATGCTAAATATGGAGGATGATTAGGTAATCTCTAATGCTCCTATCATTCTTGGAAGACCCTTTCTTAAAACTTCCAATAAAATCATTAATGTCCTAAGGGTATACTTTCTATGGAGTTTGGAGAGGAGATCATACAATTTATAATTTTAGGCTCCATAAATTTCCCCTATAAGGAACATTTTGAATTATTGATATACCATTTTGAACCATCTTATAACAATTCTTCAAATAATGGTTTTCAATCTTGTTAAAATGGGGATCATTCCATTATTTGAGTGATATTGAGGATTGGTTCTTATTTTATATCACAAAATACTATCATAGCTATTCCTCATGATCCAAACATACTCATTCTTGATTTTGATTTGGATTATTATTTTGATTTTGGGTATATTATTTCTGATTATGACATGGATGTTGTTTTCTAAATGGATTTGAATCATTATTCACTGATGTTCATGATGTATATTTAGACCTCAAAATTAATTGTGCACATATAATAGTTACCGATTCATTCTCATCAATATAGAACCCACCCAAACTAAAACAAAAACCATTTCCACCAAATATAAAATATTCATACTTTTTGAATAATGAAAAATTTCTTGTGATAATTGCTAATAATATCCTACTTGAACAAGAAACAAAACTTTTAATATATTTTAAGGGAGAATATTACAAAAATTGGGTGGACGTTAGTATACCTACTAGGTATGATACACTCCATCTTCATTCATAGGATTCTTTTATAGGATAAGGGAAAAATGGTTAGGCATCCACAAAGGTGACTTAACCGCATACTGGTAGAAGTTGTGAAAAAAGAGGTGGAAACGTTTCTTGAGGAAACTATCATTTACATCATTTATGAGTCTGAGTGGGTTATCCTATTCTAGGTTGTACCTAAGAAAATTTGGTTTACTATTATAAATAATGATAATGATGAGTTAGTTCCCATGAGAGTAAAAAATATTTGGTGAGTGCGCATAGATTAAAGGAAACTAAATCAATCCACACGTAAGGACTATTTCCCCTTCCATTCGATGAAAAGATTCTTGATATACTTAAAGGTAGGAAACACTATTTCTTAATGGATGGTTTCTTTGGATATTTTTAGGTTCCCATTTCAATAGAAGACTATGATAAGATGATATTCACCATCCTGCTTGGTACATTTACTTACTAAAGGACACCGTTTGGACTTTCTAACAACTCAGGAACATTCCATAGATTAATGGTAAGTGTCTTTTCATATTTAATTAAGAATTTCATAGAGGTATTTATTGATTATTTTATTGTGTATGGTTACTCATTTTATGAGTTCATCTTGAGTTTGGGTAATGTGTTTCATCACTTCATTTAGAAAAATCTATCTTTGAACTTTGAGAATTTAATTTCATGGAAAATAAAGGAATTTTCCTATGACATATAGTTTCACAACATGGTATTATGGTTTATAGATATAAGATAGGTATTACTCAATCCTTGCAATATCTTAAATATTTTTGTGATGTTTTATCATTCATTGGACATGTTGTTTCCTATCGACGTTTGATTATAGATTTTAGTAATATCGCTCTACCATTATCTCGATTGACTAAAAATGATATTGACTTATTTTTTTTGGTGTTTCATGTAGTTTATTAGACTAGGCCTTCTAATTCATTACTTTTCTAAGAATCTGATTTATTATGTGTTTAGGGGTATTCGTGGTGTTTTTGGGACATGTGAGATGTTCCACGGTGTGTCATTCCAATGTTTTTCCAAATTTCTAGTTTTACAAAGGTGTTTAATTCTGAAGACATCTCGTTCTAGTGACATATCGTTTTTGTGGAATGTTTTTTTGGAGGAATATCATTCTGGAGGAATTTTTTTGGAAACATCTTGTTCTAGTAATGTCTCATTCTGGAAGTATGTCATTCTGGCAACATGTCATTCTGGAGGCATCTCATTCTAGCAGTGTCTCATTCTGGTAACATGTTGTTCTGATGGCATGTCACTCATTCTGGAGTCATTCCATTCTTCAGGAATCTCATTTTGGTTACGTCTTGTTCTAGAGACATCTCATTATAGTGGTGTTTCATTCTAGTGGCATGTTGTTCTGGTTGAGTCTCGTTCTGGTGACATCTCATTCTGGCGGTATCTCATTCTGGTGGTGTCTCATTCTGGCAGTCTGTTATCTTGGTGGTGTTTCATCCTAGTGCTCTGTCATCCTAGTGGTATGTCATCCTATAAGTGTGTCATTATGGTGGTCTGGAATCTTGTTGATGTGTTATCCTAGAAGTCTATCATCCTAGTGGTGTGTCATCCAAGTGGCATGTCATCTTAGCGGCATGTCATTCTGGCAGTCTATCATCCTTGTAGTGTGTCATCCCAGTGGTGTTTCATTCTGATGGTGAATCATCCTAGCAGTGTGTCCTTCTAGCGGCGTCTCATCCTATTAGGGTCTCATTTCCATTAGTTTTCCATTTTCCATAATTTTACAATTTTTCCAGTTTTTCCCTAATTACGTATGTTTTGACTATAAATGATTTAAATTACATAATTAATGGTTTTAAATCAATTTCAATTTCTATCGATCATATCTTAAATTTCTATAATGTTCGTAGGATTTTAAATGGTCAAACCATGTGGTTTAATGTGATCTTATCTAATGGAAATTCAAAACCGTATCTAATACCAAATGCTCGAGATCCAATATTTCTAAAGATAAAATCTTTCCTATCTTAATTAGACCAAACTTTATCATGATATAGAACATACCAAGACCTTATTCTTATAATAGTCTTGGAATGTGGTGTTGCAGTTGGTTCGAGTTCCCCCTGAAGCAGTTTCCTCCTATACACACCCCCTGTTTTGGTGTAACAAGTCTACAAAAAGGATTATTTCTTCCAATTAGGATTTCCTTCATCTTTATTAATTGTGTATCATAAAGGATGTGTATATAAATGATCATATTTATGGAGGGGATTTATTCTTAATTAATAAAGATAATCAAATTGGTTTAAGATCAATATAAAGGGGTTGGGGAAAGTAACATATTTTCTTATTGTTTTATCGATAATTGTTGATATTGTGAATTGTATGGGATAGTTAACCATTGAAAATTGGGTCTATTGGGAGTCCCTGCATGTGCAGATGATGATGTGAACTATGGAATTCATTTTATGTTTCTATTGATATCACTTTTTATATAATTGGTTAACTACATACATTCGGTTAATAAAATGGATGCCCTAGGATCTTATGGATTTTCTGAAAACACCCTAAAATGAATAAGTGAAATTGAATAAGATCCCCCTTTTCTAAAACTGAATGTGTTGTGTTGAGATATACAATGTGATGGGTGGTATAGTAGTAGTTTGCATATATATTACTAATGTAATGTGTAGTAGACATAATGTCATGTGTGTAGGGGAAGTGGATGAGATGTGGTTGTGCCATGGGGATATGATTGTTTTTATAGTATAGTGGTGTAACAGGGTTGTGATGGTGGGAATGGTATGGTTATGTAGCAGGGATGTGAAACTTGATGTGGCTATAAAGTGATGTGGATGTAGAAGTTGGGCTATAGTGTTGTGCTTATATTGCGTGGTTGGTTTTATTATATCTACCCAAGTATTAATGAAATCAATACTAAATGTTAATAATTTCAAATGGGAATTTTTAATGAGGAAATTGATGCTGGGTTGTGTTGATTAACTCGTTAATGTTTATATATAAATCGATGGGTTGAAAATATAAAATAAAATGTTTTTCTAAATAAAATGGTTTTTCTAAATGTTTATTACATAAATTAAAGAGGTTTTTAAAGTGGAATTTATTGATAAATAGAGACTCTAGAAATCTTATTAAAGATTAAATATGAATTATGTCTTCTATTTTAATTGTGTGATTTTATGCATTTAGAGGTGGCAATGATCTTGTGTGGATTCTACGAGGTGATTAATTATTGTTGTAAACCCATTGGATTGGCTGGTGTTCTTTGAATCTATATTAATATACACTTGTATTTACTTATGATTTCTATACTCACCCACCCACTTTGATCACTATGTGATGAACACTCACATCATCACATGGGGGATGTCTTTCCCAAACATCTCGATGGGAGGCTGGATGGCTGGCCACCCACTCTTCCCTGTTCCATCTTCTAGGAGAGATTGGTATTATATAGGATATGATGGATGAAGGTGTATTAGTTCATTTTATGGTGAATGTGATGTGTAATCCTAGGTGTCTTCAGGATGAGTTGGAATGTTATGTCCAAGGTGTCTTTGGGATGAGTTGTGATGTCCTAAGTGTCTTCAGGATGAGTTGTGATGGGATGTACCAGGTGTATTCGAGATGAGATGTACTATGTTGTGATGAACAAGTGCATGCGGGGGAGGGGGGGGATTTTTTTTAAGGCCCAGGTATGTGCGGGGGAGATGTGTTGTGAGGCCTAGGTGTGTGGGGGTGAGATGTGTTGTAAGGCCTAGTTTTGTGCAATCGGGATGTGTTGTGAGGCCCAAGTGTGTACAGGCGGGATGTGTTGTAAAGATCATATGTGCATAGTTTGGATTATTGGTGAGGCCCTAGTGTGGGTGGGTGGGATGTGATGTGGTATATAAGGGAGATGTGGGATCTCCAAGACATTTTCCATTAGGGTGAGATTGGCTAATCAATAGAAAAGTGGTGTAGGGTACCCTATCATCAATGTGATTTGTAATATATTATATTACCTGGATTTGTTATTTGGTGAATGATCCTTGGTGAGGTTTGGGTTTTGGTTATTATAAATGTTTATGTGCTCTTTGGTTATACTACTTACACATTGGTTCATTTTTATACACTTTTCACATGTGCACAAGAGACTTTGGTTTTCCTACTGAGTATACCTGTATACTCACTCTTTGTATATAAAAACTATTTTTAGGATTTCAGGAGGACTTTGTGGATTGTTCTAGAAATTTCTATTTTGGACCTTTTGAGCTATTTTTGTGTCGCTGCCTTAGATTTTTTTCTTTTGGGATATTCATTTTGATACTTTTATATGTATTAGTTTTGATTTATATATACATTGTGAGATATTTTGGATTTATTTTATATATTCCCTGGAGTTGATTATGGTTGATACATCCTATATCCCGATATTGTTTTCTTATAAAGGGTAATGGGTCCCATATTGGGAGATTTGTACACCCTTGGTTCTAGTCTCCAACCTGGGGCCTACTAGAGGTGGGACTTAGGGGTAATTATCTCCCTTTCTTTATTGCTATTCTAGGAGGGGTATCAATGGAGGGAGGGGTCATGAAAGAATGGTATCCGAGGATGATGGTTGAAAGATAGGGTGGAGTTTGGAGTTAGGAACAATGAGGATTGAATGAGTTTGTATGAAAACAGTGTCAGTTGACCTTAATACATGACATAGGATATAAAGAACAGCTAGGAAACCTAATTTTAGGGCCCCTCATGATCCGAAGTACAAACTCTGAACCTACTGAATGACTAAGTGAGGTGGCACAGCTTGTAGGGTAGAGACCTAGGAGAGGTACATGCATTAGGATAACTTATGTTCTTATTTTAATTCAGTTATATTGGGAAGTTAAAACTAATTAAATGAATCATGAAATTTTATGTGCATTTATCTCAATTTTCCTATATAATTATTGCTAATAAATTGTTATTGTCTTCCAAATTATTCATATAACCTAAAGGGAAAGAGTAAAAATATACTTAACTAGATTGTGCTATTTGTTTGGAACCCTCATGATGTTTTAATGTGTTTTTTTCCTTTCCTTTCATATCATTAATCTTAATGAATTGGATTTTTCTTCCTTTATTATAAATGTATAACATCCATCTAGTTTTTTAATGTTTGAAATTGTAAGAGAATTATGCTTAGTTTATTTTGTCGTGATCAACTATTTAAATTTTGGAAACCCATATGAAAAATGTAACCTTGAAGTAGATTTTACACTGGAATGATAAAATAGATTATTTTGGGACCATGGTTAGAAGTATTTTAGTTTCCATGTGATTTAATATATCTTGCATTTATTTCTATTTGTAATTTTTCATGATCATGTGTTATGAAACTGTTGTAAAATTTGGTTTTAATGTTTATATTATAAAATTTATGAAAATCACCATCTTAATTATTAATAATTCCTTTGAATTTGGAAACCTTTAGAAGAATATTTTTCTCTTTATTTACCATGATTGTAGTTATGAAGTATTGAAATTGCCATATGTTGTTAGCATGAGTTAGGGTAGAAATTCTTGTGGAATTTATTTCTAAATTTAAGAAAATTATAATAATATTTGGTGGTAACTTATTGAGACTTAAAAATGTTTAAATTATTAAAATTATTATTTTATGACTGATAAATTTTTTTTAAGTACTGAAATAACCTTACCTAAAATTTTAAGTCATAAGTAGTTTGTTAGGGGAATCATACCTAAAGTTGAAATCATGTGTGTGGTAACTCGGGAAATTCTAGTATGAATGACTTGAACATGTATCATGTTTAATATTTTGTATTTAAATATAGAATTATAATCATGTTATCCTTATTATAGGGTATAAGAATGTTATTTAGATCAATGAAATGAGCAAGGAATGTATAGATTGAGCATGATAAAACATGAAATATAGTAATACAACATTTGTAGTCTTAATTTTGTTTTCATAAAGCATGTTTTATTGATCCATGAAATGATTAAATAATGTTTATTCTGAGAATGATAAAGCATGAAACATAGTAATACAACATGTGTAGTTTTAATTTTGTTGTTACAAGAATGTTTTACTTTGATGATTATGAAAAAATATTATTTATGTAATTTAATATTTGAATTGAACACAAGAACATAGCCTGTATAATTGTTCACATGAAGTTGGAAGTGTATTTATTTGATAATAATATAAACCCAAAATGTCATGTTTAACCATATTAAACTTGGTGTATGATATAACATGTATGCAGTTTAGTATTTAACTTGGATGCATGTTAGAGCTATTTAAATTCAAGACATTATGTTTAACTATAAATAACATGGAAATGTTGAGTATTGTTTGTTGTGACATTGTTATCATTGCATTGATGTGTTGATTTGCCTTGCTGAAAATAGTAGTTGTTGGAAACCTTGTTTGTGATGTGATTGTTGTATATTATGAGACTCTTAACAAGATTTATCGATTAAACTCACTATGTATTAGAAGGATAATCACTTATATATGGATAATGAACTGATTCCCTAGATAAAATTTAAAATTTTATGAAAATCATCATGATAAATAATGATATTAAGTAATATAAGACCCTATTTAATAATGGAAGATACAATGTGTTGCTACTATGTGTGATTGTTATTGTTGTGAATCCTTGTGTGATATGTTATTTAAAACCTTCAATCATATAAATAGGGTAAATACTGATCCCTAATCGAGACATTTTGTATATTGATATGATTGAAACTGTTCAGGTGAGTTAGTGCCTCCCAAAGCAGATAATATCTCAACATGGAAAAGGGGATTCCTTGATTTTTGTGTTTTTAGGATTTGTGTGTGATGATAATAGTGATCATTGGTTGGAATTATGTGGAGTATGAGATGGAGAAGGTGGTTATGTGAAAAGGGTGGTTGTGTGTGGATGGTAATGTGGTGTGATGATGTGGTTGTGAGAAATTTATAATGGATGTTTTCATTAGTTGGTAAGATTTTCAAGTTGTTGTGTTTTTCAGTGATGGAGATGTGTTTTTCTTATGTTGGGATGACTTGTGTTGTGTTGTGATGTGTTTTAATTGATTTAATACCTCACCTTCCATAAAAAGGTTAATAACATAATGATGGAAATAAAATAAAATGTTCATTTTAAAAATCATGAAATCAATAAAAATGGGATTGCCTCTCAAGCCTAAATCTTTTTATAAAGGAAGTGTTGATAATGTTTGAGTACCACTATATTGGTTGGGTTTGTTGGGTTTTATCTTATATTTATGGAATGTGTTATGACATGAAATATATAAATATAGGGAAACTTCTTCACCATATCAAGACGCATTATATTACAACACGTTTTAAAACCATGTGGGTGAGTCAGTGCTACCCAAAGCGGACAATATCATGGTATGGTGGATAATTTTCTTTGATTTCTATGATTTTAACAACTTTTTCTATATTAATATAAGTTTTCATGTTGGTTGATTAATTTTATTATAAACTACTTCAAGTAATAACATACACCTATAGAAACTTGAATTTTGAGATGTTGAACCCGTTTCTGTTTCTACATAAGTATATTCTTGGTAATTAATGTTTTAATAAAAAACCTAGAAGAATTTTAAAATTAGATAAACCGTTTCCTTTAAAACTCATTACATATTTTTGATTCATTCCATATGTTAATTCTAGTTTTCTTTATTTAATTTTAATTTACCTTAATACTAACTTTGTAAAAAGAATGATTGAGTTATCTTAATAGAAATGAAGAAATTTTTTGAAATCATGAAACCTTACAATTTATGTAAGTTGTGTTGGGAAATATGTTGAAGAAAAGTGGTTTAGAAAAATTTGTTGTAAGAATTTTCATAAAGAGTATTTTGACAAATACCATGCAATTAGAAGGATTAAAAAATTAGGTTTTGACTCAAAGTGGTTTTCTTAGCCTACTGAATTTGTTTTAATACAAGATTATTCATGGAAATTATTTAATAGGAATGCTTTCAAACTTAACATGATTCAAAATAAAATATTGAAATACATGTCTGGAAAGTAATAGATCATTTGAAAAATCATGATTAGCTTTTAAACTCCTTAGGTAATATGAATTAATAAAATTGTTACTCAAGCATGCTAACCTTATTTCTTCATGACATGTTAAGAATGATATGTTTTAAATGTATTTAATTTAAATTATATGTAATAGATAATAAGGATAATTCATGTATAGGTATTCATACAATGTCATGTCTAGTTTGTTTTATTGAAGTAAAAAGGTATAACATTGTTTTCTCTTATCTGAAATCTAGCTTTTCTATTCAAAATAAATCAAAGAAATTATTTTTGAATTTATTCTCTTTCTTGGTGCTAATATTGTTTTTTGATTTTTATACATTTCATACTGGACTTTTTATACCTATCTACATGAATGTTTCCATGTTTGAGAGGAATATTCCCCAAGATTTGGTTTTTGATTGGTTGTTGTGTCCCACACATATTAAGATCCTCAAGAGGTATCTCAGGGTATGGTTGTTCAAACCTTCACCCTGTTTCCTTTAGGGTTTGTTTTATTTCTCAAGGAATAATATTTGTTTAATAGGTTTCCAATGTGAAGGTCTAGATAATACAGGAACCTACCTTATCATCCTAGGGTTCTCTTACTGATTTCTATGTTTGGGGAAATTATGTTTGTTCAGCTGTTGTGGGAGTTCTAGATAAAAAGCATAGTTGATGGAGGTGTTTCAGGTGTAATGACACCCCTAAGAGGTATCTTTAGGATAGTTTGGTTTTTAATTATTGAGGGAAATAATATTTTGAGAGGTATCTGAGACCATACCTTCTAATCCATTAATTTTTCAAGAATATGATGTTTGAGGTGTTCAGGGGTAGTTTGGGGTGTTTTTGGGACATGTGAGATGTTTCAATGGTATTTCATTCAATTTTTTTTCCAAATTTCCATTTTTTCAATGGCGTTTCATTCTGGAGGAATCTTGTTTAGGTGGCATTTCATTCTGGTAGTATGTCGTTCTGATGGCATGTCATTTTGGAGGCATGTTTTTTTTTCGACGTTTGCTTTTAGAAGATTATCGTTCTGGAGACATGTTTCTTTTGTGGTTTCTCATTATGATAGTGTCTTGTTCTAGAGGCATGTCATTCTAGCGGAATTTCCTTCTAGCGGTGTCTCATTCTGGAGATTTCTTGTTCTGGTGGCATCTCATTCTGGTGGTGTCTCGTTATGGCAGTGTCTCGTTCTGGCGGTGTGTCCTTCTGGAGGTGTGCCGTTCTAGCAGTGTGTTATTTTGGTGGGGTGTCCTTCTTGTGGAGTGGTGTTCCGGTGGTGTGTTGTTTTGTTGGCATTGAGTTATGGCCACATATCAACATAGTGGCATCTCTTTATGGCAACATCTCATTCTGGAAGCATCTCGGTTTGTTGTCCTAGTGATGTTTCATCCTGGTGGTGTGTCATTCTAGTAGTCTATCATCCTAGCGGTGTGTCATCCTAGCAACATTTCATTCTGACAGTTTTTCATCCTGGCAGTGTGTCATCCTAGAAGTGTCTCATCATGGTTGTTTCTCATTTCCAACATTTTCAATTTTTCTATAATTTTATTGAATTGTCTAGTCTTTCCCTTTTTAGGTCTATTTTAAAGATAAATAAGTTAAATGACATAATTAATGGGTTTTAAAGACATTTAAAAATACATAAATCATATGTTAAATTTCTCCAATGTCTAGAGCCTTTTAAAGGTTCAAACCTCATAGTTTAATTTAATCCTCTTTAATGGAAATTTGAAATTATGTCTAATCCCGAATTCTTGGGATACAATCTTTATAAAGAAAAGATCTTTAATATTTTCATTTGGACTTGCTTTCTCTTGATAAAAAATGTACCAAGACCTTCTTCCTGTAGGAGCCATGGAATGAGGTGCTACAGTTGGTTCGAGTTCCCTTAATGCATTTTACTCTAGTACGCACCCCCTGTTTGTGTGGACCAAGTCTACAAAAAAGTATTCTTTCTTCCAGGTAGGATTTCCTTCATATTTCTTAATTGTGTATCATTTAGGATGTGTATATAAATGTTCATCTTTGTAGAGGTGGTTGTTTCAGAATTAATAAAGATAATCAAATTGGTTTAAGATCAATATAAAGGGGTTAGGGTAAGTGATGTATGCTTTTACTATTTTATTGATAATTGTCGATATTATGAATTGTATGGGAAAGTTACCCACTGAAAATTGTGGTCGTTGGTGGTTCCTTCTTGTGAAAACGATGATGTGAACTATAGAATGCATTTTATGTGGCTATTGACATCCATTGTTATATAATTATTCAACCACGTACATTCAGTTAATAAAATGGATGACCAATGATCTTGTGGATTATGTGGTAAAACCCTTAAATGAATAAGAGAAATTGAATCAGATCCCCCTTTGCTAAACCTGAATGTGTTGTGTTGAGATATATGATGTGATGTGTGGGAGTGCTATAGTTTGTGTGTATGAGACTAATATAATGTGCAGTATCCATAATGTTATGTGTGTGGGAGAAGTGGATGAGATATGGTTATACTTTGGGTGTGTGATTATTCTTATGGTACATTAGTGTAGGGGGATGTGATGGTGGGCGTGGTATGGTTATGCAGGAGGTCTATTAAACCAGATGCGTCTATAAAGTGATGTGGATGTGAAAGTTTGGTTGCGGTGTTGTGATTATGTTTAGTGATTAGTTTTTGTTATATCTACCCAAGTATTAATGTAATTAATACATCATGTTAATAATTTCAAATGGGTATGTTTAATGAGGAAATTGATGATGGACTATGTTGATTAACTGGTTAATGTTTATATATAAACTGATGTGTTGGAAATGTAAAATAATATGGTTATCTAAATGAAATGAGTTTTCTAAATATTGATTACATAAATCAAAGATGTTATTAAAGTGGAATTTATTAATAAATAAAGACTCTATAAATAATATTAAAGACTAAAATATGAATTATTTCTTCTATTTTGTTTATGTGATTTTATGCATTTAGAGGTGGTAGGGATATTGTGTGGATTCTGTGAGGTGGTTAGTTATTGTTGTAAACCCATAGGATGTGATTGTGTTCTTTGAATATATATGTATATACATTTGTATTTACTTGTGATTTCTATACACACCCCACCCCAATTGAGAACTATGTGCTGAACACCCGCATCATCACACGAGGGTGCCTTTCCTAAACATCCCGATGGGAGGATGGATGGATGACCACCCACTCTTCTATATTCCCTCTTCCAGGTGATATAGGCATTGCATAGGCTGTGATGGATGAAGGTTTGTTAGTGAATTAGATGGTAGATGTGATGTGTTATCCAAGGGGTATTTGGGATGAGCTGTGATGTGATGTCCTAGGTGTCTTTGGGATGAGTTGTGATGTGATGTCCTAGGTGTCTTTGGGATGAGTTGTGATGTGATGTTCTAGGTGTCTTTGGGATAAGATTTATTGTGTTGTGAGTCCCATGTGTGTATGAGTGGGATGTGTTGTGAGGCCAAGGTGTGTAAGGGTGGGATGTGTTGTGAGGCCCAAGTGTGTGTAGGAGAGATATGCTGTGAGGCCCATATGTGTGTGATTGGGATATGTTGTGAGGGCCAGGCATGTGCCGGTGGGATATGATGTGGTATATTCAGAAGAGGTGGGATCGCTGGGACATTTGCTGTCAGGGAAAGAGAAGTAATCAGTGGGAAATTGGTGCAAGGTACATTATCATCGATTTGATTTATAATATTTTATATTACTTGGATGCATTATTTGGTGAGTGAGCCTTGGTGAGGTTGGGGTTTTTTTTAGTATACATGTTTAGGTGTTTTTTGGTTCTACTACTTTCACACGGGTGCATTAGTATGATCTTTTCACAGGTGCACAAGAGACTTTGGTTTTCCATCCGACTATACCCATATGCTCACCCTATATATATAAAAAATGTTTTCAGGATTCTAGGAGGACTTTGTGGAACATTTTGGAAATTTCTAGTTTGGACCTTCGAAGATGTTTCTGTGTCACTTCCTTAGCATTTGTTTCTTTTGGGATTTTCATTTTGAGACTTTTATATGTAATAGTTTTGATTTATAGATGAATTTTGGGATGGTTTAGATTTATTTTATATATTTCATGGAGTTGATTATGGTTTATATATCCTATATTCCTATATTTTTTTGTTATAAAGGACAATGCCTCCCATATTGTGATATTTGCACACCCTTGGTGCTAGTCTCCAACCTAGGGCCTACTGGAGGTGGGACTCAGGGGTCCTTATGTTCTTTTATTCATTGCTAACTCATTAGGGGTATCTATTAAGGTAGGGGGCCGTGACATGTATGGTATCATTTGACGAGCTAAATAAGTGTTTGAACATTATACTGATCATACATCCTCCATGGAAGGATCTTCTTTTTGAGCTTATGTGTGACACATCCAACTTCACAATTTGATCTATCTTATCTTAGAGGTGGAAGGGAAGTCCCATGTGATTGTTTATGCATCAATTACATTAGATTTAGCCCAATAAAAATACACCACAATTTAAAAGGATCTTCTTGCTGTTATATTTTCTTTAGATAAATTATGTTCATATTTATAAGTCTCTAAAGTGGTTGTTTTTTTGACCATGAATCTCTGAGGTACCTCATGAAGAATCTAGATGAAAATCCCAGACTTATCTGATGGATGCTCCACCTTTAAGGATTCAATATTGAGATAAAGGAAAAGAAAGGTTCAGAGAACATGGCGGTGGAACAAAAGAGTATGATAACCCACACACTATAGGATAACACCTTGGACCATGTACCACTTCAAGAAACTTTACCCAAAGAGAATATCTATGTCATATCAAGTATGCATCCTTGATATGAATATTTAGTGAACTACCTTGTTTCATTTGAATTTCTTAAAAATTTAAAGAAATATGAAGTAGAAAAATTAAATAGCGAGTCTAGGTTTTATATGTGGGATGATCCCTACCTCTAGAACATGTGTTGTGACCAAGTCATTAGGATTAGTTTTCAAAATAATGTGTTTGACTTTGTTTTGAATTTTTTATAAACTTTCCTGTGTTGGACCCTTTAGACCCTGAAGGATGCCTAAGAAGGTATTAGACTTTGAATTATATTGTCCTAACTTGTTTTATGATGTTCATGTGCTTCATAAGTCATGCTCTCCCTGCCAACACACTAAAAAATTTCAAAGAGACATGAGATTCCCCAAAAACCATATTATTTTGTGAGATTTTTTATGGATGGGGAATTGATTTTAGGGGTCTATTTCTAAGATCATTTGGTTTCTTTTAAATTCTTATATATTTTGATTATTCTAGTAAATTGATCGATGATAAGGCCACTAGGACTAATGATTCTCATATTTTAGTTTATTTTTTCAAGGCTCAAATTTTCAATAGGTTTGGCATACCGAATGATATTATCAGTGAAAAAGGGTCACACTTTTTATATAAAAATTTAGCATCCCTCCTTATTAATTATGGGGTGACTCATAAAACTTATACTTCATACCACATACAAACAAATAGAGATGATGAGGTTTTGAATCAAGATTTTAAGAAAATTTTAGAAAATATCCAAATATAGTGGATTAGAGCAAGTGCTTGGATGATGTATTATGGTCTTATAAGATGGTATAAAAAACTCCCATTGGAATTTCCCCCTTTAGAATATTTTTTGGGAAATAATTTTATCTTCCTGTAGAGGTTGATCATCATGTATATTGGGTATAAAGAAATGAAACATTAATTTATCTCTAGTTGGAGATCAAAGGAAGATGAAAATTCAAGATCTTGTGGAGAATAAATTTTCATCATATTAGAACTCAAGGCTCTACAAGAAAATATCAAAATATTATTATGATATAATGATCCAAAAAAGGTAATTTTATATAGGAGATAAAGTCCTTTTCTATAAGTTGTGTTCTAGATGGTTAGGCCCTTATGCTGTATCTAATGTCTTTCCTTATGGTGTAGTGGAGATCACATAAGAAGAAATAGGAAGGAAATTTACAATCAATGTGAAATGTTTGAATTAGTACATTGAGGGATTACCCACACATGCAGTTGATGTAATCACACTTCATGAGACCATCATCAATTGAAATTATCAAGTTATCCCTAACCCTTTCACTTTTATATTATTTTTCAAATTTTAAATTCTATATTTTAGGTGAATTTATCATATCATAGGTTCACATTATGGACAATTAAATATTTTAAGTGTGTGGGGGTGGGTGGGTACATTCCTCGATTAGTTATGAATTTTCATTATCTTTATTATTTATCTCTTTTTTACTTTCTGCATAGTATTGTTACCTTCCCACCCTTTCCCCCTCATTCTTATGTCAGAATTTTCATTTTTCATGCCCACTTAATCATGTAAGTTATTGAAAATTCTTTTGTAATTTTCCTATATAAAGTTGTTTTAATATTTAAAGCAAATTGTTTTACTAATTTAATGTGTGTTTTTAGAAAGAATTTAACATTTAGGTGTGACTTTTTTCTAGAATATTGGTTGTTTGTTGATGATATAAAAGAATGTATCACTTTAAAACCTTTTAGAATACTGATACCCTTGGTCTGAGTAGTTTATGGTAAAATTGTGCCACTTAATATCTCTTAACATATTTGTACCAAACCATGAATTTTGAATTTTTCTTACTTAATAGATCGTAAATATAATTTAGGTTAATATTTTTCAAAATTATAAAATTATTTTTCCATATTTTCATTCCTTATCTGATCTTTTTTATTACATTACTAGATTGACCTATGCATGTGTACCTATTATCCAATTTTTGTATACCATAAAAAAGGTTTGTTTATTGGTTAGTTAAAAAATCAGTATTAAAATACCTTTTATATTATTATAAATATTATAATTAGTGTCATGAGGAGATCAAAAAAGGGTTAAGAGATGAGTGTGATACTTTGTTCCAAGTGAAAATTTGGAAAAAACACAAAACATTAATTCGGGGAGTGATGAAATGAAAAAATATGGGGATATCTTGTTCAGGAGATTAAGGTTTGAATCTTGGGAATGCTTAAGTGAGTGGGTCTAGAAATTTTTTGTTTTAAAGAATATATGGTAGGTTCAGTGGATAGAAACATTTAAGAATAGTTTTTTAAAATAACCTATATTTAATTGATATAAAGTGGAAAGAAAATCATAAAATGGTAGTTACACACATAGTTGGAGGGTTAGTGAGATTTTTTAGTTTTTAATTATTTTATAAAATTATTATCATTCATCTCCTTTAATTTCATTCTGATACAATTTATATGATATCTTTTTATATGATCACTGAGAATAACTCCTTGGTGGAATTTTTTCTTTGATCACATTGAATTTAATTCTGATACAATTTACGTGATATCTTTTTCCATAATCATTGAGAATATATCCATGCATCATGTTTTAGAAAAGTGACTTTTCCCAGGAGTGAAAATCTTTTGGTGTGGGTGTGGGATCGCACCATGATTCATAATTTTATTTCACCCTTATACCACTATGATAAAAAAAATTATATTGAAAATTAAAATTTTAATAACAAATTTAACTTCATTTTGATTTAATAATTTTGTTTTTATCACTTTTAAATGGGTAATTTAACTTTTTTTGATGATTTCATTGCATGTGGAGGTGATTTAGAGAGCCTATCATGGAATTCAAGCAAATTGGGCCAAACTCTGCCAGAATCCAAGAACACATGTGGAATCAACCATACACTTCAACTAATATGTGTGTCTAATTAGGATGAAATTTTTTTGGATTATCCAAAATATAGTGGGATAAAAATCTTATAAATACACCTAATCACAATTCTTAAATTAAGGGGACCAACTAAAATGATATGTCCAAGAAAAAGAATTTTTACGAATTCAAAAGGTTAGTTCTATATTTTGTAAATATCTACCATTATATATATTAAATGGATGCCAAAATTGATAGGTATATTTTAAAGTTTTTTCTTATCAACTTTGTAGTTTTTTCCAAGGCAACATAAGGCTCTATACCCACCCAAAACTATGGTCTATTTGTCTTCTGAAAATCTGGGTTCCCAAAACCACCATCCACTTTTCCTATAAATTGGAACCTTGGGCACCCCATTTGTATGTTTCACTAAGGAGTGAAGTGATGAAATTTTGGAGTTCTATAGGAGTCCTATTGTCACCTTGGAGGTTTTGATCTCCTTATACTCATAGGTAGAGCTCTCGAAGCAAGGATCCCTTAATAGAAGCCTTCTTCTTCTTCTCCACATTGTAAAGTTTGTGTTTTTATAATAAAATTATTAGTTTCTATTCTATTTATTCTATTTTGTTTAGTTTTCTTATTATATACTCATCCTATTTAGTTTTTAAATCAATAGTATAAATGGTATTGGGTTATAATCTTTCTAATATTTTTTACATTCAAAACATTTCTACAATGACTATACTTCCCATGGAAGGGTAGTTGTTCTTTGTAATCGATCAACCTCTAACCTTATTCAATTATTTATTTTTAATAAATGATCTAATTTAATTCACATAATATGATTTATGAATTCATTTTTTAACTAAAATTAAACTAATAAATCAATTTAATAATTAACACCAAACACGCAAGGTTGAGTGATGTGTGAATTG
The DNA here is from genome assembly GCA_963277665.1 of Viscum album. Classification (NCBI taxonomy): domain Eukaryota; kingdom Viridiplantae; phylum Streptophyta; class Magnoliopsida; order Santalales; family Viscaceae; genus Viscum; species Viscum album. The sequence continues at coordinate 1,103,118,858 of OY728158.1, read as the reverse complement.
TGAGAGTGCAATATTAATCGGTAAAATAGAACAACGCATGATCATTTTTTAGATTTTAAATACAATCCCAAAACATAATTAATCCTCATTTTTAGAATATAAATGTTCTTTTATTTACAATTTACCATAATCTATCCTTATAATCAAAATAAAATTAGGGTACTATGGTTGCACTTTCCGAAGCTAGCCTAGAGTTTAATTAATTTCATCTTTGTGATTAAGTTAAATCCTATAGGGTTCTAGGGTTAAAAAATTAGGGGGTCATTATTAACTAGATATTATTTTAAATGATAATTATTAATAATTAAGTGAATAGGTATAATTATATTTATTTCACCTTCTAAAAATATTTTCTAAAAACTTCTTATCATTGTGTTTTATCAATCAAATTTCAAAAAGAAAAAACAATAAAATATTATTCCAAAATAAATATTAATCACCCCAATAATTTCAATTAGCGTGTTTATTTTATTTTATTTTATTTCCAGAATACATTTAATAAGTTCTTTTAATTACTTCATACCTTGAGATATGACATTGGTCAGCCACTCTACTGCACCTAAATAAAAAAACAATCATCATTTGAGAGCATCCACAACAGATCCTTTCACTCAACCATGGTTTCATAGATTCTATTAAAGAATATATAATATCTATGCAGTTTTTTAATTCCTGTAAACATTGTATATTAATAGTTTTTAATGATTTTTTTTGATTTTGGAGAAAGTGTGAACATCATATCATACTCAATATTCAAGAGCTTAGGATTGGAGTAGATAAAACCTTTTAAGAGTTACTCTTCAATTAGAAGACACAATGGTTAGATATACTATAGGTTTGATTACATATATTTTAGTTAATGTGGATAAGTTCTATTTTACTATATAATTACTTGTTCTTGAAATGGATGAAGAAGAGAAAACCCTTATCTTGGGAAGGTGTTTTTTAGAAATGGGAAGGGCCTTGATTAATATGAAAGGTGTTTAATTTTATCTAATGGTTGGTAGAGTGAATGTTAAGTTTAATATTCATTGAGTGTTGAAATGTTTTGATAAAAATTATAAGAATTTAATAGAGTAGAGAAATTTGGAATTAAATGATGTTGCTACCATTAATGAGGGAAAATGACCAGCTACTCTAACGATTAAATAAAAAGTTGAGATTGGGTAAAATAATGAGAAAGTAAGATTTATAAAAAAATTTGAATATGGAGAAGTAGTTTTAATGAAAATGGAGTTTAATGAGTGTTAATAGGTTTAGTTAGTCCATAATTTTACAGTTTATTTTTTAAGACTAACCAAATACCAGTGGTTTGGCCCTATAGAAGTGGAAAATATACTACCTAAATGAAGAGTGAAGATAAATAAAGATAAAGGAATAAGTACCTTCTATTGTGGAGGAATCCCAATATTTATCATTCATTGTTCTGGATTGGGTAACTTCTTACCAACCATTTTTTACTTGACTACACAGGAGGTAAGGTCTAGATAAAAAACCTTAAATAAATAATATCCTGGGAGGAAACTCAAGTTTTTTTATTTCTTTAATAGGAATAAGTTTTTAGGATTTAGTTTCAGAATTTATTTTAGGATTTTGTTTCACTTACCCGTATCTTTTTGAGTTTGAATGAAATGGAACTTGTACTTTAACTTGTTTGTTTTTATTTTTTATGTCCATGATAATGAAGGCATATGAAGGATAGAATATAAAGCAGTTTATTAGATAGGGGATTACTATTTTTAATTCAATATTTATTTTACTTCCCTATATTTTAATTAATTGTTGAGTCTTAATGGAATATGCATTCCACACTTTTAATATTTACTTAATTTTTTATTTATAATGAAAAATTTATTATTAACCACATCATGACATGTTTTATAGGTCAATGTTAATATTTATTGAGTAATATGTGGGATTAATGAGTCAAGATAAGCATGGGGATATTAAAAAGATATGAAACGTTTATATATATACATTAATTATGATCTATTTTTACCCTCTAAAAAAGGGAAAAAACATATAATTGAAAAAAATTATTCCTAAAAAAAGAAAAATAAAAATGATTGTTAAAAATCATTGGAACAATTTGAAAAAAAATTATTGAAAAATAGGGAACATTATTCATTTTAATTATCATGATTTGTGATCCTTTAATTTGAGTTATGTATTAGGGGGGTGATGTTATTCTTGGTGGATATTTTCAATTATCTTATTTATTTTCTATCAGGAATTAGTCTTTAGAGTTGACCTGTTTTTTAAGAATTAATGTTTTTAAAATTAGTTACCTACAATCCCTTACCCTACGAGTCATTTGAACCTTTTTCGTGAATTATTCATGATTAATTTTGATATTTGTCTTTATGTGATGGATATTTGATATTCATTGAAATCATATGGTTAAGATTCATGTGTTTGAGGTATGAGAATAAATCTAATAAACTTCTACCTTATGTGATGAGTGAAAAGTTTTTCATGGTAAGGTAGATAAAAAAGTGGCATGCATGATAATAATGAAATAAAATATGTGAATGTAATTTAGGACAAGTGTCATCCTTTCAAAGGGGAAGAGTAAAATACATTATTTACTTAGTTTTCTTAAAAATAGAGGATTTGGAAATATATATCTTCTGTGATGCTTAAAATTTTACCCCTATTTAAAATTGTTTAATGTTATTGATGATGATATTTAAACATTGGTAGGATGTGATTTCTTTGTGATATGTTGTGATTTTATACGTAATAATAAGAAACAGTTTAATTGAAGGGGGATTTTATAGCCACAATTCATGAATATATTTTTTATATTAAATTAATTAATTTTAGTTTTTAAATAATTTTTTATTCAAATAATTATGGTTTTTTATTTATAAAAAATTAAGGATATGGATATTTTCGTTGGAATTTATGGAAAATGAAAACGAATGTAAGGAATGGAAAAAATGGCCTACCTATCTAGCACTATAGGAGATCAAGCCAACTGGTGTGAGGTAGCTTGAAAATTCAAGTATGGTGTTGGATGAGAGGTAGATGTGTCCAATGATCCAATTCAAGGTGTCACTAGTGTGTAAAGAGGTATAGTGCTATCATGGAGTGACACTGGTGGGGGGGGGGGTAGCATGGGGTGGTATGATCGTGAGGTAATGTTTCCATGAGGTGCACCCAATATGATATAGGATCCCCCTCCTTATAGAAAAATTGATTTTCGAAAAAACGTTCTACTATCACTCTTAAGCATTTTAAAAAAGAAGTCCTAAAAAACCCATAAACAACATCATTTAAATTGACTTCCTTGGGTGGTTGGTTCACATCTCAATGTCCGGTCTCACTACCATGCCTAAAATAATAAATAATATCCATGGATGGTTGAAGGGAATAATTAGGGATATTGGGTTTGAGATTTTAATCTTTTATGAAGATGAAAACATACTCAAGTAATCTCAAGGTATCTTGACATTAGCCCCTAGCATGAATAGTGGAGATCAAGGGTTCCCTTCATGAAGTTGATATGATGAATGAGTGTACGTAACTTTTGAATATTTTCACACAAAAAAATGTTTAAGGTTACATTGGATTCATGGGAAAATTCTCACAGCACTTGGATGAAGATCATGTTGTAGCTATTATCACATAATCTACTAAAAAGAGACGATATGTAATATTTTCCAAGCTGGTGCATATGATGATATCACAGCATGAAGGAAGAGTTAATTATTTGGCATGGTCGGTGAGTTTGTAATACACCACAATAATATTTTGGGAGGATGAAGTAATTTTATATATTTTTAAGAATAATCCTCATGTAATGAATGTTTGCTTCATGTTATGGCCATATGAAAAAAATAGATGCATATTTCTAGATTTTAGTTACTTACACAATGGTTTGAGTTCACGTTTAGGTATAAACAATCACTAGTGACGCAACTTGGAGGATTTTGGTTCACACCATTATTATAATTGGATATGGTGATACTATATAGATTCATGTATAAATAGTTATAGTGGAAGTAGGTTCATTCTATGAGACATTATTCATGTTGAAAATCCAATATATACAATAGAAACAATAGTTCATCCAATTACATTACTTAAATGATATTGAAGATATATTTGGAGGAGTCTAAGAGTATTATGTCACAAGGTAATATATATCCAAGTAGTTTTAGTTAAAATTACATTTTTAAAGATATATCAATATATATTGATGATATTTCTATGAGATATTGTTGGGGGAAGTCGGATAAAGAAGTGGATTGTTGCCTTTTGTTGTCAAAAAGGGGATAAATCAATTCACTTTGTAAAAGCCTTACAAAACCAGACGATGATTTGCTGATTTTTATTTCCCAAATATCATAAGTTTGGATAACTTGTGATGAAAACCTTATAAAGGAAAGGGGGATTAAAGGTGATGCTAGTCATATTCATTTTTGATTGGAAGGAATGATGATTGTAGAAGATAAGAAAGGTTCAATACTTTACATTAAAAATCTGACAATGCTAAAGGTGCTTGATCAAATACTATATATCTTGGTAGATATGGTTCATGATGAAAGTAGTTGTTTTTTGATTAATCCAGATGAAAATGAAGTGGAATTTGTGTTCTTGATGAAGCATATTTTAAGGTGGTGATGTTTCCCAGTGTGCCAAATTTTTGTGGCCAAAAATCAAAAGATGGAGGAATGTGATTTTGGAAAATGATGTTGTGTGAAAGTTTTATGATGGCTTGGTATGTTGCATGAAATTAGAGTTCCAAGAACCAAACATAAAAATCTATCAAAGGAAAGGCTCATATGAAAGGTTGGTTTTTGCGTGCAAGATTGAAGGAAGTTTGGAATGTTGCGCAAAAGGCATGATTCATGGTTAGAAAATTGAAAAATTGAAAAGGCATGAAGTGCACAAAATATTCAAAACGTGTCTGAAATATGAGGTTGGCATGAAAGAGGCTTACATACCCAATGCAATGTCAAATGGGATTTTGCGTGATGTGTGAGGGTTTTGCACGGCACGTCAGGGTTTTTGCACACGGGGGTTGGTGAGGCCTATAAATAAGAGGTGAAACCCTCTCATTTGTGTAGCTTGACACTTAGAGAAATCCTGAGATCTGAAGAGTGGAATAATTTTATGTAAATGGAGTTGCGTAAACAAAAATAGAGTTTCACATAAGAAGGAGAAGTTGTGCGCAAGAAGATAGTTTCATGCAAGATTGAAGTTACGCGGAATAGGTGTTTTGCAATAAAAGTCAAATCCTACATGCGAGGCATAAAAGTTGACCACAATTCACCTAAAATTATGTGTAAAAGATTTAATTTCATCATAGGAGGTAATTTTTTAGCAAGGTAGTTCTTACCATCTTCTCGGTAGGAAAAATAAGATTTTTTTGAAAGACCAAACTGTAAAAGTTGATTAAGAAGCACTGGAACTTTGTTTTTCCCTATTTGTTCTATGAGGGTGCACACACACTTGAGGATTGTTTTCTAAGTTCTACACGAGTGTAAGGGTATATACTATTCATTGTATTCCACATAAATGGATTATTTTCAAGTGGATTGTGTGGTATTTGATTGTTTCTACACCATACTAAGGGCGTAACTACTATTATTGAGTAGTGAACCAAGTAAATCTTATGTTCTTGTGGATGTGTGTTTTGATTTTTTTCAATGGGGAATGAAATCTTCAATAGGAGGTGAAGGTTGTTTCAAAAAGGAAGAAAATATAAAATAAAAAGATATCACTAATTCACCCCTCCCCCTCTCAGTGATACTTGGACCCTGACTGGGCAACTTCAGATATAACAAGATAAAAGTGATGTATTATTCCTATAAAAGGAGACCCTTAGATTCTACTCAAAATATTTGACTCTTAGGAGGATCAATCCTACATTTAGGTGATTTTTAATGGAGTTATACTTCTATATGGTATTTTTATTTTTACACTCACTCGTGATTATAATTAGGGAGTGGGTTTTCTTATTTCCAAAAATATATTGAAGGGTAATCATAACTGGTGCGGAATAATTTTTGTAATCAATTTAAGTGGGTTTTTTTATATATTCCATTATTTCATATATATATTTAAATTATTTATGAATGTAAATTATAAATTTACTGAGGTGGTGTTATTTGATTCATTAACTAGTTACCTTATTTTATTCATCACCATTATGTGGGATCAGGTAGTTATATTTAAATATGGTTTTGGTTTACCTATTTTATTTATAAATATAAGTACTTGAACATGATAAAAAGGGACTTTTGGAAATATAGGGTAATTACCCAGACTAAGAGATTTACTTAGAACCAATGTTTATGACATCTTGATTGAATAATTATCCATTTTTACATCATTAGCGTGTAAATTTAAGTATACCATGCTTGGAACATCTCACCTTGATTAAAGTTTCCACTTTACATTTCTTTATTGTCATTTATTTTAAACTTATAATGGTTTTCTAAATTTATATATATGGGTTCAACCTCAAACTTACCACATACTACACCCATTATAGTTAGTAGTTAGGAAGATCACAATATAAATTCTAAATTGGGACCTCATAGGAACTAGTGATTCTCTATACGAGACTAATAACGAAAAATATATCTCTCACTATCTATTTCTACCAAAATATTCAATAAACACCATGGAACATATTAGTTATAATAGTATAAACAACCTACTAAGATATATAAAAATCATGAATATATTATTCTCATATATTTTATGGAACCATTAACCATCCTTGTATATACAAGATAGTGTTTCGATATACCATCTTTTTATGTAACTACTCCCCACTATATATCTTGTCATGAATGACCTAGAACTCAAAATCAACTTGTTTAATCTCTTACTCAAATATATAAAGTATAAATTAGTACTTAAATATTTTAAAACCACATGAACTTACTCTTTATACACATCTATATGTATCTCTAAGAAGATATACATGAGCCTACACCACCTATTACTAATATTATTAACTAATTGCATCTATAAAAACAAACCTATTTCATAGAGTATACTCCATATCAAAGTTAAAAGACTAAGGATACTCCACCTAACTACTCCAACAAAGGTTAATATATCATTGAGAAATGATATACCTAAAACAATTGTGGTCAGTTTCAACCATAATTTTTTCTTCAAACAGATTGCATTTCCAACACATCAAAGCTTGTAGAACAATTTCCAACTCAAGATCACGAGTTAGATAAATTTTATCATATAAAAAAAGTTATAAAGATCCATAATATATGTCTAAATTCTCCTTCATCAACACACAAACTAGTAAAACCTTAGAAACATCACAATATATATCATAATTTTAACTCAATTAAAGTAAAATAACAATAAGAGTTGATGTGAGTCCCCCTTAAATTCCTAAAACATAACATCACATCAATCATACCATAAAAATTTTACTTATTTCCTAGTAAAATACAACATTGATTCTCTAAAATGAGGGAAATATTAAATAAACATATGATAATATTTAGAGAGTCCTTGAAAACTTCTAATCACCATGTTATTCTTGGGTACTTCCCAAGATATGATCGTTTTCACTTTCTCCATATCCACTAGAATCCAAAATATTTACACCTTATATATAAGGAATTTAAACCTTATAATCCATAAATTCCAATTAAATACTTTCGAATAAATTATATTCTCTATTAGAGTTTTCAATAAAATATCCAAATTCACACCATTATCCCCCCACTACCATGAATATATAAAAACATCATCAATAAAAAAAATCATAAATAAGCTTCAACAAGGATACAATATTTGGTTTTTCAAATATATAAATACAATTCTAACTTTTATCAAAAAAAAATATTACACTAAGAATTAAAAATACCTATATCACCTCTTTAAAACTATATTAATCACATCCTTAGTCTGAACCCTAATTTGCTGATAACTTGATTCGAGATTAATAATAGAAAACTAGAGATTCCCCCAAAATTGATAAAAAAATCATATATATGAGTAAACAAATAGCATTTTTTAATAATCACTTTTTTAATCTTATGATAATCCATATACCACCACAAGGTCTTATTAGAATTATTGTGAAACAAAATTGGAACACCATAAACAAAAATAATATACTTAATAAAACCATTCAAATCAAGATCCTATAACTGAATCTTATACTTCAGAAGCTCAACTTGAGACATATAATATAGAGAAATAGACTTAGACTCATTAATTAAAATTTTGTATATCATAAAAAATACCTATATCTTCAGAGAAAAACCTATAAAATATTCAATAAACATATCCTAAAAATGATCAAAAAATAGGTGAAAAAACAAAACAAACATCTATTTTAACTAAGACAAGAAATACTCTATCCATATAAGAAGTAAAAATAATCTTCTAAACTAGATCAAAACTAGTTTTAATATCCAAAAAATCTAATTTTTGAATGAAATTAAAAGAAACATCAATAAAAGGAATGAAAGTAACTCATCTTTGATAACAATTTATTCAATATTTGAAACATTTAACACCCTAAATTTCTATTTTCTATGTATATTTTAATGTTAAGGATATTTTGAGAATGAAATAGTGATGCCTTTAAATATTTTATAAATTTTGGGAGTTTCATAGTTAGTGAATGGTCCCAAAAACCATGTATTTATAACTTTTAATATCACGGTTAAGGTAGGGGGTGTCACTCGATCAGTCCATGGTGCTGGTGACCATGCATAGTAACCATTCATGTATTAAATTTGGCTCAAAACTTCCAAATTTCTTGTCAAGACCTCCTAAGATGTGTTGTAATTAACTATTAGGTCATTATTATACTAATTTAAATTGTTAAATAGGTTGTGATTGATCGATGATGTTTTAAATATTTAACTTATGATTCTTTATAAAATACATGTGTTTTAAATTTCATGTATATATTTGGTTAATAATATTATTATATAAATATTTAGTCTATATTTTGATTTACATGGTGAAAAAAATTTAAGTTAATAATTTGGGTAATTAAATTGGGAAAAGGTATATTGATATTTTTTTATTTAAATATCCTTATAGTGTTTTAAGTGATATTATAATTATAATAATGTTGTTATTAATTAATGAATTTTCAATATAAAAGTGGTAAAAATCCATATACTCCCCTCATTTGTTTAAAATCACCAAGGGAAGGGGGAGAGAGCTCTCTTTTCTTCTAGGGAATTGTCCTATAAAAATTTCCAATTTATGACTCCTTAATTAATCATATTATTAATCATCATCATCATCATCATTTTATTATTCCTCTCATTATATTTATATTTTTATTATCATGTATTATCTAAACCTAGGTTTTATGGGGATTGTTAGTTTTTACATGTCAAGGAAAAACACCCTAAACCTATATGAATTTATTTTTCTTGGAGAGAGGAGTTGTATAAAGCCTATTTTCTTGTGGTATCACTTTCATGTAAATGGATGTAAAACATTTTAATTTTCAAGGCTTCGACAAATTATCTGGGTAATTTAATTTTGGGTTAATAATTTATTTTGTATGTTCTATAGTTTTATAAAAGGGATATTACATGGGTAATATACATTTAAATTTATTAAAGCACCCCAAGGCATGGGTGACTCTATATGATTTCCTATAATTAATTAGCCCTGAGTGTTTGATATTTTTAAATATTATTTTTGATATTAATGAAAGGTATTATGATATCTATAGTGACTATCTTTAATCATGACCTTTTTATGGTTTAATTTTAAAAATTATTTGTTAATGTAGTTTCCTAAAAATTATACAAATGTTTTTGATTTATTAGATGTACATAATGTGTTTGTGTAAATGATAATATTGATTTTCATTGATTTAAGTTAATTTTTTTGGTAATATTGATTCATGATTTATAATAATTTATGGGACTGAATTTATAAATAAATCTAAGGGATTAAGTGATGTTTTTTATTTTAAAAAACCTTTAATATATAATATATTTCCTTATATGAGAACCAATATTTAACATAAAATATATATAAATGATATTATTTTATTAGGGGGAACAACATAATTTAAAAGGGTTTATTTTGTTAAAAGTGTTTTAAGGAATGTTGGGTATTTATTTTACGGTCTCATTAGAATAATTAAATTTTATTAGTTTATATAAAAAATTCATGGGTGTACATGATTTCTTGAATAAGTTCCTACATTAGGGAAAGATAAAAAGTTTATTATCATATAAACTCCTAGTAAAGATGTCACTCTATCTAGGGTGGACTAGTTAATATTCCACTATAACTAGTTTTCTTATAGGACCCACCACTAGTTTAGAACTCCACTCTGGTTAGTGGATATACCCACTAGTTTATTATTATACCTTGACTAGTGTCCTGGACAAAAAGGTATATGGTTATGGATAGAATAGTATGAGAAACCTTGGTATCTTAGCCCCAGTCTCTTAGTTAATTTTCCATGTTTCATGATTAAAAATTTTATTATCAATTGTATTCTATTTATACTTTCATTCATTATCTTTTATATTCTATTTCACATGTGTGATTTCACTTATTTTACCTAATCATTTAGTTTAAAGGATAGTTTTAAAATGAGATGACATGTTAATTTTTTGTACTAAAGATAAAAAGTATGATAATTTTATAAATTTATTTCAAACTAATAGGTTATGATTTATTTTATTAAAGTTACACATTATGTTTTTGGTAGAACCATACAATTATTGTTTAATAACACCCTATATAAATCTCAAGGTGTATGTAAATTATCTTCTCTATATTTATTATATAGGTGTGGATAAAATCTCTCTTATTCATAGGGATATTAAAACTGTCTAATTATTGAGTAATAAAGGTGGATTCATATGAGGGTTTTTAGGTGTCATAAAGAGCTAGCTGGGTGCCTCTTTTATTTACAATTAGTCTTGTGTTTCTTACGTTATACATGCATATTTATAGTCTATATTTTTGATAGGATTATTTTATTCTCTATTATTTTTTATTGAATACTATTTTGTTTTATTATTATGGTATTGTTTATTTTTAGCATACTCTTTTTGGATGAAATCATTCCCAATGCTAATAGTTGATTCTCATGTCACCTGTTTTCAGCCTAGGGTGATTTGGAATGTTCAGTGAGCCATCTAGTGAACTGTCTCAGGTAACAGGTAGAGGTATTTTAAGTTATTTTATTAAAAAATGGTATTAGATCATAATTGGGGAGTTGGGTTAGTGTTAGGTGGTGATAAGATCATTAGAACTTTAGAATTTAACCATAAGTATTCCCAATCACCCTCTTTATGGAGGAATATCAAGTTATAAGGGGATTCAAATATTTATTGGAGTCTATCAACGCTTTCTAAGATTGGATTTTCATTTGATTTTTATAGAAAGGTGTCTGGAACATATAATTTTAAAGTATGTGATGCTATTTCTTATTTTGTTTCTTTAACTATGATTTTTTTGATTGACTAGATGTACTTAATAAATATGCAGTGATTCCCAAGTGTTCATTGGAAAATAATGACTGATTATATATTTCTTTATGTGTTTTGATATACTATGTTAAGTTTTCATTGATTTATTAATGATATGTGTATAGTGATTTTATAAGATATTATAATGAATTTTCTTCATGTATGTTTTCTATGAAATCATTATAAATGAGTTTTTTTTAAATTTGGAAAATTTTAAGCCTAAAAGTTTTTATAAAATTTACCTTGAATAAAATTTAAAAATTAAGGGATTTTAATAAATTAAAACCAATATCAAGATTTTTGAGTAAGGTTTTTAATGTTTTTGGGTATAAACTATTTTTTTTAAATAACTTAATTGTTTGAAAATTAATTTCAAAAAGGAAAGGTTACTGATATATTATTGTAATTTTAAAGGTAATAAAAAGAAATGGTTTATGTTGATACTTATAAAAATGTATTGGAACATAATTATATGAATTAATTGAATTGATCATATTTTAATCATTATTTATTTATTTCTAAAATGGTATTTGTGTTCTTTAATTTTATCTGATTCCATTCATTTATTACTTGTATTCCATTAATGGTATTACATTGTTTGTATTTTGATTTTTATTTCTAATTTGTATTTGATTTAGTAAGTTTATTTTTTATATTAGGATGATATAAAATGGTATAGAAGCTTATTTAAATTTATATTCACCAAATATAATGCTAAATGAATCATTTTATAGTTAACCTAATTGGCAATGGGTTGCTGGTTCATTTTATGAATTATAGCTATATAAGTATAATTATATTGAATGTAAAAAGTTTTAATGACCTTGTATTGATAGCTTGTTACTATAGATTCTATGGATATCCATTCTAATTTTTAGTTTCCTGGTAAATGTGTATCTTGTTTAAAATAATTTTGAATAGATAAAGGTGGTGATGTTTGTGCATTAAACTGGGTCCTTTGGTTGTGATAAAAAATATTTTATGGAATTTCTATCGACTATTTATTTGAATAAATGAATTTTAATAATGATTTTAAATATATTTATAATTTCATACATATCTAACATACACATATTAAGGTTATTTTCAAAACTATAAGTTAACTAAATATTTTATGGTGATTCAATTCTTAATTTCATAGTTGAAATTATAAAAATCTTTCTTTCATTTGACCTACTAAAACTGGTGTGTTTAGAATGAAAAGTATAAATTTTCAAGGATTTTTAATGTGATGATTGTATTATTTTTTATTTAATTGATTTTTGGTTTTAAAAGCGTTTAGAATTTGATTTCATGATTTAAAGTCACGTGTTTCCATCTATAATTACATGATGTTTTTTTGTGAGTGCATGAATTCATATTTGTTTTGTGTGCTTTAAGAAAAATTTTGTTCATTTCAAAGTATTGAAAAATATACTATAGAAGGATTTATAAATTAGTGTTGATATTATTTATCTTATTTTGAATGTTTTAAAAGGTTTAACAAGGGAATGTTTATAGTTTCCAACAAAACATTTAATGTTTGATATTGTTCATGCATGGTGTTTTCCAAACACTATTGGTTTTGGGTGTAATTTTTTTAGGATTTCTCAATTTGAATATTTAAAAAATTAATTTTAATGTTTTTAAGGAAAACATGGGAATTTATTGATGTTTTAGTGATATTTCGTTTAATTTAGTTTAAAAAAAATATATTCATGGTAATATATTTGATAAGGTTTTGAAATAAAGGAAATTTATTGATCAAAATATTAGGAGTGTTTTTTTTTGATTTTCAATGTGTTTTGGAAAATATTATATTAATATATTGGGACTTTTGAGGTATAAATCTCTAATTGGATGATTTTATTTTTCCAAAAATGGTGTTTTATTGGTTTGAAGCTTTGTAAAGCTCTTGTTTTGATGTTGTACACCCAGTTGTAGTTTTTTGGATTTTTTAGGAAATGGTTTGGTGATGGTTTCATATTATATTGTGTTATTTACTTTTTAATATTGGGTTTCAAGATATGTAGTGATGTTCTATATATGGGTAATATTGGGTTGGTTGTGTTTTGTTTTAAAGTGTTTATTATGAATGGTTTAATTAGTTGAGAAGTAGTTTTGAAATTAAAGTGGATTTGGTAATAGATATTTGAATTGGTTATATTTACTTATGACTTATTAATTTATTTAAGGCTATTTGGGTTAAAGGATTTTTGTTTTTATTGAAATTATATTTTAATGTATGTTTTTTTGGAATATAATATTAAATAGATTTTTGTGAAATTGTTTCATTTTATTTGAGGGTTATGTGATTTTTTGGTCCCTATATGGATTTTAAACATGAAAATCAAGTTTGAACCATAGTTAAGATTCCCCAATAAGGATGTTTCAAGCCTGTTTAATTAGTTTTTGATGATAACTATGAATTTAGCATATTTATTTGTCAAATGACCTTTTAAAATTATGGAATTTATTATATTTTTAAAGGAAGTTAATGATAAAATAGGAACAACTAATTGAAAATTATTTTATGAAGTTGAAATTCATATGTAATAAATGTGTTTCAGTATCTAAAATGTATCATAATGTTATAGGGTTGAAATTGTGAAAATATTCATAAACTATGATTTTTTAGTATTGAGTTTATATACTAGATAAAAGTGCATAGCCAATTCGTGGTCTTAGAAACTGTGCACCTCAAAAAAATTTAGGACATAGAGTTGTTCATGGTTGTTTCAGGAATATACATGGGGACTGTGATTGCCTTGAGAATTTTTGAAAAATTATTTCATGGTCGATGCATGGTTTTCTGATAATTATTAGTGACCATGTAATATAATAAATACCTATAAATTATTATTTTCCCCTTATATATAACCTAGTAACTCTATTAGGACTTGATTATGGTCTATAGAAATCTTAAGTGTCTTAAAATAAGTTACAAATATGAATTCAACGTCAAATGAATGTAACTTTTTATATGGATATTTTTATAGGCTCTGGGAGCCATGAAATTAAACATTTTTATGAGAAAAAATATTTTGATGATCTATGAAATCAAGCTTGAAGTTAGGCTACTAAATTTTCCATTTTCAATGGAAATTTTAGAGAAATAAATAAGGAATCCTTTTGTATTTTCCATAATTGTTATTCTTTTATAATTGGGTTATTATATTATATTTTTGATTTATAAATGAAATAATGTTTTCAATAAATATGGTTTTGTAAACAACCTAGTTTAATGAAAGGATATATATGCTCTTCAAAAGCGAAACTTCAACCCTTTCACTTAGTGGTTATTGAAATAAAATGTGGATTATATGGTACATCCATATAAATGTGTTATATGGTAATCCCTTATGGTGGGAGAGTTACCACATAGATCTATGTGTTTTTGAATTTTCAAACTATTCTTAATAGAGTTATATAAGAAGTTATTTTGAAATTAAATGTCTTTATAAATGAAAAGTATTTTTTATTTGTTTTTTTTCAAAGTAAACATTTATTACTCAGCCAAACTGAACTTGGTTTTGAATATCATGGACTATGGAGGCCTTTCGAGGGCATGAAACATTATGGTTGATAGAATTTTACCACCTTGTATTTCTTTTTAGAGTATATTTTAATTTCAAGGACATTTTGGGAATGAAATAGTGATGTTATTTTTTTATAAAATTTGGTTGTTGCATGATCATAGAACAATCCTAGTGATGATGCATGTTGGGTATTAAATGTTATGGTTGCAGTAGTGGATGTATCATGGTTGGTGCATGGTCCTAGTGACAATGAAATTCAATATTTCAAGTATTAAATTTAGCAAAAAAATCCAAACTTCATGTCCAAACCTGCTTAGACACGTTATAATGGATTATTAAGTTTTCATTATACTATTTTAATGTGTTCAATATGTTCATGTGATTGATAGATGATGTTTAGAATATTTTACTAATGTTTCTTTATATACTAAACTTATTTTAGATGGTATGTATATATTTGATTAATAATATTATTATATAAATATTTAGGTTTTTTTGTTTCTAAGAGTAAAAACCTTAATGTGAAAGATTTGGTAATTAAAGTATGAAATGACATTGTTTCGTCAGAAAAAGGACGCAACCCTTTGGGTCACCCACATGACATGAACAAAACGGTCTAACAAGAATATGGTAATCTATCCTTTTTTGTCTTGTGAAGGAGATGTTGTGCCATTAAATGAGTTCATATCATGTTATCTATATATTGTATTTTTAAGAAAGATACAACTAAGGCAAATTCAATTTGGACTGATGTTTGATTATGGAGGGTTCAATCAATTTCACAGTCATTCAAGTCTAGTTAACCATTTATGTTTATTTTACGTAGAAAATCCCAATGGTTCCCACATATATGACTTGGTACAGACCTATTTTCAAAGGAAAGTGGTAAATTGGGGTTTCAGACCCAATGAAACTTTGGAAATCACATTGGTTGAGAGGATGGGAGGTTTGTATCATCACACCCTTTTGGGGGGAAATATTTCCTACTCTAGGACTCTCTTATAGATTTAAGATATGTTAAGGAATCTCTTCCTAATCATGATATGGAATTAGTTACCCTAAAAATGATATTTGGTTAACCCCTTTTAACATTTTTAGAGGAATCTTTTAGTGAGTCCATCTGTATATATTTGAGGGTCTTCATCCATTTACCTTAATGGGTAGTTTCTTATATGTTGAAGTCATATCACTAGGAACTTAGGAATATGATACCATGCAGGGAGTAAATTAATATGCTAAGGTTGGGATTGATCTACGATGAGGTGTCCTTTGTATCCTGCTTATAGCAAGAATCAAAACCCAAGTAGTTTGTTAAACCCGTTTAGTTTAACATCATGTGGAAACGATATATATGAGGGCACCTATGAATCAAGTATTTGAGCTTGAGACATGAAATGGATTCCTACGTATCCTGGTTATAGTAGTAATTAGAGTCATCATAGTGTTAGGTTGGTATGGAGTATGATATTCTTCAATGATACCGACTGTAGGATCAAAATGATAATATAGATACTAAATATACAAGAGGGGGGGGGGGTGAATTGTATACTTTAAAAATTCTTTGGGAACTTTTAAAGTTGGTAAGAAACCGTTATATTGTTTAACAAGGTTAAATAAGGTAAATTCATAAAACTTCTAAGTTCTACAAACTTTCTTGATTCTAGAAATATGATTCCGAGAATGTAATTCTAGAAATGTGGTTCTGTAAATGAAACTTAATAGAAGTTTACAAAGATAAATATTCTAACTTAAAGCGTATAGAATCTCACTATATCAGAGTACAAGTATGATGAAGTATAAGATAGTTATACTTTCCTCAATAATAAAAATGCAGCAGAAAACTTGAAATAATACAAGTAACAAGAAGTAAATCTTTTAACCTAAAGAGAACGGTATCCAACAACCTTGGATAATGGTCCGTTGATTTATACTTTCAAGAAAGTATATCTTACCCACACCAGGGTAAGGCCTCGATATGAATATCAGAGTCTGTCTTGCTATCCCTGCAAGCCCTCAACTTCAAAGTAGTCGGCACCTCTATCTTCCTATCCTCGGAATCCCTCGAATGTACTCAGCAACATTCAGAGTCACACGAAGCAATTCTGAACAAGATGTTAAGTATGCATAAAGCAATAAAGCATCTCTCTCTAGAAATAACTTCAGAAACATGTAATCTCTATATTGATCAACTTGCTTTTTTATCTTTCAAATGAGATTATATTTATAGGAACATTCTCAAAAGTTGACACCCACCTCCAACGGTCATATTTTCCTTGAATTTCGGAGGGACCTGTACACGTTTCACTCAAATAATGGTTATTAATTAAATGAATTCACAAAATCATTTTATAACCAAAATATGAGTAAGAAAAAATAAGATTACTTAACCAAATTTATTTGTTGGAATGTAAGAAAAAATGAAAGTTCGGAGTCTACCCAAAAACTATTCGGAGTCTATAATACATGGATATTCGGGTTCTGTTTATCAGAAGAATTTGGAGTTAGAATACTATAGAATTTAGAATATGAATTTTAAGGAAATTCAGAGTCTGAATTCATAAGAATTTGAAACCTGAACTTATAAGAGTTCGGAGTCTAAATTCAGAGAACTTGGAACTCGAACTCATAAAAGTTTAGTGTTTGAATTCAAAGAACTCAGAAGAGTTTGGAGTATGAATTCAGAGAACTCAGAGTCAGAACTCAAAAGAGTTCGTAGTCTGAATTCAGAGAACTCAGAGTCAGAACTCAGAAGAGTTCAGAGTCTGAATTCAGAGAACTCGAAGTCAGAACTCAGAAGAATTCAAAGTCTGAATTCAAAGAACTTGGAGTTAGAACTCAGAAGAGTTCGATGTCTAAATTCATAGAACTCGGAGTCAGAACTCAGAAGAGTTTGGAGTCTGAATTTAGAGAACTCGGAGTTAGAACTTATAAAATTTCGTTGTCTAAATTCAGAGAGTTTGGAACCTGAATTCATATCCTGAAAACAGAATGCTTTATATCTAAATATATATATGATTCTAAGGTTTTGGATATGAAACTAAATTTTATACATAGACAAAATGAACAATGAAAAACATGGTAAGGATAAATTTTCTTAGGGAAGGAAAATTTTCCTTATGATAGTAAAACATAGGGTAAATGAAATTTTCCTTAAGATAAGGTGTTTGTGCTTTTCAAAACATGAAGAAATGTTAAAGTCATAAGGAAACCTTATTGAATCAACAATCTCCCCAAACATGAAGGAATGAAAAATCCATAAGGAAACCTTATTGGCTCAATAATCTCCCCCTTTTTGGAAATCACAAACATCCTTTCGAAAAAGAATATAAGAACGTAGAAAATATTTTCCTAGACTTTGAATACAAAACTTATCTCACTTAACACATGAGAAACGATGAATACGACAAAATAACCCTTAGGCTTTGGAACCACTAAGGATCGCATTCTGATTTCCTGAATGTGATTTTTCATTATCTTGAATATGGAAATATTTATAATGAAAACTCCCCCTTATATGAACTCTCCCTTTCTTAAGAAACTTTATTCTTTACTTAGAATTATTTTTCCTTTCTCCCCCTTTGTGATTTTCAAAAATAAATACAGGGAATGGAAAAGTGAATATGGTACCTGAAATATTAGTACAAAATAATCAAGCAACCAAAAATTTAATTAAGATTGGAAAAAAAATTATACAACAAGAAAAATACAACAAAAGATCAGATTTAAACAAAGTTATACTTCATTTTAATTGGGAATAAAATTATTCACTATTGTTTTCATCATTTTGAGATTCTTATGATCTTCCTATTATCGTCTTAGAATTTGATTCTGATCTTCAGTTTTCTTTTCTAAGGCTTTGATCTTTTCTTCTTGATCCTTAAGAACCTCTGCCTGATCCTTCAAGGATTCTTCCGGCATAGAAAACTTCACTTCTATCTCAATACTAATATCCCTTTCTCTCTTCCAACTCTGAGCAACTGAATACAACTTCCCATTCAGATCTTTCACTTCTTGAATCTGGGAATTCTATTCCAGAGTCATCTTTTTCTCAAAAATATTTGTGAAGTCCTTGATCTTACTATATTCAGTGTCAAAAGCATCCTTGACCCTTTCTTGGAACTCATCAAGAATCCTCATATCTTCTATAGTTTTCCTTGACCAGTTGTTCATCTTCTTGTAGGATCTCTTGTGGGCTTCATAGTTTATGAAAAAGGATTTGAAGTCTGCCTCCAGCTTGACACACTTATCCATCACCATGGATACTGAATCTGATTTCTGATTTAGGGTGTGTTGGAGAATCTGGAATCTGGATTCAATGCTTGGAAATATCAAAATAGTCCCAACAAGATTCTTCAAGGAGTGAACCACAAAATCATGTCCTAGAGATGATGATTCCGAATCAGAAACTTTACTTGGTGAGAGATCTTTCTATAACTCAGTAGCTTTCCTCTTTGATGATCTTCCATCTTCCTTCTTCTTCACAATAACTTTACTAGGTGTATCCACAACCAACTTTTTTCCCTTATCATGTTTCAGAATGAATTATTCTTGGTTAGGGGATATACGTTCACTGTCATATAGTTGAACAATTCTGTCTTCCTCTATCTCTTCCTTCTCAGCTCCTGCCTTAGAATCTTATGGATGAATGAAATCATGATTAGAACTTTCTTTTTCAGACATCTTATTCACTTCTTCTTCAACCTTGTCATCTTCACCTTTCTCATCTTTCCCTGGGATAATAAGATTTGAAGACTCAGCTTCAGAAGTTCAGATTGACAAATTCTTGGATGGACTTTCCTTCTCATGAAAGTCTTCCACTTGCTTAATCAACTCTGCAGTGTCACCACTGCTTTCTTCTTCTTCTACAACTGCTTCTACTACTTAAAATTCTTTTTCGTTAACTTTTTCCAGAT
This sequence comes from Viscum album, assembly GCA_963277665.1. Lineage (NCBI taxonomy): Eukaryota > Viridiplantae > Streptophyta > Magnoliopsida > Santalales > Viscaceae > Viscum > Viscum album. Next base: position 1,103,098,965 of record OY728158.1, on the reverse strand, counting down.
TCACATACTTCTTCCCTGGTGTTTCTGGTAAATATTCTACCATGAAGGATTATCGTACTAGAATATTTTTGGAAGCTCTCTTAGCATCCTTCATAAGTGATTGAACTATTTCATCCTCATACATCTTTTTCTTTTGTTTCTTTTCTTTTTCTTTCTTTTCAATCTCATCAGTAGTCTTCTTCTTTAAAGATTTTACTTCAGTAGGATCCAAACCAAATCTATGATCCCTTTCTTTCTTGTTTTTCTTGTCTTTTCTCCACTTAGCTACTACGTCATCCGGATAATCTTTTTGCATCTTAGGCTTTCGTGGTACAAATTGGGTTTCCTTGGTTGTTGGATATTTTTCCTTCTCTTCCACTTCCTTCACTTTCGTCTTCTTTTCATCATTCTTAGAGGTCTCATTAGCCTCACGTTTCTTTGAGATAGCTTCAACTTCTTCCTCAGGAAATTCATAAAATTCTTCGGATTCCTTATAAAATCCAACATTAATTCTTCTTAGAGTATCATCACTAACCAACATGACTTTGCAATTCCTTGGCTTTGAACTGCAAGGAATTTTGAAATACTCCAAGCACTGAACAATCAGATTTGAAAGAATGGATGGATACATAATGATTTGAGCCTTTAGATTTCCATTCTTTATATTCTCAACCATAATCAGAATATGCTTGACCAAGTAAATTTTCCTTATATTCACCAAGAAATCCAAGATATACATGTCACTCTTCTTCAAGGTATCCTTGTCCCCTTTCCTTGGAATAATGATTCCTTGGACCCATAATTCAAGAATCTAGAAATTTTTAGATTAGTGAACAATCTTCAGAGTCTTAACATCTATAAGACTAAGTCACTCCATATCTTTCACCTTAATAAAGCTTCCTTGAACATTTGGCAACTTATGAGAAAAAAATTCATCTTCTCCTTCATATGGAGCTCCAATAAAATTTGCAGCCTTGGTTTACAAGAGAGAATAAGTATTCCCATAGTTTTTGAAAGAGAACCTATCTCTGCCTTCTTCCTTAAAAAATCTCACTGTTTTATATAATTCAACTGGAAAATCTAGATACACTAAATCTTGAACTCCTGGCTTCGATACGCAAACACTCTCCCATCCATTACGCTTGATGTTCTTTGAGATGATGGAATCATAATGGGAGAAGAAGTTTGGATGCACTAACCTTTCCCTATAAACCTGAAACTTCGAGATTCTCTTGACAGTTAACATGTATTTATGAGAATATTCTTCGACAGACATTCAAATTTGAGAAAGTTCTGAGAAGTTTGGAATGAGCTTAAGTAGAAGGGAAGAGATTCAATAGGAAAAGGCTTTAATTTAGATGTGGGACAGCCATTAGGGGTCCTTTATATAGGTGTTTGAAGCAATAGTTCAACTTCCATACTCAATCCAACAATTGATAAACTTTCTGATTAGATCTGACGGTTGAAAAGATATCCGCAAGGAAATTTTGACAGAATCCGATCTTTTGAGGTTTTAATAGAAAAATTCAGATTTAAGGAAAAGAAAATCTGAAAAAATTTAAAAACAAAAGAAAATACCAGCAATTAATGTATTATTATGGAAACTCAAGAAAGGAAACATACCTTTTGAATTGCTATGAAGATTATTCGTAGTGAGGAAAATTCTTCTTGAAGAACTTTAGATTTAGAAACAAACTTTTGATTATGATTTAAAAAAAAACTATGAAAATATTTTTAGAAAAACTATATATAAAAAAGAACTTCATTATGGAAAATTTAGATAATATTACCATGAAAATTTTCACTATGAAAGATTTAAAAAATCTTATTATGAAAATTTATATTATGAATGATTTGAGAAAAATCTGACGATGAAAATTTCCATTACGAAAGATTTGAAAAATTTGACTACGAAAATTTCCATTACGAAAGATTTAAAAAATCTGACTATAAAGATTTACATTACAAAATATTTGAAAAATATGACAATGAAAATTTCCATTATGAAAGATTTGAAAAATCTCACTATGAAAATTTTCATTATGAAATATTTTGATCTAAATAACAAGCAAATGTACTCCCCCTATGAAAAAGAGTTTATTACTGTTAGGAGATAGGTTTCAACAAGAATTTAACAAGGAATATTACCTTATAGTTATCATTCCTAACTTTTGTTTAATGTATTGAAATCTATTGTATGGAAAAAATTTTGTGAAAATATCAAAAAGTTGATCTTGAGTTTCGATAAATTGAAGAATGATATCTCCTTTTTGTGTGTAATCCCTAAGAAAGTGATGCCTAATATCTATGTGTTTTGCAAGAGAGTGATGTGCATAGTTTTTACTTAAGACAATGGCACTAGTATTATCACACAAAATTTGTGTTTTGGTAAAACTCAAACCATAGTCTGTGAGTGTGTGTTTCATCCACAACACTTGAGCACAACAACTTCGAACTTCTACATATTCATCCTCAGTAGTGGAAAGTGCTACTGAATGTTTCTTTTTTCATTACCAAGAAACTAATAAATCTTCTAATAAATGAAAATTTCGGGATGTACTATTTCTATCCATTCTACATCCACCAAATTAAGTATCTAAAAAACTCTTTAAAATAAAATCATTTCCAAAAGTATAAAAGAGTCTTAGATCCATGGTTTCCTTTAAGTAGAGAAAAATTCTTTTCATTACCTTTAAATGAGATTCCTTTGTATTGGATTGATATCTTTCCCATAATCATACTGAAAACATTAAGGAAAGAACATTTCACATCCATTTGAAAAAGTTTGAAGTTGAAGAATGAGGCAAAGGAAAGTAGAATACAGATAGATTCAAGTCTAGCTACTGGATCATAGGTTTCTTTATAGTCTCTTACTTCTTTTTGGTTAGAGCCTTTAGCAACCAATATAGATTTATTTCTTACAATGATTCCATTTTCATCACACTTATTTTTGAAGACCCATTTGACTCCAATAACAAAAGTTTCCTTAGGTCTTTCAACCAATGTCCAGACTTTATTCCTCTATAATTCATTTAGTTTATATTGCTTAGCTTTTATCCAATCATTATCACATAAATCTTCATCAGTGATTTTTGGTTATAATTGGGAAAGTAATGATAGATGTTCTACTTAATTTATTAAGGAACTTATAGTCCTTACGGGTTGATTTACATCACCAATGATACTATCACTGGGATGATTCTTTAGAAACAACTAATTTGTGTTTTGTAAAACCTGTTCATCAACATAAGGTAGGAAGTCTTCTGGGGTAAATATTTCAGGAATATTTTCTTGAAAATTTTTCTTATCATAATGGTCTTATAAAAAAGGTTGATAATTAGTTTTTGAAAAGACATCCTAAGATGTATGTTGAGGTTGTTTAAAAAAAAAAGGGATCAGTTTCATCAAATTTAACAAGCACTGTTTCTTCAACAGTACAAGTGTTTTTATTGAAAACTCAATAAGACTTAGAAGTTATGGAGTATCCTAAGAAAATTACGTCATCATATTTTGGTGCAAATTTGTGTTTATTATCTTTAGTATTTAGAATGAATACCTTGCAACCAAAAACCTTGAAGTAGGAAAGTCTAGGTTTTCTACCACTCCATAACTCATAAGGGGGTTTATTTAGAAAAGGTCTAATAAAACTCGATTTACAGTATAACAAGAAGTACTTATAGATTCAGCAAAAAAATGTTTGGCTATAGAATACTCACTCAACATGGTTCTTGTTATCTCTTGAAGAATTATATTTCTTCTTTCAAAAACACCATTTTGTTGAGCTTTTCTAGGTGCAGAGAAGTTATGAGTAACGCCTTTTCTACTACAAAAAGTTTTAAAATCAGAATTTTGAAATTCTCCTCCATGATCACTATGAATAGTTATCAACAGAAGTTTTTTTCTCAAATTTGACTTGGGCTCTAAAAATTTTTAAATAAGAAAAATCTTCATATTTATTTTCTAGAAAATAGACCCATGTAAATCTAGTGTAATCATCAACTAAGACAAATACATAATATTTTCCTCCAATGCTTCCAGTTTGTGTTGGACCAAAAAGATCCATATGCACTAACTGTAATGCATCAGTGGTTGAGACTTCACAGACTGATTTAAAACTTGATTTATGTTTATTTCCATATTGAAAAGGATAAATTTTTTTTGAATAATCAAATCTAATCTTCCGTAGATCCTTAACTAGTCTTTTCTTAAAGAGTTTTCATAGGTTCCTAAGGTTACAGTGTCATAGCCTTCTATTCCATAACCAAGAATGATCTTCCATTGCACTAAGGAAAGGTAAGTCTTGGCTCCTAAGGTCTTATAATTTTAGTGTGTATACATTCTCTTTCCTATGGGTATAAAGAATAAATTCTTCCTTGGAATTGTGTACTAAGCACTTTTCATTCTTAATGTTCACAAGGTAACCTTCATCCCATAATAGAATTATGATAATGAGGTTGTTCTTAAGACCATTAATAAATAAAAAATTTGAAATCAAAGTTTTTCCAACAAGAACAATGTTACCTATACCAATAATTTCTTCCTCAGCATTATCTTTGAATGTTACTTTTACTCCTTTCGTCTTGATAATCTTTCCAAAAAGTTTTTTTACGAGTCATATGCTGAGAACATCCACTATCCATGTACCAAGTATTATTGTTGGTAATTTCTTTATTTTCCTAAAAATAAGAATGTTAGACTTTCAGAACCCAAACTTTTTTGGACCCAGAAATTTCAGAAAGAATATTTTTGGCACCCACATTTTCTTAGAAAAATAAGCTTCATGAAATCCTAAAGACTGAGTTTTGTTTAAGGAACAACTTTTTGCCCAGTGTCTACCACACTAACACTTAGTTCATAATGGAGCACTTTGAGGAACAAAATAATTGTTACTAAAAATTGGTTTTGAACTTGTATAACCAAAACCATAGATATTCCTAAGAGATAAGATTTGAGAATACATCTTATCAAAATTTTCCTTACCTAAGGTAAAGTTTGACAAACACTTCCTCAAGGAAAATATTTCTGACTTTAGTCTAATAACTATGCTCTTGTCTTCTAAAACATTAGTTTTAGAACTAGATATAGGCTCGAAAACATTTTTCTTAGAAATTACATTTTCTATATCCTTAGAAAGTTTATCCTTCTCTGTAACACCCCAACCCCAGTTACCCAAAGTCGGTGCATTATTTTAATACATTGGAATGATTACAAGGAATCAAGTCCCGAAGGACCGATCAGTTTAGCAGTCTTGGAAAATAGATTACAAACATGAATGTTACATTACATAAAAAACAACATAAATATTTTTTTATGAACGCCATTATTCCCTTGGCTTAACCCTGCATATCAATCACAATACACTTCTTAGAATCCTGGGAAAATAAAACATAGAAATGGGTGAGCTCAAATGCTCAGTAAGGGTAAGAAATATAGAGGAAACTTTCAAAAATAAGCACAAACATTTAAGGAAATGTATAAAACTAAAACAAAAGCCTTTTAAACTTAAACTTCACATAATATGGCAGAAATAAAATGAAATAATCCCATTTAATTATTCACAAGGATATTCTACTAATGGAATAATCATATGTAATATCAATAACTACTTTCATAACGATGGAATTCATGATGCCGAACTTTAATTTCTGTGCCAAGGCCTTGTTCCAAGACCTAAGGGATAACTGTAACCGGAACCCAACCCGGAGAGCCTCTATAACTGGACTCCAACCCGGAGTGCCTCTAAAAACCGGACACCAACCCGGAGTGCCTCTAATAACCGGACACTAACCCAGAGTGCCTCTAATAACCAGAAAACAACCTAAAGTGCCTCTAATAACCAGACACCAAACCGGAGGGCTTACTTTTACCGGTCCCCAACCCGGAACTTACTTTTCCAATACATTAATCTTAAGAAGAGGGTGAAATATAACGTAAACATTCGTATTAAAACTAGCATACGAAATGCCAAAAAATTAATCATAAGCCATTAATGGCATAAAAATGACTCATCCATAGTCAAACATATCACAAAACCTTAAATACAATATGGAATATCTTTATCATAACAAATCAACTTCAAACAAGTGTAAAATTTATCAAAGGATGTTGACATAGATGAAATCAAAACTATTTGAGAGAAATATTTATTTTTTTGAAATCATTTAAAACTCACATAATTATAAAAGAAAACATTTACTATGAAAATATTCTTATAAGCTTATAAGGGAATCTTAGAAGATTTTACAATGGTGGAAAATATCTGCACCCGCCGTATAAGTTAAGAAAAGACATTCTTACCTTAATTTGGTCGAAAAGGTTAAAAAGGACCTTGTTTGGAAAATGAAGTAATGATTACTTTATAAACATCTTATAAAAAGTCAAACAAGGGTATAAATGACTTTAACCCATATTCTGTAAAATAATAAGAATTTTCTGAAATACATTTTTAAGAAACATGGATGTGGATGATAAAGTGGTCCCAGTAGATAATTACGTATAAACAACCTCAGATAATGAAGAGATTGTGAAATAAACCCTTACCAATTTGGTAACTTATGAAACGTACACCCCATGAAAGAGGTATCATACAATGAGTATGTAGATACACATAAATTAAATTGTATTACACAAATAATACAATTATGGTCAGTACATACACCATACAAAAGGTAATAGTGTCAATATGGTACGAATCTCACGAGAATAAGGAGTGAGATGAAAACCCTTTACCTTTCACTTTTCTTTAGTTGTGGGTACGTTTAGCCTCCTATATGAAGACTATAGTATGTTATTAAATTATACCAGAACAATATTAATATTTATGATATCATACATTATTCATTTATGACTTTATACTATCCATTTAATAATAATTCCCATGTCATATTGATATTTCGGGTAATAATCACTTTCTTTATCGTACGTGTTTTAAAATGTTACTCTTGATTGTATCACTTAGATAATGATTTAAATACTTACAGAATATAAAACATGATTTATTTATCATATATATTTAGAATATAAAAATTTATAATAGATGTATATATGAAATGTAAAACACCCTTTATGGAGACGGTAGTCCGTACGTACGCATAAACGCTGTTTCTATTTTCATATAGTATTGAACAGAAGTAAGTGAATAAGATATATTTAAGTACAAAAATACTTATATATATAAATATATATATCTCTAGTAGCATTATTATTTCATATATTACATACTTATTAGTAATATATATTTTTATAATCATCGATGAATGGTGAACTTGGAAATGAATCTCATCGCGTCGTGGAGACGGTAATCCGTACATCTGCACAAGCGAAAATATCATTCTTTTGATATTAATATAATATATAATTGGATGGTATATAATATATACAGAATAATTATCATTTTATATTTATTATTTATATCAAATACGCATCATTATTATACTCATCCAAATAATAATGTATTGAATAACAATTACACCACGACGTGGAGACGGTAAGCTGTACATACACATGTATGGTGAATTTTCATTCAAAGGGTGGATAGAATAATGAATTTGGTTGTACCTTAATTATAATAACATCATAGTATATAGAATATACTGGATTTATTTTTTGAGATTGGAAACAACAAAGAAAAATGAAGTGGAAGAAGAAAGTAACTTGAAGGAGGGTGGTGAAATCATTACCTCTTCTTCAGATTCTTCCTTTTGATTTGATCAAAATGGATAATTAGGTTGGATTTATGATCAACATAAGGCCTCTAGGATGAAGGTAGGATATTTTAGAGGGTATTTGGGCAGGTCTTGGCCGAGACAAATGGCTTAGAAGGTTTGAATTAGAGAGAAGGGGGAGTGCCCTTTTATAAGAGGGGTGAGGGGCACCTTAGAAAAAACATAAAATATTATTTTATAATAAATTAATATTCGGTTTCTAATGGCTCCAAAGTTGATTATTTAAAGTCTAAGGTGGGGATAGGTTGAAAACAACTCAACCAATAGGTTTTAGACAAGTTTAGGTTACCATTTTAACCTTATCATTTAGATTTAACTCTAAGTTAAATAATTTAACTTTTACTGTGTCTTCTTATATTCTTACACTATATGGTTAATAAACTTACTATATACTACCAGTAGAACCCCAATTGGTTAAGTAATGTCATATATATTATTAATAAGTCCTTTGGACTAACCTTATATTTTTAGGACCATTATATCAATTAATAATATAATATTTGTTTTAAAAACTATTTTATGTCAATTTTGACACTATTTGGTATTTTGTTTTTTTTAAAATAAAAACAGCATGATTAATTCAAACAAAATACGTTGAATCAATCCTAACATGTCATATTCACCTAGAAAATTTATGGATGTCATAAAAACTTTGAAATTATATTTATTTTAATATTTATAATACCATTTATTTGATTCTTTCATGAATAAGGTAATTACCGCAACATCATTGTGTCATAAATAAATTTATTTATATAATGTATAAAAATTATAAATAAAATACGATGATGTAGAAAATATTTTTATCTTTCTAATTAATATTTATAATCGAATTTATCTTATACAAAACTCTATATTAAAAATGTTTTTGTTATTAAACTTTGATTTTAACTCTTTTAACTCTTCTTTGAGTTAAATAATAATAGATATCCTAATCTAATCCAAGTGGACCTAAATGATAATATTTTACTACTATGGTTGTTTTTGGTCAAGATAAACTTGTCCAATAGAATTAGGACATGTGTGAGGGTAATATTAATATCATTTTTACCCTTAATTACCCTATTTACTTTTAACCGTGGTAAATAAAAGTAAAACATTACTATTCACCAAAAATTATTTTCATCTCATGGAACCAAATTTTACTCCTTGATATTAACCGTGTCTCTAGGATTTTCTAAATTCAGCTCACATAAGCAGTGAAATTAAGTTTTATGTGAATTTGTAAAAGCTCCTAGGAGGTGGGTAAAAGATGGTGAAAAGTTCAATAAAATTGTTATATATCTAAAATTATTATAAACCGACTCCAATGAATTACATTGAACATATATAGGTATTATGTATCTATTTTGACATAAAATAATTTAAATAAAATAAATAATAATTTAAATAAAAATTCAGTTTTAAACTATAACTCAGTGTTTTTCACTATTCATAAAAAATTAAAAGTTTTCAGAAATATACCAAAAATTTACCCTAAGATAATTTTAATATTCCGAATTAAATAATGAGATATATTTTACCAAATTAAAAACATAGAAGTTGCATTTATTAATTTCAAATTAATTCCCAATTTCAAAACAAAAAGCGTGTTTTTAAGAAACAATAACTATCAAATGACTGACACTTGTTTATGTCTGGTTTTAATGTGAAATTATGTCCAATGACCAACATTGGATTAAATTGTAAAAATATATTCTAAATATAATTTAATACCACTCAAATTCAAAATTTATCACTATTAATTATTTCGGTTAAAAAAGTTGTTTTTAATTAAAAGTTAGTAATTTTCACTATTCATCAAAATATTAAAGTTATCAGAAAAGTACCAAAAATTCACCCTAAGCTAATTTCGATATTCTGAATCCAAAAATGAAGTCCATTTTGAAAGATAAAATGTCTAAAATTTCAAAAAGTGGGTATTACTATTCATAATGGCTGGTTTGATTGGTTGTGGTGTGTGTTAGAACTTGAAGTTATGTACAACACACGCTACTGTATTATTCAAAGAGAAGCGTACCATGGAAGCTTGGGGTGTTACATTCTCCACTCATTAAATAAATTGCGTCCTCACAATTTATGCTCGGTATTGGAAACTTGGGGTTGACATTTCAAAATATATTAGTTGAAATCCCACATCGAAAAATGGGTTAATGAGGCCTCTATTTAAAATAAAGAGTGGTAAGTATGAAGGTTTCAAAAAATAACACATAATAGGGTTCCATGTAGGAAAATATGGATATTGAAGAGAAATTTAACCATCAATATCTGATGGAGAGTGGTAGAGAACATGACTATGAAAAGGACAGAAATCACAAAGCCATAAATTTGTGATGATCTAAGGTACCATATAGGATTTTTTTTGTTTTAAGTTCTTTTTATTAATGTTGAGGAATTTATTTATGAGATTGGCTAATATCATAAGGAGATATACTTATTTTATAATTATATTTTTATCCATTAATAAATTTCTCCCACAAACTAATCTTTCACCCCAAAACATAATACAACTCAAAAATACTCTATTTATCATAATCGTATAGGGTTCCAAAAATAATGAATTTACAATTCACATATCAGACCCTTTAAAAAAAGAAAGTACATTATACCATCCAGGAACTTCATGTAGTCCAGTGGTAGGCGATAAATCCCAATCGCACTATGGTTGTGGGTTCGATTCCTGCAGCTTTGTCCGACTCAACGAGTTGTCACACTGTCTACGTGTTGTACTTTTATAAAATCCCAAAAATACCCTTTCAAACTTAATCCATTCCAACCTTTAGACTTATCCAAAATACTACTATCCAAAATCACAGTCCAAAATTTATAAGGAAGTTTAACACAATGAAGATCCTTTTTTCCATGTAATAACATGTGAACACCTTCACCATGTATTATTTTAAAACATGGTAACATCCTGAATTACCATAAAACCTTATTGATTACATTCATTCTCCCTTATTCTTTATAAAATACTTGATATATTCCTTCTATCCAAAAATGTTATAAATTCCAACGATGAAAAATCATTAATCAGTTTCAAGGTAGTCAAGAATATCCAATATAATTTATCCAAATAAATCTTGTATTATTCCAAAATCACTACCTCAGTATCAGAACCATATTATGGTCTATCTTTCTCTCAGCCATATACTTTCCAAAAATTTAACCTGCTATTGAGTCACTTTTCTTGGTTCCACACAATCTCAAGTTCTTAATAAAATATTACTGTAGTACAATCCTTATATACTCAATAATTATTATAACCAGTACATTACTGATACAACACTCAAATGAAATAATCCTATAATAACAACATAAGAACACTAGTCATTATTCTTCATTTGAGGTAGTATCATAACTTTATTATCCAATAGCATCATTTGGGGAATACTCTGATGATTTTGACATTGGTTTTAGTAGTGTCCCAACTCCTTGCAGATAAAGCATTGTACATTTGAAACCTTTTTCTTACACTTACAGTCACGTACTTGGTGTCCTTTTTCTCCACACTTATAACATACTCCCATTCTCTTCAAGCATTTTCCAAGGTGATTCTTTCCACAGTTATCACATATAGGAAAATCCTTCTTTACCTTCTTCCATTTATCTTTCCTTCTCTCTACCATCCTTTTCTTCTCTGGCTTCCCTTCAAAGCCATAGGACTCCGAGAATTCATTACTTATCTTATCAACACATGATACCATTTCTTTATATGATGATAATACGTGGGAGAATATTTCGCTTCAAAATTCTGGCTTAGGACCATGAAAGATATGATCCTTCTTACTCTATGGATCATGTGTATTGCTGGAGTTCTCATTCCTTCTACTGGGCGCCATTTTTAAACAATGGAATACACTAGATTAGTTTATGTATATCAATACCTAATCCCAAACTTGTAAAAAACTTAACATAAATTAAACAGTTTGTGGATATAATCTATAATCATAAAAATGTTTTCTTTGAGTAAGTATATACTCATAATCGCTTCATAATGGTTTGTAAAGAAAATGAGAATTATCCTAAGCATATCCCCCGGGAGTGTCGTAACCAAAAGTGCAGCAAGGCCCGTTGTCGTGCACCAGTTCCCATTCAATTATAGATCAAAGAGGTGTTTTCGGGTTTTACCCCTAGGTACATCTGTTCAAGAGCCACCTCAACCTGCTCGTATCCATACAAGGATGTATTTCTTGGAAAACTCACAAAATCTATATAATACCAAAATTCTTGGAAGTTCTTCTATACAAATCCTTAAAGTCTATCTTAGGGCGATGTGATCTAATTAAAGTTTATCTAAATCTAGTTTCCAAAGTTACTGCTAAACTTCCTCTGATACTAACTGTAACACCCCGACCCCAGTTACCCAGAGTCGGTGCATTATTTTAATACATTGGATTGATTACAAGGAATCAAGTCCTGAAGACCAATCGGTTTAGCAATCTTGGAAAATAGATTACATACATGAATGTTACATTACATACAAAAAAACATAAATAATCCTTTATAAACGCCTTTATTTCCTTGTCTTAACCCTGCATATCAATCACAATACACTTCTTGGAATCCTGAAAAAATAAAACATAGAAAGGGGTGAGCTCAAACTCTCTGTAAGGGTAAACAATACAACATAAACTTTCAAAAATAAGCACAAAACTTTAAGGCAATGTATAAAACTAAAAAAAAGCCTTTTAAACTTGAACTTCAGTATAATATGGCAGAAATAAAATGAAATAATTCCATTTAATTATTCACATGGATATTTTACTAATCGAATAATCATATGCAATATCAATAACCACTTTCATAATGATGGAACGCATAATGCCAAACTTTAATTTCTGTGTCAAGGCCTCGTGCTAAGACCTAATGGATAACTATAACCGGAACCCAACCCAGAGATCCTTTATAACCAGAATCCAACCTGGAGTGTCTCTAATAACCGAACACCAACCTAGAGTGCCTCTAATAACCGGACACCAATATCGAGTGCCTCTAATAACCGTACACCAACCCACAGTGCCTATAATAACCGGACACCAACCCGGAGGTCTTACTTTTACCGGTCCCCAACCCGGAACTTACTAGTCCAACACATTCATCTTAAGAAAAGGTTGAAATATAACATAAACATTCATATTAAAACTATCATACGAAATGCCAAAACATTAATCATAAGTCATTAATGGCATAAAAATGACTCATCCATAGTGAAACATATCACAAAACATTAAATACAATATAGAAGATTTGTATCATAATAAATCAACTTCAAACAAGTGTAAAATTTATCAAAGGATGTTGACATAGATGAAATCAAAACTATTTGAGAGAAATATTTCTTTTTTTGAAATCATTTAAAAGTCACATAATTATAAAAGAAGACATTTAATTTGAAAATATTCTTATAAGATTGTAAAGGAATCTTTGAAGATTTTACAATGGTGGAAAATAGCCGCACCCGCCATATAAGTTAAAAAATGACATTCTTACCTTAATTTTGTCGAAAAGGTTAAAAAGGACCTTGTTTGGAAAATGAAGTAAAGATTCCTTTATAAACTTCTTATAAAAAATAAAACAAGGGTATACATGAATTTAACCCATATTCTATAAAATAGTAAGAATATTTTGAAATACATTTTTATGAAATATGGATGTGGATGATAAAGAAGTCATAGTAGATAATTACGTATAAACAACCTCGGATAATGAAGAGATTGTGAAATAAACCCTTACCAATTTGGTAACTTACAAAACATACACCCCATGAAAGAGGTATCATACAATGAATTTGTATACAAAAATAAATTAAAGTATATTACATAAAGAATACAATTATGGGCAGTACATACACCACAAAAAAGGTAATAGTGGCAATATGGTACGAATCTCACGGGAATAAGGAGTGAGATGAAAACCCCTTACCTTGCACTTTACTTTAGTCGAGGGTACGTTTAGCCTCCTATATGAAGACTATAGTATTTTATTAAATTATACCAGAACCATATTAATATTTATGATATCATACATTATTCATTTATGACTTTATACTATCCATTTAATAATAATTCCCATGTTATATTAATATTTCAGGTAATAATCGCTTTCTTTATCATACATGTTTTAACTTGTTACTCTTGATTGTATCACTTAGATAATGATTTAAATACTTCCAGAATATAAAACATGATTTATTTATCATATATATTTAGAATATAAAAAATTTATAATAGACATATATTTGAAATGGAAAACACCGTTTATGGAGACGGTAGTTCGTATGTACGCATGACCACTGTTTCCGTTTTCATATAGTATTGAATGAAAGTAAGTGAATAAGATATATGTAAGTACATAAATACTTATATATATAAATATATATATCTCCAGTAGAATTAATATGTCATATATTACAAACTTATTAGTAATATATATTTTTATAATCGTCGATGAATGGTGAACTTGGAAATGAATCTCATCGCGTCGTGGAGACGATAATCCGTATGTACGCACGAGTGAAAATATCATTCTTTTGATATTAATATAATATATAATTGGATGGTATATAATATATACATATTTCTTATCATGTTATATTTATTATTTACATCAAATACACATCATTATTATACCCATCCAAATAATAATGTATTGAATAACAATTACACCACGACGTGGAGATGGTAAGCCGTACGTACGTACGTATGGTGACTTGTCATTCAAAGGGTGGATAGAATAATGAATTTGGTTGTACCATAATTATAATAACATCACAGTATATAGAATATACAGGAGTTATTATTTTATAATGGAAACAACAAAGAAAAAGGAAGTGGAAGAAGAAAGGAACTTGAAAGAGGGTGGTGAAATCATTACCTCTTCTTCAGGTTCTTCCTTTTGATTTGATCAAAAGGTCTCCTTAGGTTGGATTTATGATCAAACTAAGGACTCTAGGATGAAGGGAGGATATTTGATAGGGTATTTGGGCAGGGTTTGGCCGACTTAAATGGCTTAGATTGTGTGAATTAGAGAGAAGGAAGAGTGCCCTTTTATAAGAGGGGTGAGGGGCACCTTAGAAAAAACATAAAATATTATTTTATAATAAATTAATATTCGGTTTATAATGGCTCAAAAGTTGATTATTTAAATTATAAGGTGGGGATAGGTCTAAAAAAACTCAACCAATAGGTTTTAGACAAGTTTAAGTTACCATTTTAACCTTATCATTTAGATTTTACTCTAAGTTAAATAATTTAACTTTTATCATGTCTTCTTGTATTCTTACACTATATGGTTAATAAACTTACTATATAAGGCCAATATAACCCCAATTTATTCATTAATGTCATATATATTATTATATAAATCTTTTGGCCGAACCTTAGATTTTTAGGACTATTATATCAATTAATAATATAATATTTGTTTTAAAAAAAATTTATTTCAATTTTGACACTATTTGGTATTTGTTTTTTTTAAATAATAACAACAAGATTACTTAAAAAAAAATACATTGAATAAATAATAAAATTTTAAATTCACCTAGAAAATTAGTGGATGTCATAAAAACCTTGAAATTATATTTATTTTAATATTTATAATACCATTTATTTGATTCTTTCCTGAATAAGGTAATTACTACAACATCATTGTGTCATAAATAAATTTATTTATATAATGTCTAAAAATTATAAATAAAATAACATGATGTAGGAAACCTTTTTATATTTCTAATGAATATTTATAATCGAATTTATCTTATGCAAAACTCTATATTAAAAATGTTTTAGTTATTAAACTTTGATTTTAACTCTTTTAACTCTTATTTGAATTAAATAATAAAAAATGTCCTAATATAATCCAAGTGGACCTAAATGATAATATTTTATTCCTAAGGTTGTTTTTGGTCGAAATAAAATTGTCCGATAGAATTAGGACATGTGTGAGGGTAATATTAATATCATTTTTACCCTTAATTACCCTATTTACTTTTAAATGTGGTAAATAAAAGTAAAATGATACTATTCACAAAAAAATATTTTCATATAATTGAACCACATTTTACACCTTGATATTAACCATGTCTCTCAGATTTTCGAAATTCAGCTCACAGAAGCGGTAAAATTAAGTTTTATGTGAATTTGCAAAAGCTCCTAAGAGGTGGGTAAAAGACGGTGAAAAGTTTAATAACATTTATATATATATATAATTATTATAAACTGACTCCAATGAATTAAATTGAACCTATATAGGTATTATGTATCTATTTTGACATAAAATAATTTAAATAAAATAAATAATTATGTAAAAAAAAATCGGGTTTAAACTATAACTCAGTGTTTTTCACTATTCATCAAAAATTAAAAGTTTTCAGAAAAATACCAAAAATTTATCCTAAGATAATTTTGATATTCCGAATTCAATAATGAAATCTATTTTACCAAATTCAAAACAAAGAAGTTGTATTTATTAATTTAAAATCAATTCCCGCTATCAAAATAAAAAGCGTGTTTTTAAGAAACAATAACTATCAAATGATTGACACTTGTTTATGTACGTTTTAAATGTGAAATTATGTCTAATGACCAAAATTGGATTAAATTGTAAAAATATATTCTAAATATAATTTAAAACCACTCAAATTCAAAAATTATCACTGCTAATTATTTCGATTAAAAAAGTTGTTTTTAATTAAAATTTAGTAATTTTCACTATTCATCAAAATATGAAAGTTACCAGAAAAGTACCAAAAATTCACCCTAAGCTAATTTTGATATTCCAAATCCAAAAATGATGTCCATTTTGAAAGATAAAATTTATAAAATTTCAAAAAGTGGGTATTACTATTCATAACGGCTGGTTTTATTGGTTGTGTTGTGTGTTAGAACTCAAAGTTGCATACAACACACGCTACTGTATTATTCAAAGAGAAGCGTACCGTGGAAGCTTGGGGTGTTATATAGCATCCTGCCATTTTATAACATAAACTTTCATTACATTACACAAAACTGAGGATCGTTAAGGTTTAGTGTCTTGGAAACAAGGATCATAATACAAAAAAAAACATAAAAACATTCTTCTTAAACACTTGAAAGGCTTATCCTTTAGTTCATCCTATTTTCATTATGCATCTCATAACCTGGGGACATACATCAAAAGAAAGGGTGAGCAGAAGGCCCAGTAAGGGAAACAAGAGGAACATTTTACATGTGAACTTGAGATACTTCAATAAGGACATGAAAAGAACTTTAAGGCATGAGAAAGAAATCATGAGGCATTTCATAATAAAAATAACATTTTTCATAACTTGAAGATGTGGATACATCATTTAACATAGACAATCATGAACATATCACCAAGGTCCATCCCCAAGGTGTCATTTGAAAATTACCAAGGTTATTCACCAAGGTATCATGAAAATTGTAATCTCTAGTGGTTACATCATTACCCAATGCATTGGAGCGCTATCAGGGCGCACCCTTAAATTTGTCTTTATTATCATGTGAGCCACATATATCATCATCAAACATTTCATAAATAACCCACATAGCATAAAATAAATGGGTTTCATTTCATAATCATAACGTTTTAAAAACTGCTTTAAAGACATGATCTTTACGTCACTTTAAACCCACGGAAAGGGAAAGCGGGTCTCATGTATGTAAATCCCAGAATTTAAAATGGATCATTTTGATATATATGTGAATACCTTTGTAGAAATAAGAGCTTTGAGTATTCACTTTATAACATAAAATAATTTTTGAGAAAAGAGAGAGGCATTTTGAGGGGAAAATTCTGCAGCATAACGGCTAAGTTTCGGGGTTTTAGAAAACGTTGAAATGAGAGGGGACATGGGTCACCCACTCATAAATGATCCATAAAACAGTAGGGTGAAAGAATAAGAAGGACATATGGACATGGTAACTAAATTTTAGGGACATACCATTTGAAATGAAAAACATGGAAGGAAAAAGATTAGATTTCTCTTATGAAAATTCGGCAGCCTTACGGCGTCACTTAACTTCAAAAGAAAATGATTTGACAAGATCAAAAAGGGTCCCTCATCATATGATCATAAGAGATCAGTATGATTGATATAGAGATCATACCCCAACATAATAAAAAGGAACTTGAAAGACTTGACATGAAAATTGAACTTGAAAAATGAGAAGGGTGAAAGAATCCCTTAAAAATTCGGCAGCCTAACGGCGTCACTTAAACTTTCATAAAACGAAATGATGAGAGTAAGAGGGGATCTCTCATCATATAAACATGAAAGGGCAGTAAGAGGAATATAAAAGAACATCCTCTCACATAAAAACATGAAGCATAATAGGAATGACATAAAAGAGATTTCATGAAAAGAAAGAGAGGGGTCGGATCCCTTACCTTAAAACGTGACTCTTGAAACTCAAAGGATTGGACCTTGAGGGCTTGGGGGCACCTTGGGAGGACTCTTTGGAAGGTAAGAAGACCAGAACTTCGTTGGGGAAGAGTTGGGAGTGAAAACCAAGGGAGGAAAGGGTGGGTATTTATAGGGAAAGTGAGGGGACAAAGCATTAATGGCCAAAGGACACCTCACATGTGCTTTTCTCAAACCCATGGGCTCTCCCTTGGCATTTAACATGGAGTTAGGCCACATGGGGCCCCCAAAACAATAATTCATCACCCTTGTCCGGCCAACCCTCAAAAGATCTCATGACATCATCATGACATCATTATGATGTCATTAAACATACCGAAACCCTAAAACGGTATTTTTACTATTCACTGAAAATTCAACTTTCTCAGAATAATCCCAAAATTTCACCTTAACCAAATATCAATGCTCTGATTTCAAAAATGAAATCCATTTTATAAAAATATTTTTCTAAATATTTTTAATTTAATTTTTTTAAATAAAAACACTATTCATCGAAAATTCATTTTTTTCCAGAAAAATCCCCAAAAATTACCTTAACATAATATCGATGCTCTGAGTTCAAAAATAAAGTCATTTTTATAAAAATAATTTTCTAATTATTTTTAATTAAATTTTTAATTAAAAAACACTATTCATCTGAAAAAACTAATACTTGATTAATAATTTATGAAACCGTTATTTACCCATTTTATTGAATCACATTACTTAACCAAGGTGTCTAAATTATATTAAAACTTTCTTTAAGTGAAAATTACTAATCCATTTGGTCACATTACTAATCCTAAGCGTAAAATCACTATTCATAATTTACTATTCATCAAAAATTAAGTTGATCTTATTAGACTCCAAATTCCTTAATGAACACTTTTGTAGAAGACCATTTTTTGAAAATCATTACACATCATTAGTTATTTAGGGTTTACATAAATATTTCAAAATATCCCTTTTTCAAAATTCATCAATAAAATACATTCTAAAATTATCTAGACATTTGAAATTTCACAAACATCACTAAAGGAAGAAATCTCAATTTATTCACCCGAAAGGATTACACAAGGAAACTAGGGTCTCATCACATAGCCCCTTATAACACTGGCATAAGACCTAAGTGTAAGGTGTGCTATGGTGAGAGAATCTGAGGGAGTCTCAGATAACATTGCCCTAGTAGCAATCTCCACTAACTTGAACTTCTCCTGCAAGCGTTTTCGTTAAAGCTTGACACGCTGGAGCTCGGATTGGGCTTGGTCCAAAGCGAAGCCCACAGATGCTACCTCCTTCCCAAGCTCTGATAAGTGGGCTTCGTAAGGGTTGAGTCTACTGGATGAAGCCATCGACTCCTCTTTCTGCATTAACCATTAACATCTTATTAAATAAATAAGAGTAAGTTAATATACTACTCAAAAATATTGGGTCGTTACATTCTTCCCCCCTTAAGAAATTTAGTCCCCGAAATTTATACTTGAGGCCTAGTTGAAAAGGTGAGGGTACTTTTGCTTCATCGTTTCCTCAGGCTCCCAAGTCGCTTCTTCATATTTATGATTCCTCCACAACACTTTCACAAGGTGGGTAGTCTTGTTTCGTAGGACCTTGTCTCTACGGTCCAAGATCTCCACTGGCTGCTCCTCATAAGAGAGGTCATGTTCAAGTTGTACCACCTCTGGGTTCAGTACATGCGAAGGGTCGGGTATGTACTTCCTCAAGAGAGATACATGGAAGACATCATGAACTTGAGCTAGGTTCGGTGGAAGTGCTAGACGATAGGCCACTGCTCCTATGCGATCAAGGATTTCATAGGGGCCAATGTACCTAGGGCTGAGCTTCCCTTTCTTCCCAAACCGCATGACTCTCTTCCATGGAGAAATTCGAAGGAAGACTTTGTCACCAACACCAAACTCCAAGTCCCTTCGACGATTGTCAGCATAGCTCTTCTGCCGACTCTGAGTAGCCTTTATGTGTTGTTGGATGGCATGAACCTGTTCTGTCATCTCTTGCACGAGATCAGGCCCAAGAAGCTTCCTCTCACCAGTTTCATCCCAACAAGTAGGAGTTCTACACCGCTTTCCATACAGAGCTTCATAGGGTGCCATCTGAATACTCGCATGGAAGCTGTTGTTATAAGAGAACTCCACTAATGGGAGGTGTTGATCCCATACACCTTTAAATTCCATTGAGCATAATCTCAACATGTCTTCGAGTGTCTGAATAGTCCTTTCAGATTGGCCATCAGTTTGAGGATGATAGGCCGTACTAAAATTCAATTCAGTATTCAGAGCATGCTGAAGAATTCTCCAGAATTTTGATGTGAATCTTGGGTCACGATCAGATACGATGGATAGTGGTACCCCATGCAGCCTTACCACTTCCTTCACATATATCTTGGCAAGCTGATCTAGAGAGAAATCTTCCCGAATAGGGATAAAATGGGCTGTCTTGGTGAGACGGTCCACAATAACCCATATCGCATTGTTCCCTTTGGATGTTTTCGGGAGACCAGTTACAAAGTCCATGGTGATATTATCCCACTTCCATACTGGTATGGGTAGCGGTTGTAATACCCCCTTAGGAAGTTGTCTTTCTGCCTTTACTTGCTGACACACCAGGCACCTTGTAGTGTAATCGGCAATCTCCCTCTTCATGTTATCCCACCAATAATGATCACGAAGGTCTCTATACATCTTAGTGCTTCCCGGATGTATAGAGAAAGTAGAGCTATGAGCTTCATCCATCAGTTCTTTCTTTATCTCCGGAATAGATGGAACACATAGTCTTGTACGAAATTTCAATACACCTTCTTGATCAATATTGAAATCAGGGAACTTCCCATCCTTTACAGCCTCGAACTTCTCCTGCAGCAAAGGATCTTCTTTTTGAGCCTTCTTGATCTTCTCTAGTAATGAAGGTTGAGAAATCATTTGGGATAGGGTTGATGATGTCCCTTTCCTTATAATTCCCATGTCTAGTTTTACTAGATCTTTAATCAAGGGATCTCCCAGGATCCTCATTGTTGCCAGAACAACAGGATCTTTCCTGCTTAACGCATCCGCGACTTTGTTTGCCCTTCCAGGGTGATAATGAATTGAACAATCATAGTCTTTAATAATCTCCAACCATCTCCTTTGTCTCATGTTCAATTCTTTATGAGTGAAAATATACTTTAGACTTTGGTGGTCAGTGTATATATCACATTTCTCCCCATAAAGATAGTGCCTCCATATCTTTAGAGCAAAAACAACTGCCGCCAGCTCTAGATCATGCGTAGGATAATTCTGCTCATGAATCTTCAACTGTCGAGATGCATAAGCAATTACTTTGTCATTTTTCATGAGGACGCACCCAAGCCCTTTCAGAGATGCATCGCTAAAAATAACGAATCCTTCTCCGATAGAGGGTAGTGTTAACACCGGTGCAGTAACCAATCTCTTCTTCAGCTCTTGGAAACTTTCCTCGCATTCCTTTGTCCAGATGAACTTAACCCCTTTTCGAGTCAACTTAGTTAGTGGATTAGAAAGCCGTGAAAAGTTTTTCACAAACCTCCTATAATATCCCGCTAAACCAAGGAAACTACGAATCTCAGTTACTGTTGTGGGTTGAGGCCACTCCTCCACAACCATTGTCTTTGCAGGGTCAACCGAGATTCCTTCATTGGTTACGATGTGCCCCAAGAAAGCCACTTGTTGTAACCAAAACTCACACTTGCTGAACTTCCCAAAGAGCCTCTCCTTCCGTAGAGTTTTCAAAATAACCCTCAGATGATCTTCATGCTCCTCCCGACTTTTTGAATATATCAAAATATCATCAATAAAAACTACCACAAAGTTATCAAGGTAGTCCTTAAAGACTCTATTCATCAAATCCATGAAAATAGCAGGAGCATTAGTCAAGCCGAAGGGCATAACAGTAAACTCATAATGCCCATATCTTGATCGGAAGGCAGTCTTTGGAATATCTTCCTTCTTCACCCTCAGTTGATGATAACCAGATCGAAGGTCAATCTTAGAGAAGAATTGAGCCCCACGAAGTTGGTCAAATAAATCATCAATTCTTGGAAGAGGGTATCTGTTCTTCACTGTGATCCCGTTCAGTTCTCTATAATCAATGCATAGCCGCATTGATCCATCCTTCTTCTTCACAAAGAGAACTGGTTCTCCCCAAGGAGACACACTCGGTCGGATAAACCCCTTCTCCAACAAGTCTTGGAGTTGTTTCTTTAGCTCCTCTAGCTCCACATTTGCCATTCTATACGGAGTCTTTGATATCGGTTGAGACCCAGGTACGAGTTCAATGGAGAACTCTACCTCTCTTTCTGGGGGAGGTCCAGGTAACTCCTCAGGAAATACATCCATGTATTCTTGAACAATCGGAACATCTTTAATTTGTATGCTCCCTTTCCCTTCTTCCTCATCACCGATTAACTCCATAAAGAAAGCTATAGGAGGTGCTTCTAGATAGGGATCAGTTCGGGATATCTCTCCTCGGAAGATAACTGTAGGTCGTTCATTCAAGACTACTGAGATTTCCTTACTTCTGCATTTGATCTTAGCATTATACTTTGAGAGCCAGTCCATCCCTAGTATAATGTCAAATTCCATCATGGGAATGACTACTAGATTTGCGATAAGATTGTGCTCACCAAAGTAAACACTAGAGTCTCTAAACACTGTTGATGCATGGATAATCCCACTTGGAGTCTTGACTGACAACTCTACCTCAAGCATTTCGGGGATTGATTCTATATTCTTTGCAAACTTGGAAGAAATAAAGGAATGCGTAGAACCAGAATCAAATAAAGCACTTGCTAGTTTTGAGAGGACAACAAGAGTACCTGCTACCACATCGTTCGGAACTTCAACTTCAGTTGTTGTGATAGCGAAAGCACGACCTTGCTCCCTTGGCCTCTGCTGAGGTTGATGGTGATTCCCCTCCACCGCCCTCGGATTTGGACATTGATTAGCAAAGTGCCCAAGCTGTCCACACTTGAAGCATGTGACTTCGGGTAGGGCCAGAACCATCTTTCCTCTGTCGTTAGTGTTGGGAAGTTGAGGCTTCACATCACCACGAAAATTCCGAGAAATATGGCCTTCTTTTCCACACCTATAGCACTTGCCACTTCCGATCAAGCAGTTCCCCGGATGCTTCTTCCCACATTTATTGCATGTGGCATGTTGCATATGCTTTCCACCTCTTTCCTAATCAAAACTTCTTCCCAGGCTTGGTTCTAGAGTTCTCTTCTTCTCATTAGATTTGTGAGACCACTGTGTCTCTCCAAACTCTAGTTCAACTTTCATAGCACTTCGAACTATTTCTTCATAGCTATCGTAGTCCCTGTTGGCTAGATTCTTCCGCAGATGTGGTCGTAGTCCGCCAAAGAATCTATCAACCTTCCCGTTAGGGTCCATGACAAAGCTTGAGGTATAACGGGAAAGCCTTTTGAAGTTCATCTCATAGCTTCCGACAGATTCGTTCTCCTTCTGCTTCAGCTCGAGAAACTCTTTCTCCATTTTCGTTCTCATGGAACGAGGGAAATACTTGTTAAAGAAAATTCCCCGAAATTCTTCCCACTCCATAGCTTCCATCTCTCCTCATGGCTTCGTGTTTTTGATCAGTGACCACCACTGATCAGCTTCTCCCTCTAGGCGGTAAACAGCAAGGGTGACTTTTTCTTGTTCCGAACAATGAAGTACAGAAAAGATCTTTTCAATGGAGCTTATCCATTGTTCCGCAACCAATGGGTCAGTAGATCCACTGAATGTTGGCGGTCGTTGACGCATGAAGGACTCAACAGAAATTTGTTCCCTTCGTGGTGAGGTCGGCCTCTCAGCTTGATTCAAGTTATTACTCATAACTTGAGTCAGTTGGTTCATCATCCGCATGAATGTTTCCATTCCGGCTTCCATCGGAGGGCCGTCAGCACATGGTGCATTGCGGTCACCATCGGCACGGTTTCTCCTATTGCCCGCCATTTTCTAAAAGAATAAAACCTTAGTGAGAAACTTATTTCATTTATGAATCTTTTAACTAAGACTTCGTGCTTAGACAATTATAGTTCTCTATAATTCCTTCATAATGATTCATAAAAAGCATGTGATTAACCAAACATATCCCCCGGGAGTGTCGTAACCAAGAGTGCAGAAAGGCCCGTTATCGTGCACCAGTTCCCGTTCGAGTCTAGCTCAAAGCGGTGTTTTCGGGTTTTACCCCTATGTACATCTGTGCCAGAGCCGCCTCTACCTGCTCGTATCCAGACAGGGATGTATTTGTTTGATAGACCACTTACTCAATACTTACCAAAATACCAGGAAGTTTTCCTATATTTAAACTTTTCTATAGGGTTCTTCCTAAAGTTTTTATATCCTAATTTCCACAAATAACTAAACCTCCCTTTGATACCAACTATAGCATCCCGCCATTTTATAACATAAACTTTCATTACATTACACAAAACTGAGGATCGTTAAGGTTTAGTGTCTTGGAAACAAGGATCATAATACAAAAAAAAAACATAAAAACATTCTTCTTAAACACTTGAAAGGCTTATCCTTTAGTTCATCCTATGTTCATTATGCATCTCATAACCTGGGGACATACATCAAAAGAAAGGGTGAGCAGAAGGCCCAGTAAGGGAAACAAGAGGAACATTTTACATGTGAACTTGAGATACTTCAATAAGGACATGAAAAGAACTTTAAGGCATGAGAAAGAAATCATGAGGCATTTCATAATAAAAATAACATTTTTCATAACTTGAAGATGTGGCTACATCATTTAACATAGACAATCATGAACATATCACCAAGGTCCATCCCCAAGGTGTCATTTGAAAATTACCAAGGTTATTCACCAAGGTATCATGAAAATTGTAATCTCTAGTGGTTACATCATTACCCAATGCATTGGAGCGCTATCAAGGCGCACCCTTAAATTTGTCTTTATTATCATGTGAGCCACATATATCATCATCAAACATTTCATAAATAACCCACATAGCATAAAATAAATGGGTTTCATTTCATAATCATAACGTTTTAAAAACTGCTTTAAAGACATGATCTTTACGTCACTTTAAACCCACGGAAAGGGAAAGCGGTTCTCATGTATGTAAATCCCAGAATTTAAAATGGAAAATTTTGATATATATGTGAATACCTTTGTAGAAATAAGAGCTTTGAGTATTCACTTTATAACATAAAATAATTTTTGAGAAAAGAGAGAGGCATTTTGAGGGGAAAATTCTGCAGCATAACGGCTAAGTTTCGGGGTTTTAGAAAACGTTGAAATGAGAGGGGACATGGGTCACCCACTCATAAATGATCCATAAAACAGTAGGGTGAAAGAATAAGAAGGACATATGGACATGGTAACGAAATTTTAGGGACATACCATTTGAAATGAAAAACATGGAAGGAAAAAGATTAGATTTCTCTTATGAAAATTTGGCAGCCTTACGGCGTCACTTAACTTCAAAAGAAAATGATTTGACAAGATCAAAAAGGGTCCCTCATCATATGATCATAAGAGATCAGTATGATTGATATAGAGATCATACCCCAACATAATAAAAAGGAACTTGAAAGACTTGACATGAAAATTGAACTTGAAAAATGAGAAGGGTGAAAGAATCCCTTAAAAATTCGGCAGCCTAACGGCGTCACTTAAACTTTCATAAAACGAAATGATGAGAGTAAGAGGGGATCTCTCATCATATAAACATGAAAGGGCAGTAAGAGGAATATAAAAGAACATCCTCTCACATAAAAACATGGAGCATAATAGGAATGACATAAAAGAGATTTCATGAAAAGAAAGAGAGGGGTCGGATCCCTTACCTTAAAACGTGACTCTTGAAACTCAAAGGATTGGACCTTGAGGGCTTGGGGGCACCTTGGGAGGACTCTTTGGAAGGTAAGAAGACCAGAACTTCGTTGGGGAAGAGTTGGGAGTGAAAACCAAGGGAGGAAAGGGTGGGTATTTATAGGGAAAGTGAGGGGACAAAGCATTAATGGCCAAAGGACACCTCACATGTGCTTTTCTCAATCCCATGGGCTCTCCCTTGGCATTTATCATGGAGTTAGGCCACATGGGGCCCCCAAAACAATAATTCATCACCCTTGGCCGGCCAACCCTCAAAAGATCTCATGACATCATCATGACATCATTATGATGTCATTAAACATACCGAAAACCTAAAACGGTATTTTTACTATTCACTGAAAATTCAACTTTCTCAGAATAATCCCAAAATTTCACCTTAACCAAATATCAATGCTCTGATTTCAAAAATGAAATCCATTTTATAAAAATATTTTTCTAAATATTTTTAATTTAATTTTTTTAAATAAAAACACTATTCATCGAAAATTCATTTTTTTCCAGAAAAATCCCCAAAAATTACCTTAACATAATATCAATGCTCTGAGTTCAAAAATAAAGTCATTTTTATA
The DNA here is from genome assembly GCA_963277665.1 of Viscum album. NCBI lineage: Eukaryota > Viridiplantae > Streptophyta > Magnoliopsida > Santalales > Viscaceae > Viscum > Viscum album. The sequence goes on along the minus strand of OY728158.1, from coordinate 1,103,072,401 downwards.
AAAATAATTTTCTAATTATTTTTAATTAAATTTTTAATTAAAAAACACTATTCATCCGAAAAAACTAATACTTGATTAATAATTTATGAAACCGTTATTTACCCATTTTATTGAATCACATTACTTAACCAAGGTGTCTAAATTATATTAAAACTTTCTTTAAGTGAAAATTACTAATCCATTTGGTCACATTACTAATCCTAAGCATAAAATCACTATTCATAATTTACTATTCATCAAAAATTAAGTTGATCTTATTAGACTCCAAATTCCTTAATGAACACTTTTGTAGAAGACCATTTTTTGAAAATCATTACACATCATTAGTTATTTAGGGTTTACATAAATATTTCAAAATATCCCTTTTTCAAAATTCATCAATAAAATACATTCTAAAATTATCTAGACATTTGAAATTTCACAAACATCACTAAAGGAAGAAATCTCAATTTATTCACCCGAAAGGATTACACAAGGAAACTAGGGTCTCATCACATAGCCCCTTATAACACTGGCATAAGACCTAAGTGTAAGGTGTGCTATGGTGAGAGAATCTGAGGGAGTCTCAGATAACATTGCCCTAGTAGCAATCTCCACTAACTTGAACTTCTCCTGCAAGCGTTTTCGTTCAAGCTTGACACGCTGGAGCTCGGATTGGGCTTGGTCCAAAGCGAAGCCCACAGATGCTACCTCCTTCCCAAGCTCTGATAAGTGGGCTTCGTAAGGGTTGAGTCTACTGGATGAAGCCATCGACTCCTCTTTCTGCATTAACCATTAACATCTTATTAAATAAATAAGAGTAAGTTAATATACTACTCAAAAAGATTGGGTCGTTACATGTTAAATTCTCAGAATTTACTTCCTCAATTTTTTTTGAAATACTGACAAAATCAAGAGTTTTCTTATCAAGATCTTCTTAAAGATTTGATATTTCCTTAGTAAGAATAATATTCCTAGAATTTTCCTTATCAATCTTTTTCTTGAGTTTTGAATTCTCATTATCAAGAAGCTTAGAAAACCTAGAAAATTATTCATAGGTAGGTAAAGTATTATCTTCATCAGTAGAAGATTCTTCATCAGAAGAGTTATAATATTTATCATTACTATAATTATCATTTAAAGATACATTGGTCATGGATTCAGAGTTGTGTACCTTCTCCATTAGACAATGATTTTCAATAGGTAGTCTGGCTATTAATCCAAGATTCTTATATCCATAAGATTCATAATATGATGATCCATCTGAAGAGTCACCACCACTAGCACTCCAGGTGTCATTAGATTTCATGACTTTCTTAGCTTTAGTTTTGTAGTAATTATTTCTGTTTCTCTCAGAATGCTTTTACTTTCTTTCCTTTATCTTAAGAATAGAATAATATGGCCTTATATGTCCAGCTCTTTTGCATTCATAACATGTGACTTCTGAATCTTTCTTATCTCTACTTTTTTCTTCTTGTATCTAGATTTAAAGTTCTTCTGTACAACAATCTTGTTCATCCTTCGAGCAAGATTGGATAACTCATTTTCTCAAGATTCACTTGCACTAGATTCGGACTGAATAACAATATTCATAGATTTAGATCTAGAAACTCTCTCAGGAGTCTTGGATTTCTTATGATTTGAAGTTGTTGTAAAATCAACACTTCCATTCCCATTATTTTTCTTAATATTATCATCACCTCTCTTCATTCTAGTCTCATTTTGAATAAGAGTTCCAAAATGTTTATCAAGGGAAATCTGGGAAACCTTTCTATTCTCATCAATAGCTGTTCTCTTGGATTCCCACTCATTAGGCATGATGTCTATGATTTTTTCCACAAGAGCTTGATCATCTAATCCTTTCTCACCCATGGATTGAAAACTATTAACAATAGTCATGAATCTCTGTTTCACCTTACATATGGGTTCTCCATAAGGAAATAAAAAACCATTATATTCAGCTCTACACATGGATCTTCTAGTTTCAATAACTTTGGAAGTTCCAAAGTGTGTAACTTCACGCTTCTTCCAAATAAAATTTGCTTCTTCACAGGATAAAATTTGGCAATATATATTTCTAGTCATAAAATAAAGAAATGTATTGCGTACCTTATAATTCAGTTGATATTCATGCTTTTCATGGTTGGTGAAGGTACTAACTTCCTTGTCAGAAATTTTATATCCTTCAGTAAGAATAAAAAAATTATATACTCTAGTATTGATAATGAATGTCTTCATACGATCTCTCCAATATTCGTAATCATTCTAATAAAAAATAGGTGGTCTAGTAGGATTTAAGTTGTCTATGGTACCAACACTGATTCCTGTCATCTTAATACAAAAAAACTCTCTTCACAAAATTGTTAGTAATAAAGTTTGTAAACAAGGATAAGAATATCCAAAGCAAGGAAAATATATAACAATGAAAACCTGAGAAAGAAAACTTATATGTGAATATAAGTATTTCAGAGACCTCCTCTGATACCAATTGTTAGGTTGGTATACAGTATGATATTATCCAATGATACCAACTGTAAGATCGAAATGATAATGTGGATGATCAATATACAAGAGGGGGGGGGGGTGAATTGTATACTTTAAAAATTATTTGGTAACTTTTAAAGATGGTAAGAAACCTTTCTAATGTTTAACACAGTTAAACAAGGTAAATTCACAAAACCACTAAGTTCTACAAACTTTCTTGATTCCAGAAATATGATTCTGAGAATGTAATTCTAGAAATGTGGTTTCAAAAATAAAACTCAACATAAGTTTACAAAGATAAAGATTATACCTTAAATCATATAGAATCTCACTATATCAGAGTACAAGTATGAGGATGTATAAGATAGTTATACTTTACTCAACAATCAAAATGCGGCGGAAAACTTGAAGCAATACAAGTAAAAAGTAGTAAATCTTTTAACCCAAAGAGAAGGGTATCCAACAACCTTGGATAAAGGTCCCTCGATTTATACTTTCAAGAAAGTATGTCTTACCCACACCAGGTTAAGCCCTCGATATGAAGATCAGAGTCTGTCTTGCTATCCTCGCAAGCCATAAACTTCAAGGTAGTCGGCACCTCTGTCTTCCTATCCCCAGAAGCCCTCAAATGTACTCAGCAACAATCAGAGTTGCATGAAGTAGTTCTGAAAAAGATGTTCAGTACGCACAAAGCAATAAAGTCTCTCTCTCTAGAAATCACTTCAGCAACATATAATATCTTGATTGATCAGCTTGTTTTGATCTATTTCAAATGAGATCCTATTTATAGGCACATTCTCAACGGTCGACACCCTCCTCCAATAGTCATATTTTTCCTTGAATTTTGGAGGGACTTGTACACAGGTCACTCAAACAACGGTTAGTTAGTAACTAAATGCACAACATCATTTTATAACCAAAACATGAGTAATAAAAAATAGGGTTACTTAACCAAATTAATTGTTAGGAATGTAAGAAAAAATGAAAGTTTGGAGTATACCAAAAAACTATTCATAGTCAATAATACATGGATATTTATATTCTGTTTATCAGAAGTATTCAGAGTTAGAATTATATAGAATTCAGAGTCTGAATTTTAAGGAAATTCAGAGTCTGAATTCATAAGAATTCGAAACCTGGACTTATAATAGTTCGGAGTCTGAATTTAGAGAACTTGGAACTTGAACTCATAAAAGTTTGGAGTCTGAATTCAAAGAACTCAGAGTCAGAACTCAGAAGAGTTCGGAGTCTGAATTCAGAGATCTTGGAGTCAAAACTCATAAGAGTTCAGATTCTAAATTCAGAGAACTCGGATTCAGAACTCAGAAGAGTTTGGAGTCTGAATTTAGAGAACTCAGAGTTAGAACTCAGAAGAGTTCGGAGTCTGAATTTAGAGAACTCGGAGTTAGAACTTAGAAGAGTTTGGAGTCTGAATTCAGAGAACTCAGAGTCAGAACTCATAAAAGTTTAGTGTTTGAATTTAGAGAGTTCGAAACCTGAATTCGTATCCTGAAAACAGAATGCTTTATATCTAAGTATATATATGATTCTGAGGTTTTGGATAAAAAACTGAATTTTATACGTAGACAAAATGAACAATGAAAAACATGGATGAATTTTCTTGGGGAAGGAAAATTTTCCTTATGAAAGTAAAACATAGGGTAAATTAAATTTTCCTTAAGATAAGGTGTTTGTGATTTTAAAAACATGAAGAAATGGTAAAGTCATAAGGAAACCTTATTGAATAAACAATATCCCCAAACATGAAGGAATTAAAAAGTGATAAGGAAACATTATTGACTCAACACATAGTTCAGTCATTCCCTTGGGACTGGCCCCAAGGTAGATTCCCTTATATGGGGGAAGTCATATCATGCCACTCATTAGGGATTACACACTAATGTTTCCTTAGTTGGTGTAGATTCAAGATGTGATTGATATGACCATTTCAAATTTCTAATCCCACATGATCCATGATTTTTATGAGAAATAAGGTGTAGTAAGTAATCAGTCTCACTATGTATGGATGCAGGACTTACATACTAGGAAAACCCTTTGGGTGTTCAATATGGAGATCGTGCCTTAGGAAGGTGTCCTATGTATCCTGGTTATTATAGGAATTAGAGTTCTCACAGTTCAGTTGGAGTCTTATCCAACCAGTGGTTGAGGTAGAATGATCAACCTATAGAAGTGATTGGGTACTGATAGTCAAAATATGAATGACATGGGGGGACTTACACTTAAGTGGAACCCAATTTGAGATTAGGACTTAGGAAGAAAACCTATGTATCTTGGTTATTGTAGGAATTCATGTTCTTGTAGTTCAGTTTATTGGGGATTACACACTAAGGTTTCCCTAGTATGTGTGATATATCATATTATGCTGCTAATCAGGGATTACACACTCAGGTTTCCCTAGAATGTACAATGGCCAAGATTATCATGTCATGGGATGCCTGTTTTACCAGGTCTATTTGTCTTCTGGACATGCTTGATTGTTTACTTGACATGCCTTGATTATCTAACTAACATTTATGAGGATGTATGGAAATGTTTGGTTATATTGCAAACATGTCTAGATACAATCACAGGATCCAGCTGACTTGCATGAAGGATATCACATAATTTGAATGTCATGTTTGAAGGGTGTCACATGATCATGTCTTACTTATCCAGAGGGCATCGTAAGACCTATCTGACATGTCCTAGAGGCCATCACATGATCTGGAATGACATTATTGGAGGTTTTTACATGACCTGAATTTCATTTCTAGAAGAAATTATAATACCTAGTTGTAATTTCATAGAGGCCATCACATTATCTGGGATGAAATGATTGGAGGGTGTCGCATGACCTGGATGAAATGTTTGGAGGACATCACAAGATGGAAATGGATTATCCTGGTGGTTATCACATGATCTGGATGACATGATTGGAGGGTGTTTCATGATATGGCTAGTATTTATAGAGGACTTCATGACACCTAGATGATACACAATGGTGTCGTCACATAACTTGGGTGACCAATCTATGGTCTTTGTACGATATGGATGGTGATCTCGGAGGGCTTCGTACGACTCAGGTGGCATGCCTGAGGGGCACTGTGTGACTTTCTATGACATGCCTAAGGGGTGTCTCTTGATCCATGTAGTTTTCAAAAGTAGATTCACATGATTTAATTAACATATCCTAGTGCTATCGCATGATGTGGATCCGTCATACAAAGAAAATGAGAATCATCATATATTTTCTTCATGTGATTATCCCATCTTTTAGTCTTTTATTCCAGCTTTTATGGTGTATGTTTCATATATTTGTACAATATTTTATCTTTTTTATGTTTCTCATGACTTTGAAGATATGTATTATATCCTTCACATAATCTAACAGAAGTCCTTCGTGTGATATCAAGTGATAGTGTGAAATGAATATTCCTTCCCTCTGATCCCTTAGGTTGTTCCCCATATCATCACATGACATAAAAACTTGGGATCGTGAGATTTTCTTCTTAGAGAAGTCTTCTATGATTCATAGGTGTTGTAGTGCATGGATCCAAAGATTTCCTTTTTTCCCAAATAGAGGCATTTATAGGCCTTGAAAAACCGGTTATATTATACCTTGTGTGGAATGTATCTCATAGATTTGGGATGAAGTTAGTAGAGGGATTTAATGTGCTTTGTATGATCAAGCCGCTGGTTATTCGATGGGCATCACATGATTCCAGTGATAGAAAGACCATCCCATCAGTGCTCCATTTTTTAGATTCTGACCAATTAAGGGAATTTTTCCTAATCATGTGTACATGTTAAGGGACTTCTATAAGGCTAGGGCGACATTTATAATGGCCTTCACAAGATCTGGATGACTGTTGAAAGGCTCTCACATAATCTGAAATGGTTTTTCCTAACCATCCTTGAGACAAAGGCTTCTTGTCCAAGGGCTTTGTGAGATCAAGATGACATGTCAAGAGGGATTATATGGGATCATGATGACATATCGAGGGGGAATCTATGGGCCCAATGGTGATCATATAGGGTGAACAACCCCTTTTATGTGATATCAACGTATCTTTCCATCACAAGAAGACATTGTAATTTCACTTTTTTATTTCCTTTTATTATTTAATAAATTATAGGGGTCTTCTAAATTTATATGAGTGTTGTTTAAGATAATCATTCTCCCCATAAGTGATGCATCATCTGACCAAAAAAGAGTCTTGTAGTGATGTGCAAGATTTTTAGGGATAATTTCTTTTATTTTTCTTTGAAGTCAGAGGGAGAGAGAGGAACTACCTAGACATGTCCAATACCCTTGGTGTGATGAGGGTGAAATATCAACAGGCTCTTACGCTATAAGAAGAACACATCTCTAGGGACTTCATGGTGACTGATGAAACACATTAGAGCATCACATAAAGATTATTACTTTGAAAGGCCTTTTCCTTTTATATATTTCCAAATTATTGTATAAGTATTTTTGGATGGATTGTGAGGAACCCTATGAATGAAAAGTCACACGATACAAAATAACTCATCTTGTAGCCACAAAGTGATCCAAAAATGCCTCGTACACCTTCATAAGAGAAAAAGGGATAGTCAAAGGGGATCTACGAGATCTGAAGCAGGTCATGTGATGCGCATGACCCATGTGTTCCTTGGAGGTTCATGTGATCCATGAGGTTTGTACACCTTCTTCTTCCTTTTATTTTCATATAAAATAATACCCATGTTTTTGTATTTATTACCTTGATGATTTTCCAATTCTCATTTGGAAGGAATCAACAAATCCCCCCCTCAAGAGTGATGTCCGTGGGGACAAGGGCTTGATTATGAGGAAATTAAATGCCTGACTGAGTCTTTTAGGGTGTCTATAATTGGTATCTTGGGTAATTTTTGGTATTACTGGTGATATTTGGTATTCCACAGAAGACCCTATAAAAAATGGAATGTAGTATGAATCATTCATCAACTATCTGAATCTCAGAGCTCTTACGATATGCCTCCATCACATGACCCCTTCGCAAGACTGTCTACCAAAATTGATTGTGGGACCTGTCTGTGATACCTATTTGTTATAACTGATTGAAGGATATGTTTCATACAGATTCTTTGCAAAATTTATTTCACAAGATCTATTTTTTCCTATAATTTTTTCTAATCAACAATAAAAATGTCTTCAGTAATTACTTGGACCTTGGCCATGCAGTTGTATGATGGCCATTAAGGTTTCTTGAGATCTGATTGTTCTATTGCATGAACACTTGACTATTATTTGGATCACATGTGCAACAACCCAGAATTTTATCAATGGAAACTCCTTTCTTATAATTTTTACATATAGTATAAATCATATAAAACCACATATATAACATAATAAAAACTTTATAAACGACGAATGAATGAAATAATAGGTATTTCTAGAAGTTAAGAAACCTATACCAATGTAATAGTAACTTGACCTTTGGAAAAGTAACATGACTATTAGGAATAATAATCTGTAAAATATAATATTAACCTCACCTATAAAATTATAAATAAAATTTAGGTATCTTATTAATGAAAATATGATGTATTTATATCATAATATAAGTAAAAAAATGTTTTAAAAATGATAATTTAAGTGCTGGTATTTTTATTAAACATAAATTCCTTTTATAATTTTATAATTAATATAATGATTTAAAAGAAATTTTAATTTCACAAAATGTATTCATAAATTAATATTTCTTTCTTATAATTATAAGATAATTTTATGAGACATTAATTAATTTTTCAAAGTGTCATAAAAATAGTTATAATTTTATAATTAGTATTTTCTAAATAAATGATGGTTTTAATTAAAAATTAAAAATTATCATATTTAGAAAAATTATTTCCAAAAAATGGAGTTTATTTTTAATTTAACACATCAAAAATGGTTCGGACGATTTTTTGGTATTTTTCTAAAATAATTAAATTTTGTTGAATAATGAAATATAGTAATGTATGATATATAACATTATAATTTAAATTCATTATTTATTGAGTAATTGCTAATTTAAGCACCATAATATTGAACTATACTTCATTGTTTAATATATTTAGTGATATGGTTCATACTATTAATAGAATTTAGACAAAATAAAAAACTATTGTATATAATAATAAAAAAACACATCTCTTTCACTATAAATACCACCTCTCACCACCTCTTCTACTCACAACTTCAAATCCTTAAAGATTGTCCAATTTATACCCAATCCTATTCAAAATTCCCTCCCCATTTCTAGGAGCCTTTGGTCTCAAAAAAATACCTAAAAAAGTTCCCTAAGGAGGATCTCAAGGAGGAGAATCCAAGAGGTAAAACCCTCTTTCATTTTCTTTTAATTTATTTTCAATTTTTTATTTTCTTATTATATCCTCATATACCCTTATCCAAGTGGAATAGTAAATCCAATATCTTATATATATAGTAATTTTATAATGTAAATGGAATAATACATCATCAAACCTCTTATCCCCACTCTTTTATTCTAAAAATGAAAACATTTTCTGTGATGTGTCTATTTACTACCATTGTTGATGATGCACATTAATGTTACTATACCACCTTCAAGTATGGTCATAAAAACATTATAATGGTAGAAAAAGATTTTAAAAATTAAGTTATAACCTTTTTTATATTATGTAACTAACATGTATGCATAATATTAAATAATAAAACAAAATGAGTTCGTTGTGATCGAAAACCACCAAATTAATCTAAATGATTATCATTATCATTTTATTTAATGAATCATCCTCATATCTGGAAAAAAATAATACATAAGTCCAATTAAACTTTTATAAGTTCAATAATAATATATAATTTTATTTCTGGATAATTATTATTATTTTAAACGATCTTCCATACATGTATACAGGTTAACCGATCATGAAAACCAAGAAAACAAACACTCTTGAATGATGAAATTGAAATCTATAACTCATCATAATGGCCACAAGTGAACTTAATAAAATTATAATAAATAATATACATTTATAATAGGTTCTATATATATTAATTACTGAATCTAAAATTTTTATATAGGATATTAAAGTGAATAAATCATTCAAACATAAGGTAAGGGGATTCATGAACCTAACTCTCTTTATTTGGGGTTTCCCTCTTTCACTACATTTTCAGTATAGATGTTCCTTTAATGTTCCTTAAATATAATGTTTTTACTAACCTTTTCTTTTCTTTGATATACATGTTTCCAATCTTGTTTTATTATAAATGCAATGATTTTTCAAAAATAACTCTTCCTTCCAAAAACACATATTTTACTTCTCTTGATATCGTTTCTTCTTTAATCAAGTTGATGATTCATATAACAAGTATTTTTTCTTCTATTTATTTTGGGAAACCCAAAGTTTATCCATGAATGTATAATTTATAAAATTCTCATGATACCCATTTTCTTTTCTATGGGTTATTTAATGGAAAATATTTTTATATGTTCTATGTGGCATGCATGATTATGTAAATGTTATGATGTGATGAGTGTACCCTGAATTATATAGTGCTCCAATGAATTGGGTAATGTGAGGTATGTCTTAAGATAAGGTGAAATATGTGTGAACATAATCTATCTTTCTTTACAATGATGATGTTATTATTATGAATATATGTTATGCATGAACATGATGCTATATTTGTTCAAAACTATGTGTGTTATTTGAAAACTAAGGAATGATGTTTCATTTTTATGAATTTACAAATTCCGTGGCTTTTTATAATGCTTCATATCATGATTATGATGATAATACTATGAATATGTTATGATGATGATGATTATTATCACCTCATTTTATATTGATTCATGTTCTTATCTATCCTCTTATAGGGCTTTTAGCTCACCTATTTCTTTAGTGTATATCCTTAGGTGACTACTTGTACTATAGAGAAAAATAGGGACACTAAGAATCTAGAGAATAAGGAATTAAATAAAGTTTATGTTTTATTATGTAAATGTTATGTTTTCTCCTAATTTTCCCAAGACACTAAATCTTTGGATCCTGGTTTTGTAAATCTATTATATTGTTTATCTTTAAAATGATGTAATAGTAATTTAAGAAAAAGTAGGGTCACTATATTTGGTTTCAGAGCACAGTTTAGTTAATATGGGAATTAGGATTAGTGCACATTAGTGAAAATCCTTAGGATGAAACTAAGTATATGAAAGCACATAAGATGATTTTTTAGATAAAGGCTATATATAGGGATCTAACAAGATATGCCTTTAAATTTAATTGTAAAAAGAAGTAATTTATTTATTAATGACTTGTTTACTTATGTTTTTTTCAAACCTTTTATATTTTAGAAAATCGTGGGAATGAGGGGAAACTAGGCGATCAATCCGTGTGAGGGAAAATGTCCCAATTTTCTAAATGACATCTAAAATGACTTGGGAGGTGAGTTTTAAAATTTCATGGTGATTCTTACCCAGCTGTATTGGGCTATTATCAATAACCTGAATAATATGAAATGTCCTACTTCACTTATGAGGGAGAAACTGGATATCAATTATTTTATATGACAATAACCATCAACATTTAGTGGATCTTTCAATACATTAGTCATGGAATAGTGAGTCAACTCAATGGAGAACATGTTTTATATGCTTCAATATTCTGATATGGATATGATGACTCTAGTTGTTTATCATTTAGATAGAGAGGCTGATAAATAGTGGGAATTGATTAAGAATACTAAGATGAAGGATGTAATTGAAGAGATGGAGTGGGAAGGATTTATGAAAATATTTCTAAACATGTATTTCCCTAGAACTATTCATATGAGTATGGAGAGATAATTTATAATTATAAAGAAAAATGAATTTGAATCTATAATGGATTATAAGGAAATTTTCACAAGGCTTGTAAGGTATGCCACAGTTTTTTGGGATAAAAAATGATAACAAAATAGATTTATTCTTTAGTGGTTTAAAACTACACATTTGAAAGGATCTTGTTATTCAAAAATTTAGGAGTTATGAAGAAATTTTTAGATGTGATATAAAAGTGGAGATGGAGTTTGGAGAATATTCCCATGGATATGGAGATAAAAAATGAAAGTTGTAGTTTCAAGCTCATGGATCTAATGAAAAAGGTTGTAAGAAAACTGAACCAATCATATGTAAAAAATGTGGGAATAATCATCATGAGAATTGCCTCAAAGGGACGGGGAAATGATTCAAGTGAGGGATAGAAGTCCACCAAGCTCACAAATTTTGAAAAGATGTGAGGAAGATGGACAATGTGGTGGAATAAAGGAGACCACCACCTATGCTTCAATGCTTTAACTATAGGGGGAAAGGGATCTATGCAAGCCAATGCACTCAACCATGAGTCCTAGAGGGTAATTTGTATCAATATCCAACAAAGCCTATGGATAAAGGGAAATATTATTCCATAACTACTGTTGAGGTAAATCCCTACAATGATGTGGTGGAAGGTACACTAGTTATTCATTAAATAATAGTGAATTCACTATTTGATTCTAGTTTTACACATTCTTGCATGTCCTATAATTTTAGTAGAACAATTAAAACACCACCTGAAAATTTGGAGGTTGATTTATCTATAAGAATATAAAATGGGACAATTATTACATATGAAGTATATAACTCCTCCTCGGTTAATGTTTTTGGACTGAACCTCCCAATAAATCTTATCTTACACCCTTTAGTAGAGTTTGATGCTATATTGGGCATGGATTGACTATCTTTATATAAAGCCAACATCAACTATTAGGAAAGGGAGATCACTCTTCACATACTGAGGCATATTCCAATTCTATACAAGTGTAAGGAGGAGAATGAACCTCCTTCAGAATCATCATATCAGGTGTGGATATTATTGCCTTATGAGAAAGCATATATAACCAAAATGATTGAGACAAAGTAGAGAATAATTCTCAAATACATGCCCATTGTAAGGGAATACAATGATGTGTTCCCAGAAGAATTACCTAGTATTTCACCTGACCGATAGGTTGGGCTCTCAATTTAACTTATTTTTGGATCTCTTCCTATATAAAATAAACCTTATAGAATGTACACTATTGAGTTAGAGGAACTGAATAAGTAGATAAAAGGGAATCTGGATAAGGTTTTTATATGTCCAAGTAATTCACCATGGGGTGAACTTATCCTATTTATCAAGAAGAGGGATGGATCAATGCACCTATTCATTTAATATTGTGAGCTCAAAAAAATCATGATAGAGAACAAGTATCACCTACCATATATAGATAAATTGTTTGATCAACTATGCGGGAAAACGTATTTATCTAAGGTGGACCTTTGGTCAGGATATCACCAATTAAAGGTGAGGAAGGAAGATATTACCAACACTACCTTTCGAATGAGTTAAAGACACTATGAGTTTATAGTGATTCCTTTCAAACTCACTAATGATTTAATAATATTAATGGACTTAATGAATATAGTATTTAGATACTACCTCAAAAAAAAATTTATAGTCTTTATAGATGATATTCTAATATATTCTAAGATAAAGGAGAAACATGAGAAACAATTGAATACTATACTGAAGACTTTTCAAAGGGAGAAAATTTATGCAAAGTATAAGAAATGTGAGTTATAGATGGAGGAAATATCATTCTTGGGGAATTTTATCACCAAAAAAAGAATATATTTAGACCCTTACAAGAAATAGGAAATCAAAGAGTGTCCCATTCAAACATTTTTAATGGAGATATATAGTTTCCTTGGTCTATATGGGTATTAATGGTGATTTGTAAAGAAATTATCATGACTTTTAAATCCATTAACCAAGTTGAATTGAAAGGGAGAAAAGTTTTTATGAACTAGTAAATGTGAAGATTTCTTCAAAGAGTTAAAAAAGAGGCTTATAACCATGCTAGTACTCACACTTTCGACAAGTGGGGAACTCTTTATGGTATAAAACGATGCTTCAAAGAAGTTATTAGGCTTTATGCTGATGAAAAAATATAAACTGATAGCCTATGCCTCAAGGAAATTAAAATTCATGAGAAAAAATATCCTATGAATGATCTAGAGTTAGAAGTTGTGATCTTCACATTGAAAATCTAGAGTAATTATCTCTATGTGGATAAGTTTGAGATATATACTGATCATAAGATCCTTAAATATATATTAACATAGAAGAATATTAATATTCACTAGAGAATATGGTTATATCTCATACATGATTACAACCACTCAATCATCTACCGTCTTGGTAAAGAAAATAAGGTAGAAGATGCTCTAAGTAAAATGGATCCTGCATATTTATCAATGGTGAGAATTGAGAAGGATCCAATCTTCATAGACATGAAAAGGATAGACATGGGAATAATTAAAGAAGGAACATCATCAATAATTTCTCAAATAATTTCTCAACCGTCCCTCATGGATAAAATAAATAATTTTCAAAGAAATGATGTGGAAATTTAGAAAATAGTGGAAGCTATTAGAAATGGGAAATCCAAAAAGTTCAAAATATATGAGAAATGATTTGTGAGATTTGGTTCATGACTATGTGTACTATCTAATACATATATAAACAAAGAGCTTCTAAATGAAACTTATAGCTCAATCTTCTCTATTCACCCAGGGAGCACAAAGATGTATTGAGATCTCAAAGAGAACTATTGGTGGGACAATATGAAGAAGAAGATCATTGAATATACAACTAAGTGCATGGTATGTTAGAAATTGAAGGCTGAAAGGTAAAAGTATAAGGAGATGATGAAACCATTAACCATACCAATATGGAAGTGGAAAAATATCACTGTGGACTTTGTTATTGGACTTCTGAAGGAATCCAAAGGAAATAATTATATATGGGTTATTGTGGATAGTCTAACAAAGACAAATCACTTTATCACAATTCGAGAGGACTTCTCACTAGATCAACATGAATGAATATGAATCAGAGAAATGGTAAGGCTTCATGGAGTACCACTATCGACTATATCTAATTAAGATTTTAGATTCACCTCAAAGTTCTAGAAATGTCTCCAAAATGCTCTAAACACTGAACTGAGTTTCAACATGGCCTATAATACTCAAAATGATAGACAATATGAACGAACTATTCATACATTAGAATACATGTTAAGATCATATTATATAGACTCAAAGGAGGACATGTCCAACATCTTCTTTTGGCTGAGTTCCCTTACAAAAAAAGTTTCATCTCGAGCATCCAAATGGATCCTTGTGAATCCATTTTTATGGGATGAGGTTAGCGAACATAAGTTTTTAGGACCTGAAATGGTTGAATTAATGGTGGAAAAGGTGAAAACCATTCAGCAACACATCAAGGTAGCCCAAATTCGACATAATAGCTATGAAAAAAAATTATGAGACCTAGATTTTGAGGTTTGAGACATGGTATTCCTCCTCATATCTCCATGAAATAAGATCATGAGATTTGGTAAGAAAGGAAAGTTGAGTCCCAGGTACATCAAACCCTTTGAGATTCATGATTGTGTCAGAGCTATGGCCTATCAACTAGAACTTTCACCTACTATATCTCTAGTACACGATGTATTCCATGCATCCCTCTTGAGTAAGTAAATACTAGATCCCTCACATGTACTGAATCTATAGGTGTTACAATTGGAAAATGATCTCTCTTATAAGGAGCAGATGGTGAAGATATCAGACCATAGATATAAGGTTATATGTAAATGACTACTCACCTAGTAAAAGTACTATGGAAGAACCATAAGTATGAGGAGGAAACATTTGAACCAAAGGAAGAGATGAAGGATAAGCACCCTCACTAGTTTTCACCGTAGTATGTAAAATGAAATTTCAAGGGTGACATTTCATAAGGGGGATGAATGTAACAACCCATGATTTTATCAATGGAAACTCCCTTATTATAATTATTCCATATAGTATAAATCAAATAAAATGACATATAGAACACAATAAAAACATTATAAATGATTAATGAATGAAATAAGAGGTATTTCATGAAGTTAAGGAACCTATACCAATATAATAGTAACTTGACCTTTTGAACAGTATTATGACCATTGGGAATAGTAATCTAGACAATAGAATAGAAAATTAACATATAAAAGTATAAATAAAATATAGGTATTTTATTAATGAAAATTTGATATTTTTATATCATAGTATAAGTAAAAAAATGTTCTAAAACGATAAGTTAAGTGTTGTTATTTTTATAAAACAAAAATATTTTTTATAATTTTATAATTAAAAAAAATATTTCAAAGAAAATTTATTTTCAAAAAATGTATTCGTAAATTAATATTTTGTTTTCATATTATTATAATATAATTTTATAGTCCTTAATTAGTTTTTCAAAGTGTCATAAAATTAGTTATAATTTTAAAATATGTATTTTTTGAATAAATGATGATTTTAATTAAAAATTAAATTTATCATATTTAGAAAATTTATTTTAATAAAATTGAGTTCATTTTTAAATTCTACATTTTAGAAAATATTTAAGGTGATTTTTTTGGATTTTTCTAAAATATTTGAATTTTTTTGTGAATAGTGAAATATAGTAATTTATGGTATATAAAATTATAATTAAAATTCAATTTTCATAATTCATTTCTGATTTAAGAACCATAATCTATAACTATAATTAATTATTGAACATATTTATTGATAAGGATTAAACTATTCATAGTCTTGAGATAAAATAATAAACCAATGAATATACTAATTAAAAAACACCCCCTCCTCCACTATAAATACTACCCCTCACCACATATTTTCCTCACAAATAAAAATCCTTGAATATTATCGAATTTCTACCCAATAATATTCCCAAGACCCTACCCCATGCCCTTTTTTCTCAATAAAATAACAATACCAATTTCCCTAAGGAGGTTCTCAAGGAGGAGAGTTCAAAAGGTAAAACCCTCTTTCATTTTTTTAATTTTTTAATTTATTTTAGTTTCTTATTCTCTCCTAATATACCCTTATCTAAGTGTAATGGTAACTACATTATATTATATCTAATATAATTTTATTATTTTAAATGAATAATCCATCATCAAATCTCTTCTCCTCTCCCTTTTATTCTAAAAATGAAAACATCATCCATGATGTGCCAATTTACCACCATCGTGGATGATGCAATTTCATTTTCCTATACCACATATTATGGTCATAAAACCATTATAATGGTTGAAAAAATATTTTAAAATTTATTTTATAAACTTTTTATGTTATGTAACTAACTTATATACATAATATTATATAATAAAAGAAAATGAGTATGTTGTGATCCAAAACTGCCAAATTAATCTAAAGAATTATCATTAAAATTTCATCTAATGAATCATTCTCATATCTAGAAACAAAATAATATATAAGACCAATTAAAATTATATATGTTCACTAATAACATATAATTTCAATTTTGGATAATTATTCTCATTTTACATGATCTTTCATACATGTATACAAGTGAACTGATCATAAAAACCAGGAAAACAAACACTCCTGAATGATGAAATTAAACTTTATAAATCATCACAATGGTAATAATTTAACTTAATAAAATTATAATAAATAAAATAAATTTTTAATAAGTTTTTAATTTATTAATTAATGAATCTAGTTTTATTATCCATGATATTAAAGGGAATAAATAATTTTGACATATGGTAAGGGGTTTCACTAACCCAAATCTCATTATTTGGGGTTTCCATATTTTACTCTATTTTTAGTATGGATGTTCATTTAATGTTATTTAAATATCATTTATTTTTTCCTTAGATTTTCCTTTATGGTATATAAATGTTTCCAATATGGTTTTATGACAAATTCAATGATTTTTCAAAAATAACTTTTCCTTATAAGAACATATATTTTACTTATCTTGGTATTGTTTATTCTTAACTAAAGATCGATGATTGTTATACCAAGTATGTTATTTCATTTTTATTTTTGTAACCAAAAATTTTATCCATGAATTCATTATTTATGAAATTCTATTGAAACCAATTTTCTTTTCCATGGGTTATTTTATGAAAAAGATTGTTATACATTCTATGTGGTATGCATGATTTTGTAAATGTTATAATGTGACTAGTGTTCCTGGAATTATATTGCTCTCCAATGAATTGGGTAATATGATTTATCTAATGAGATAAGGTGAAATATGCATGAACATGATGCTGTATTTTCTCACAATGATGATGTTATGATTATGCATATATGTTCTGCATGAACATGATGCTATATTTGTTCACAACTATGTATGGTAATAGACCACTAAGTCACAATGTTTTATTTTTATGCATTTTTATATTTCATGGATTTACCTAATGATTCCTCTCATGATTATAATGATGATCCTATTATTATGTTATGATTATTATGATTATTTTCCCCTAATGTCATATTGATTCATGTTATTATCTGTCCTATTATTAAGATTTTAGCTCACCCCTTTCTTTGATATATATAATCAGGTGATTACTTATACTAAGGAGAAATTAAGGGCTAATACAAAGATAGAGAAGAAGGAATTAAATAAAGTTTATTTTTTATTATATAAATTCTATGTTTGGTCCTAATTTTCCTAAGACACAAAATATTTGCATCCTGGTTTTTTAATGATATTATATTGTTTATGTTTAAAATGAAGTAATAGTAATGCAAGAAAAAGTAGGGTCACTATAGAATTACCATATAGAGGTCATGTGATCATGAGTGTTGTGATTGGATGCGTGGTCACATGAACTTCCATGGGATTACATGGTCTATGAGATCTTCCTAATATGTGTGACTTGGGTGATTTTTGAGTCCTATATGTGATCATTAATCCCATTATGACTCATGTGATATGCATGAGGCTACCAAAGTTATGTATTTCCCTTGATGATATTTTCACTTATCTGATATATGCTTCTTTCTTTTTATGAAGATGGCTTCTGGCTCTCATCATAGTTCCTATACCATGGCCAACTAGAGGGACATGATTTATAGGAATCTTAATGCTAACCCCTGATATATTTTGTTCTTTGAAAAAAAGGTTATGAATAATCTTCTTCCATATAAACTCTAGGATTATCCTCTATCATACTGGCTTCCTCTATATGGTTTTGACCCATTAGATGATATTTTCATCCCCTCTACTGACTATAACCTTCCATATTGCTGGGGTTCAAGTTATCTTGACTACATTTAGACAATAGTCTTTGAGGATGGAAATCTAATCATAACACAATCCCAAAGATTTTTCTATATGCTGGAGAAATCTCCTCTGGGTCTGGACATCTGCGAATTCACCCACTAGCCCATCTCTCAAAGCTACTCAAGAATATTTGTCTATTCTTTGAACAACATGGGTAGTAGATGGAGCTAAAAATGGAATTTTTTACCTATTGGAAACTTTTTTGATAAATCATCATGGCCATTCTGGTTCAAGCAAAGCTTCTTAGAGTTTTCTAATCAGCCTCACACTATCCAACATTATGAAGCTATATGTGTTTCTCAATTCTATTTTTTCATCAGCTTAATCTTCTCATAGAACTAGTTATTTTTTTGTTCCCTGGTACCAACCCATTCTATCTATCCCATGATAATGTAGTAATTATCCTATGGGATATCTATTGATTGGGTGAGATATCCCCCCTTGGGAAAATGTACGATGAATTGCTTCCCACAATGAATGTTTGGGGTGACCGCACACAAACTCGAGTCTTTGTGAGGGATATTCTCAACATCATGAAGGAAAATTTAAGAAATCATATGACTATTCACTTTATAATATCATTCAAGGATTGGATCAACATTATCCTTTACCATAGTGGGGATCAGTCGATATCTATATGTCCTCACTGGTGTCATTCCTAGAAGGTTTGTGAGAGGGTCAGTTCATATTGGGATATTTTAGAAGACATAAATCATACCTCATGGGGATAATAGGTAATGTAAGAGATGTCCTTGAGCCTTAGTCTATTAGGATTCATAGCCATGTTCCTGAACATGTGGATTTTCTTGGATAGGGATACACATTTAGGAATCTGGGTTAGTAGGCTAGTGATGGAAGCACAACTAGCAAAGGGGTGACCTCTCAATCTTGAAGTACCAACTACTGAATGCCTTTTCTAGATAATGAGCCATATTCAGTAGGGTATAATCCCTTATAGGATTAGTGGTCCTTTCAAGTTTTATTTGGCTGTATAGGGGAGAATTTACACAGCTACAGATACCACAAAACCAATGGTATACTTGGTGCTTTATTTCACCCCAGGTAATTGGATATATATTGCATTAGGGCCATGTTTTCAGGTAATTACAAGGTTATTGATATGCTGAGATGATATGATCGTTTCAAATTCACCCCTTATCCTGTACCAACTGATCTAATTGTTGATAACAACAATGGTTCTATCGATGAAAGGTTATACAATATTTCCCTTTGTGATAGGGTTCTTGCGACCATGATGGTTGAGCCGGTCATCTGTGACCATATAACCCTTATCGGTTCACTTCTCAGTTTAGTTGTGTCCAAAGGGTTTCTCCTCTAACTTTGGATGGTGTGAGGAGAGAAAATATACCTAGATTATTTTTCTAGTTTTTGAAAATATTGGCACATGAAGATACCAATGTTGAGATCATTTTTATACATGTTGGAACCCATATTTTTCTATAATATGATTACGCCTAGGCTTCGATGGAGGCCTACCTAGAAGGAAAGGAAAAAAAACTGGTATACCATGTCACGAACCAACCCAGGTCGGCCATGAACCGGTCACCCGAGCCGGTCTGTGACATAGGCCGAAGGGCATTCCTAATCCCCACGGCCTAGAAACCAGTGCCAGGCATTGAAATTTAACCATGGGAATGATTTGGCCCATGAAAAAAAGATAAACAGATAAACAAAAATGATGATAAAAATGAAAACTAGCAGCAGAAAGAAAATAAAACTGAACATACCTCATTATGATCTTCTAGGTCACCACCCAACTCACACTCAAGCCTGCTCCAACACTGAGGAGCTGAACCAGGAACCTGAACAAGAACTGAAGATGCAACTGAAACAATATGATTAGTGTGAGCACCGAGATGCTCAGTAGGGATACCAAATATAACCACAGAATCCAAGCATTCCCTTTTTCAAAACAATCCAATGACATGAGTTTGAAATACAAATATAAAAGTAGGGTTTTCACATTTTAAATTAAACAATGTTTTTTTCTCATTTAAAAACCCAACACATGCTACATACCATTTTCAAAATCATTTGTCATTTTATAAATAAAAATCCAAAAAAGAATATACCAAATCTGGGATAGAGTAAAGAAAATAAAAAGTGAAAACTGAAAATAAACTAGTGCAATATAAAGTAATCAATCAATGTAAATAATCCAGTAACCATGAGTGATCCTAAACATACCTAGAAGGCCCATAGACGTACTCGGTTTTAGAACCACCTACCAGCATATGGTGAAGCTCCTAAGTCTATAACCAACTGGACACCCTAAACTGACCAATCAAGTGGAAAAGCCCATCTGCCTAACAAAAAATCTATGGGGTACCAACCCATCTAATCAGGGTTGATTAGCAACTGTCACTCGATCATCTAAAAGACTTCCAGGAATCCATGGTGGTTACAATAATACTGTGTAAGTGGGAAGGCCCTCGCACGTGTGACTCATCTCATCACACTTGGCTTCCCCAAACACGGATTCTTCCTGTGCTTTCACCAATAAAGGGTTACCCTAGACAGGAATGCCCCCAAATACACATTCAATCATTTAAAATTAAAAAACTACCAACCAGGCCATCACATCACATAAGCATTCAAACCATTTTTTAAAACACCTTAATTTTCCAACCGGGCACTCACATTTTTCAAATCACATTCTCTTCAAAAATCACCATAAAACAACACCTTTAGAAGTACAAAGACACATGGACTTTATGTTTACACACCCAAATACATTTACCAAATTAGTTTCAAATTATTTCTAAAACCATTTCCAAGAATACTATATCAAACATGCCTTTAACTTTCTCAAACTCACACAAAATCACGTTTCAAAGCTAAAAAATCAAGTTTTAATGAACACATTAAAACCATTCCTATAAATCATACAAAGGGATGCAAACATCATTTAGAGAACAATGACCATTTTCAAAAAGTTACCATTCACATTCAAACACAACCTAAACATACACCCAAACACCCTACACCCATGATTCATATCATAAGAATCATTTAATAAATCATTTACCCAACCAAAAAAAGATTTTAAAAGAATACAACAATGTTTTTTATCACAATTCCAACAATTCCACATGCTTATTCTACTTTAAAACCAATTGAATACCCAAAGCCTTCAAAATTACTTTTTCACATTTCAAAACATTTTGAAATTTCAGATAGTGTTCCCCATTTAAAACATTTTTTTCATTACAGTTTTGAGTAAAACATTCCACACCATGAAATGTGCCAAAAATACCCTACGCCAAACCCATGCCCAAACAATTTTCAAAAACCAACCAACTCACATTCCTTAAGGTCCACGCACTAAATCAATTTTACCCAAAATACACTTACCAAAGGCATTTCAAAAATGTTTCTAAAGTCATGTGAAACTCCACTTTCCCATGATTTTATCAAACGAGAATTTTAAATCTTTAGTAAAAATGTTCTCTTTTATAAAACGTGTCAAAAATGTCCATATATTTATTAAATAGGTGCAAGTGTGTATGCCCAAATAATGAATTGATTCAAAACTATCTTTAGAAAATCCAACTACCATAACAACACCATAACAATTAAGTGACACACATTACCAGTGTGAAAACCATATATAAAAATTTATTAAAATTCACAAGCATAAAATAAATTTCTTTAGAAAAGAGAATCAAGGAAATGCCTACCTCAATGGTGAGTGACTGTGACGAAACTCTGACGGAAGGTAGAGAAAACCCTTGTGGAGTAACTGCGAATGCTGAACAGTGATAAAAGCACACGACACCCAACCCATGACTATATTATGATTTATCCAAATTAAATAAAAACACCAAGATGGAATGAAGGGAAAATAAATAAATAAATAAATAAATAAAATAAAATAATAAATAAATAA
This sequence comes from Viscum album, assembly GCA_963277665.1. NCBI lineage: Eukaryota > Viridiplantae > Streptophyta > Magnoliopsida > Santalales > Viscaceae > Viscum > Viscum album. Next base: position 1,103,049,819 of record OY728158.1, on the reverse strand, counting down.
ATAAATAAATAAATAAAAGATTAAATAAATAAACTAATGAATAAATAAATAAATAAATAAATAAATAAATAAATAAATAACTAAATAAATAAATAAATAAATAAATAAACAAATAAATAAAAAAAGAAGTAAATAAATAAATAAATAAATAAATAAATAAATAAGCGAATAAATATACAAGGTAAGGAGGCGGTTGCTGGTAAGGAGGGACGCGACCATGCCGGGGCAAGGCAGGGGCACCATGCATGGTGATCAGATCACCAATGAGAGGAAGGTCAGCCACGAGGTGCACCCGCAAGAGGAAAACCAACTACGGATGTGCCGACAAGAGGGAGGACAATTGCGGGTAGGATATCGGAGCGGCGGGGGCATGGGTTGGAGCGTGGAGGTCGGGGCATGAGCGGGAAGCTGGGTCAGCTGTAGGGGAAGAGAGGTGGATGACCGAAGGCCTGAGCATTAGATGGTCAGAGTTCTGGATGAAGGGGCACAACACGAGGTGGAAGAGAGGGATACAGGGCGCGACGCACCGAGAACATGGAGGCGCTGGAGGTCCTGGATGAGGTAGTTGGGATGCGCCGGAGCTCGGGGTCAGGGGAAAATCGGTGCAAGGCAGAAGGCCTGGGGGCGCTGCATAGAGAACCTGGGGGGGGGGGTGGATCACGATGGGGAAGATAGGGGGTGACATGTAACACCCCGACCCCAATTACCCAGAGTCGGTGCATTATTGTAATACATTGGAATGATTACAAGGAATCAAGTCCCAAATGACCGATCGGTTTATCAGTCTTGGAAAATAGATTACATACATGAATGTTACATTACATACAAAACAACATAAAGAATCCTTTATGAATGCCATTAATCCCTTGGCTTAACCCTGCATATCAATCACAATACACTTCTCGGAATCCTGGGAAAATAAAACATAGAAAGGGGTGAGCTCAAACGCTCAGTAAGGGTAAGCAATACAGCAGAAACTTTCAAAAATAATCATAAATATTTAAGGCAATGTATAAAACTAAAACAAAAGCCTTTTAAACTTTAACTTCAGCATAATATGGTGGAAATAAAATGAAATAAATCCATTTAATTATTCACATGTATATTCTACTAATTGAATAATCATATTCAATATCAATAACCACTTTCATAATGATGGAATGCATAATTCCGAACTTTAATTTCTATGGCAAGGCCTCGTGCCAAGACCTAAGGGATAACTGTAACCTGAACCCAACCCAGAGAGCCTCTGTAACCGGACTCCAACCTGAAGTGCCTCTAATAACCAGACACCAACCCGGAGTGCCTCTAATAACCGGACACCAACCCGAAGTGCCTCTAATAACCAGACACCAACCCGGAGTGCCTTTAAAAACCAGACACCAACCCAGAGGGATTACTTTTACCGGTCCCCAACCCGGAACTTACTAGTCTAACACATTCATCTTAAGAAGAGGATGAAATATAACATAAACATTCGTATTAAAACTAGCATACGAAATTCCAAAACATTAATCATAAGCCATTAATGGGATAAAAATGACTCATTCATAGTCAAACACATCACCAAACATTAAATACAATATGGAATATTTGTATCATAATAAATCAAATTCAAAAAAGTGTAAAATTTATCAAAGGATGTTGTCATAGATGAAATCAAAACTATTTGAGAGAAATATTTCTTTTTTTGAAATCATTTAAATGTCACATAATTATAAAAGAAAACATTTTCTTTGAAAATATTCTTATAAGCTTGTAAGGGAAGCTTCAAAGATTTTACAATGGTGGAAAATAGCCACACCCGCCGTATAAGTTAAAAAGAGACATTCTTACCTTAATTTTGTTGAAAAGGTTAAAAAGGACCTTGTTTGGAAATTGAAGTAAAGATTCCTTTATAGACTTCTTATAAAAAGTCAAACAAGGGTATAAATGACTTTAACACATATTCTGTAAAATAGTAAGAATTTTTTGAAATACATTTTTATGAAACATGGATGTGGATGAAAAAGTGGTCCCAGTAGATAATTACGTATAAACAACCTCAGATAATGAAGAGATTGTGAAATAAACCCTTACCAATTTGGTAACTTACGAAACATACACCCCATGAAAGAGGTATCATACAATGAATATGTATATACACAAAAATTAAAGTGTATTACACAAAGAATACAATTATGTTCAGTAAATACACCACACAAAAGGTAATAGTGGCAATATGGTATGAATCTCACGAGAATAAGGAGTGAGATGAAAACCCCTTACCTTGCAATTTTCTTTAGTCAAGGGTACGTTTAGCCTCCTGTATGAAGAATATAGTTTGTTATTAAATTATACCAAAACCATATTAATATTTATGATATCATACATTATTCATTTATGACTTTATACAATCCATTTAACAATAATTCCAATGTTATATTAATATTTTGGGTAATAATCAATTTCTTTATCGTACGTGTTTTAACTTGTTACTCTTGATTGTATCACTTAGATCAGTATTTAAATACTTCCAGAATATAAAACATGATTTATTTATCATATATATTTATAATATAAAAATTTATAATAGACGTATATATGAAATGGAAAACACCGTTTATAGAGACGATAGTCTGTACGTATGCATAAACGCTGTTTCCGTTTTCATATAGTATTGAACAGAAGTAAGTGAATAAGATATATGTAGGTACATAAATACTTATATATATAAATATATATATATCTCCAATATCATTATTATTTCATATATTACATACTTATTAGTAATATATATTTTTATAATCATCGATGAATGGTGAACTTGGAAATGAATCTCATCGCGTCGTGGAGACGGAAATCCGTACGTACGCACGAGCAAAAATATCATTCTTTTGATATTAATATAATATATAATTGGATGGTATATAATATATACAGAATACTTATCATGTTATATTTATTATTTATATAAAATACACATCATTATTATACCCATCCAAATAATAATGTATTGAATAACAATTACACCACGACGTGGAGACGGTAAACCGTACGTACGGAGCTATGGTGACTTGTCATTCAAAGGGTGAATAGAATAATGAATTTGGTTGTACCATAATTATAATAACATCATAGTATATATAATATAATGTATTTATTATTTTATAATGGAAACAACAAAGAAAAAGTAAGTGGAAGAAGAAATGAACTTGAAAGAGGGTGGTGAAATCATTACATCTTCTTCGGGTTCTTCCTTTTGATTTGATCAAAAGGGCTCATTAGGTTGGATTTATGATCAAACTAGTCCCTCTAAGATGGAGGGAGGATATTTTAGAGGGTATTAGGGCAGGGTTTGGCTGAGCCAAGTGGATTAGAAGGTGTGAATTAGAGAGAAAGGGGGAGTGCCCTTTTATAAGAGGGGCGATGGGCACCTTAGGAAAAACTTAAAATATTATTTTATAATAAATTCATATTTGGTTTCTAATGGATCCAAAGTTGATTATTTAAAGTATAAGGTGGGAATAGGTCTCAAAAAACTCAACCAATAGGTTTTATACAAGTTTAGGTTACCATTTTTCCTTATCATTTAGATTTAACTCTAAGTTAAATAATTTAACTTTTACCGTGTCTTCTTGTATTCTTAAACTATATGGTTAATTAACTTACTATATACTACCAATAGAACCCCAATTGGTTCATTAATGTAATATATATTATTATATAAGTATTTTGGCCGAACCTTAGATTTTTAAGACCATTATATCAACTAATAATATAATATTTGTTTTAAAAACTATTTTATGTCAATTTTAACACTATTTGGTATTTGTTTTTTGTTAAAATAATAACAACATGATTACTTAAAAAAAATTGAATAAATCCTAACATGTCATATTCACCTAGAAAATTAGTGGATGTCATAAAAACTTTGAAATTATATTTATTTTAATATTTATAATACCATTTAGCTGATTCTTTCATGAATAAGGTAATTACTCCATCATCATTGTGTCACAAATAAATTTATTTATATAATGTCTAAAAATTATAAATAAAATACCATGATGTAGGAAATATTTTTATATTTCTAATGAATAATTATAATCGAATTTATCTTATGAAAAACCCTATAACTAAAAATATTTTAGTTATTCAACATTGATTTTAACTCTTTTAACTCTTCGTTGATTTAAATAATAATAAATGTACTAATCTAATAAAAGTGGACCTAAATGATAATATTTTATTCCTAAGGTTGTTTTTGGTCGAGATAAACTCGTACCATAGAATTAGGACATGTGTGAGGGTAATATTAATATCATTTTTACCCTTAATTACCATATTTACTTTGAACTGTGGTAAATAAAAGTAAAACGTTACTATTCACCAAAAATTATTTTCATTTAATTGAACCCCATTTTACTCCTTGATATTAACCGTGTCTCTCAAATTTTCGAAATTCAGCTCACAGAATTGGTAAAATTAAGTTTTATGTGAATTTGCAAAAGCTCCTGGGAGGTGGGTAAAAGATGGTGAAAAGTTCAATAAAATTTTTATATATCTAAAATTGTTATAAACTGACTCCAATGAATTAAATTGAACTTATATAGGTATTATGTATCTATTTTTACATAAAAAAATTTAAATAAAATAAATAATTATTCAAATAAAAATTCAGTTTTAAACTATAACTTAGTGTTTTTCACTATTCATCAAAAATTAAAAGTTTTCAGAAAAATAACAAAAATTTACCCTAAGATAATTTTGATATTCCGAATTCAATAATGAAATATGTTTTACCAAATTAAAAAAATATAATTTTCATTTATTAATTTAAAATTAATTCCCGCTGTCAAAATAAAAAAGCGTGTATTTAAGAAACAATAACTATCAAATGATTGACACTTGTTTATGTCCGGTTTAAATGTGAAATTATGTCCAATGAACAAAATTGAATTAAATTGTAAAAATATATTCTAAATATAATTTAAAACCACTCAAATTCAAAATTTATCACTATTAATTATTTCGATTAAAAAGTTGTTTTTAATTAAAATTTAGTAATTTTCACTATTCATCAAAATATGAAAGTTATCAAAAAAGTACCAAAAATTCACCCAAAACTAATTTCGATATTCCAAATCCAAAAATGAAGTCCATTTTGAAATATAAAATGTATAAAATTTTAAAAAGTGGGTATTACTATTCATAACGGCTGGTTTTATTAGTTGTGGTGTGTGTTAGAACTCGAAGTTGCGTACAACATAGACTACTGTACTATTCAAAGAGAAGTGTATCGTGGAAGCTTGGGGTGTTACATTCTCCCCTCCTTCAATAAATTGCATCCTCGCAATTTATGCTCAGGATTGGAAACTTTGGGTTGACATTTCAAAATATGTTAGTTGAAATCCCACATCGAAAAATGGATTAATGAGGCCTCTATTTAAAATAAAGAGTGGTAAGTATAAAGGTTACTGAAAATAAAACATACTAGGGTTCCATGTAGGAAAATATGGACATCGAAGAGAAATTTAACCATCAATATCTGTTGGAGAGTGGTAGAGAACATGTCTATGAAAAGGACAACAATCACAAAGCCATAAATTTGTTATGATCTAAAGTACCATCCAAGACAATTTTTTTTCTAAGTTCCTTTTATTAATGTTGAGGAATTTATTTATGAGATTAGCTAAGATCATAAGGGGAAATACTTACTTTATAATTATATTTGTATCCATTAATAAATTTCTACCACAAACTCATCTTTCACCCAAAAACATAATACAACTAAAAAATACTCTATTTATCCTAATCACATAGGGTTCCAAATATAATGAATTTATAATTCACATATCATACCATTTAAAAAAAGAAACTACATTATACCATCCAGGAACTTCACGTAGTCCAGTGGTAGGTGATAAATCCCAATCGCACTATGGTTGTGGGTTTGATTCCCGTAGCTTTGTCTGACGCGACGGGTTGTCACACGGTTTGCGTGTTGTCCTTTTATAAAAATACAAAAATACCCTTTCAAACTTAATCCATTCCAACTATTAGAATTATCCAAAATACTACCATCAAAATTCACAATACAAAATTTATAAGGAAGTTAAACACAATGAAGATCCTTTTTTCCATGTAATAACATGTGAACATGTTCACCATGTATTATTTTAAAACATGGTAACATCCTGAATTACCATAAAACCTTATTGATTACATTCATGCTCCCTTATTATTTATATAATATTGGATATATTCCCTCTACCCAAAAATGTTGTATACTCCAATAATGAAAAATCATTAATCAGTTTCAAGTTAGTCAAGAATATCCAATACAATTTATCCAAATCAATCTTGTATTATTCCAAAATCACTACCTCGGTATCAGAACCATATTATGGTTTATCTTTCTCTTAGCCATATATTTTCCAAAAATTTAACCTGCTATTGAGTCACTTTTCTTAGTTCCACACAATCTCAAGTCCTTAATAAAATAGTACTGCAGTACAATCCTTATATACTCAATAATTATTATAACCAATACATTGTTGATACAACACTCAAATGAAATAATCCTATAATAACAACATTAGAACACTAGTCATTATTCTTAATTTGAGGTAGTATCATAACTTGATTATTATCCAATAGCATCATTTGGGGCATACTCTGATGATTTTGACATTGGTTCATGTAGTGTCCCAACTCCTTGCAGATTAAGCATTGTACATTTGAAACCTTTTTCTTACACTTTCATTCACGTACTTGGTGTCCTTTTTCTCCACACTTATAACATACTCCCATTACCTTCAAGCATTTTCCAAGGTGATTCTTTCCATAGTTATCACATATGGGAAAATCCTTCTTTATCTTCTTCCCTTTATTTGTCCTTCTCTCTACCATCCTTTTCTTCTCTAGCTTCCCTTCAAAGCCATAGGACTCCGAGAATTCTTTACTTATCTTATCAACACATGATACTATTTCTTCATATGATGATAATACATGGGAGACTATTTCCCTTCTAAATTATGTCTTAGGACCATGAATGATATGATCCTTCTTACTCTTTGGATCATGTGTATTGCTGGAGTTCTCATTCCTTATACTGGGTGCCATTTCTAAACAATGGGATACACTAGATTAGTTTATGAATAGAAATACCTAATCCTGAACTTGTAAAACACTTAACATAAATTAAATAGTTTATAGATATAATCCATAATCATAAAAATGTTTTCTTTGAGTAAGTATATACTCATAATCCCTTCATAATGGTTTGTAAAGAAAATGAGAATTATCCTAAGCATATCCCCCGGGAGTGTCGTAACCAAAAGTGCAGCAAGGCCTGTTGTCGTGCACCAGTTCCCATTCGATTATAGCTCAAAGAGGTGTTTTCGGGTTTTACCCCTAGGTACATCTGTTCAAGAGCTGCCTCAACCTGCTCGTATCCAGACAGGGATGTATTGCTTGGAAAACTCACAAAATCTGTATAATACCAAAATTCTAGGAAGTTCTTCTATAATAATCCTCAATGTCTATCTTAGGGCGATGTGCTCTAATCAGAGTTTATCTAAATCTTGTTTCAAAGGTTATTGCTAAACTTTCTCTGATACCAACTGTAACACCCTGACCCTAGTTACCTAGATTCGGCGCATTATTTTAATACATTGGCATGACTACAAGGAATCAATTTCCAAAAGACCGATCGGTTTAGCAGTCTTGGAAAATATATTACATACATGAATGTTACATTACATAAAAAACAACATAAATAATCCTTTATGAATTCCATTATTCCCTTGGCTTAACCCTGTATATCAATCACAATACACTTCTTGGAATCCTGGGAAAATAAAACATAGAAAGGGGTGAGCTCAAACACTCAGTAAGGGTAAGAAATATAGTGGAAACTTTCAAAAATAAGCATAAAATTTTAAGGAAATGTATAAAACTAAAACAAAATCCTTTTAAACTTGAACTTCAGCATAATATGGCAGAAATAAAATGAAATAATTCCATTTAATTATTCACATGGATATTCTAATAATCGAATAATCCTATTCAATATCAATATCCACTTTCATAATGATGGAATGCATAATGCCGAACTTTAATTTCTATGTCAAGGCCTCGTTCCAAGACCTAAGGGATAATTGTAACCCTAACCCAACCCGAAGAGCCTCTGTACCCGGACTCCAACCCGGAGTGCCTCTAATAATCGGACACCAACTCGAAGTGCCTCTAATAACCGGACACCAACCCGGAGTGCCTCTAATAACCGAACACCAAACCAGAGTGCCTCTAATAACCAGACACCAACCCAGAGGGCTTACTTTTACCGGTCCCCAACCCAGAACTTACCCAACCCAGAACATACTAGTCCAACACATTCATCTTAAGAAGAGGATGAAATATAACATAAACATTCGTATTAAAACTAGTATACGAAAAGACAAAACATTAATCATAAGCCATTAATGGAATATAAATGACTCATCCATAGTCAAACATATCACAAAACCTAAAATACAATATGGAAGATTTTTATCACAATAAATCAACTTCAAACAAGTGTAAAATTTATCAAAGGATGTTGACATATATGCAATCAAAACTATTTAGAGAAATATTTCTTTTTTTGAAATCATTTAAAAGTCACATAATTATAAAAGAAAACATTTACTTTGAAAATATTCTTATAATCTTGTAAGGGAAGCTTTGAAGATTTTACAGTGGTGGAAAATAACCACACCCGCCGTATAAGTTAAAAAAAGTCATTCTTACCTTAATTTTGTTGAAAAGGTTAAAAAGGACCTTGTTTGGAAAATGAAGTAAATATTCCTTTATAAAATTCTTATAAAAAGTCAAACAAGGGTATAAATTACTTTAACCCATATTCTGTAAAATAGTAAGAATGTTTTGAAATACATTTTCAAGAAACATAAATGTGGATGATAAAGAGGTCCCAGTAGATAATTACGTATAAACAACCTCAGATAATGACGAGATTGTGAAATAAACCTTTACCAATTTGGTAACTTACGAAACATACACCCCATGAAAGAGGTATCATGAAATGAATATATAGATACACATAAATTAAATTTTATTACACAAAGAATACAATTATGGGTAGTACATACACCACACAAAAGGTAATAGTGGCAATATAGTACGAATCTCACGGGAATAAGGAGTGAGATGAAAACCCCTTACCTTGCACTTTTCTTTAGTTGAGGGTACGTTTAGCCTCCTGTATGAAGACTATAGTATGTTATTAAATTATACTAGAACCATATTAATATTTATGATATCATACATTATTCATTTATGAATTTATACTATCCATTTAATAATAATTCTCATGTTATATTAATATTTCGAGTAATAATCACATTCTTTATTGTACGTGTTTTAACTTGTTACTCTTGATTGTATCACTTAGATCATGATTTAACTACTTCCAGAATATAAAACATGATTTATTTATCATATATATTTATAATATAAAAATTAATAATAGACGTATATATGAAATGGAAAACACCGTTTATGGAGACGGTAGTCCGTAAGTATGCATAAATGTTGTTTCCGTTTTCATATAGTATTTAACGGAAGTAAGTGAACAAGATATATGTAAGTACATAAATAATTATATATATAAATATATATATATCCAGTAGCATTATTATTTCATATATTACATACTTATTATTAATATATATTTTTATAATCGTCGATGAATGGTGAACTTGGAAATGAATCTCCTCGCGTCGTGGAGATGGTAATCTGTACGTACGCACGAGCGAAAATATCAGTCTTTTGATATTAACATAATATATAATTGGATGGTGTATAATATATACAGAATCCTTATCATGTTATATTTATTATTTACATCAAATACACACCATTATTATACCCATTAAAATAATAATGTATTGAATAACAATTATACCACGACATGGAGACGATAAGCCGTACGTACGCACGTATGGTGACTTGTCATTCAAGGGGTGGATAGAATAATGAATTTGGTTGTACCATAATTATAATAACATCAAATTATATATAATATACTGGAGTTATTATTTTAGAATGGAAACAACAAAGAAAAAGGAAGTGGAAGAAGAAAGGAACTTGAAAGAGGGTGGTGAAATCATTACCTCTTCTTCGAGTTATTCTTTTTGATTTGATCAAAATGGCTCCTTAGGTTGGATTTATAATCAAACTAAGCCCACTAGTATGACGGGAGGATATTTGAGAGGGTATTTTCGTAGGGGTTGGCTGAGCCAAATGGCTTAGAAGGTGTGAATTAGAGAGAAGGGGGAGTGCCCTTTTATAAGAGGGGTGAGGGGCACCTTAGGACAAACTTAAAATATTATTTTATAATAAATTCATATTCAGTTTCTAATGGCTCTAAGGTTGATTATTTAAAGTCTAAGGTGGGTATAGGTCGAAAAAAATTCAACAAATAGGTTTTAGTTAAGTTTAGGTTACCATTTTAACCTTATCATTTAGATTTAACTCTAAGTTAAATAATTTATCTTTTACTGTGTCTTCTTGTATTCTTATACTATATGGTTAATAATCTTACTATATACTGTCAAGAGAACCCTGATTTGTTCATTAATGTCATATATATTATTATATAAATCTTTTTGCATAACCTTATATTTTTAAGACCATTATATCAATTAATAATATAATATTTGTTTTAAAAACTATTTTATGTTAAGTTTGACACTATTTGGTATTTGTTTTTTGTTAAAATTATAACAACATTATTACTTAAAAAAATACATTTAATCAATACTAACATTTCATATTCATCTATAAAATTAGTGGATGTCATAAAAACTTTGAAATTATATTTACTTTAATATTTATAATACCATTTATTTGATTCTTTCATGAATAAGGTAATTACTGCAACATCATTGTGTCATAAATAAATTTATTTATATAATGTCTAAAAATTATAAAAAATACCATGATGTAGGAAATATTTTTAGCTTTCTAATTAATATTTATGATCTAATTTATCTTATGAAAAACCCTATATTAAAAATGTTTTAGTTATTAAACTTTGATTTTAACTCTTTTAACTCTTTTTTGAATTAAATAATAATAAATGTCCTAATCTAATCCAAGTGGACCTAAATGATAATATTTTATTCCTAAGGTTGTTTTTGGTTGAGATAAACTTTTCCCATAGAGTTAGGACATGTGCGAGGGTAATATTAATATCATTTTTACTCTTAATTACCCTATTTACTTTTAACCGTGGCAAATAAAAGTAAAACATTACTATTCACCAAAAATTATTTTCATCTCATTGAACCACATTTTACTCCTTGATATCAACCGTGTCTCTCGGATTTTCGAAATTCAGCTCACAGAAGAGGTAAAATTAAGTTTTATATGAATTTGCAAAAGCTCCTAGGAGGTGGGTAAAAGATGGTGAAAAGTTCAATAAAATTTTTATATATCTAAAATTATTATAAACCGACTCCAATGAATTACATTGAACATATATAGGTATTATGTATCTATTTTTAAATAAAATAATATAAATAAAATAAATAATTATTTAAATAAAAATTCAGTTTTGAACTATAACTCAGTGTTTTTCACTATTCATCAAAAAATAAAAGTTTTCAGAAAAATACCAAAAATTTACCCTAAGATAATTTTGATATTCCAAATTCAATAATGAAATATATTTTACCAAATTAAAAACATAGAAGTTACATTTATTAATTTAAAATTAATTCCCGCTGTCAAAACAAAAAGCGTGTTTTTAAGAAACAATAACTATCAAATGATTGACATTTGTTTATGTCCGGTTTAAATGTGAAATTATGACCAATGACCAACATTGGATTAAATTGTAAAAATATATTATAAATATAATTTAAAACCACTAAAATTCAAAATTTATCACTATTAATTATTTTGATTAAAAAAGTTGTTTTTAATTAAAATTTAGCAATTTTCACTATTCATCAAAATTTGAAATTTATCAGAAAAGTACCAAAAATTCACCCTAAGCTAATTTCGATATTCCAAATCCAAAAATGAAGTCAATTTTGAATGATAAAATGTATAAAATTTTAAAAAGTGGGTATTACTATTCATAATGGCTGGTTTGATTGGTTGTGGTGTGTGTTAGAACTCAAAGTTGCGTACAACACACACTATTGTATTATTCAAAGAGAAGCGTACCGTGGAAGCTTGGGGTGTTACATGACGGGATCCCGGGTGAGTAGGGGGCGAGAGCCAAAAGCAGGCAGATGGTTGGGGCGCGACATCCGCTGGAGTCGGCATAAGGAGGAGCCATAGGGGAGACCTGGGTGTGGTACAGGGTTAGTAGGTGAAGGGATACTGGGACTTGCAGGGGTGAGGGTGCTAGGCGAGCGAAGGCTAGGATACGTGGGAGGCTAGATTGGGGAAGCGAGGCGAGGCCTGGGAATAGTCGTCAGGGGCCGCTGGGGAAGATGTCGTCGCTGCGTAGGGGGAGGCGGCTTGCACAGTAAGGGAAGGAAATTGGGAGGGGGTGATACCTGGTTATAACTAGGATTTCATAGTTTTTTTTTCAATTCATTATTACAATAATAATAAAAATAACAATAATAATAATCTTAATAATAATAATAATAATCTTAATAATAATAATACTAATAATAAAATCATAATACTAATAATATGATGACAATAATAATACCATTAATATAATAATAATAATAATAATAATAATAATATCATTCATAACATTAACATTCTTAATAATAATAATAATAATAGTAACAATGAAATATTATTATTATTATTGTCGAACATTCTTTTTAAATTTTTAAATTTTAAACCATTTATTTATCTTAGTCTGAAAACTGGGTCACCGTGCGCTCACCGCACAACTTAATAAACCATGCGCAAGTTGCGCACCTCAACTCAGACCACTTGGGTATTCGCACAAGAACCTGGGATGAACACGCAGATACCGCCCACCGTGCAGTGATCGTGCACGGGTATGAAACCCTCTATAAATATTAAACAAAAAAAATTTAAATTCAGGACCTAGCCCAGACTTGGAAGAAGGAATCAAAGCCAAGAGTTAATAAAATAAAATAAAAAAATTTAATTTAACAATACGGGTGTGATAATTATTCCCACCACAGACACTTTCTACCCCCAGAAAGTCACTCAGCCAAACAATGGACAAAACAAGAGATCATTCCCAGTTGAAACTGAAAAAAAGGCACAACAGAGGAGAACATGAGAACACGAGAGGGTTCTCCCCACCACAAGAACTCAACTAGTGAAGAAATTTAACACCCAACCATATCACCCTGGGAAGGGGGGGGGGGGGGGGCTACGCGAGAACTCCCAACCTATCCAAACTAAATTTTATAACACAAACGAAATAACACCTCCGCTGAAACTTAGAACTCTCGACCCAGACCCCAAAACCCTGATCACTGGAGACAACCCTCTGAGAAAACTCTAATACAGCAGTAAAACAGAGCATAACTATAAGCCTTTACTCCTTCGTAGGCACTTACATATCCCAATGAACACTGCTAAACCAAGATTAACCCACACAAGGTCCAAACACACTTTAAGAAAAACCCACGATTGGGAAAACCATAATCACACAAACTAAATTGTTTGGATTACAACATAAAATGTCTGTCATAAATCCATGATAAAACAATGAACTTACAACAACCTAAAAACTTTAAAAATAGAAAAATAAGAACATAAAGACTTTAAACGTTCCACTGCCAACATGGAATACAAAACCCAAATTGAGGGTTCACACCCCTGACAACTCCGGACTATGCCTGAGCTTAAACCCAAGGCTTGTGAATGGTGTTCTAATGGCTAAAGCATCTCCTACCTCACAATCAGGCACTCGAATCCCTTAGTCACAACGTCTTATTCAAGCGATGCTTCCTGCAGAACTTCTCTAGATAACCCAAACATCTGCAATGATGGTACGTCTTCGGAGGGATGCGACATGACAACTTTACATGCACAAACTGACCAGACTGGTGGCACACCACTGAATGGTCCTACGAACTGGAAGTCAGAACCAATATAGAGGATTATTTATAAAGAGGTCCCTCTGGAACACCCTGCTCGCCAGATGGGGAACCTTTACGAGAAAATGGCTATTCTAGATTTCTGATCGTTTGAACTTTGGAGACCAGCTCAGCTAAGAATGCATCATCCACCAGCTTCTCAAAATGATGGTCCCTAAAAGGGAGGACTCACTCCTTGATCTCTAGAAAAATACCCTAGATGAAGAGAGAAATCTTCATTAAATCCTGCGATGCTACCTCCAGAGAAAAGGACACAAGTTCCTTGAAATGGTCAAAATATGCCTTCACCGTCCATTGGCCTTGTTGAATACGCATGAGTTCTTCCCTTTTCTTCATCTTCACCTCTTCAGGTATAAACCATCATACAAAGACAGATTTAAAGACATCACACATCATACCAACTTGCATTAATTGTGTGGCAACCAACTCCCATTCGTCCACAGATGGATCAACAAATAAACCCAAAACGGAATGCACTCTGACAGCTTCGAGAGTTCCCAATACCCTGAAGACACGCTCGACTTCTTCAAGCCACTATACTACCTCTAACAGACCCTGATCACCATGAAGGAAAGGTAATGTCTTATAAGGACCAAAATCTTGGCATGACTTATCAGAAACCTTGGCAACCTTTCTGGGTAGCATTTTCTGGACAACATATAAAAAATAGAACCAAAACTGATATCAAGCTGAAGAAACATCAATGAAAGCACCTTCATTCAAAACAACCAGCTCAAAAGAATCAATAAAAAACAAACAGAACTGAAAAATTACTCTTCCAAAATCCTCTTTCCATTTCAGATTTTAAAATTTCATTCCTTCAAGGCCACTTTCCAAATACCAAACCCACTTTTCAAACCCAGTTCAGTTTTCCAAAAATCATTTCCACTTTTCATTTTTAGAAACACGCTTACATAAATCAAAACAAAAACAAAACCCAACTTAAAAAAAACCATCGGGATGAGGAACTAGCAGTTATGCTTAACTTGATGATGTGGTAGTGAGCCATGCCCCAACCAAGCATAAATGACTAGGATAAGCTCAACCGTGCAGTCAGACTCCACGTGGGACACTACTCTATGTGAGCTCACGACATGACACTGGTCTACCTCCATTGTCATTCCTCGATCCCAAAACAAAAGCAGAAGACTCAAAACCCAAACTACCCGTAATGACTCAAGGTTTAGAATGAGCTAGGGTTCATGAAGTCCTTCTTGTACCTACCTCTTGAGTCCCGACAGTCCTAATATCCATCTACGAAACACCCCAAATAAAAAGGGCCTCCTATGGTACCATTTTGTCATGAACCATCCCAGGTCAACCTTGAATCGGGCACCCGAGCTGGTCCATGACATGGCCAGAAGAGTGTTCCTGATCCCAACGGGATGTCAACCAGTGCCGAGCATCGGAATTTAACTGTGGGAATGATTTGGCCCATGAACAAAAGATAAAAATATAAACAAAGATGACGATAAAAATGTAAACTAGCAACAAAAAGAAAATAAAACTGAACATACCTCCTTGTGACCTTCTAGTTCACCACCCAACTCAGACTCAAGCCTGATCCAACAATGAACAGCTGAACCAAGAACCTGAATAAGAACTGAACCTACAACTAAAAGAATATGATAGGTGTGAGCACCAAGATGCTCAGTAGGGATGTGAAATATAACCACGGAATCCAAGCATTACCTTTTGAAAAACAATCCAATGACACAAGTTTGAAATACAAATATAAAAGTAGGGTTTTCACATTTTAAAGTAAAAAACATGTTTTTCCCATTTAAAAACCCAACACACGCTACATGCCATTTACAAAATCATTTTTCATTTTATAAATAAAAAACAAAAACAGAATATACCAAAGCTGGCCTAGCGTAAAGAAAATAGAAAGGGAAAACTGAAAATAAACTAGTGAAATAGAAAGTAAACAAGCAATGTAAATAATCCAGTAACCACGGGTGATCCTAGACATCCCTAGAAGACCCTTGTACGTACTCAGTTTTGAAACCACCTATCGGCATATGGTGAAGCATCAAAGTCTATAACCAACTAGTCGTCCTAAAGTGACCAATCTAGTGGCCAAGCCCGCCTGGCCTAACAACAAATCCAGGGGTACCAACCCCTCTAATCGGGGCTGATCAGAAACCATCACTCGATCATCTAAAATATGCCTAGGAACTGATGGTGGTTAGAATAATACTATGTAAGTAGGAAGGCCCTCGCACGCGTGACTCATATCATCGAACTTGCCTTCCCCAAACACAGACACTTCCTGTGTGTTCACCCATAAAGGGTTACCCAAGACTGGAGTGCCCCCAAATACACATTCAATCATTTCAAATTAACAAAGTTCCAACTGGTCCGTCACATCACATAAGAATTCAAACCATCTTTTAAAACACCTTTAGTTCCCAAATGGGAATTCACATTTTTTGAATCACATTCTCTTAAAAAATAACCAAAAAAAATCACCATTAGAAGTACAATTACACATATACTTCAAGTTTACACACCCAAATACATTTACCAAAATAGTTTCAAATCATTTCAAAAACCATTTCCAGGTATACTATATCAAACAGGCCTTTAACTTTCTCAAACTCACACAAAATCACGTTTCAAAGCTAAACAACAATGTTTTAATGAACACATTAAAACCATTCCTATAAAGCATACAAAGGGAGGAAAACATCATTTAGAAAACAAGGACCATTTTCACAAAGTTACCATTCAATTTCAAACACAACATAAATGTACACCAAAACATCCTGCACCCAGGATTTACATCGCAAGAATCATTTAATAAATCATTTACCCAACCAATAAAAGGTTTTAAAATAATACAAAAAGGTTTTTTATCACAATTACACCAATTTCATACCAAACCCTTCAAAATTACTTTCACACCTTTCAAAACATTTCAAATTTTCAAACGGTGTTCCCCTTTTAATTTTTTTTCATTCCAGCTTTGAGTAAAACATGCCACTCTATGAAATGTGCCAAAAAGACCCATACTCCAAACCCACACTCAAACAATTTTCAAAAAACCAACCAACACACATTCCTTAGGGTCCACACACTAAATCAATTTTACCAAAAATACACTTACCAAAGGCATTTCCAAAATGTTTCTAAAGTCAGGTGAAACTCCACTTTCCCAAGAGTTTATCAAACGAGCATTTTCAAACTTTAGTAAAAGAATTATCTTTTATAAGACATGTCAAAAATGTCCATAGACTTATTAAATAGGTGAAAGTGTGTACACAAAAATTAATAATTGATTCAAAACTATCATTAGAAAATCCAACTACCATAACAACACCATAACAATCAAGTGACACACATTATCGGTGTGTAAACAATATATAAAAATTTATTAAAATGCCCAAACATCAAATAAATTGCTTTAGAAAATAGAATCAAGGAAATTCCTACCTCAATGGCGAGCGACCACGACGAAACTCTGATGGAAGGTAGAGAAAACCCTTGCAGACTGACCGCGCATGCTAAATAGTGATAAAAGCACACAAAACCCAACCCACAACTATATTAGGATTTATCCAAATTAAATAAAAACACCAAGTTGGAATGAAGGGAAAATAAAAAAATAAAAAAAATAAAAGAATAAATAAATAAATAAATAAATAAATAAATAAATAAATAAATAAATAAATGAATAAACAAATAAGTGAATAAATATACCAGGTAAGGAGGAGGTTACCAGCAAGGAGGGATGCAGCCACACCGGGGAAAGGCAGAGGAACCACGTAGGGGGTTCATAGCGCTAGTGAGAGGAAGGTCGGCCGCAGGGTGTGCCCGTGAGAGGAAAACTGATTGAGGATGTGCCAACAAGAGGGAGGCCAGCCGCAGGTAGGATACCAGAGTTTTAAGGGATTGGTCAGGAGCACAGAGTTTGGGGTATGAGCGGGAGGCCGGGTCAACTGCAGGGTAAGATAGGTGGATGGCCGAAGGCCTGGGTGTCAGATAGTCAGGGTGGTGGATGAAGGGGCGCAACACGAGGTGGCAGAGCAGGCTGCTGGGTGCGATGTACCGAGAACAGAGAGGCACTAGAGGTCCTGGATATAACTACCCATACATTACATACATTTTTAGTACTTCAAAATTGAGGTACACTTATTAAAACATATAACAAAACCATGAAAGGACTGTATAGGTATAGTGTCTTTAGAAACTGGGAAACATAAACAACTGGTTCATAAACCGTCTACACTGTCTCCCATTTATTTCATCATATCTATAGTCCCTTTTGGAATATCTTACTTAATAACATTCTTCCTGACCTGGGGAAAGAAAACATACAAAAGGGTGAGCTCAAATGCTTAGTACGGGTAAACAAAAGAAATATCAATCACATCATATTCATAAGAACATAATATTTTGGAAATCTTACCCTGCAAAAGAGATCATAATTTCATAACATGGGATAAATCATGGTAGTGAAATGTAATCACAATAATCATAACTTAAAAAATGAAACTTTGTGGCATACACACATAATCATAGAGAATCATTTCTTATTAGTCAAGACTCATTGCCAAGACTATCTTAGTGGACAAAGTCTATTTCTGAACTGAGTTCATTCCTTGTTTCAGTCTTGTTTCACTGAACCAGTTTAACCTGCCGTTCCAGCCATGTCTATATCATGAGATATAAAATCTTTACCCAATGTAGTGGAGGGAGCTATAGGTCCCACCCATCACATAATGATACCATTCTTATGTGTGCTCCAAAATCATAAAGCATATATCATAGCATAACCCATGTAATAAAAATGGGATTCTTAAAAATCGTGACATCATAAAACAATTCATATAAGATAAAGGAATTCATAAAAATAATTCCATCACAACATAATCAAATCAATGTAATAATATGTATAGAAACAGAACCCTTTATTATCTTAGATGGAAAATAATTTTGATAAAACACTTGAACTCCATTTTTGAGGAAAATATCCTTTCTACTTAAAAAACACTTTTCCTTTATTAACATGTCATACAATTATAAAATAAAATAAGTTGATTAAAAATAAACTTGAAAACATGTAAAAGAATATTCTTTGAAATAATGTTTTAAAAATCCATTCATGCCGTATAAGTTAAAAAATATTCTTCTCGTACTTTTGTCAGAAAAGTCAAAAAGTACCTCGTACGAAAAACAACAAAAGATTTCTTTCATATCATTAACTAAATACTCACTGAAGGGTAAAATTGTATTTAAACAATCGTAGGTGGATGTAAATAATATTACAAATTGAGGAATCATGGATGTGGATGATAAAATACACCCCAGTAAATTCCAAAAACAATCTCAGATAAAAATGAGATTGTGATATTTCCCTTACCTTAGGTCCGATTTGATTCGTAAGTGTCCGAACCTCCTGTATAATGATTTAAATAATGTCATTGGCTTATTCCAGAATCATACTCATTGTTATGATATCATATATGGCCATATTCTTATCTTATTATTTGTAATATTCCATTGCTACTTGTCATTTGGGTGTTTATTACTTTTTGTTCTTATGCGTGTTTTGTCGAATAAATTATTATTCTTATTTTTAGGTTATAGATACCTCATTTACAGAATGGTATTAGTGTAATATATATCATATTTATTCACTCAATTCATTTATGTAATCATTATGCAATGAAAATCATGTAGAACGAGTCGCATCACATCGTGGAGACGGTATTCCGTACGTACGCACGAGCGATGATATCGTTCCCATGATCGTGGAATTGTATTGGAGTGTATTTATACTATTTCAGAATCAATATCAATTTACAATAATCATATATATTCATTATTTACACCATTATACCCATCCAAGTAAGGTGGTGGTGGAAAATAGATTACACCACGACGTTGAGACGATATTCCATACGTACGCACGCGCGGTGATTTCATTTTCTGTAGGATGGATAGATGGTGAAATAGGGTTGTTTCATACTTATAATAACATATCAGTATATGATTGATACTGATGTTATTAATTCATAATGAAACAACTAAATAAGAATAAGTGGAAGAAGAAATAAAGTTTAAAGAATCGGTAACGGACATTACCTCTTCTTTGAAGCGCTTCTTTGAGACCTCTTTTTAGGGCACTAAAATTGGTCTTTGAAGAAGACCAGGACCTCTAGGATGTTTCTATGGAAGTGGGGAGGAGAAATTGGTAGGGATTGGCCGATCTTGAAGGCTCAAAGTGGTGTGAGGAAGAGAGGGAGGAGGTGCCCTTTTATAAGGGAGGAGAGGGACACCTTTGGAAAAACTAACAATATTATTTTATTATAAAGCCATATTCGGTTTTAAATAGCTCCAAATTGATTTATTTCGAAGCTAAGGTGGGGATGGGTTGAAACCCTCTCATCCAATAGAATTTGGACAAGTTTAGTTTACTATTTTAACCTTATAATTTAGATTTAACTTTAAGTTAGATAATTTTACTTTTACCATGTCTTTTTGTGTTCTTACACTATAAGGTTAATAAACTTACTATAACAAGCCAAACGAACCGCAAGTTGTTTATTATTAATATATATAACCTTATCTAAGTCATTTATACGAACCTTATATTTTTAGGAATAAAATAACAATTAATAATATATTATTTTTTTTTAAAACTATTTTATGTCAATTTTGGCACTATTTAGTAATTGATTTTTTTTAAAAACATAACAGAATTATTAGTTCAAAAAAATTAAATTAAATCGATAATAACATGTCATATTAACCTATAAAATTAGTGGAATTCATAAAAAGTCTCAAATTACTTTTATTTTGGTATTTATAACATCAATTATGTCAATATTTCATTAATAAGATAATTACTGCATCATCTTTGTGTCATAAATAAATTAAATTATATAATGTCGAAAAATTACAAATAAAATAACATTATGTAGGAAATCTTTTTATCTTTATAATGAATATTTATAGTCGAATATATATTATGTATAACCCAATATTAAAAATTATTTACTTATTAAACTTTGATTTTAACTATTTTAACCCTTCTTTAAATAAATTAATAATAAATGTCCTAATCTAATTCAAGTGGGCCTAAATGGTCATATGTTATTCATAAGGTTGTTTTTGGTCTAATTACACTTATCCAATAGAATTAGGACATGTGTTAGGGTAATAATAATATCATTTTTACCCTTAATTACCCTATTTACTTTTAACTGTGGTAAATAAAATTAAAAAGTTACTATTCACCAAAAATTATTTTCATCTCATTGAACCACATTTTAATTACTGAAATCAACTGTATCTCTCATATTTTTGAAATTCCACTCACAGAAGCGGTAAAATTAAGTTTTATGTAAATTTGCAAATTCTCCTAGGAGGTGGGTAAAAGACGGTGAAAAGTTCAATAAAATTTTTATTTATCTAAAATTATTATAAAATTACTCCAATAAATTACATTGAACTTATATAGGTATTATTTATTAATTTTTACCTAAAATAAATTTAAATAAAATAAATAATTATTTAAATAAAAAGTCGGTTTTTAAATAGTAACCCAGTGTTTTCACTATTCATCAAAAATTGAATGTTTCCAGAAAAATAACAAAATTTCACCCTAGGATAATTTCGATATTCCGAATCCAAAAACGAAGTCCATTTTGAAAAATAAAATTTACAAAATTCCAAAAGTGGTTATTACTATTCATAACGGCTAGTTTTAATAATATTTTAATAGCATATCGTTGTTTAGCTAAACTCGGTATTTCGTACGATGCAAGCTATCAAGGAAGGTCGTGATTGCATGTAAAGAAAACCAAGCTAGTGTTGTGTGTAGTGAAAGATTCCTTTGATGATTTATATAAAACAAAATATTTCTTGTAAAAGTCTCAGGTGTTACATTGGATGAGGCTACTGGGACAGGCTAGAGCTCGGGGTTAGGGGAGGATCAGGGAAAGGTAGAAGGCCTGGGGGCACTGCATAGAGAACCGAGGGTGGGGGGCTGGATCGCGATGGGGAAAAGAGGGGGTGACGAGATCTTAGGCGAGCAGGGGGTGGGAGCCGAAAGCAGGCAGAGGGCCAGGGCACGACATCCGCTGGAGCTGGTGTAAGGAGGAGCTGTAAGGGAGACCTGGGTGCGGCACAGGGTCGATAGGCGGATGGGAACCAAGACTTGTAGGGGGTGAGGGCGCTGGGTGGGAGAAGGCTAGGATATGTGGGAGGCTGGAGCGAGGAAGCGAGGCGAGCCCTGGGGCTGGTCAGCAGGGGCCACTGGGGAAGACGTCGTCACTGCACAATGGGGTGGCAGCTTGCACAGTAAGGGAAGGGAATTGGGAGGGGAAGACACCAGGGTATAACTAGGGTTTCATAGTTTTTTTTTCAATTAATAATAAAAATAATAACAAAAACAAAAATAATAATAATCTTAATAATAATACTAATAATAAAATAATAATACTTATAATATGATGACAATAATAATAATACCATTAATATAATAATAATAATATTAATAATAATATCATTCATAACATTAATATTCTTAATAATAATAATAAAAATAAAAATAACAACCACATATTATTATTATTATTGTCGAACATTCTTTTAAAATTTTAAATTTTAAACCGTTTATTTATCTTATTCAGAAAACCGGGTCACCGCACGCTCGCCACATGGCTTAATAAACCACGCACAAGTTGCGCGCCTCAACTCAGACCACTTGGGTATTCACACAAGCCCCTGGAATGATCGCATGGCTACTGCCCACCATGCGGTGACTGTGCACGGGTCTGAAACCCACTAAAAATATTAAATGACAAAAAATTTAAATTCAGGACCTAGCCTGGACTTAGCGCAAGGACTCAGATCTAAGAGTTAATAAAATAAAATAAAAATAATAATTTAAAAAGGTGGGTGTGACATACCATGTGGAGAAAGCATTTTCCTCACCAACTCTTTTATCCATATCGACAATGGAATTGATTTAAAATTCGAGCATGCCTTTGAGGAAGCATTCCCATCCTGGCAACAAGCATCCCATTAGTATGAGAAAAATTTTCGAGGAGCCTAGTCCTTCCGTATGGGAAATAGATGATATGTATTTTTAGGGAAGATTATATTGGTATAATTCCTCTATTTCTCCCTGACCAACTCATCCAGTTGTTCCCCCTTTCACTATAATTACTCCAGAAGCTACAGAGGCTTAGGCACTGTGCAAGGTACTCTGGTAATAGATTCACACTTTGATTACTGAGATTCCTCAAGGAACATTTCAGGGAAAATAAGAACATATCCACTAGCTATTCCATGATTTTGGGGCATGTGTATTTTATATCCAATAATTATAGTAAATCATGTGGTATATCATATAAACATAGAAATAATTAGCTACCAATGAGAGGGGATTGCATGAACTTGACAACATGACTTTCTAAACCAAATTGATGAAGTAAGATTTGGAGGAATTGGAACAGAGCCTTTAGTTTATGTGTGAGATACATAAAAAAATGGATATCTTGACCATAAATATATGGAGATATGAAGAAATATTATCTCACTCAAAGTCTAATATTTC
The DNA here is from genome assembly GCA_963277665.1 of Viscum album. Lineage (NCBI taxonomy): Eukaryota > Viridiplantae > Streptophyta > Magnoliopsida > Santalales > Viscaceae > Viscum > Viscum album. Next base: position 1,103,026,146 of record OY728158.1, on the reverse strand, counting down.
GGTGTTATAATCCTCACTAGAAACCAGTTATAAAATATTCTTGGAAATGTCTACTTTGATTGATACTCTTCATCCTGCGGTGGAAGTAGAAGATATAATGTGAGTAGCACTTTAGAATACAATTAACGATTTTTTCCAAACTCTTGCAGACTTTGCCAATTTATTCAGTCAAATATTATCGTAGTTTGACCATTGTATGTACTTTTTTTGATCGAATATTTTATGAGGCTCTAAAATATGGAGATCCATGCTTCCATATTCTATGAATGAATAGATCTACTGAACTTTATTTGTTTTTGTTATATTTTATTTTATTTATGATGTGCATAAAATTTCACTGATCAAATGTTTTATGAATCCTCAATGATACCCATAATTTTCATAAAATAAAGTAAAAATTAATGTATTTATATGAATATTTAAATCATAAATGAATTTTGCTGAGAAATTCTCACAATTTCCAACCAACATGACACTCCTCATTTTTGTGTCTACTCTAGTTATCTTGATATTACCTGATCCAAATGAAAGGATAATTTGGGTAGAATTATATTTCATAGATGGAGAGTATTTTATCTTTTGTTGAATTCAATGGACTTAGTGAGCATAAATTGATTTTTTATAAGGCTATATAATGGTCCCTACATGCTTTAAATATTTTTCAATCTTACAGAATAAATCACCATTTTTCTACAGTTTAGGTTTTTTTGAGCTTGGAGATTCTATATCTAGTAGTTTAGGGTATTTTAGATCATACATTATATTTCTATAGTTTAGTATTTTTTTAACTAGGACCTTATATTTTTGTATTTTAGGGTCTTTTAGATTATACCTCTATCAATTTAGTTTAAGTTATTTTATCTTGGACCTTCTATATATGGTAGTTTAGGGTATTTTTTCTAGGACCTTCTATCTATGGTAGTTTAGGGTCTTTTAACTCATAACTTATATCGCCTTAGTTTAAGGTATTTTTGCTTGGACCTTGAGATTCCATTTAGTTTAAAGTATTGATGACAATAATTGAATAGGGAATATGTGGAATACATTCTAGGGATGACCAAAAAACACTTGGAGTGATGAGTTCTTACATGGTGTTGGTGAGGCTCATGAGGATTATAGTTTGTTTCTTGTAAGGAAGAGATGCATTTGACTAGTAGATCAAATCTATTATGAGATAATAGAATGGTGAAAAAATTTATCCCCAATATTTTCTAAGGTTCACGGAAGATTTATGGGGGTAATATTGGTTGAGTATGAAATACTAAGGATGCTAGGTCCACCTGGACTGTTGGAATGTGGGTAATATAAATCAAAACCCCAAAGTTTGAGTCGATGAATATGGGATGGGGATAGTGTGATGGGGATGACCCATAATACCCTGAGGTGATGAGTTCCACCATGGTGTTACCAATGATCACAAGGATTGTGGTTCCCTTTTCACAAGGTGGAGATGCCTCTAGTTACCAGGTCAAAGACCTTATGCATCAATAGCATGGTCAAACAAAGGTTTTTCCACCCATTCCCAAAGGCCATGAAAGATTTTTGAAGACTCAAACATCCTAATTATGAATTTGGTCATGGATATAAATCCATTTAGAAAGGTTTTTGGCACCCTAGGATAGTTTATCTCTTTAATTGTGAAGCTTGGGTCCTACGTTATCTGATTTCGATTCACAAGGTGTGGGTCATTAAAAGGTTCGAGAATGGAGCATCACATTACTTATTTAAAAATGGGTATAAAACATACTGATATAACATTGAGGATGTCAAATAAAATTGAATATTATGGTTAGTAAAATTGTAAATCATGGTTCAAAGTGATCATATTATGAGGATGATATGGGACAATCATATTGGGGATGGAACAGAACAATATTAGGTACTAGGATCTTCCAGAATGATTTTAGGCTCACAAGGGTCAGGAAACTCTTTATATAGGGAGAAATGTCACTGGTTTCTAGTTCTCATCCCATATTCATAAATATCATCTTCAAATAGAGAGATCTATTTTAATTACCAAGGGACACAAAATGTTTATGATGAACCAGGATGCTAGAATCTTGAAGTATGATTTTTGAAAAATGTAATATTCAATAAGGGTTAGAGAACCATAAAAGTTGTGTCGTCTCCTAGTGAAATCATTATCACAACAAGGATATGTGAAAAAAAACATTAATCTAAGTTTTTCCTAGATCGGAGGGTCTAGTAACAATGAATCATCTTTTAATAGGGACAAAAATAGGACCATATGTTCTTTATGCCTCGTTATTTATGCCCTAATTTTTTACTTAACTATGGAGATGACAAGTTTAGTGGGAGAAGACTTGAATTTTTATAAGTCTTCCCTTTGTGGGTTTTCAACCTGAAACGTTTTTTGTCTCTTTCACCAGTAGTTTAATATCTTGCAATTTGGACCATCAAAGGATAGAGTTTAAGGTCATACAACTTTGACCAAAGTGTAGACAGTTTAAGGTTGTGATACACATGGACATAATATGATCGGATGTTACACAAGTGACTAATTAGGATACCTAGGGTTAAGATTATTCTAATATCATTTTTAGAGGGAGATGAAAATTTATAAATCAAGGATCAAGGTTCTTGGGTGATGAGTAATGATATAGAAAAATCATACTGAGGATGTACTAGAACACCCTCAAGTGCTGGGTTCTGACATGGTGATGTTAGGATCATAAAAATAAGGAAACTCTTTATATAGGGCCAAGATGTCTCTGGTTGGTAGGTCTGAGCCTTTATACATTAATATCATGGTCAAATAGAGTGATCTATTTTCCTTTCTAAGGGCCATGGAAGGTATATGGAAACCTATGGCACTCAAGATATGAAGTGTAATATATGAATTAAGGTGATTAAAGGATGATGGAAGAACCCCGTACTCTGGTTGATCTGGGTAAGGCTCTTGTGGACCTTTGATAAGGGATGATAATGTATGATGACCTATATATTTTAATTTCATGTAGTGGGGATTTATTTTTCATGCAGTTTTAATGTCATGCGGCCAGGACATTTACCATGCAGTTTAACATCATGCAATAAATATGTGGTAACTTTGATGAAATATTGTGAAAGGTGAATCATTCGCTCAAACAAGATGTATATAGATCTAATTTATACATAGGAAAAATGATCTTGTATGAATTGTCCCTTAAACAATTTTGGGTGAATTTTTTCCATTGGTTGTCATAGCTGGACCCAATATTGGAGATCCACAAATCACTACATATCTTGTGATGAATGGAATCAAGAGACATGTAGTTCTTGGGAAACTATATTTTTTAAAATCTTTCTTGAAGGATATGGGATCCTCGATGTGGAAAGGTAATGTTGTGACTGGGCCCATGAATAGAGGTCTGGGCATCACTATGTATCATGTGATGGAAGAAATTAGGTCACACATAGTTCTTGGATGAAATATCCCTATGTATTTCTGACCCATACACAAAGAGGGGGGAATTTTTTATGATACAGTGGATGGGGAAAGATAAAGGATCTAGGAATACCTATTTATCTCATTAGAATGAGAATCAAGATATACGTAGTTCTAGAAACTAGTTTATTTTAATGTCATGTGATAAGGACATCCGTCGTGTATTTTAACATCACACAGTGTGGATGTGGGTAAATCGACATCAAAGAATTGGAATGTTGTGACAGGGCCTAAGAATGGAGGTTTGGTCATCAATACATATCCTAAAATGATAGGAATCAATCCACATGTAGTGATTGGAAACTGTGCAGTTTAATGTCATGCAGTGTGGACATCAACAGTTCAGTTTAACATATTGTGGTGAGAACTCATGGAAGTCCTTTTATGGTCTTGTGTCCATGACTATGATAACCTTTCCATGAAATGATATTCCTTGATCATGTGGGGAATACCTAACCCAAAATTCCTAATCTCACATGATATATGCTCGGTGTGAGAAATAAGGAATGGAAAAGGTTCTTCAAAATATGAAGGTGATTGGAGAATGGATAGGGTAATTTTTTATTATGCAGTGGATGGGCCAAGATATAGGATCCAATTATACCTAAAAATCTCATCAGAATTAGAATCAAGCCATACATAAATCTCGAAACCCATTTAGTTTAATGTCATGTGGTAAGGACATCAGTCATGTAGTTCAACATCATGTGGTAAAGACATGGGCGACTCGATATAAAAGAAGAGGAATGTTTCGACTAGGCCCAATAATGGAGGTTTGGGAATCACTACGTATCCTGTAATAGGTGGAATCAAGCCACACATAATTCTTATAAATTTTACAGTTTAATGTCATGTAGTGAAGACATCAAATGTGGAGTTTAACATCTTGCGGTGAGGACTCATGGGTCACCCAACATGGTAGTAAAGTAAAATTGTGGTTGAGACCAATAATAGAGGTTTGGGCATCACTATGTATCCTATAATGATAGGAATCAATCCCCACATAGTTCTTGGATGAATATATTTCCTATGTATATATGAACATCATATAGGGATAAGGGTACTTCTTTCTTTTCTGCACAAATCTAGCTTGTGTGCATTGATTTATCAGTGAAATGATTATTTACTTGAAGTTTAACGTAATGCGATGAGGAAATATTCTATATATTTTAATGTTATACAGTAAGGACACATTTTCAGGGTTTAATGACATGCATCCAGAATGAAACATGTCATATAGTTTAACATCTTTCTGCTAGGATGTGCGACATTGTACAATTTTATATCTTATTTCTAAGACCTATTTTTTATAGTTTAACATCATGTAGTCTATATGTGTTCTGTATAGTTTAACATCATGTGTTTAGGATGATACATTCTGTGTAGTTTAACATCTTGGTTCTAGAATGAGGTATGATTGATAGTAGCTATACAAAGTATTTCTTAAGAAACCTCGAATTGGTAGGTGGTGTGACACACTTCCCATAAATTATCTCTAGTGAGTAATCTTTGTTGTGATAGAAATTACATATGATATAAGACCCTTCCCATTTGGGTTATATCTTCAGAGGATTATTTTATAGTATCATCAAGGTTCTGAGAGACAATACCAATTTTCCTTAGAGGAATGTACATAGGTGAAACGTTTTATTGATGTATTATGCTATAAGATTATGATGATATTTGAGTTTGTACAATGTATGAAAACTACTCTCACCAAGATTCTTTAATTAATCCAACTACTTTTTTGATTTCTCATCATCCAAGAGTTTTCTACAAATGGTTATTCTGAGTGAAGGTAGTTGGACTTCTATGGGTAAAAATGACTCGGTCCTGTATACCAATGATTATGGTGTTTCTTGTGTGTAAGTATGCATGGTAGTACGATATTCCCATAAATCATGGATGATCATGTCTAGCTAGGAATTCTCATATTATTCACCATATTTTAGAGTATATTTGATATAAATTTATTAAAGGCCTCTCTTTTTCTATTTGATGATGTATGATAGCAGGATGAATGATTGGACTTGATAATGTACTCTGGGTACAGGTTCTTTAACTCTATAGAACAGAAGTTTGTTCCATTTTTTATCAATATCAGGTAAGGTACTTTGAACATTATGATGATATAGTACTTTATGAAGTTTATGATGTTCTTCATTGTAACTTATTTGAGGGGTATTGCCTCATCCCATTTTGAGAAGAATTCAGTAGTAGTAAAGATATAATTGAACTATTTAGATATGGATGGGGGATATTGAACCAAAATATCCATTCCCCATATGGTGAACAACCAAGAATATTTTTCAGTATGTATCAACTCTAGAAGAAAATGGATAATGTTCTCATGAATTTTCCATTCATGACATTTCTTGGTGAATTCTGCACAGTCTTGTTTAATAGTTTGATATTAGTATCTCAACCTCCTGATATAGTGTGAGAGCCTCGTCTCAGACTTATGAGTACCATAGAAACCTCTATGTACTTCTTCCATATAAATTAGAATTTATATTTATTCTATACATATAAGTAGAATTATATTGATGCTTCAATTGTAGAGGGATTTCTGCTCATTCAGACTATCCTTCATGGTAAAGTTTGTTGCTCGACATTGAATATATTCTCTTATAGATCAGTTTCTCTGGAGGGTCCCATTTTAGTTATAATTTATTATGGAATCCATCTATACAGGGGTGGAAATTGCCTCATAATTCCATGGGGAAATTCTAAACTGATCTATTTTTTGCATGTTTCTAATTTTGAATGATGATACTATTCTTCATTGTATGTTATAGAATATTTATTACTCCTGATCAAGGTCAGACAAGACTGCATATTCAGTAGACAATGTGTTAACATGATCATTATGTGATCATGTAACATGATGCAATGTGGGATGAAAAGATAACTCTTCCATCATTCCTCAGACGTATCCATTGAGTGGGGCCGATTCTTCATTTTTGATGGCATATTATCGATTGATTTTCTTTATCACTAGATTTGAATACCATTTTATGTTCAATTATGCTATTAATACCTATAAGGATAGTTTAAATCTAGTGATTAGGGATTGTTACTCTGCCTCATTATTCATAAATCCTTCAAATAGTGAAAAAGAGTAGGATAAAATTTCTTTTCCTAGGGAAAAAAATACAATCCCTAATCCAACCTATTGAGTTTTGAGTTTTACAGTATTTTTTAGATAGTAATCCTAGAGGATCCATCAAAATACATATCCTATATCTTGAGTGTGTCATGGGCATAAAAAACCTCTTCATTTGTGATCTCTATGTCCATTAGTGTAATTTTTGGGGTGGGATGTTCCATGAGGAAATCAGCTATGGATTTTCCTTTCATTAACTTCTATGGTATGAACTGGATGTCATACTACTGAAGAATGAATTCCTATTTGGGAAATCACTGAATTATAATGGGAAAACCATGGATGAACTTGAGTGGATAAATATTAGAGACCAGGTAGACTTTTTGGTACTAAAAGTAATGCATCTGATTATGCACTAAAAGATGAGTGTGGGGCAGTTATCGATATATGAGTATTATGAATCAGTACGTAGCATCATTTTTATAAGGTATTAGAGACTTTTCTCATCCTCCAAATCATTTTTCTGTGCGTGGAGAGCACCAAGAGATCGTTCCATGGCATCCCCATATAGGATAAGCGACTTTCCTTCCATCGAAGGCATCAAGACCAGTTGATGTATCAAGTACCTCTGGAGACTCTTTAAGTCTTATTGATAGTCATCATCCCATTTATAGGTTATCCCCTTCATCATCAGTTTGGTGAAGGGGAGATATTTTCTAGCTAGGTTGGCTATGAAATTCCAAATGTAGGCGATGTTCCCTTGGGGATCCTTCAGTTCTTTAAGATTCATGGGGGGTGACATCACTAGAATAACACTAGTCTTTTTTTGGGTCAACCTATATGCCATGATGGAGTACCAAAAATCCAAGTGACTTCCTTGATGTTACCCCAAAAGCACATTTCAACGAATTCATCTTCAGACTATGCTGCCACAGCTTGTTGAAGACTATTTGAAAATTCATGAAGTGATCACATTTTTGTTGGTATTTGAACACCGGGTCATTTACATAACATTTGGATATTCATACCAAGAAGGGATTAAATATATGATACATGGTGTGTTTTCATGTAACACCCATGTTATTTAATCAAAATGGCATGACCCAATAGTAAAAGATCACCTATGGTGCTCTGAAGGTAGTGGCTTCTTCATCTTTATGGGAAATATTTATTAGATTGTACCGTAAATACCCATCCATTACGGAAAGGTCTTTGAAGATAGTTATTTCATCAATCAAGAGTTTTTTATTAGCAATGAGAATTCATCCTTTGGGAAAATATCGATTAAGGTCTATGAAATTGATGCAGAACTTAACCTTCCCATTCTTCTTCTTGACATGGATGATGTTGGCAAGCCATCATGGGTATTTAAATTCTTGGATGAAGTTGGTTCTGATCAATTTTTAAAATTAAACCTTTACATTGGTATCATGAGAGGGGTGTATCCTCCCAGCTTCCTTTTTGAAGCCTTTATGGTCATCGAGTAAGACGAGATGGTGTGTAGCAACATTTGAATTTAGTCCATGAATTTATGTATAGTTCTAAGTGAACACATATCAGTGTTGCTTTATAAATTCAATGTACATCTCTTAGTATTTTAGATAAATGGTAGTTTTAATCAGTATAGGCCACAAGTATTCTTCTTATTTCTATATTTACCTACTTGATCTCATTAATGGTGGTGGGGAACCCTTCCTAAAATGTAAAAGGGGAACTATTGATGTCATCCTCTTATTTTTCCACCTCTGAGTCTGTAGAAATTTTTTTATAAGAATTTGGTAATTTGAGGGCCTCTATGTCACTATCAGAGTGACAGAGGCCATGATAAAAGAAATTACTATCCCCAACTACTTATGTTGTTGTAAAGAGATTCTAGATGGGATTAACCTTTACACTGTCACTAGATATAGAAGGAGGATGGACGTCTGGGATCATGTCTATTACCTCAAATAGGTTTATATGAATCAAATAGTATCTATTTAGAATATTCCAGGGATTTGTAGGGTCGATCCCCAATCCATTTGGGGATGAAAACTATATATCAACATATTCCATTGGTTGTTTTCCTTTACTTCTATAGAATCCTACCTCAGTAGATGTGTATTCATAGGAATTAAAGGGGGAACTGTCACCATGTATTATTACTCTCTTTCCATCAATGAGGTATTTCAAACCCTGAGGGAATGTTGAAGGTACCACCACATGGATGTGGAGCTAGGGACTTCTGATTAAGAAATTATATGCAGTGTCTTTCTAGATAACCATAAACTCAACATTAGATGTGAGATCCCCAAATAGAGATTTGAGTTTGATCATCCTAATAGGTCTTTAATCATGCTTATCATACCCTTTCATGGTAAAACTTTTGGGAGATAGGTCTCCATCACTATATCTAAAAAATCAAAGGGTTTTAGTTGGGATCAGGTTAACCCTAAAAACATTATCAATTAAGGCCCTTTGGGCATCGACATCATAGAGTCTGTCTAAAACATATAGGGTCCTGATGTGTCCCTGGATGAACTATTCATAATACTTCTCTAGAAATGATATGTAAACATGGAATTCTAATGGAATGATCCTGCTAGGTATTTTAGAATGTTGTAATTTTGTGCTAGAGGTTGGTCATCCTCAAGGTGGGGTTTCTTCTTAATATGTAGCTCATGAGATAAGGTATTCGAGGTATATGGGCTTGGTGATTATGAAAAGGTTGAGGGAAAATATACTAGTAGTGGTAAAGGTCATGCTAGAATTCCCCATTTTTGGGTTTATTGGATAATCTCACCCCTTCTAAGAATTCATGCAAGACAACTAGGAATGGGCAACCACTAGAGGGTTTTGGGACACCTCCATGTCTCTTCTGGGATTTCTAGAGTGCTTTCCCATGAGTCTCACCTGCATATACTCCCTCTACGAGGAAATTAAAGAAATATTTGGTTTGACCATGCATATTTTACCCCCTTTATCCTTGGTTACTATTTATTCATCCTCTTATTCCTCAATTAGGTACAATTTTTTTTAGGGAAAGAGTGCAACCGAGAAACCTCATCGAGGTTGGTCTAGTTGGGTCTGATGGTAGATTGTGGAGGATTTATTTCTTGTACAATAATTACCATTGGGTTACCATTGTCACTCTTTCATATAAACTCCCAATGTTTCCCCCATTCATAATTAGGTACATACCTACTTTCCAAAGGCAGACGATTACCCGGGTTTTCAGCCACAATGGAACTTAGGGTCTCTCATTGGTCGAGAGGATAGGTAGTCAGGATCATCAAATTTTTTTGAGGGGAATGGTTTCCTAATTCAGGAATCTCTTATAGATTTAATATATGTTATAGAATCTCTTCCTAATCATGATACAATATCGGTTACCCTGAAAAAATGAATATGGGTTAAGTATCTCTTTATGAAAAAGATGTGGATCTTATTAGGGAATCCATCTGTATGTATGTGAGGTTCTTCATTAGCTTCCTAGTAATGAGTAGTATCTTATATTATAAATTGATATAACTAGGAGATTCATAATTTTATTCCATATAGAGAGGACATTAATACTCCAAGGAGGGGACTGAGCCGTTATGAGGTGTCCTATGTATCCTGGTTATGGTAGGAATAAAAAACCACATAGTTTGTTAAACCCATGAAGTTTAGTATCATACGGAAATGTAATATGTGAGTTATCTGAGGCATCATATATTCAAGATCAAGTCCCAAGGGGGGGGGGGATCCTATATTTACTAATTATGGAAATAATCATATTTTCCAATGGTCATTCAATTTCTTAGTCCACTAATGGATGAGGTAGAATGATCATCCAATGGGAATGATTGGGTCCCAATGGTTGAGATGTCAGAGACATGATAGGACTTACACCTAAGTGGTTTTCCTAATTGAGCTTGGGCCTTAGAAATGCATCCAACATATCTTGGTTATGGAAGGAATCAGAGTTCTCATAGTTCAATCGTTCCCTTGGGACTTACCCTAAGGTAGATTTCCACATATGGGGAGGTCTATATAATTCCACTTATCGATTATTACAAACTAAAATTTCCCTAGATGGTGGATATTTGTGATGTGAATGATATGACCGTTGAAACTCCTTAAGACCGTTTGAGCTATTTCTTGTGTGATAAACAAGAGATAACAAGTAACCGGTATCACTACAAACGGATGTGGAGTTTCTATATTAGGATTTCCCTTGGAGGATTAATATAGCACTCAAAACTCAAGGAGGTGTCTTACGTATCCTAGTTATGGAAAGAATCAGATTCATCATAGTTCTCGTGATCAAGGATTACACACTAACATTTCCCTTATAATCGAATCTAATACATCTTGGATAGAAAAGGTCACCAAATCCTAGGATTCCCTTGCTGGCCAGGCCTGATTTCTTACATAACATGCATTGATTGTCAACTCAACATGCCTTGATTGTCTGCTTGATATGTTAGAGTGTATCTTCCTGACATGTCCAAAAAAAGTTTTACGATCCAGTTGACTTATCTAGATGACATCACATAACCTGGATGTCATGTCTGAGGGTTTTGACATGACTAAGGATGGATTGTCCAGAGGATATCATGAGACCTTTTCGGTTGATCTTGGAATCCATTGCATGATCCTGGAGGACTTGTCTAGAGGTTGTTTCATGATTCTACTGACACACCCTGGTTTCATCACAAGATATGGATGAAACAATTTGGAGGGAATATTGAGAGCAGTGTGACATGTCTCGGAGGGTGTCACATGTCCTGGATGACATGCCTGGAGGACACCGTGAGATGTGGTTGGCATGCTTGGATGGAACTGAAATAGCTAGGTGATATGCCCAAGTGCTTTCATGCGACTTGTCTAACATGTCATACTGCCTCCACATGAGTTGGGAGACATTTCTGACAGACATAGTGAGATATATATGATGATCCTGGTGGGCTTCACAAGACTTGGGTGGCATACCCAGGGGGTGACATGTGAATTTCATTGACATGTCTAGAGAAAATCACATGATCCAAAAAGTTTACCAAAGAAATTTCATGAGATATGTATGAAAAGTATTGGAATTGTCACATATATTGGATGCTTTATTACATGTTCATGAGGATCAATTTATATGTCTTTTTCATAAGTCTCCAATTTTCTTAGTCTTTTTCCTAGCATTTTATCATGAGTGTCTTAGATTTATTTAGTGTTATCTCATTTTAAGTATCACGTGATCTAGAAGGTGTGAAATATGTTCTTCACATGCCCTGCTAAGAGTCCTTCGCATGATCTATGAGTGATCACGCAAAGTATTCTATTCATGCCTCATGATATCTTAGGTTTTTCACTGGTGTATTACATTATGGAAAACTTTCTGGTTGCCAGATCCACCACTCTGAGAAATCCACTCTTATACTTGGATGAAAAAGGAAAACTTCTCCTTCGAAGAGTCATAGTGGTAATTATTACTTGTTGTCATAGTCATGATAGTGTTACATTTTTCATGCTGATGTGGGGGATTTATATCCCTCTCCATCTTAGTTTTTCACTACTTTGTGCGATGCATATCGTGCGAATCCAGGTGGAGTCAGTGAAGGGATTCAGTGCCATAAATATTTGTGAGTCTTTTCTGTGGATCAATATGGGGGAATCACCTATTTTTCAGTGACAGTGAGTCCTTCCAATCAACGCCTCATTTATTAGATTATTTCCAATTAATGGGAAAGTATTGAATCATGCAGTCATGATGAAGGACTTCCACATTGTCATATTGACATGTCCAAGTGACTTTGTGAGATCAAGGCACCTGTAAAAAGGGATTCATGTGATATAAAGTGACTTTTCAGGGATTTATGCGAGGCAAGGATAAACTATTAGGGGGACTTCAAGATATTAGGATAACTTGTCAAGGGGTCTCACAAGACTGTGCGACGAATGACATTAATGCATCGAAAGTGTTTTACAACTGCAAGAGGCTCCCACATCCTCATTATTTTATTTAATTTTATTATTTAATGATGTTCAAGAGTGATATGAGATTTCATGAGTACTTTCAATAACAAATAATCCACCATTGGTGATATGTCATGTGACCAATAAAAGTTCTACAGAGATGCGCGAGCATTTCATGGAAAACTCCATCTGTTTGTCCTTAGGGAGCCAAATGGTGATTGCGAGGTTTCATGGACATACCTAAGTTTCTTCTCATGATGAGGATGATATGAAAATGGGATTTTGTGAGAAGAAGAAAACATTTCACCATGTTATCATGGTGTATTGTGGATATCTAGTGGCTCATCACATAACATTTATGCCCACCAGTGGATCCCTTCTCTTCCATCTTTATTTACTTTGTTTATTTTATAAAGGCTTGGACTCATTCGAGTTGTTTGAATGTTGTCACGGACAACCATTATTCCCATCAGAGATCCATAATGTGAGTTTTAAGAACAAAATAGGTATCAACCTTTTGAAAAATTTCTTATTATTTTTTAAGGATTTTCAGATGGCTTGTGAGGTTCCCACTAGTTGTAAACCCACATAACATGTGGGAGCTCATCTGGATGCCACTACATGATCACTGGTTGTATGAGGTTCCTTCATGAGAGAATAATGTCTTATTTAAGGGACTTCGTAGGGTCTTTGGTAGGCTGTGTGCTTCACATGGTTCATTTTCATGACCTTATAATGGCTATACGACTACGTGTATCTTAAAGGATTATGTGATCCACGAGTCTGGGTCACCTTATCCTTAATTTTATTTTTTGGGGAAAAATAATACCCATATCTAGGTATTCCTTCATTTTTGAATTTTTAAATTCTCATTTGGTGAGTGTCAACAAATTCCCCCCATCAGGAGAGACATCCATGAGGACAAGGTCTTGGTTATGAGGAAAGTAAATTCTTGCCTCAGTCTTTAGTGTTGTTGAGAATCAGTGTCTTGGGTGATGCTTGTTGTTCCATGAAACACGTGGTATTATACAAGATTACCTATAAATAGGGGTCAACAAGCCATTCATTTCACCATCTAATAATTCCTCTAGAATTCTCTCACCTTACTTGTTCGATGTTCCTTTGTCGCAAGACCCTTCCGCATGACCCATTCATGATACCCTGCCACGATCCCTACTTTCTTAAGGACTGTTCCATAAGATCAATTTTTCTTAGGCTCCCATTCGAACCAACTGTGAACTATATTTCGGTAATTTTTTGAACTCTGTCCATGAGGATTCTTGATCATCTTGATGGTTTCTTGGGGTTTTCCATCTTGATCATATGATCAACTGACTATCAAGTGTCTCCTATGACTATGTATAGGTAATGTGATTGTGAGTATCCAAGGAGTCATGCAATTGTGTAATAACTTATGGTATTATTTTACCCAAGAGATCTTCAAGAGTTTGGAGATTCATGAATTCCTTATGTGACTTTAGAATCCCTTTCTGATTCATGCGATGCACATGATTCTTCATATTTATTATGTATTTTATTTGAAAAGATTTTTATTTTATCATTCTGAAATATTCCACTTTCTTAAATTCATATGGATTTTGATTCACATCTATCTTCTACTATAACCAATCAAAGATCCATGATTACCATAAAGTGAAATTCCAGCCCCTGATATCACATGTATTCAGATAATGAGATTCTAAATAGGTTTCTCTCATTTGAGCTTCAGGATTATCCTCTATATCACCGACTTACTATATATAGGTTTGATTTGTTGGTTAACGTTGTCATCCCTCCTCCAAAATTCAATCTCCCATATCATTGGGTTTCAACTTCTTCTCACTATATTCAGATGACAATAGCATAGAAAGGATAGTTGGTCATAGCTCAACCCCATGGGTTTCCATAGATTTTGGAAACCCCCCCTTAGGTCTAGATGGATATGATTTCACTTATTATCCTATTACAAAGAACTAATCGAGTATGTTTTCCTCTTCAATTAACAATCTAAGAATATGATGGAGTTTGAAATGGGATATCTATCTCGATAGTAATTTTTATGACGGATGGGAATGGATCTTCTTGTCCAGGAAAAGGTTAATAGAGTTATATAATCAATTATATAGGGTCCACATTTTTGAATTCTTTTAGATTTACCAATTCATCATCTACTACCAGCCTAATATCCTTTGAGAAATGGTTAGCCACTGGTTCCTTGGTAAGAAAAAATTCCATTTGTCCCATGGTGAAGTAGGAATCATCCTATGGTACATCTACCTAATGGGTTGGATTCCCCCTCTTGGAGATATATATGATGAGTTCCTACTTGATGTGGATGTTTGGGATGATCCCTTGCAGACTCTAGTTTTGGAGAAGGAAATGATCACTATTTCAAAGGATAAGCTGAGGAAGGAGATGACAATGCACTCACTCATCTCTTTCAAGGATTGGATTGATATTTTCCTCTATCATAGTAGGGTTAATCCAACTACCATACACCCCCATTGGTTCCCTTTTTAGTAGGTCCGTGATAGGATTGGGTCGTATTGGTTAATTTTGGAAGATGATAATTATACTTCATAGGGATAACAAGTGAACTCAAAGATCTCTCTGAGCCTTAGGTTGGAAGGATTTATGGCCATATTCTTAAATGAATGGTTTTTCCTAGCTAGGGATGCACATTCAGGGATCCGTGTAAGAATGTTGGTGTCTATGTGGCTTGTGGAGGGATAATGCCTCAATTTGGAAGTTCCAATCCTTACATGACTTTACCAACCCCTAGGCCACATTCAACAGGGTACTACCTCTTACAGGATCAATGGTCCTCTCTATTTTTTTTGGTTGAATATGGGGGAATTTTTATTGTTATGAACACTACAATTACACTAGGATCCTAGATAGATTATCCCATTCTAGACTGCTAGACATATATAAGGTTGAAACCAAGTCTCTAAGACCTTCAGTGATTAAGGATGCATTGATTCGATCTGATATCTTTGATTTTACCCATTACCATGCACTTTCTGAGGTGATTATTGACAATGGCAGTGGTTCCCTTGATGAAAGTTCATATATGATCTCTCTTTGGGATGAGGTTCTTACAGTCAGGGTGTAAAAGATGATCATCTACGAGCCTTAGACACCTTATTAGGTTTCTCATCAATTTGGGGTCTCCCCTCTTCCTTTGAATGGCGTATGAGGAGAGTGACATCATGGTGTCATCTTCTAGTTTTGGTGGATGCTGGAACATGAAGATACTAATGTCATTATCATTCTTCCAATTTTTGAGGCTCTTTCCTTCCTTACCCATGATTATACACAGGATTGGGAAGCATCTTATCTAGAATGTGTGCCAAGACAACCGGTCCATCATGTGGAGAAGCCTTTTGCCTCACCAACCCTGTTGTATGTGGCGATGAATGAGTTGATCGAATACTTGGGAGAGATGTCAAGGAAGCACCCTCATTCCAGGTATGACCACCCTGATAGTGAGATAGAATCTACTGAGGAAAATATTTCTTCGACATAGACTACAGATGATACACCTATTGAGAGAAGAGAATATGAGGCTTCTTCTCCTACTTCCTTACTGACTCAATTAGCTATTCACTATAAAAAATTAGTATATTTGAAATGAGACTCCATTGGAAATACCCTGTTGTAGAAAAGGGCATCACAAATAGATTTTTTATGAAAAACGATCATAAAAAAACTATTTGCGATGGGTTCACGTCCCATCACATATAGTTTTTCCAAGGTTTAAAAAAAACCCTATTATGACGACCCACCACAAAAGGTCCCGTCACAAATAACTTAAAAATTGAATAGAATAATATTAATAATAATACAAAAAATATTAGAAAATAATAATATTAATAATAATAATATAAATAACATTGATATAATAATAATAATAAAATAATATTAATATTAATGAAATGATAATATTAATATTATTAAAAAAATTTATAAAATAATAAAACAATAATATTAACAACAATAATAATATAATATTATTAATAAAATAATATTAATATTAATAATATAATATTAGTATTAATATTAATGAAATGATAATATTAATACCAGTAAAATAATAAAAAATTATAAAATAATAAAAACCACAATATATAAAAAAATATAAAAAATATAATTAAAAAAAATAAAATAATACCAAATTATAAAATTATAAAAAACCTAAAACATTAAATAAAGTAATAAAATAAAAAAAAATTAATAAAAAATGAAATATTCTCAAAAATATAAAAAAAACACCATACAGAAATATAAATAGTTAATATTACAAAAAACATTTTCATTTGAATGTTTTATCATAAAAAACAAATGCATCATTGAGGGGGAGGGTCTTCTAAAGGAGTTGGAGGAGACGGTAGAGAGAACTCCATCCCTAATCCATTAGTCAAACGTCGCATGTACTCTATCTACTCATGGTGCTGCTGCTACCATCAACACATCACCTCCTCCTCCTCCTGCTATCATCAGAGCTCTTCCTACTACTGCTACTACTATTTATGCATCTCCTCATTCTCCCAATATATACTCTTTATAAGCTCACCATGAGCTCAAAATTACTCCTGATACTGTATAGTAGATGATTGTGACTCTCCATGAGATCCTCTAGAGATGGACACCGACATCACAATGATACCATAATAACTCCCAGGTGTCAATTGAGAGCTGATACCAACAACTCAGCCTTTCTCAAAGGCATAATGGGTCATCGGCATCCATGATGCCCCATAAAATCAGTGGGCACTGGTCTAATCATCGACCTCCGCCTGAATCTTAGTCTGTATCTAAGACATCATGGAATCATATGACTCCTTCCATTTCAATTTAAAATTAAAATAGTTAAAATATTATTTATAGTTAATTTTAAAACTCAAAAAGAAATTATACTGACCACAATCTGATGCTGACGATCACCTGTAATCCCTCTAGTGGTCGGATTACTGTACATCCTTCTATAAACATTGAACTCTGTAATATCAGGATATTGAACTTCCTATATGAATATAAAATAATTTTTTTAAATTTAATGTTATATAAATTATTATTAAAACTTACTTACCATATATTCCCTATGCATACTGAATTTTTATCTACCTTTTTGATGTGTCACCTTCTATCTCCACTAATTTTTTTGACCTACCGATGGTCTCCTCTGAAAATGACTACCCAAACAGTGTGATAATAATCCATCACAAACTTGAGATGTAATTTAATAAGTTTGTTGTGTGTGAAAAGAATCATCAAACTCTATCAGTCATACTTTCATCATTACTTTCCTTCTCAAATTTTGCAAAAAATTGATGGCAACGCTCACACATAATCTCCTCCCACACCTTCCAAATGGTATCACACTTGCTCTCATCGATGGGATACCATAATCCCTAAAAATAATTTATAAAATCAAGTTATTAATTATATAAATTTCAAAATAAATATTTTTTATTTACATACCAGTCAATGATCGAACATGCAGTGCTAAAAATTAATGGAAATATGATCTCATGTGACCCATGCTTTAGAAAAATAAATGCATTATATAGAGATCCCCTGTCTAATAGATATATGCAAAAATTTATGAAAAAAATAATTAAACAATTATTATATAAATAAAATAATGAAATCTAACTAAAATACATAGGTAAACATACCTCCACATGCGTGGATTGAAGCCAAGACTTGGATGTTGCTCAAGGATATGGTCAATAATCCTCAATCGTGCAAGACCATGACCCTTCCAAGTACTCACTGAACCTCCAATAGTCCGAGGGTTAGATGATCCAATATCCTGCTCATCCAAAGGTAGATCATCCTTAGAAAATCAACAAAAC
The DNA here is from genome assembly GCA_963277665.1 of Viscum album. Taxonomy (NCBI): domain Eukaryota; kingdom Viridiplantae; phylum Streptophyta; class Magnoliopsida; order Santalales; family Viscaceae; genus Viscum; species Viscum album. The sequence goes on along the minus strand of OY728158.1, from coordinate 1,103,007,800 downwards.
AAATCCTCATCCATATGAAAAATGAAATTATTACCATCAACAAATAGTTACAAATAACTATTATATATAGATATATATTGTATATGATTATAATCAGTATTTAACTATGTCAATGTTCATGTTCATCATCATATTCATATATGACAATATCGATGTTTTCATATTCCTCATCAGCATTATCAATTTCTATATGAGTTTCATTTTCATCAGCTCTTGTCATTTCAAATTCATTTGTAACATCATTAACATCATCATCACCATCGAACCTTAACTGTGGGGTGTCATCATTGATATGGTTGTCTCTTTGTGAAAAAGATGGATTTTTAGCAGTCTCTTGAAAAATTTAAATTCCTTGTGCTTCAGTGAAACCAAATTCACTTTGAGTAAACTGATTTTCCCAAGAATTAATATTTATTATGATTCACCAATTACCTAACTCTCTTGAAGTAGCACAATAATTTTCATAAGAAATTTGATATTCCTAATAAGCCAATACAAATGGTTCATTTACTATAATAAGAATTTTATACTTAATATCAGTGATTCCATGGCATGAAATCCTCTTTCAATATCCAAACACTGATATTTAAACATCATTATGTAATTCCGTCTTAGATAACAAAGATCAATAATTTATTCCAGCATGCCGTAAAAGTAAACTTCAGTTTCTCTATGATGAGATCCTCTCAAGAAAACACCACTATTCATTGTTTTTTTGATTCCCCGTATTCACATGTATGAAATTTAAAACCATTCACCACATATACATTATAATATTTAACCATTTTGGATTGTGGGTTATTCAGTACACATAATCAATTATCAATTTTATCATTATGTTGGCATACCTGAAAATTTGTAAAAAAATTATCAATATAACAAGTAATAAATTTATTTTATATGTTAAAACATACATAATTTTTGTTACTACTTATTGAAACAAGTAAGAAAAATTATTTTTCCGATGTTCTTCAAGATCAGCTATTGTAATTTGTGGAAGGTGTTTCGTGATATGATTATCATATAACATACAAATAAAATAAGATCAATTTATTATAAAAAAAATTATATAATAAGTTATAGGATCACCCATTGTACAAATGATGTAATTTCATTATAGTTGAGTAGAACATATATATGAGCTCTGTGATATTCATCATTTGAAATCCATTGACCCTGAACTCCACCAAAGCTATGTTCGGGATGATTAAAAACTGATAATTTAATTCTCATTTCATTGTCAACATTTCCCTCATTATATCCCTTTAAATAGTGTTTTAAGGGATATTTATATTGAAAATAATGAGATTAGAAAAAAGAAATTTCCTCTTGAAAATAAGCTTCTACAATTGAGCCTTCAATTGATGATTGGTTACGTATTATTTTCTTCAATTTCTGCATGCATATCTCGAATGAGTACATCCATTGAAATTGTACTAGACCTCCAAATTTTTCTTTATGTAAAAAATGTAATATAAAATGTTAGATTGAGTCAAATAAATCCGGTGGGAGTATTTTATTCCAGTTTACATAGAAATAAAAAACATCTTCTTACAGTCTTCTTAGAACATCATAGTCTATTATTGTCACACAAATGTCTCAGAAAAAACATGACATGTCTTTTACCACATCAAAAATATTAGAATTCAACAAACCTCTTAATCCAATTGGCATGAGTCTTTCCATTATAACATGATAGTCATGACTTTTTAATCTGGTAATATGACCATTTCTGATACATCTATCCAAATTATAAGTATAACCATCTGGAAGTCTCAAATGTTACATCCACTACCAAAATAATAATTGATATTATTTAGAAAATTTATAAGATACTTTTGGATTCATTAACTTATATGATATGACATTTACAAATAGTTCAATTTCCAGTTGCCTGCAAATTTGGGAAAGATCTAATCATGCCTTTACATTATCTTTGGTCTTACATGGTGCATCTAGAAATATATGAAATAAATTATCAATACATTTATTCTCAATATTTATGACATAAAACATGTGATGGACAAAAAAATCAAACTAATATGGAAGATCCCAAAAAATTCTCCATTTTATCCAATTGTGTTCTTTCCCAAACCCATCGATTTTCTGTTGGTTTATTATTGGTCCAAATGTGATGGAAGGTAATTAAGAGGAAATTGATTTTAACTATGTAATTGAGATGATTGTTGGATATCCATCTCTTTCTATTATACCTTTTCTGAAAGAATATTTTTTTTCTACTAAAAAGGATGATTAGTTGAAAGGAATTTTCAATTACATTTGAAAAAACCTATTTTTTCATTGATGAGAACAAATTATTTTCTGTCTCCCATACAATACAAACATGATTTTAGACCATGCGTAATCCATCCAGATAACATTCTATAGGATGGGAAGTCACTAATTGCCCACATCAATGTAGCTTTTAGTAGGAAATTTTGTTTCATAACAGCATCATATGTAATGACACCATTACTCCACAATGAATTTAACTCATCAATCAATGAGTTAAAATAAAAATCAATAATCTAGTTTGGTTGTCCTAGAATTAATAATGTCAAAATTATATATGGCTCCTTTATTGACATCCAAGTAGGAAAAATGTACAGTGTTATAAAGATAGTCCAACATGAATACTGATTACCATAAGATCCAAATGGACAATAATCGTCAGTAGAAAGACCCAATAGAAAATTTCAGGATTATAAAGAAAAATATGGATGAACCTAGTCAAAATGTTTCCAGAAATCTCCATATGAGAGATTATTTAAGCTTTTACTAGTTGAAATATTGGTTTTGTGTCATGGCATCAACATCGTTGGGTTCTGAGACAAAAATAAACACTGTAATCTGGGTGTAAATAAGAAATATCTCAACTATTTTATTGGAATCAATCCAAAATTCCCTAGTTAAGCCTATTTATACCTCAACTGTCCACATGTGGCATAACTATCCAAAGACTCATTTTCACCATAATATAAGATGAAATCATTTGAACATGCATGAATCTTATGATAACCAAGACCCAGACTACGAACTAACCTCTTATTCTCATCAAAATTTATAGGAAATACATTTAATTTAGGTAATAAAGTTTTAACCAACTAGAGTATCTAATCAAAACAGATATTTTACATGCCATTATTTGATTTAATAGCCATAAATTTTTCAACCACTTTAAAATTTTTTATCTTGAAACTAGGATATAAGGCATCCTCGGTGGACCTCAACAACTCATGAAATTGAGATGGTACTAACTCAGGAGATAAATCAATATCATCCTAAGTTTTAGTTTGTTTAAAAGAAGAACCTACCACATCATGTACAAAAATTTTGAAACCATGATGAATCTGAAACCAAATTATTAGTATATTCATTGGAACTGCGTTCACTATATTGATACTAAAAAACCAAATCTATTTGAAACCAAAAATAAAATAGATGACCCCCAACATTGTCAAATGTTCCAAATGTCCCCAGATCACATTTTTTACAAGGACACATAATTTTTCCTTCTAAAACAAATTCTGGTTTTGATGATGCAAATGATAAGAAAGCTTCAACACTTTCAATATATATAGTATTTAAACTAGAATCGTTTAGATTCTTGCACTGATTTATCCATGTGAGATCATTTAATAATGACTATTTTCGACTTCCTTATTCCATATTTCTCTAAAATAAATAAAATAATTAATTTTATTAAATAATTTTATATAAGAAAAACACTATTCAAAAAAGAGAACAAAATTAAATTAACTTTTCTATAAATTTATAATAATTTTTATTATCTCATAGTTATTTTTAGTATTTTTTTAAAATTTATAATAATCTATAAATATTTATAATAATTTATATTAATTACCTCTAATTATTAGTAGTTATAGGTAATTTATACTAATTACTGCTAATTATAAGGGACACAATTTCTAGTGGATTGGCGGAAACTCCTTTTCCCGACAGCTTATCTCTTTGAAACTTTATCCGATTAAAATCACTATGAAAAATTTGATTCAATGTATGAATATCCATTTTTTTAGGCATACGAATGGAGAATAGGTAGGCCTCTCCACACTGACCTCCATTTTCATGCATATGAAAATAGATATCTATATGTCAAAGAAGATTTTTTATAGTGATTTTAATGGGAGAAAGTTGCATAGAGATGAGCCATTGTGAAAAAAAAGAATCTTTTTCCTGATAGATCATCTCATTGCAACTTTCTCAGACTAAAATTAGTATGAAAAATCATCTCTGACGTATGCATATCTATTTTCGTCTATAATAGAATAGAGAGGAGAGAGGCCTCGCCGAGCTGCTCTCTATTCTCATGCATACGAAAATAGATATCTGTATGTTAGAGCAGATTTTTCATAGTGATTTCAGTGGGAGAAGTAGTAAGGAGATGTGCTATCATGAAAAAGACCTACCACCAATCCACTAGAAATTGTGCCAAATTATTACTAATTATTACTCCACTGTAAATTGTGCTGATTTATTCTATTATTTGAATTATTTATAACTATTCAAATTATAACTAATTATTCAAATTATAACTAATTATTCTAATTATTTATAATTATTCTAATTATTTCTAATTATTCTAATTATTTATAATTATTCTAATTATTTCTAATTATTCCAATTATTAGTATTTATGCACATTATTTCTATTTATTCATAGTTATTGCTATTTTAACTAATTATTGCTATTTATTACTAATTATTACTAATTATTACTAATTCATACTAATTCTTATTATTTATTCATCTTTATTACTAATTATTACTAATTATTACTATTTACTCCTAATTATTACTATTTATTTCCAATTATTTCTATTTCTTTTCAATTATTACTATTTATTCATATTTATTACTATTTATACCTGTTTATTACTATTTATTAAGATTTATTACTAATTACCCCTATTTATTACTAATTATTACCAATTATTATTGATTATTAATAATTATTACTAATTATTAAAAACTATTACAATTTATTACTAATTATTACTAATTATTTATAATTATTACTAATTATTACTAATTATTACAATTTATTACTGAGTATTATAATTTATTTCAAATTATTACAAATTTTTACTAATTATTAAAATATATTAAATTTTATTACTAATTGTTAAAATTTATTACTAATTACAACTAATTATTACTTATTCCTGCTAGGTATTACTAATTATTACTAACTATTCCAATTTATTTCTAATTAATACAATTTATTACTAATTATTATTAATTATTAATTTTTATAAATTTTTTTATGAATTATTATAATTTGTTATTAATGATTAAAATTTATTACTAATTATTACAATTTATTACTAATTACCACTAATTATTACTTATTCTCTCTAAATATTTCTAATTATTTCAATTTATTATTATTTACCAATAATTATTCCTTATCCCTGCTAATTATTACTAATTATTAAAATTTATCACTAATTATTACAATTTATTACTAATTATTACAAATTATTACTAATTATTACAATTTATTACAAATTATAAAAATTTATTACTAATTATTACAAATGATTACAAATTGCTACTAATTATTACAATTTATTACCAATTATTACAAATTATTATTAATTATTACAATTTATTACTAATTATTACAATCTATTACTAATAATTACTAATTATTACATTTTATTGCTAATTATTACTAATTATTTAAATTTATTAGCAATTATTACAATTTATTACAATTTATTACTATTTATTACAATTTATTACAATTTATTACAATTTATTACAATTTATTACTGATTAATACCAATTAATACTAATTAATAATAATTATTACAATTTATTAAAATTTATAACAATTTATTACTGATCATTACTAATTAATAAATTTATTACTAATTATTAAAATTTATTACCAATTACCGCTAATTATGAGTTATTCCTGCTAATTATTACTAATTATTAAAATTTATTACTAATTGTAACTAATTATTACAATTTATTACTAATTATTACAATTTATTACTAATTATTAAAATTTATTACTAATTATTAAAATTTATTAATTATTATTACAAATTATTATTAATTATTACTAATTGTTACAATTTATTACTAATTACAATAATCGATCCCTAATTATTACAATTTATTACTCATTATTACAATTTATTAATAATTATTACAATATATTATTAATTAGTACGATTTATTTCTAATTCTTACTAATTATTATAATTTGTTATTCATTGTTATAATTTATTACTATTTATTGCAATTTATTACTAATTATTACTATTTATTACTATTTATTACTATTTATAACAATTTATTACAATTTATTACTAATTATTACAATTTATTACAATTTATTACTAATTATTTCTAATTATTACGAATTATTACTAATTATTAAAATTTATTACACTTTATTACTAATTATTACTAATTATTAAAATTTATTATTAATTATTATAATTTATTACTAATTACTGCTAATTATTACTTATTCCCACTAACTATTACTAATTATTACTAATATCTAATAGTTACCGCTAATTATTTCTAATTATCACTAATTATTACTATTCATTACTTATTAAAAATATTTATTTCAATTTATTACTAATTATCGCTAATTATTACTAATAATCTCTAATTATAATTACTTATTAATAATTTTTCAAATTAATGTTACTTACTACTAATTAATAATAACTAATATAATAACTATTAATTACTACTAGTTAATAGTAATCCCTTGTAATTATTTGTAAAAACAAATAATTATAAATAAAACTATCTAATTCTAATTTAATTTAGTTGCAGCTAATTAAAAATAATTGCAACTAATATAAAATAAATTGAATTAACTAAAAAATGAAAGAAATAGATAAATACCTTAAAACTGGACGTTTTGAAGGATATAAGCCGCAAATATTGCTCTGATTTAGAATTTTAAACTATGAAAAATTTCGGGAGAAAAAACATAAGTAGGGGGAGAGAGGGGTAGAGAAAGGAGTGAAATGGTGGGAAACAGATGCAAGTATATATAGGTTAGATTATTTGCAACATGATCCATCCCCAAATGCTAACCCCCTATTAATTGGGGGTGGTGGTTAAAAATGTATTTGTGACGAGACCCATTGAAAATACCCGCCTACCGACATACTATTTGTAGCAGAAGATAAATCCCACCACAAATAATAAAAAATGCCATCAGGTATTTACGACGGGATTATATGCCTATCACAAGTACCCTTCCTGCAGTTTGGTGCACAACTCATGCCAAACCTATTGCGACGGGAAGAGGGTCACGTTACAAATAGTCCCTCCTGACGAACTATTTGTGACAAGACCATTCCTCTTCGCAAATACCACATCGCAAATATCAAATTTTCCTGTAGTTATTCTTTCTCCTGCTGCACTTACTCCATCGGTCATGGGGGCTCAGACACAACATAGTCTGATCTAGAAACAAATTTGTTGGTCGGAGTGGATAGTCAAGAGGGGGGGTGAATTGAGTTCCAATTAAAATTTTTGTTAAAAATATTTCTCTTAAAATCCCCCTATTTAAAAACAAGTTAAACTGTAGCGAATTTATACAGATTGTGAGTGTTCCATTAGTTTCTCAAAGATTGATTAAGTCCTAGTTAATTTAATCATAAGATTAAATTAACTTTTGAAACTAACTTACTGATTCATAATAAATATAAACACTTGAAAATTTAACTATCAAAGTAACTTTAAAAACAAATTTTATTTCAAAGTAATTAGCAGCAGAATATGAAATATATATATAGTATACTTTTAAACATAAACAAAGATGCACAACAGATGTAACCAAGAGGTTCAGTCTCAAGCCGAGACTTAGTCCTCTCCAATAATTTATATAAATTTGATCCACACCCTGGATCAGGGTAAACAATAGTGAAACCACTGTCCAGGTACAAAGACCTCTACCACAGTTCTATGCGGGAAAATAAACAACAACTCACAGGCTGTCTAGTTCTTACTTGACCTCTACCACTATCCACAGTGGGGTAGAAGGAAGTTATAGAGTTTGAATGAGGATTTAGAAATCCTTCAACTTGGAACAGGAGACAGTGTGTATATATAAAATATACAGAGTATACACACTACTCGAAATGTAAATAGAAGAATCACTAAAAGAGTAGATAAGAGTTTAGAATGCTCTAGTGATGTGAAGTGCAGCTCTAGACTCTTTTGATTTTCCAGAAATGATTCTGAGTCCTTCTCTGGTTTTTGTATGAAAAAATAGTGTCGTTTTCTTCCTTGATTTTAAGGTTCAGCTTTATCAGCTTGAGTGCATGAAGAGTTCGTTGTAGTTATTCACTCAAGATACAGATTGTGTTATCCTCTAGAATGAATGGATTTGTGTATGTCCAATGCTCTTCCAATATGAATGTAGCCTTTTCCTTTTTTTTGTGAATGCACTACGTTTTCAATGTTGTTCAGCCTTTGCTCTTTTCACCCTTCTCATGCCTTCTTAGTTCTTGATTCTTCTCTTTTTTCATATCACTCTGCCCAGTCTTTTTCCTTCCTTTTATAGCTTTCAGCTCTGGTAAAAGGAATGGTTACCTTTTTATGGGTACTAGGTACGGTTCTCTGACATGCCAACAATCCACATTAAATAACATTAATTTCATTAAAAACATCAAATATAACGGTTGCATAATAAATAAATAGTATTTAGAGTTATAGAGTTTGACTGGTCAAGATTTTGTCTGTAGCTTCTGTTGGTAGCAGATGGACTTATATAGCAGTGACTTATCAGTAGCTCTTTGATCATGTACCGGTAGCTCCTGGTATCAGTAGCTGTTTGAAGTTGCATCAGTAGCTGTTTGAACTTGTATCGGTAGCTCTTTGATCATGTATTGATAGATCTTTGATCATGTATCAGTAGCTCCAGGAATCGGTAGCTGTTTGAACTTGTATTGGTAGATCTTGGTATCAGTAGCTGTTTGAACTTGTATCGGTAGCTCTATATACGGTGACTCCATTTATCGGTAGACTTTGCTTTTATCGGCACTTACTCTATCAGTAACTCTGGTGTATCAGTATCTTGAATCAGTAACTTGATGTATCAGTGACCATCTGTATTGGTAGATTCACTTCTGTACCAGTGATATATGTATCAGTAGACTTATTCATATCGGTAGACTTGTTTCTGTCAGTATCTGTATGTATCAGTGGACTTGATCTATCGGAGAAATGTTCTTACTAGTGGACTTATACATATCAGTAGCTCTGCATATCAGTGACCTTTGCCAATCAGTGACTATGTATATCGGTAGACTAAGTCTACCGGTAGCTATAGGAATATCAGTGACTTAACACTTCTGTTTTATGCAGAACACATCCGATTGAGTTAGAATTAATTCAAAACTCATATAAGCATAGTTAAACATTGATTAACATATTTCAATGATTATTTTAATATAATTATCAACTTGATCATAGATTAAAATAATTAATATATAGATACACATTATTTAGGATTATTAAAGTATGTTAAAGCATAATTGGGATTATCAAAACTGGTGAGGTCAAAAATCTCCCCCTTTTTGTTAATCAAAACTTATGGTATTATAGTCTCAAAATAATCAGTAATGTATCAGAGGATATATCATTAAATTCAATTTTATCAGAGAAAACAATATAAGATGTGAAATATTCAATGTGTCAGAGGTAGAATTAAATGCAATGGTATCAAAGGTACAAAGCATAGTAGCTCTCCCTTTGATAATATTTTTCCTCCTTTCACATAAAAGTTATTATTCCTAGATAAAAAAAATTTCCCCCCTTATAATATTTCTCCCCCTTTGTGATAATCAAAAAGTGGGAAACAACAAAGAGAAAAGGAACAAAATGAGAATGAAAAGAAATCCATTTGTATTTCATGTTGGAAAAAGGTACATGTAAAGAAAGAAAAAATACAAGGGATTACTATCAAATATCTTAGCCACATAGTCAATCCACGTCCTCAATGTGAGATTTTCCCTTGGGATTAGAAGAGGATTCAGGCTGTGTGGATGCAGGTGAAAGCTTAGGAATTCCAGAAATGATCACAGGAGGCTGAGCCACTGAAACTGTTCCAGGACTGTACTGAGTAGTTCTTTGAGTGATCATAGGAGTAAGGCTTCAAATGGCTAGGGTTGGAGTCATCTGAACAGGAGAGGTAGTAGAGGAAGAGGTAGGTAAAGCTGGAGGTATAATCACTGGTCTAGCATCGACATGCAAGAAAGGAAACAAAAGATTTCTGAAATCCATAATTATTCCTCCTCCTCTCTTCATAGCAGATATGAAATAATCCTTGTTCTCCATGAATTTTTCCAAGGCTGGAGTCAACTCCCTTAGCTTGATGACTTGCTCTCTGAAGGCTTGATTAACTGGAGGAAACTTCAGGTTTTCTAACAGAAGTTTGAAGTGGTTGTTGAGTTGATATTTGGTATAAATTCGTTGGAAATAGTAGTAAAACTTGTCTTTCACTTATTTTTGAGAGGAATAAGCTTCTCTCATATAGTCCTGAACTATCTTCATTATTTCTCTAGCTGAATCTCTTGTAGAGGTGACCACTTTGGTCAGATCTGATGAGTCTACAGAGCCACTGGTTGATGCTGAACCAGGACCCTCCTTCATCACAGATATAATCTAATCCAAATCCACTGAAGGTCTGGAGGCAAGAGAACTAACAGAGAAAGTGATTGTTTCCTTGAAATTTTTGTTCAACCCACTGATAAGATTTTTGACTTGGGAATCCTGGGTTCTGACATGATCTTTCATGAAGATTTTAAATCATTCAAACACTGGTACCATCTGGCTCACAATACCTTTGACATAAGATAAATATTTATCTACTTGGGATTTATAAATCATATAAGATTCTAAATAGATAAAATATTTATTTAGAGCTTAAACATCCTCTTCCTTTCTAGAAAACTGATTCTGGAAAGCTGTAACTTCATCCACTATTTCTGCCACAAAGGTTGACATATTACAACGAAGAGAGAGTTCAAAAGACTTTTCTAAATTGCTTATCTCTTCAACAAAGCAGTGCTTTAACTCAGCAACATAAGCACTAAAATATTCTTTCAGCTCATTATTTATGGATTCAAGGTCAACCTTGGTGATCATATCAGCAGGTGAAACCACAACAGATACTCTTTCAGATGCTATACTGGATACCGAGTCATTCATAATCGATTGAATTGATGCTACCAGTAAAGCTTCCATTTTCTTTATTTCTTCCACAATACTAATTTTGAGATCAGACTTTAGCTTATCCAGATCATGCATTCTGAACACATCTTCAGGTAACAATTCAGTCTGAACATCATAATTGATTTTTGGTCTATTTAGGGATGACTCATTGTCAGAATCAGGATAATACAAACCACAAACCACAAAACCTGGGTCTTCTGCCCAATCCTCAATTTCAACAGCCACTGAAACACTACCAAATCTGGTTTGACTCTCCCCCTCAATTGGTGCATTCTCTTGTACATCAACAACATTCTCAGTAGGTCTTTCTTCCTCAGAGGAATCTTCTAAAATCAACTCCATATATGCAACAGTTGCAATAGCAGGAGGCTCTTCTAGATTAGGAAAAGGTTCTTCCATCTCACCCACTAACTCCTTAACAGGCACAACTAAGTTTCCAATCAATGGACTCAGACTTAGGCAAATAGAATAAGAGGCTTCAGATTAATTCTCCCTTTCTTCTTCATTCTCAGGGACTGGATGGTCTTTCTCATTAGTAGGAGTTTCTTCTTCTTCTAAATCTTCCTTTTAAGAAACAAATTCAGCAGCATGACTTAGGGGCAAGTCTGGATCCCTTCCATCTGCCGCGGAAGTCTCTTCTTCATCAGTATCATCACTGTACTCAGGTTCTTCTTCATCAATTCCTAGACCTGGATCTCTCATATCCTTAGGCCTTGAAGGATGATTCATAGGATTGAATTTATCATAAACCTTCTTGTCATCATTAATCCAATCTCCTCTCCAAGGGTTCTAGTTTATCTTCATATATTTGAAAACTGTGTTTGTGATACAGAAATTATTCCTTACTACCACTGTCTCATCTTAAGAATCATCTACTCCTTTCACTTTGATCATTACTGAGATCAATTTGGAAAAGAATAGGGCATTAGTATTTGATTTTGTCCTGGTCATGTCCTCCATTTGAATCATTAGCAATCTGCACAGATTTACTTTCACACAATTTCTTAAGAGATGTTGGAGATAGATATCTTGATATCTTAAATTTGAAAAGTCCCCTCTCCTTGGTATTAAGACATGATGAACAAATTTGAACAGAAATCTATTCAATCCATCCATTTCAGCAGCCACAACCTGTCTTTGATTGCCACTACCCATGGGCTCTTCTAGGGCAGCTTCATAATCGAATATATCACTTGTATGTAGTATTTCTTTCGAGAAAAATATAGAAACACCTTTGTGTGGAACCTTCAGGCATTCAACCCACTCAACAGTTGAAAAAGATATCTTCTTTCCATTCACAAAAGAAATCACTCGGTTCTCATCTTTTGATTTCTCAAAGCTCAAAAAATCATAAAATTGTTTCACTATATTTGGATAGTAGGGACCATTGTTGTTTAAAAAGCAATCTACCCATTTCTGATCTTCCATTACCTCGAGCACTAACGACTTGCTATCCAACAACCATTCCACGCACAACTCTTTTTCAATCACAATAACTATATTTTTCAAATGACGGTTCACTGGTCGCCTCCCTGACCTTGTTCTACCAACACTACCACTTTCTTCTGGCTCAGACTTCTGCTTCTTTGCATTGGGCTCATCAATGTCATCTCTGATGGTAGGGAGTTTTGTTTTTTCCATCTCTGGTTTGAGGAAATTAGGGTTGTTGAGAAATTCGGGAGTAAGGCTTGAGGGTAAAGGGTTTGAGGTTCGGTGGATTGAGAAGTAACTATAATTTTGTTTTATCATTTAGGAATCATAAAATAAATAAAAATAAAATAAAATATAGACGATTCAGATTCTGGTGGCATGGAAGTTTAAAACCGCTTACTCATCGGTTGGGTTTATCGGTGAGAATTCCTATCAGTGAGGTTCATCAGTGAGGTATCACATCAGTGAGGTTTTTACATCAGCGAGGTTTTCACATCGGTGTGGTTTTTACATCGGTGAGGTTTTTACATCGGTGAGGTTTTTACATCGGTGAGGTTTTTACATCGGTGAGGTTTTTACATCGGTGAGGTTTTTACATTAGTGAGGTTTTTACATCGGTGAGGTATTTACATCGGTGAGGTTTTCATCGACCAAGGTTAATCATTCCTAACTCATGTCTAATGTAACTTAACCTATCCAAACTTAAAGGTTTGGTGAAAATGTCTGCTAATTGATGTTCAGTTCCTATAAATTCATGACTAATATCACCTTTTTGGTAATGATCTCTCAAAAAGTGGTGCCTTACATCAATGTGTTTGGTCCTGGAGTGAGATACATGGTTTTTTGAAATATTTATTGCACTAGTGTTATCACAGTTAATTGAAACATGCTTAAAATCATATCCATAGTCCAAAAGAGTGTGTTTCATCCATAGAATTTGTGCATAGAAACTACCAGCAGCTATATACTCTGCTTCGATAGTAGACAAAGCTACAGAATTCTACTTTTTACTACACCAAGATACTAAGGACTTACCTAGAAAATGACATGTTACAGATGTGCTTTTTCTATCCAACTTTCAACCAGCAAAGTCAGCACATGAATAACTCATTAATTCAAAATATTGTTCTTTTGGATAGAACAAACCTAACTTTTCAGTATGTTTAAGATACTTAAAAATTATTTTAATAGAAATAAGGTGTGTTTCTTTAGGATTAGCTTGAAATCTTTCACACATACACACACTAAACATAATATCCGGTTGACTAGAAGTAGGGTAAAGTAAACTTCCAATCATACCTCTATAATTGGTTTGATCCACTGGTTTCCCAATTTCATCTGCATCCAATTTACAGACAGTACTCATAGGAGTATCCTTCTCTTTAATACTATCCAAACCAAAATGTTTTAAAATATCCTTTTTATATTTACTTTGATTCAAAATAATACCATTTTCATTTTGAAAAACTTTAAATCCAAGAAAGTATTTGAGTTCTCCCATTAAACTCATTTCAAATTAATTTTTCATACTCTTTGAAAATCAGTACATAAAGAATGTTTAGAAGATCCAAAAATAATATCAACAATATAGATTTGTACTATAAAAACATCTTTAGAAATTCTTTTAATAAAAAGAGTTGGATCAACAATTCCTATAGTAAACCTTTTTGAAATAATAAAATTACTAAGTCTATCATACCAAGATCTTGGAGCTTGTTTCAAACCATATAAATCTTTTGTTAGCTTCAGAACTTGATTTGGAAAATGAGGATTAGTAAATCCAGGTGGTTGTTCAACAAAAAACATCTTCAATTATAAAACCATTTAGAAAAGAACTTTTGACATCCATTTGATATAACATGAAAATCAGATGAGAAACATAGGAGAGTAGGATCCTAATAACTTCTAATCTAGCTACAGGGGAAAAGGTTTCCTCATAGTCTATACCTTCCTCTTGACTATATCCTTGTACAAATAACCTAGCTTTGTTTCTAACTAAGTTTCCATACTCATAAAATTTGTTTCTAAAAACCCATTTAGTGCCTATTGTCAAAGTGTCCTTAGGTCTGTCATCTAATTCCAGACTTTGTTTCTTTCAAATTGATTTAACTCTTCTTGCATAGCCATTACCCAAAATTGATAATTGATTGAATAATTGACATGTTTAGGTTCTAGTTGTGAAATAAAGGCCTGATGTTCAACCTGGTTTCTTATAGAAGCTATAGTCTATGTCACTCTATCAATATTACCAACAACAACATCCAAAGGATGATTCTTTAGAATCCTAGTTGATCTAGTAAAGGTAGGACTATAAATTTCCGGATCTTCTCTGAGTTCAGGTTATATGGAAGCATATTCTAGAATATGTCCAGAACTGGATGTTTTCACAGCAGGTTCTTTAGTTTTATTATTAAGGTCCAGAACAGTCAAATCTTCTTCAAGATTTTCAAGATAAGTCTTAGGTTCATGTGGACCAGTTTCATCAAACTTGATGTGAACAGATTCTTCCACACATTTGGTTCTTTTGTTAAGGTCTCTATAGGCTTTCCTAGTTAAAGAATAACCAAGAAAAATTCCTTCATCACTTTTAGAAGCAAACTTGTCAAGATTATCCTTGGTATTGAGAATAAAGACTTTGCAGCCAAAGACTCTGAAGTAATTAACTTTGGGTTTTCTATTGTTCCACATTTCATAAGGGGTCTTCTTAAGAATAGATCTATTCAGGACTCTATTGATAATATAACAAGATGTATTCACAACTTCAGCCCAAAAATAAATAGGTAGGTTATACTCATTAATCATAGTTCTTGCAATTTCTTATAGGGTTCGATTTCTTCTTTCTACTACACCATTCTGCTGAGGTGTTCTAGGGGCAGAAAAGTTATGTCTATAGCCATTATGTGAGTAATAAGATTCAAACTCATGATTTTCAAACTCACGACCAAGATCACTTCTTAGGGTTTTAATATTAAGTCCACTAAGATTTTCTACAGACTTGGAGTATTTAGTAAAGTAGGAACAAACTTCACTTTTGTGAGCTAAGAAGTATACCCAAGTATATCTAGAAAAGTCATCTACTAAGACATAGACATAGTGCTTCCCATTTATACTTCAAACTCTAGAAGGTCCAAACAAGTCCATGTGAACCAACTCAAGAGGTTGAGAATTTGAAACTTCTTTATTTAATTTAAAAGAAACTTTATGTTGCTTTCCCTTTTGACAGGGATTACAGACTTCTTCTGATGGGAATTCAAGCTTAGGTAGGTCTCTAACTAAGTTTTTCCTAGTTAGTTTTCTAAGTGAATGAATGTTGTAGTGTCCTAATCTTCCGTCCAAAGACAAGATTCTTTATGAAAATAATTTAAACAAGTAACATTTTTCTTGGTTAAATAATTCAAATCAACAGCATAAACATTTTCATTTCTTAAGGCAGAAAATACTAAATCATTTTTAAAATTAAAAACATTACAAGAATCATTTTCAAACATAACATTGAAACCATCATCACATAGCTGAGAAATACTTAACTGATTATATTTACATCCATCAACAAATAAAACTTTAGAAATTAAAACTTAATTAATATTACCAATCTTTCCTAGGCTGATAATCTTTCCTTTAGAGTTATCACCCAAGGTGACATGGCCTCCATCAACCTTTATTAAGATTTTAAAGCATGAATAGTCTCCAGAAATGTGCCTTGAACATCCACTGTCCAAGTACCATATCTTCTTGTGTGAACTCTTCAAGAAAGTATCCTATAAAACAGGTTTAAACAGAAAATGATTTTGGTACCTAGATCTTCTTTGGTCCAGATAGGTTAGCAATCAAAGATTTAGGTACCCAAACTTGTCTTATAGGTCTCATGTAATTAATAGATTCACCATATTTTGACATATAAACTTTTTTTGATCTATAAAATTTTGAATAACTAGTTGAAGCATATGAAGTTCCAAAACTAGAACTAGAAGAATTTTGTCCACATTTAGGAATAAATCTATTTTTGGTAAACTATCTCTGTCCAGGTTGGTATCCCAAACTAGTAGTGTACTTTGGTGCCACTTGTTTACATAGCATTTGTGTAAGTGTATCTTTTCCATTTTTGAATTTTTCTAAGTCCTTCCTTAATTTCTCATTAGAAAATTTTAGTTTAGTATTTTCCTTAAGCAATTGAGCATTATTTTTCTTTTCAATCTCAAGGGTAGATTTAATAGTGATGGATAAAGCATGGTGTTTCTTTAAAGCTTTGTACTTGTCCTAAATTTCATTACAGGTATCTTCTAGCATATTACAGTATTCAAATACTTCTTCACTAGACATGTTTTCAGATTCATAATCAGATTCAGAATCAACTCCAGAATAGTATGAATTTAAAGCAGGAGTATCTAGTGTTACCTCAGACGTGTTTGTCATAAAACACATGTTAGCTTTATGAGAATATTTATCCTTAGCAGAATCAGAATCACTTTATGTGTCCTCTAAAGCAATCCAAGTTTCTTTCATTTCTTTCTTACACTTACTGTCCTTGTAGTCATGTTTCGTCTTGAACTTCAACTTTGGACAGTCTACTTTTACATATCCTTTCTTTTTGCATTCATAGTAGATAATTTCATCACTCTTATCAGCTTTCTTCCAGTCCTTTTTCCAATTACCTTTTTTGTTATATTTACCTTTGTAGTTTGATTTTCTGAAGAATTTCTTCTTCCTATATAATTTCTTAAATCTTCTGGCTATCTGAGCCATCTCAGCATCACTATTAGAGTCTGAAATTCCGCTTGTTGAGCTTTCAGTTTGTATGTGAACTTTCTCTTTATACTTTCTCTTTGAGGTAGTAGATTTAAATGTCACGGAATTCCTTTTAGGTTCATCATCTTCTTCCTTATTTACCTTGAGGTCTTCCTCATACATCATTATCTTACCAATTAATTCTTTAACATACAGTTTGCTGATGTCGCACAATTCTCTAATGGGAACAGATGTGTCTCTCCATCTTTCTGGCACACATCTTAATATCCTCATAATTTGTTCCTTTGCTAGAACAACCTTACCAAGAGAGCTCATGGTGTTGACAATATCATTGAACCTAAGATACATGTCAAAAATAGGCTCATCAAACTTCATTTTAAAATTATCATATTTGATAGTATAGGTATTCAGCCTCATTTCTTTCACATTGGTTGTTCCCTCATGGGAAATAGCCAAAGTGTCCCAAATTTAATAAGCAGTTTTACGGGCAGATATTCTATTAAACTCTTCATCTCCTAAAGCACAGTAAATGGAATTCATAGATTTACAGTTATTATTATAAGCTGTTTTAGTAGGTTCATCCCAAGTAGTTCTATCAGTTTCTGGAATTTTATATTGAGCTTCTATAGCAGTCCAGATATCAAATCCCATACTCTCTAAGTGAATTTTTATCTTAACTTTCCACTGAGCATAATTTGTACCATTAAATAAAGGTGGCATGTTGGTAGCAGCACCTTCTAACCTATTATCCATAGATAGATTTTAGAAAGTAAATTTAAAGAGATAAAATTTAGAATTAATAGAAATTTTAGATCTTTAAAGATGCAACTAAAATCACAGTTGAAAAATAGAGTGTTTTGAAATTCTATATTAAGAAAAACAACCTTTGAAATCCTATATTAATAAAAACAACCTTTGATACCAAACTTTGATTGGAGTGGATACTCAAGAGGGGGGTGAATTGAGTTCCAATTAAAATTTTTGTTAAAAATATTTCTCTTAAAATCCCCCTATTTAAAAAAAAGTTAAACGTTAGTGAATTTATACAGATTGTGAGTGTTCAATTAGTTTCTCAAATATTGATTAAGTCTCAGTTAATTTAAACAGAAGATTAAATTAACTTTTGAAACCAATTTACTGATTCACAATAAATATAAACACTTTATAATTTAACTATCAAAGTAACTTTAAAAACAAATTGTATTTAAAATTAATTAGCAATGGAATATGAAATATATATATATATAGTATACTTTTAAACTTAAACAAAGATGCACAACAGATGTAACCAAGAGGTTCAGTCTCAAGCCAAGAATTAGTCCTCTCTAATAATTTATATAAATTTGATCCACACCCTGGATCGGGGTAAACAACAGTGAAACCACTGTCCAGGTACAAATACCTCTACCCCAGTTCTATGTGGGAAAACAAAAAATAGATCATAGGCTATCCATGTCTTACTTGACCTCTACCCCTATCCACAATGGGGTAAAATGAAGTTATAGAGTTTGAATGAGGATTTTGAAATCCTCCAGCTTGGCACAGGAGACAGTGTGTATATATAAAATATATAGAGTATACACACAACTCTAAATGTAAATAAAATAATAAATAAAAGAGTAGATAAGAGTTTAGAATGATCTAGTGATGTGAAGTGCAGCTCTAGACTCTTTTGATTTTTCAGAAATGCTTCTCATTCCTTCTCTTGTTTTTGTCTGAAAAAATAGGGTGTCATTTTCTTCCTTGATTTTCAGGTTCTGCTTTATCATCTTGAGTGCATGAAGAGTTCGTTGTAGTTCTTCACTCAAGATGAAGCTTGTGTTCTCCTCTAGAATTAATGACTTCGTTTATGTCTAGTGCTCTTCCAGTATGAATGTATATTTTTACTTTTTGTGTGTGAATGCAACACGTTTTCAATGTTGTTCAGCCTTTTCTCTTTTCACCCTTCTCATGCCTTCTTAGTTCTTGATTATTCTCTTTTTTTCATATCACTCCGCCCGGTCTTTTTCCGTCCTTTTATAGCTGTCAGCTCTGGTAAAAGTAATTATTACATTTTTCATGGGTACTAGGTACAGTTCCCTAACATGCCAACAATCCACATTAAATAACATTAATTGCATTAAAAACATCAAAAATAACTATTTCATAATAAATAAAAAGTATTGAGAGTTATAGAGTCTGACTGGCCAAGCTTTTGTCAGTAGCTTCTATTGGTAGTAGTTGGACTTATGTAGCAGTGACCTATCAGTAGCTCTTTGATCATTTACCGGTAGCTCCTGGTATCAGTAGCTGTTTGAACTTGTTTCGGTAGATGTTTGAACTTGTATCAGTAGCTCTTTGATCATGTATCAGTAGCTATTTGATCATATATCGGTATCTCCAGGTATCAGTAGCTATTTGAACTTATATCAGTAGCTCTTGGTATCAGTAGCTGTTTGAACTTGTATCGGTAGCTCTATATACCGGTGACTCCATCTATCGGTAGAATTTTCTTCTATCGGTACTTACTCTATCGGTAACTCTGGTGTAACAGTATCTTGAATCAGTAAGTTGATGTATTAGTGACTATATGTATCAGTAGCTTATCTTCCGTACCAGTGATATATGTATCAGTAGACTTATTCATATCGGTAGACTTGTTTCTGTCGGTAGCTGTCTGTATCAGTGGACTTGATCTATCAGAGAAATGTGCTTACCAGTGGACTTATACATATCGGTATCTCTACGTATCAGTGATCTTTGCCTATCGGTGACTATGTCTATTAGTAGACTAAGTCTATCGGTAGCTATAGGAATATCAGTGACTTAACACTTCTGTTTTATTCAGAACACATCTGATTGAGTTAGAATTAATTCAAAATTCATATAAGCATAGTTAAACACTGATTAACATATTTCAAGGATTATTTTAATATAATTATCAACTTGATCATAGATTAAAAGAATTAATATATAGATACACATTATTTGGTATTATCAAAGTATGTTAAAGCATAATTGGGATTATCAAAAGAGGTGATTTCAACAAAATTCACACCTTTTTTTTACTAAGACTCATTTGGAAGTATTTTGTGACCAAGGAGAATGCGTTTCTCAACTATTTCATGATTTTGGGGTAGATGGTTTTGATCGACAACCACTGTATGGAATCATGAACACAATTTTTCTGACCTAGAATGATTTGGATACCAATGAGAGGGACAACATGATATTACAAATGAGTCTCCTCTTACTAGGCATATGAAGGAGTTGTCAGAGGCATTGAAGCGGGTCGCTAGTTGATATCTAAGCCACAAGCTCAGATGGATGCATGGACTATAAAAATATGGAAACTTGGGGAAATCATAGCCTGTATGTGGTTCGAAATTTCAAAATCATCATCCTTATTGTAATCTACTCAGAATAGAGTTTACGAGTTAACTACTTTGGTTGAGACTCTCCATTCAGGGAAGAAGCAGAAGAGGTGAGGTGATCATAACTCCACCATTCGATCGATGCTTCCTGCCAGAATCTTTCTAACTTGGCCAGTTCAAGAAATGTAATCTTATTTTAATTCAATGCACTTTTTTGTTGATATTCTTGGAGAGACTCCAAAATATAGAGATTCATCCTCTTTTTGTATGCTATCAGTGAGTAGATCTACTGCGATTTATATGCTTTGTCCAATTTTTCTTTCATTCATGATGTGCATGTCATTTTACTGATTCAATATTATATGAATCACAAATGATACCCATACCATGAATAATATCAATTAAACACAAATTCTTGGATTTGAATATTGAAATTATAATAGATTCCTTCTTTAGAAATGTTCATGAATTCCCACCAACATTATATTATTCATTGATAAATTTGTTCCAGCAATCTGAAGATCACTTGATTTACATAAGGATTTCTTGGGAAGAATATATTCTCAAGAGGGAGAGTACCCTTTCATTTTTTGAAGCTGATAGGCTTGGGGACAACATCCTGATGTTCTCTAGGTCTATATGGAGGGTCCTACAATCTCATGAAGACCAAATCACTATTGTGTTGTAGTTTAGGATATTTTAGTTCATACCTTCTATTGATGTTGTTTAGGGTCTTTTGGATTGGACTTTCCATCACCATAGTCTAGGGTCTTCTATCTCCTACCTTCTATCACTTTATTTTATGGTCTTCTAGTTTAGACCCTCTATTATTATAGTTTAGTGTCTTTTATCTCGAACCTTATATTACTTTAGTTTAGGGTCTTTTAGCCCAGACCTTCTATTACTGAAGTTTAGGGTCTTTTAGCTTGGACATTCTATTACTATAGTTTAGGGTATTTTACCTTGAACATTCTATTGTTTAGGTTTAGTATCATTTAGCTGAGACCTTATATTTCTATATTTTAGAGTCCTTTATCTCGGACATTCTATTAATGTAGTTTAGGGTCTTTTAGCTCCGACTATCTATCACATTAGTTTCGGGTCTTTTAGCTCATACCATATATTACTATAGTTTAGGTTATTTTAGCTCGAACCTTCTATTACTATAGTTTAGGGTCGTTTAGCTTAGAACTTCAATTTCTTTAGTTTAGGGTCATTTATCTCGGACTTTATATTGCTTTAGTTTAAATAATTTTATCTCAAACCCGATCAATGATCTTGGAATATGGTGAAGCATGTCAAGAGTGACCCAAAATACACCGAGGTTATGGGTTCTACCGTGGTATTTCAAAGGTTCACAAGGATCATAAATCCCTTTTTGTAGAGTGATAAATTTGGTTGAATACTATAGGAACATATGCCTAATCCATAGGAATACATGAATTGTTAAGAAAAGGGTCTATTAAAGTTGAGTATCTTTTCTAGGGGCGATGATAGATTTATGAGGGTAGTATCTGTTGAGGGAGAAATACTGGGGATGCTAGGTTACTTGGAAAATTGGAGTATGGGTGATTCAAGTCATAACCCAAAAGTTTGAGTCCATGAATATGGGATGGGGATGACATGTCAGGGATGACCCGTAACACCCAGAGGTGTTGGGTTCCACCATGGTGTTTCTAGGGCTCACAAGGATTCAGGCTCCTTTATTTAAAGGGGGATATTCTTTTAGTTGGTGGGTTATAGAAATTATGAATTGGTAGCATAGTCAAGAAAAATATGTTCTCAACTCTTTTATGAGGGCCATGAATGATTTATAAAAACTCAAACATCCAAATGTTGAGGTTGGGTATGGGAGGAAATATTTATACGAAGGATTCTAGTACCCTAGGGCCATTTTTCTCTTATATTTTAAATCTTGCACCCTATTCCATTTTGTTTCAAGTCATGAGTCATGGGCCATTGAAGGTTCTAGAATTGAGTGTTGCATTCCTTCTTTGGGGAAGGTTATAAAACAAAGTGATGTTGCATCAAGGATATCAAATCTTCTTGAATAGTTTGGTATGATGATTTTAAATCATGATCCATAGTTCTCGGGTGAAGACAATGATATGGGGAAATCGTACTGAGAATGAACCAAAACATGATGAAGTACGGGGTTATACCGTAGTGATGTCAGGACTCACAATAATTCATAGTTATGAAAAGGGTCCCTTGATGATGATTATCCTTTCTAAGGGCCTTTAAATATTTCCTTGATTTGATACACTCAAATCATGTAGTGTGACTTGTGGAAAGTGTAATATCCAAGATGGGTTTGAGCACCTTAAAAGTTGTGTCACTGCCTAGCGAACATATTCTTATGGCGAGGATATGTGAAAAATCATTACTGTAACACCATAAGGTTTTTTAAAAATAAATTGAATTCATGAAACTTTTTTTTAAGTAGATAATTATAACTAGCCATTAAACATAATTTTACTACTTATTTGTTTTGAATTTTGAAAAACAGTCTTCTACAATTGGGTTCAGTAAGTTATTTGGAGCCTAATGAAACCAACTTGTTTTTTTGGTTAATAGTAACATACAATTATGAATAGTAATATGAATACTAATATGACCCTAATAAATAGTAAATTGGGTTATTATTTTATTTTCTTAAGGCTTTAATATAATTACTTTTTGGTTAATTTTTCAATGTGATTTAAAAGCAGTTATAGAATTTAGATTGTTAATTTTTGAATTAAGGATGATTTTATTTAAAAATTAAATTAATAATATTTAAAAAATTATTTTTAAAAAATGGTGTTAATTTTTGAATTTTACATGTTGGAAAATTGTAAGGGTTATTTTTTGGTATTTTTCTAAAACGGTTGATTTTTCTGTGAATAGTAAAAAAAATTGTTTTGAGTTTCGGTGTGTTAATGACATCATTAATGATATAATAATTATGTAATAAATATGTTAGAGTTGTTTATAGTAAAATACATTATTTGTTTTCCCAAGTGGCTTATACCATGGTAAAATACCATGGGAAAGCCCATGGTTTTTCAAATACTACTAATGAGGTGTCCCTTGGAAATTATTAAAATATTACCTCACTTTTGCTATAAATACCAACCCATTCCTTCATTAAATTAATTCCAAATTACTCATAAACGAATATATGGAATCCTTACCTACAAATTAGTCTTCAAATGGTTTCCTCAATCCCCCAAGGTCCCAACCTTCATGTTTTAGGAGTTCCTCTTCAAGGTAAGAAAATTCTCAATTTCTTTCTTTTTTCATTCAAGCTCTCTTTTTTGTGGTATAACTTTCAAGTTTTCATACCATGTTCTTATTTACTTATTATTATTGATATATTCTATATTATGATTCATTTATGGATAGGTGACCCTTTTCCCCTCTCTTTTTAATATTTTCTAAAACAATGTTGCATAGCCATTAGGTTGCCAAATTTTTGTAAAGAATTTTTCAATTATTATTTTATTTTGAGTTCCTTTCTGTTCTTATTATTTTCTCATAAACTATTACCCAAGAGGAATGAAAGATCCAGAAATAATGTATATTATGTATGTTCTTAGGTTCATGGAAAATATATCATCATTCTTCTTCTCCCTCCCACTTATTCAAAGAATAAAAACATTGTTCCTGATGTGTCGAATTACCGACATCATGGACTATGTGATTTAAATTTTCAATAATTATTTAAAGTATGCTCATGAAACCATTTTTATGGTTTTACCAAGTTATAATATATGTATTATGTCTCATCCATGGTTTTGGAATTATTTTTACTCATGGTTTTAATCTATAATGAAAAATGAGGTCGTTATTGTCAAAGAACCACTAAAATGATCTAAACGAACATCAATAATGTTTTAACTTAGGAATAATCCTCATATCAAACATAAAAATTATAAATGATATAAATTATGGTACTAGAAATATTTAAATACCTTTCCATTATAATTCTGGAGTTACACTTCAAATCGACAAGAACATCCGTCATGAACCAATCATGGAAGTCATGTAAATAACGATCCCTAAACAATGCAAGGAACAAAATATTAATAATTAAAGGGTGAAATGAGGTTATGAAATGATCATACAAGATTTTATAAACATGAAAATGTTTCTTTAAAATATTAATACCACTCTTTTAACCATTATACAGGAGGTTTAAACAAGTTTTAAGTAAGACAAACCCGAGGTAAGGGAATTCTTAACCTGATTTCCATTATTTGGGTTAACCTTCTACTTCATTATTTATGTGGTATTAAAATTGATTGTGTGATGGGTTTTGATTATATTATGTTTAATGATGTCTATTTACATTTTATATACATATTCCATCTACTCTATTAAGTCTCTCTTTAGTTTTATGATATTTATAAGGGGCTTTCCTTTTAAAATCATCTTTTACAAATCTATTTTACAAAATTCAAAATCAATGTTTTTATGAAATTATTCATGTTGTATGATTATGTTATGGTTCTTGGGAATTATTTATTATGAATTGTGGGACCGATATCTCCATCCAATGCATTGGGTATGTGTAAGTTGGAGTACGGTCGTGCGGTTACTTCAAGTGTAACTGTGATGGTTACACAAATTGTAAGGTAGCTGTGAGGGTTACAAATTATAAGGTAGCCGAGAGGGTTACAAGATTATGTAAGTAATTCCCCGAGATACCTTTATGTTTATATTTATGTTCTTATGTATTTTTTAAATATCATGTTTCATAAAGTAAGTATATATATACAGGTGATATGTATGTATTTTGAAAATGATTTCATACGTTACAAGTATTCATGGACTAATATGTTCCTTCCTTCTTTTTATATCCATTACTGAGATTTTGTGATCATCCCAAGTTTTTAAATGTTTTTTATAGTTTATAAGGATGTTCAGGACAATGAAGGAATCCATGTTAAATTTTTGATGAATTTTCAAAGAAATCATGGTTTAAGCATTAATGTTTTATATTTTGAAAAAAATGGAAACTGTTTTTATGGTATCCACTCTATAAGTATGTGTAAGGTCATGAATGTATTATGTCCCAATTATAAAAATCTCTAAACTTTAAAATATCCTCAATGTAAAAGGAATCATTTTCTTGAAAAAAAATCATGATTATATAATGAAATAAGTCCAGGTCCTTATAGTTGGTATCAGATGATGGTTTAGATAACTTTAGGGGTTATGAAGATTTTAAAAAAATACCATAAAATATTTTTACTCTATGATTAATTTGAAATGTTATAGAATTTATAGTTTACCATGTTTCTTCATCTAAGATATGTTTGTTCAGAATGGTTGTCCGTAGAGGAAACAGAGAAGCTGAAGAGGGTAGGCACCGATAGAACGACATCTTTCTGAATTTATAACCTGGAATGGTAGGGATTGGAATTGAGGAGTTTGTGACAGTAATGGTTCAGCTAACTCAAGCAATAAATGGTGGTGGAATCTATTCAATAGAACAACCAGAGGTACCACAACAGAACATGATAACAGTGGAATATTTTATGAGAAAACACCCTCCTACTTTCAATGGATATTCTGACACAGTAGTGGATGAAGGATGGATTAAAGAACTTGAAAAGATATTTGATGTAATTTGTTGTTCAGAGAATCGAAAGGTATGTCTTTCAATTTATCATTTTTAAGGTAAATATGATCAGTGGTGGTCAACGGTAAAGAATATAAGGGACAGAGAGAATATTGATGCCTTTAAGTGGGATGAATTTAAAAGTATTTTCCTTGAAAAATATTTTCCTAAGGTGGTGCGACTTAGGATGGATAAGCAATTCATTTAATTTAAGAAAAAAGAGGAAGATTCAGTGGCTGTGTATGAAGAAAACTTCACCTGACTGGTGAGTTATGATCCAAATATTATTCTAGATCTTGATAGAAAAATCAATCACTTTTACTCAGGATTGAAGCTAAGGTATCGAAGGACGTTGACCTCCCATGAATTCAAATGTTATGAGAAACTTTTCCGATGTACTGAGAGGGTAGAGATGGAGTTTGTTGATGACCAGATGCATTTTGGAAACAAGGAGAAGAAGAGGTCCAGATGGTAAGCGATGAGTAAGAATCAAAAAAAGAAATCTGATGGTAAGAAAATCTAGTTTTCAGTTTGTGAAAAGTGTGGCAAGAAGTACCCTGGGGAATATCTTATAAAAACTGGGAAGAGTTTTAAATGTGGTAAATTTGAACATATGGCCCGAGATTGTAATGAAAATGATCCAAAGAATAATCCGGATAAGAAAAATGTAAATTGTTTTAAATGTGGTGAGATGGGTCACTATTAAAATGCCTTCCTAAAGAGAGTTCCAAATGATGAAAAGAATCGAGAATATAAGCAGAAAGGTGTAGTGAGATCCTTTGCGACTATGTCAGCAGATGTCAGGCCATCCAATGAAGTTGTATCAAGTACATTTCTTGTTCAATCAGATTTTTTTACAATTTTGTTTGATATGGGGTCTACACATTCCTTCATCTCTGGGAAATTTTTGGGGAAAAGTGGAAATATCACCTCAACAAATGAGACCAGAAATTTCTTAAAATAATAGGGAGAAATATTATAGAAAAGAGTGAATTATAAGACTCTTTATATTATGGTCTTTGGAAAGACTTTACCTACAAACCATGTTGTCTTACCCTTAGTTGAGTTTGATGTTATTATGGGAATGTATTGTCTTTCTATTTATCATGCAAAGATTGACTGTAGAGATAAATAAGTTGTTTTTCAGAAAGATTTTTAGTTTGTATACATGAAATAACCCATAAAATTGATAACATATTAGGAAGCAGAGAAACTATTGAAAGATGGAAATTAAAGTTATCTTGCTCATATTGTTTAAAAAAAGGGAACTGTTCAGATTAATGATGTACCAGTGGTAAATGAATACCTTGATGTTTTTTAGGTTGAGTTACCCGGTTTCATACCTGATAGGGAAGTCGAATTGACAATTGACTTAGTCCCTGATGCTAAGACAATTTTAAAACCCCCTTATCATATGTCTCAAATAGAACTTATTGAATTGAAAAATCAGTTGCGTTATTTTCTTAATAAAGGATTCATTCATCATAGCACTTCACCATGGGGATCTCCTGTTTTGTTTGTTAAAAAGAAAGATGGTTCCATGTGAATTTGAATTGATTATAGAGCTTTGAATAGCATCCCTGTTAAAAACAAGTATCTTTTTCCTCACATCGATGAATTGTTTGATCAACTCCTGGGAGCTCAGTACTTTTCCAAGATTGACTTGAGATTTGGATACCATCAGATGAAGGTGAAGGAGGATGACATCCCGAAAACAACCTTTCATACTAGATATGAGCATTATGAATTTGTTGTTATGCCAGTTGGGTCAACTAATTAACCTATTGTATTCATGAATATTATGTATAGAATATTTCATGATTACTTGGATAAGTTTGTGGTTGTGTTTATTGATGACATTATGGTATTTTCTAAAAATAAACAAGAGCATGAAAAACATCTAAGGGTTGTTCTACAAAGCTTAAAAGAAAAGAAACTATATGGAAAATTCAGCAAGTGTGATTTTTGGTTGTAACAGATTTATTTTCTCAGGAAAAGGATGTAATAATAGTTGATCCATCCAAAACAAGAGTGGTTGATGAATGGAAAAGACCTATAAATGTTATAGAGATTCATAGTTTTCTTGGATTATCGGGTTATTACTGATGGTTTGTTAAGAACTTTGCACGGTTATCTAGCCCGATAACTAAGTTTACACGAAAAGGGGTTAATTTCTTTTGGATAGAAGAATGTGATTTTTGTTTTTAGGAATTGTAGAAGAGATTGGTGAATGCACCGGTTTTATCCTTGCCTTCCCAAAATGGTGAGTTTCTCATATATAGTGATTATTCATTGAAGGGACTGGGTTGTGTTTTGATGTATAATGATCAAGTAATTGCTTATGCTTCAATACAACTTAAACCTCATGAGTTAAATTATCCCAAACATGATTTGGAATTGGCAGCTGCGGTTTTTTACTTTGAAAATTTGGAGGCATCATTTATACGGATCCAAATGTCAAATATATACTTACCATAAAAGTCTGAAGTATATATTCACTCTAAAGGAATTAAACATGAGGCAGAGGATATGGCTAGAACTGATAAAGGATTATGATTGCACAATAAATTACCATCCTAGAAAAGAAAAAAAAGTGTCATATGCCTTGAGTCAAAAACATAATGCATCATTAACCATGTTATGTTTGGAACATGATCCCTTGATTAATGATTTGATCAATTTTGGCACAGAAGTTTTTGGTGTAGGAAATACCTCTGTTTTGTCTCAGGTTTCAGTGTAGTCATCGTTATTAAACAGAATTAAAAAAGGGAAGAAGGAATACCATGAGCTACAAAAAAGGTAGAATTAGGTTAAAGTGGGAAAGTTGATAGAATTTAACCTTGATAAAGATTGTGTTTTAAGTTTTTGTAAAAGGTTGTGTGTGCCTTGTGATTCCTAGTTGAAGAAATAATTGTTATGTGAAGCTCGTAGTTCTCCATTTTCAGTTCATCCTGGAAGTACTAAGATGTACAGAGACCGTAGAGAGTATTATTGGTGGGATGGAATGAAAAGAGATATTGCTAATTTTATTATGAAATGTTTGACATGTAAATAGGTTAAAGTAGAGTAGTAGTTACTGAAGGGGATTCTTCAGCCTTTTCCAGTGCCAGCGTGGAAATGGGAGAATGTATCCAGGGAATTTGTGGTGGGACTACCAAAAACTTCTTGAGGTAATAATGTGATTTGGGTTATTGTTGATCAGTTGAAAAAATAGGTACATTTTATTTCTATTCGAGATACGATGTCTTTAGATCATCTTTCTCGACTATACCTCAAGAAAATTTTCAGGTTACATGGAGTTACTATTTTCATTTTATCTGATTGGGATCCCAAGTTTACTTCTAACTTTTGGAAGGGACTTAAAAAGTCATTGGGAAAAGAATTAAATTTTAGTACAACTTTTCATACTCAATCAGATGGGAAGTCAGAACAAACAATTCAAACTTTGGAGGCTATGATTCAATCTTGTTCAATAGACTACTAGGGATATTGGGATTAACATATTTCGTTAATTGAGTTTTCTTATAATAATAGTTTTCATTCCAATATTCAGATGGCACCTTTTTAGGATTTGTATGGGAAGCGGTGTCGGACTCCAATATTTTGGGATGAAGTCGGTGAAACAAAGTTGATGGGGCTTGAATTAGTAGAAGAAGTGGCTGAGTAAGTGAATATGATCCAGTAACATATGAGGACAGCTCAGAGCATACAGAAAAGTTATGTAGATAACAGAAGGGAAAACTTATCTTTTGAGGTAGGTGACCACGTTTTCCTTAAA
This sequence comes from Viscum album, assembly GCA_963277665.1. Classification (NCBI taxonomy): domain Eukaryota; kingdom Viridiplantae; phylum Streptophyta; class Magnoliopsida; order Santalales; family Viscaceae; genus Viscum; species Viscum album. The sequence goes on along the minus strand of OY728158.1, from coordinate 1,102,977,637 downwards.
ATCTATCCTTGGAAAAGTGTGATGCATTTTGGTAAGAAAGGAAAGACAAGTCCATGATTCATTGGTGCTTTTTAAATCTTGGAAAAAGTTGGACCAGCTGCATACTGAGTTTCTCTGCCTCCAAGTTTGTCTCAGGTACTCAATGCTTTTCATGTTTTTATGTTAAGAAAGTATGTATCATATAAATCACATGTCTTGAGCCTAGAAGAAGTTCATCTGGAAGAGAACCTTTCTTATAAAGAGAAACTAGTTCAGATTCTTGATAAAATGGAACATGTATTGTAGAATAAGGTAATCTACCAGGTAAAGGTTTTGTGGAGAAACCACATGGTTGAAGAAGCAACATGGGAGTCTGAAAATGCTACGAGGGAAAAATACCATCAGTTGTTTAATAAATAAATTAAATTACGAGGATGCAATTTCAAGAAGGTGGGGACAATGTAACATGCCAAGGTTTTCAAAAAATAAATTTAATGCATGAAACTTTGTTTTAAGTATATAATTATAACTAGCCTTTAAACATAATTTTACCACTTCTATGTTTTGAATTTTGAAAAATGATTATCCACAATTGTATTCAGTAAGTTATTTGGAGTCTAATGAAACCAACTTGTTTTTTAGTGACTAGTAACATACCCTTATGAATAGTAATACGACCCTAATAAATATTAAATTGTGGTATTATTTTATTTTGTTAAGGCTTTAAGATAATTACTATTTGGTTAATTTTTCATTGTAATTTAAAAGCAATTATAGAATTTTAATTGTTAATTTTATAATTAAGTATGATTTTATTTAAAAATTAACTTAATAATATTTAGAAAATTATTTTTAAAAAATGGATTTCATTTTTTAATTCTACAAATCAAAAAATGGTAAGGGTAAATTTTTGATAGTTTTTTGAAACAGTTGATTTTTCAGTGAATAGTAAAAAAATACAATTTTGAGTTTCAGTGTGTTAATGACATCATTAATGATGTAATAATGATGTAATAAATCTTCTAGACTTGTGTATAGTAAAATAATTTATTGGGTGTCTCTATTGGCTTATACCATGGGAAAATACCATGGGAAAGCCCATGGTTTTGCAAATACCAGTAATGAGGTGTCCATTGAAAATTATTAAAATATTCCCTCACTTTTACTATAAATACCAACCCATTCCTTCATTAACTTCATTTGAAATTAATCATCAATGAATCTATAGAATCCTTAACTCCATAGAAGTCCTCCCAAGGTTTCCTTAGGCCCCCAAGGTCCCAACATTCAAGTTCTAGGAGTTACTCTACAAGGTATGAAAATTCCCAATTTATTTCTTTTTTCATTCAAGTTATTTTTTATGGTGTAACTTTCATGTTTTCATACCATGTTGTTATTTAATTCTTATTATTGATCTATTCTATATTATGATTCATTTCTGGATAGGTGACCATTGTCCCCTCTCTTTTTAATATTTTCTAAAACCATGTTGCATAGCCGTTAGGCTGCTGATTTTTTGTAATGGATTTTTCAATTATTCTTTTATTTTGAGTTCTTTTATTTTCTTATTATTTCCTCATCACCTCTTACTAAAGAGGCATGAAATATCCAGAAATCATTTATATTCTTGAATTTTTCATGTTCATGGAAAATTCATCATCATTATTCTTCTCCTCTCCCACTTATCCAAGGAATAAAAACATTGTCCTTGATGTGTTGAATTACTGACATCGTGGACGATGTGATTTCAATTTTCATTAATTCTTTCAGTTCTGGTCATGAAACCATTTTTATGGTTAAAACATGTTATAATATATGTATTATGTCTCATCCATGGTTCTATAATTCTTTTTACTCATGGTTTTAATTTATAAGACAAAATGAGGTCGTTATTATCAAAGAACCACTAAAATGATCTAAACAAACATCATTAATGTTTTAATTTATGAATCATCCTCACATAAAAAATCAAAATGATAAATGATATAAATTATGGTACTGGAGATATTTAAATACCTTTCCATTCTAATTATTGAGTTTCCATTCCAATCGACAAGAAAATCCATCATGAACCAATCATGGAAATCATGTAAAGAACGATTCCTAAACAATGCAAAGAACAAAATACTAACAATTAAAGGGTGAAATGAGGTTATGAAATGATCATACAAGTTGTTATAAACATGAAAATGTTTCTTTAAAATACTAATAAAACTTTTTTGACCATTATACAGGATGTTTAAACAAGTTTTATGTAAGAAAAACCCGAGGTAAAGGAATTCTTAACCCGATTTCCATTCTTTGGGTTAACCATATACTTCATTATTTATGTAGTATTAAAATTGATTGTCTGATGGGTTATGATTATATTATGTTGAATTATGTATATTTATATTTTATATACATATTACTTCCCCTATATTAAGTCTTCATTTAGTTGTATGATATTTATAAGGGGATTTCCTTTTAAAATCATATTTTACAAATCTATTTTACAAAATTCAAAAGCAATATTTTTATGAAATTATTCATATTGTATGATTATGTTCTGGTTCTTGGGAATGGTTTATGATTAAGGGTGGTACCTATATCTCCCTCTAATGGACTGGGTATGTGTAAGTTGGAGGACTGCTGTATGGTTACTCCAAGTGTAACTGTGATGGTTACACAAATTGTAAGGTAGCCACAAGGGTTACAAATTATAAGGTAGCCGAGAGGGTTACAAGATTATGTAAGTAATGCCCCAAGATACCTTTATGGTTCTAATTATGTTCTTATGTATTTTGGAAATCTCACGTTTCAAAAAGTAATTATATATATACAGGTGATAATTATGTCTTTTGAAAATGATTTCATATGTTATAAGTATTCATGGACTAATGTGTTCTTTCCTTTTTTTATATACCTTACAGAGATTTTGTTTTCCAACCAAGTTTTAATTTTTTTTTAATGTTTATAAGGATGTGTAGGACAATTAAGGAATCCATGTAAAATTTTTAATTAATTGTCAAAGAAATCATGTTTTAGGCTTTAATTTTTTATATTTTGAAGAAAATGGAAACTGTTTTTATGGTATCCACTTTGTAACAATGCGTAAGGTTATGAATGTATTATGTCCTAAATCTATAAAGATCTAAACATGAAATAATACTCAATGTAAAAGGAAGTGTTTTCTTGACTAAAATCAAGATTATGTAATGTAATAAGGTCAGGTCCTTATAATTACTCTAACTTTTTTCTAAACTAGGTGGTCTAGATAGAATAACTTGGCTTTTACTAGGGATAAAATGTAGAGATTAAAAGCTTTATACCTTATTCATTTGCACCCAAATCTTTTCCTAAACTCTGGAAATGAATTGTTTAGATAATGAAGACATGTATTTTTCTTAGGCTTCCCATTGCAGTTTTTGGACTGGACAAGTTTTGTGTCTCTTTCACTAGTGGTTTAAGGTCTTACGATTTGGACCATTATAGGCTAGAGTTTAAGTTCATACAACTTTTTCCAATGTGTAAGAAGTTTAAGGTCATGACGTGCATAGAAATAATATAAAGGATGATACACAAGAGTATAATTAGGATATCCAGGGTCAAGATTACCCCAACATACTTCTGAAAGGGTGGAAAAAATGTTGTAAATCATGGATCAAGGTCGTCGGGTCATGTATACTGATAGAAAAAAATAATAAATGGAGTATTTCAGATCACGATGATATATTGAGTTATTCCATGGTGATGTCAGGACACACAAGAACCAGAAAGCCATTTTTACGGAGTGATGCATTTGGTTGATGAATATAGGGGCATATGCAGGATCCATAGGCATACATGCATAGTCAAGAAAAGGGTCTCTTGAATCTATCTATTGTTTCCTAGGTCCATGGAAGGTTTTGAAGACCTGAAGAACATGAGACATGGAGTGTGGTTTATGGATAACTATAAGAAAATCACCAAACAGTGGTGTTTTTTACATATGGAGGTATTTTAAAGTGACGTGATATGTTTCTATAACAGTTTCATAAAACCTCTTCTAAAACTAATGCTGACATCGAATACGTGGTAGTTTCTTACATTTAGAAGTGGTTTTATTGCTTTAATCATTGGTTTTAATTAAAAAAATATAGTAAGTATATAGTGGTGGTTTTAACCACCACTAAATATTTTTCTTTCTTTAATAGAATCCTCTTTAAATAAATGTTCATCATTTTTTACCGGCAGGTTTAACCACCGTCGATAAAAACTATAAACATATATAGGTATTTTAAACCGCTGCTAATAAATTTACCATATTTAGAGGTGGTTTAAACCACATATATATATATATATTTATAAATAAAAAATGGTCGTAGATTCTACAGCCCTAGTACCCTAAAAAAACATATATAGAGAACATATAACCGAAGGTGTGCACACATAAAATCTAATCATAACAAAATATGTCATGGGAAACTATATTTCACATTATAAAACCACACCAAACCTCTAAAATAATGAAAAAACCCAAAATGGTAATCCCTCTATTAAAAACATATTTGGATTAAAACCTAATGAATAAGTATTTTTCTCAATGAAAACCACCTACGGAATTTTAAAAAACATGTAAAATGAATAAAAAACCATTTAAAAAAAACTAGATTCCATTTATCTATGCCATTTACAAAAATTTACAAGGAAAAAATTCAATCATTCATGGAAAACCTTTCCTAGACTAAACTAGCTACCATATAAATCTTCACTTTAACCCAAACACCCTATAGAAAATACAAAATTACTGAACACTTATTTAAAACTAAATTAATTAGAAACACCTAACTCAAATGGTGGAACCATGTTTCTTTCAATGAAATATATAAGAAATGAACTTATAGGAGGGTTTACAACTACTATAAACTAAAATCCCCATATCATCGTAACAAAAACCCAGAAAATAATCCAAACAAGTCAACTAGGTTTATAGGAACTTGTAGAGGAAGACATAAAACCAATAGAAAGATAAGATAAGTTCTTACTTCTTGAAACTTGGGAAGAATCACTAAGAAACCAACTTGAAACCACAAAATAGGTTCATAGAAGAAAATGAGAGACTCATGTGAGGTGTTTGGGTTAATAGGGATGAATGGGGAGGCTCAAGGTATAATCCCCCCATTAAAAAGAATATAAATAGAAAAATACCTCATTATGGTTTTGCTCCACAGTTTTCTAAATTATATAGAAACCATGAATATCAGAGGAGGGAGACTAATAGGGAGGTAGGATAGTGAATATGTAGTAGGTGATATAGGGATAAGGGAAACACAAATGCGATAATTCTAGGCAGAAATGTTACTATTTGGGTGAGTAATAGTGATAAGGATATGCATCATGAATGATGATGTGAAGAGATTGATGTTAAATAGGGAGTTGATGAATATTAAGGGGATGATGAAAAATAAATGACGAAAGGGGTTTGTGGCCTATAGTCTATAAGGAACAATAATGTGAAAGAGAAACATGCACATGTACAGGCTTGAAGTAAAAAAATCATTCATGAAAATTTTAAAATTGGTAAAAAATTTATAACCACAGTGATTGAAATTTAATTTATGGGATTACATCAAGAAAGAAATTCCACATAGATATTACTATATTGTATTTGGAAAAATATGTTTTATAATGATAAAATAAAATAAAATATGGTTTTCACTAAATAACATGAATACCATTGCAAGATAATTATTTTAATCATATTCAATCCTATATTTGTATGAATAGATGACTATCATGGAAGCCTTGAAAGGTTTCTAGCCTCTTTAAACATAGGAAATCATGAAAATGATTGTTCATGAAAATGTTCGGTGAATAATCTATGCCAAACATGATACATAAACAAACCCTCCCATTCTATATTTGTCCAAAACATCTAAAAAACCACTAATCACTATTCGATGACGAACACTGCTCGTCACCCTCTCCATATCTGTGTCTACTTCTTGTTACTAGCACCTATAAGATAATTATATTGAAAATTAAATAATATTGTACATTTATATTTAAACTTAAAACCAATAAATGTTTGAGAACTAAATGATTTTGAAATTGTGTGATTTACCTGCTCACCACTAGTCATCGATGCAATACCACCAGGGACAGATCTGGTCGTCGTTTAATATAAATCAATCAATGATTTCTACTAAGTGGATATCTGATCCCTCTATTATGGAATTTTGTTTTGTATTGAAAAAAACTCTCTCTGAGTATCTCAGGGTAGGTAGTGAATAAAACCAAAAGTATATGTAGTTGCAATCCCTGATGGCCTTCCAAAGATCCCAGATGGTAATGGTCCCAAACCTATCCCGCGAACTCGACAAGGATGCTCCTTCACAAGGAATTTACCAATTGGTCTATCCTGGGATACTAAGTAGGACTACGTAGGAATATCATCTTATAGTTATTTAATTTTTATCTTTAAATAAAATATTAATCATATCATAATAAATACATATTAACATAGTGACAACTGATAATAAATTATTATAATGAAAAATGAATTCATAACCCAACTTCTTTAGAAGGTTCATTAACAAAAATCCCATCATATTTTTTATGAACATCAAACAACACTTTTTTTCAGGATTCTTGGTTCCCTAAACTCTATGAATACATTAAAAAAATATAAATAAATAATTTAACATATTAAAAGGATAATATTTTCTTATAAATATTTAAACTAATGAAAAGATTACCATAGTTGACCGACTTCTACAAAAAATCTTTGACCACGCAGTGTGAGGGATGGCTTGATTAGCTAGACACAATTAATTATTCCTTAAAAGATCCTAAAATAAATAAAATATAATTTAATAGTAATTTATTCAATGTCATCTCCTTTTCATATAAATTTATAAATGTAAAATGAGATTAATATAATAATATATATTTAAATACCATGTGTTTCTCATCACGATGCCTATCAAGAAAAACTTTCCATTTCTCTCTAGGTACCCTATTGGGTACCTTATCATACATTTTTTGGGCACTCAATGAAGTACCATTGACTTCTTTCCATAATATCCATTTGAAATCCATCCATTTATTGCCCAAAATATTCAATGTGCACTTTCGTGCTAGCATATCAATAATTGTAAAGTTGAAAAACATCTATACATAGAGATTAATTTTGGAAATATTAGCATTTAATAACATAATTACATTAAATTACACCATAATGCATTAAAATTACCTTTATTTTTGAATGAAAATATTTATTTTTCCAAGATGAAGGAATATTCCTCTAATCATCATACGTAATGGGAAGGGAAACCAGCTCCCCCTCCAACTAGCATAGACTATGGCCAAGTAATCCCACTGTGTCATCCATAGGTAACCCATATGAATCAAATGGGACATCTATCTTTAGCCTATTCAGATTCCATACATCTAAAATTTTCATATTTTTCTCCATAGTAGCATTGTTTCCATATTTTATGAAAAATTAGTTAATAGTATAAAAAAGTGAAATAAATTTATTCATATTAAAATATGTACCTATAACAGTCACCCTACAATAGCCCCATGAAGAACTAGGAGTGGTTCTCTACTCCCTCACTGACGAGGCTACTGAATGGGAAGGTGTCAACTGAGCTACTGATGGGATGCTGATGTAGGGTGTGAGATACAATGTAGGGGGCAAGAAGATGGTGTCTTAGATGCTATAGAGAGGGAGAAAAATGGATCATAATTTATCGGTGTGGTTAATGGAACATCGACTGAGAGTCGACTGGCGTCATCATAATTCTTTTTACTTGGTATTATTGTCATTTAATCAAATAAAATTAAGTTCAGAACATATATTTAAAAACATTCATGTTGAAAAAATAGAAATTATAACAGATGCACAATACTAACAAACAAAATATACATAACAATGATAATTAATAACTTCTCAAATGATATATGTGGTTGATAAATGAATTGATAACTGCACATAAAATCATTTTCTCCTACAATCATGTCGGTTCCATATCCATCATTACTTCATCTAAACTATCAATCCCTGCAAGAAAAATATTTTCAATATCATGATGGAAAAACAAGTCTGCTTCTTTCTTTTGATGGGATTCAATATCAGAGGTAAAATCTTACATTTCATCACCCATATCATACAAGTCTCTTTGTTTTACATGAGTAACTACACTCTACCCTTCATCAATGGCATATTTCACATAATATAAAATTTTCACTTGTTGTGATAATATATACAAATCATGTAGTTCACTATCAACAACATCCATTAAGCGAGAGAATTTTATAGAAGTAAATTTCAAGGAATATATTTTAGCACCCCTGATAATATCCACCCAATTGGATTTGAATAAAGCAAATGAAAAATGACCATGGTAGTTTAATTTTATAATATCAACTAGCCTTCCATAGTATCCCACTTCAAAAAATGTAAGTATGCTACAATTCTGTGTTTTCAAACCCTCTTCCCGATCTACTGTATGGAATCTAAAGCCATTCACATTGCAAGTGTCTAACTTTCTAGATTGTTTTAGAGGACCTCGAGTAAGAAATATTAAATCTTTTGATAACTCTTCTTGAGAATCAATATTAATGATCTAAAAAAAGTAATGTACATTATTATATTTAAAAAATATGTGTATCAACCTAATATTCGTATTGATTGCAATATTTATAAAATTACACATCATGCAAACCATTCTAAAATATCTTTATTAATAGATATTGTTATATATTTATAATTTTGTGTTCATACTCTCATTATTATCTTTATTTTTATCCTCAAATCTTCAATAAATGGATCTTAAATTTCACTATTCATCAGCACATATCTTTGTGCCTATAATAATTCCATATCTGTTAGTGCAACATTTGAGCTCCTCCCAACTGATTGGCCAATATAAGGAATTATTTTTGATTTCCCATGTATTTGAGATTGATTTTATATGTCATCAACACGTATAAAATGATTGAATATTGTCTCAATATCATCCAAGTATCTAGAACAAAATGTAAGACACTCATATTCCAAATAGCCTTCAGAAATAGAGTATTCAAGTTTATCTTTTATTTTTCATGTATGATTAAAAATGCCCAAGATATATATGAAATAAAATAAAAAATATAATTATGTATTTAATAAAGTGAAAATAACTGTTTTCTGAAATGAAAAACATATAAATATTGTACCTCTCAATTGGATAGATCTATTTATAATGTACAAGACCTCCTAATTTAGCTTCCTCAACAAAATGCACAGTTAAATGCATCATGATTGTAAAAGACAATGGAGGAAAGATTATATCCATTGCAAAAAGTGTCAATAAAAATCTCTCATGAAGGTTTTAAAGCTCAAATAGATTTATTGTTTCCCCACATAGTTATCTAAAAAATGTGCATAATTGGAGTACAATAGTAGCAACCTTTTTAGGTAATAATTTATGCAATTCTATTGGCAGTAACATCTGCAACAAAATATCCGAATTGTGTCTTTTTAATCCATGTAATCTATGATTATTTAAGTCAACATACCTTGATATGTTACTTTAATACCCATCAGATACCGTCACATGTTTTAAAATTCGTAGGAATGTATCTTTATCCCTATTTTTCATTGCAAAAATTACAGGATCATACTTTTATTCTCATCTGGCTAGAGATCAGGATTTATGTTCATTTCTTGTAATTATTTCCGATCATTAAGATGATACTTCAAATTTCCATGATCATTAAGCAATGTGAAGATCAAATTTTCACAAAAATTCTACTCAATATGCATCACATCAAGATTATTCAACAAAAAATTAAATTCCCAATATGGAAGTTTTAAGAATATACTTTTTTCTTTCATTATTGCATTCTGATTTCACTTGATGATGCACTTTGAATTCATTTTCCACTATCATTCAAATGATACACATTCCAAAATTCTATTTCAACATTTAAATGTTTTACCCATATTTCAAAACTAGTTAACAACTTTGGAGGTGGTTTTAGATCAATTAAACCCTTGAATTTTGACTTGTTCAGCCGAAATATATGATATGCATATAGAAATATTCGATGACACAAGAAGAAACATTTTCTACTATGAGGTATCCATTTAGGCTGAAAATTCAAGATACAAACAGGAAAATCCAAACCCATGTAAGTGTTCCAACCAGCTAAATTCCCAAGTCTTGGAAAGTCACAGATGGTCCACATTAGAGGAGATTGAATTTTGAACATTGTTCTAGAAGATACATCAAATGACTCAACACCGTTGCTCCATAACTCATATAATTATTCAATTAAATTCTTCAAGTAAAAATCAATATCATTTACAGGAATTTTCTTTCTAGGAATAATCATCAAAATGAAAAAAATACTTTGTCTTATACATTTCCATGGAAGCATATTGTAAGGGAACAAACCAACTGGAAAAATTCTATAACTGTTACTCAAAGTCCCAAATGGGTTAAATCCATCAGTAGTTAATCCAAATAGAATATTCATAGGATCAGATGAGAAATACGAATGTAATGAATCAAATTTCTTCCATGATTATGAATCTCTTTGATGTCACAGTAACCCATCATTTGTTTATCTATAGAATGCCACTTCATGTGTTCGATGGTTTTCGATGACATTAATAATCTTTATAATTGAGGATTTAATGTAAAGTAATAAAAACCATTTTTTGGTGTGTTCCTTTTATTAATTTTCATGGTATTATTTTGATTCATACTTCCAACATCACCCATTTATTTCCATCTAGAAGAAGATTTTTTTTGTAATCTTGTCTAAATCCTATCCCCAATAAAGCATACAATCATTGGGGAAAACATTTGTTTTTGTATAATTAATAACAATATTGTTAACAAATTTTTTTATATCATAAAAAGACTTATGGATCTTTTCTTTATGAAATTAATCAAGTAACAATTCCAATATCATGGACATTGACTTATTTTTAATTCCACATAGGCATTTGATATGGTATAACTTCAACAGAAAAGAAAGTTTTGAATATTTCAAAAATACACTATACAACTATTGATTTACATCATCTACTAAAACATGAAATTCATATATCTACTCAATTAAGTTTTCTCATACATTAGTCTCCACAGAATCAAGAGGAGGATCCAATGATATGTTACGATACTGATATGGATGTCCTACAATATAAAAAACATCACTAGTCACGTTACTATTTTCATCACCCTCAATTGGTTGTTATGATATGTTTTGATGTTGATTTTGGTGTCTTAAAAGGCCAAATTCACCTTTTATATGGTTTTTCATTTCATTATCCATTGTCAATAAAGTTGGGATCTCATTCTATGGATTGACATCAGTGATGAACCATTATGTAACATTTGATTCTCCATGAAAAATATAACACAAATATTGATAAGGGAATTGATTCAATATGAAGTGTTAATAAAATTTATCTCTCTCTAATTATCTTCTAAATTTACATTTAGTAGATAGAAAACTTATTCTCCAATCAACAGATCGATTAGAAATTGGAAAATCTAAAAACTCCTCCAAACCCTAAGCATACCGAGGCGTGTCATCAGTAATGTGATCTAGATTTTATCTATATATATCACAATGTGCCTACTCATTTTTAAAACAAATTAAAACACATAACTTTTACTAAATAGGAAAATATATTCATATATACTAGTTGAAAAAATATGAATATGTTAAATAATGTTTTCTAATATAAACTTATATGTTTAATAATGAAGCATTTTAAAAAGGATAATTTAAATCAATAAATTCTAGTTGTGTGAAAACGAATGTGTAAAAGAGTTACATTTTTCATTAAAAACCATTAACAAAACAAAGAGAAAAAATACATGTTGAAATCCATTTAAAAAAAATATTATTTTAATAAATAATTGAAAAAAGTATCACAATAAAATGTCAATAATTAATTAAAGGACAAACATGATTCTCAAAAATATTAATCTACTATCATGCCACTCTATTTTATTTAATTAATACATTTTGTAACATTTTTTTCATTGACTGAATTGGTGGATTGATGATGATAGAGGATGTTTTATTCAATATTTCCCGATTTTATATATATCTATTATTTTATTTATCTTATTTATTTTGGTTTTCTGAATTTCCTTTTCATGTTTGTATGAAGACACCATTGACCTTATTACTGGATGATGGTAGTGAATAAAGAGATAGTGAATGGTAGATTATTACATGGAAAACATTGATACTCTGATGAGGATTGGGAAATGATCAATGATGTGTATTATGAATAAATTACCATAATTGATTCCAACATTAAAGATTATGTTGAGAATGATATTGAGTTAATGGTATATTTTAATGAGGTGTTTAGCTAAGAAATGAACCACTTTAAATATGACGACACGAAATCATGAAATCAAAGTAATTATAATAATCAGGTAACTATAATGACTTACTACCACCAACATAATGTTCTTTAGAAAAAGTGAAATATTATTTTTTGACTACATCTATTGGTCACTCACTACATAAGGAAATTGAAAATATTTCACTGAAGAGATATTTAAACAATACAAAACTAAACTAGCGTAATTGAGGAGGATCAATATTGAATGAATAATTAGGTATATTTTTATTGAGTATAGTTTTTAGGAAAAACAAATTTCTCTCCTCCAATATACATTTAAATATATAGAACCGTATAACCCATAAGAGTTGTGATTAATCATCCAACCACCTCTTCTTCTTAGATAATGATTTATGGAAACCGAATAACATAAGAATACTAATAATATATATATTTGAAAAAAACCATAATTTAAGGAATTATTTCCCATTTCATCTAATAAAATATATTAGAAACAAGAATCGATAGGCCAAACATATCTATATCTACCCCAACTCCTTCAAGAACCAACCTATAATGTATAAATTAATGTTTAACAATTCCATATAGTACCTCAGTGGGAGGGGGTATCGGTGGCTCGGATCGAGACAAGTGGTGAGGGGCTAGGTCAGGACCAGTGGTGGGGGGTGGTGAGGTTCTAGGTTGGGACTAGCAGAGAGGGGCAGTGTGTGGCTTGGTCGGGACCTACAGCAAGGGGCGACGAGGGTTGGGGGGAGTGAGGGTTGAGACTGACAACGATGAAAAGATAGGGTCGATACTAGTAGGGATTCAGGGGGTCAGGGGGGGGGGGAATTGTTGGATGCGTGAAAAAACTAAAAGGTTTAGCAGCATTTTTTAATAAAATACCGCTAAGTTGTTTTTTTAAAAGTTATCATTGGTTTAATAAAAAACCACTAAAAAACCACTGCTAATGTCTGATTTTGGTGTAGTGGATTGAGGTGTTTTTAAAGGATGATGTAAGTACCCCATAATCTGGATAACTAGGGTAAGGATCTTACAGTTTCTTGACAGGGGATAAAAAATTGGTGATTCCCTACACAGTTTATCGTCATGTAGTGGGAACATTTTCTATAAAGTTTAACATCATGCAGTAAAAACATACATTGTGCATTTTATCATCGTGTAGTGAGGATTTTATTGTTGTGTAGTTTTAATATCATGAGACCAAAATGTTTGACTTTCATTTTTACGTCATGCGGTAAGGAATTAGGAACCGACATGAATTTGTTTTTATGATATATTATATATACAAGAAATCTGTACATAGATATGGATCTTATGTAGAAAAAATGATATGGTGTGACTCAGATCCAATGTCATTGGGGTGAATTTATTATAGGTTGTTGTAGCTAGGCCTAGGATTCAAGATCTGGATGTCACTACATATCCTATGATGATAATAATCAAGCCACACATAGTTCTTTAATGATAAACTCTCTATACAGGTCTAACCCATATGTAGTGGTGGTAAATGATCCTGTTGATTGTTGTGGCTGGGGCCAGGATTGGAGATCTAGACAAAACTATGTATCCTTTGATGACAGTAATCAAGAAACATGTAGTTTTTGAGGAACCATTAATATCATGAGGTAGGGACGTGGGATTACTGATTTGAAAATGGTAATTGTGACTGGACCTATAGATGGAAATTTGGGTGTTAATATATATCTGATGTCAATTTGAATGAATCCATACATAGTTCTTTAAATATCATTCATTTTAATGTCATGTAGTGAGGAAGAAGATGAACCAATGTGAAAGAATGAAAAGTTTACAGCTATGACTAAGGGTTGAAGTTAGGGTGTCACTAATTATCTCAAGAGAATGAGAATAAATACACATGTAGTTATTTAATAGAGGTGTGGTAAGTGACCAATAGAAAAAAATATGTTCCTCTTGGGTGAGGTCTGTTGGAATGTTCTGTTTTATGTAATGCAAGGGACATTAACTGTTTAGTTTAACGTCACATAGTGAGGACTCATGGTATGCCTTTTATAGTCCTGCAATCAGGACCATGATGAGTGTATCATAATATTATATGTATTGTTTGTGCAGGGAATCCCTTATGGAAATTCCTAAGCTAATGTGAGCTATGATTCGTGTGAGAAACAAGAAATAAAAAAGTATCCTTTCACTATGTAGAGGCAATTAATTATAGTATAGGGGTACTTTTCAACATATGGTGGCTAAACCAAGATATAGGATTGAGGAATCCCTACGTATCTTATTGACAAGGAGAATCAAGATGTACATAGTTCTAGAAAACCCATGTAGTTTAATATCATGAAGAAAAGACATTAGAAATGTTGTTTAACATCTTATGATAAGGAAATGGATCACCTAACATGAAGGAAAAGGGAGGTTGTGGATGATACCATAACTAGAGGTTTAGGAATCACTATTATCCTTTGATGATAGGAATCAATCTGCACGTAGTTATTGGATGGAGAGATTCCCTATGTGGACTTGAATCTCACATGGGGATAGGGGGAATCTCTTCCCTCCATCAAATATATCTAGATCATGTGTGTTGAGTCATTATTGAGATAGTTTTTTCTATTATGTTTAACATCATGCGATAAAAACTTAATATGTGAAGTTTAGCATCATGTGTATGGACTTCAAACAACATGTAGTTTAAAGAAATTTTACTAGGACTTGAGGCGCTACACAATTTATCTTTTGCTGCCAGGATGAGCTCATACAATTTAACATCATGTAACCAGGATAACTCTATATAGTTTATCATCACGTGGTTAGGAAGAATCCATATATTTTATCATCATGTGGTCAGGACAACTCTGTATAGTGTATCATTATGTGGTTTGGAAGAATTCTTATAGTTTAATTTCATGTGGTTTGGTCAACTCCATATAGTTTATATCATCATGTGGTCAGCAAGAATCCATACATTTTATTGTCATATGGTCAGGAAAAATCCATATAGCTTATCATCAAGTGGCCAGGATGACTCCATACAATTTATCATCATGTGTTCGGGAAGACTCGATATAGTCTATCATCACGTGGTTTGAAAAAATACATACTATTTATCATCACATAGTCAAGAAAACTCCATACATTTTTTCTTCATGTGGTCAGGATGACTCTATAAAGCTTATCTTCATGTGGTGAGAAAAAGTCCATAAAATTTATCATCATGTGGTCAGGAAGACTCCATATAGTTTAACATCATGTGGTTAGGAAAATCCATATATTTTGTTATCATGTGGTAGATATGACTCTTTATAGTTTATTATAATGTGGTTTGGATGACTTTGTACAGTTTATCATCATGTGGTTTGGATGAGTTTGTATAGTTTACATTATTATGACCAGAATGAATTTGTGCAATTTATCTTCACATGGTTAGGATTACTCATATAGTTTATCTTCATGTGGTTATGATGACTCCATACAGTTTATTGTTATGTGTTCAGGACGACTCCATGTAGTTTATCATCATGTGGTCAGGATGAATCCAAACCATTTATAATTATATGGTCAGGATGTCTCTGTAAAATTTATCATCATGTGGTTAGGATGAATCCATATAGTTTATCATCATGTGGTCAGGATGAATCCATACATTTTATCATCACGTGGTCAGGACAACCCCATATAGTTAATCATCATGTGGTCAGGATGACTCTATTCAGTTTATCATCATGTGGTCAGGATGAAGTCGTACAGTTTATCATCATGTAGTTAAGAAGACCCCATACAGTTTATCATCATGTGGTTAGGATGTATTTTTAATATTTATCATCATATGGTCAGGAAGACTCCATATATTTTATTATCATGTGTTCAAGAAAACTCTATACAGTTTATCTTTATATGGTCTAGACGACTCGATACATTTTATAATCCTGTGGTCAGGGAAAATCAATGCAGTTTATCATTATGTTTTCAGGATGTCTTAATAAAGTTTATCATCATGTGGTCAGGATAACTTTGTATAGTTTATCATCATGTGGTTAGGATAACTCTATACAGTTTATCATCATCTGGTCTGTGTGAATCAGTATATTTTATCATCATGCGGTTAGGAGGAATCCATATAATTTATCATCATGTGGTTAGGATAAAGGGTATTTGATGAAAGCTATGGAAATTACTTCTTGAGAAATCTCACATCGGTGGGTGGTGTGACATGCACCCTAACCATGGTGGCCAATGAGTAGGATCCATTATAATAGACCTTATATATGATGTAAGGCCCTTCCAATTTGGGTTCCAGATTTGGAGGCTTCTTTCCTAGTATCATTGGGGTTCTGAGAGCCAACACCAATTATACTTGGAAGAATGAATAGAGGAGAACCTTATTATTAAAGGATCATGTGATCCGATTGTGATGGACCTCCAAGTTGTGTAGTGTGTGCAACCTTTTCTCATCAATCCACTCTAATTCATATATCCGCTTTTACGATTTCTCATCATCTAAGAGCTATCCATAAATGGACATTTAGAGTGTAACACCCCAAGGTTTTAAAAAAATAATTGAAATTCATGAAACTTTTTTAAGTAGATATTTATAACTATAATTTAAACATAAATTTATAGATTTTATGTTTTGAATTTTGAAAAAAGGTCATATGAAACTGTGATAAATAAGTTATTTAGAGACTTATAAGACCAACTTAATTTTTTTTGAATAGTAACATACCCTTACAAATAGTAAAATACCCTCATGAACAGTAAAATACAATTATGAATAGTAAAATCACCTATGATAGTGTATATATAATATTTAGTTGAAAGTATGGTACACCCATATCTTTTAATAAGTAAATAAATTCTTTAAAATTGTTATTTTCTGGATAAAGTATTATTTTATTTAAAAATTAATTTTTCTTACTTATAAAATTATTTTGATAAAATGGAGTTCATTTTTGGATTATATAGGTCAAAAAATGGTTAAGGTGAATTTTTGGTAATTTTCTGAAATTTTTGATTTTTTGGTGAATAGTGAATTTTTGGTATTTGACAAATAAATGAATTTCTGCATCATAGAGGAATAATCAATGATGTGGTGTGGATATAAGCCCATTATCTTTAACTCACATGTCATTATTACTATTTTTAGTCATTGAATACTCACAATTTCTTATCTTGAAGAAAAATAATAAAATAACAATTAAAATAATGTGAAATCTCTCCCCAACTCCACTACAAATACCACCAAAATTTACCCTCTTCCTCCCACACCTCTCAAGCCTTGAGAATTGTCTAATTTCTACCTAATTAACTCTATAATATCCTTACCCACATCTAAGACCTATTGGTTGAACCCAATGTCCAAAAACAATGGCCTTAAGGAGGATCTCAAGGAGAAGAGATCAAGAGGTAAGAAATTCTATTTATTTTTCATGTGTTTTCCTTTCCTTTCCTTTTCTTTTATTACAGTCTATTCCCCTCATCTTATCCAAGAGGCATAAAGGCTCCAGAAATCTAGTATATTCTGGATTTTCTCATTTTCATGAAAAATTAATCATCATTCTTACTTTTTCTCTCCCATTTATTCAAGGAATAAAAACATTGTCCGTGATGTATCGAATTACCGACATCGTGGACGATGTGATTTCAATTTTCTTTAATTCCTCCAAGACTAGTAATGAAACCATTATTATGGTTTAACCAGGTTATAATATATTTATTATGTCTCATCCATGGTTATGTAATCCTTTTTTACACAATGATTTAATTTATAAAACAAAATGATGTCGTTATTATCAAAGAACCACTAAAATGATCTAAACGAACATCATTAATGGTTTAACTTATGAATGATCCTCATTTAAGAGATCAAAATGCTAAATGGAAAAATTTATGGTTTTGGAAATATGTAACTACCATTCCATTCAAATTCTATAGTTCACTTTCAATCGATAAGAACATCCATCATGAACCGATCATGGAAATCATGTAAAGAATGCACCCGAAACAATGGAAAGAAAAAAATACTAATAATTAAAGGATGGAATGATGTTATAAAATTATCATATAAGGTGTTATAAAGATTAATGTGTTTTTTGAAGTTAATAATTACACTATTTTAACTATTATATAGGAGTTTTAAACAAATTTGAGGTAGGAAAATCCCGAGGTAAGGGAATTCTTAACCTAATTTCCATTCCTTGGCTTAACATTCTACTTCATTATTTATGTGGTATTAAAATTTTTTGTGTAATTGGTTTTGTATATAATATTTTGAATTATTTTTATTTATAGTGTTTATACATTTTCCATCCACTCTACTAAGTCTCACTTCAATTATATGTTATTTATAAGGGACTTTCTTTTTAAAATTTTCTTTTAAAATTTGGTTTTACAAAATTCAAAAGAGATCTTTTTAAGTTATTATTAATGTTTTGTGATTATGTTTTGGTTCTTGGGAATTGTTTATGATGAAGGGTGGGACCAATATCTTCCTCCAAGGCATTGGGTATGTGTATGTTGGAGGTCGGCTGTATGGTTACTCAAAGTGTAACTGCAATGGTTACACAAATTGTAAGGTAGCTGTGAGGGTTACAAATTATAAGGTAGTCGATAGGGTTACAAGATTGTGTAAGTAATTACCCAAGATAACTTTATGGTTATATTAACATTATTTTTTTTTTTTAAATCTAATGTTTCCAAAATTAATTATATATGGGTGACAAGTATGTCTTTTGAAAATGATTTCATACGTTACAATTATTCAGGGACTAATATTTTCTTTCCTTCTTTTTATATCCCTTACTGATATTTTTTTCTCATAAAAAGTTTTTAAATGATTTTAATAGGTTATAAGGATGTGTAGGACAAAGAATAATCCAAGTTAAATGATAGAATAATTTTCAAAAAAAAATCATGTTATATTAAAAAAGTTGTATATTTTGAGAGAAATGAGTATTGTTTTTTATGGTATCCATTCTATAATAATGTGTAATGTTATGTATTTTAATGTTCCTTTTTTTAAATATATAAACTTGAAAAGATCTTCATTTTTAAAGGAAGTTATTTCTTGACTAAATTCAAGATTATGTATTGTAATAATCCTGGGTCATTATAGTTGGTATCAGAAGATGGTTTAGATAACATTAGGGGTTAGGATGATGGTAATATATTACCATAATTTTTCTTACTCTATGGACAATTTTAAATGATATAGAATTTAAATATTTCCAAGTTTATTTGACTAAGATATGTTTGTTCATAATTTTTGTCCATAGAAGAAATAGGGAAGCTAAAGAGGAGAGGCACCGATGAAATGGAATCCTTTCGATCCTACATCTAGGAAGGGAAGGGATTGAAACTAAACTGTTTGTGATAGTAATGGATTAGTTAAAATAGGAAATAAATGGTGGTGGAATCCATGTAAGAGAAGAACCAAATGTAACACAATTTAACATGAAAATAGTGGAACATTTTATGAGACAACACCCTCCTACTTTAAAGGGATCTTCTGACCCAGTAGCAGTAGATGGATGGATTAAAGCCCTTGAAATGATATTTAATGTAATGGGTTGTTCAAATAATCAGAAGGCATGTCTTTATATTTATCATATTGAAGGTGAAGCTAATCAGTGGTGGTAAATAGTAAGGTA
Source organism: Viscum album (assembly GCA_963277665.1). Lineage (NCBI taxonomy): Eukaryota > Viridiplantae > Streptophyta > Magnoliopsida > Santalales > Viscaceae > Viscum > Viscum album. The sequence continues at coordinate 1,102,957,678 of OY728158.1, read as the reverse complement.
TACTAGGGATAAAGAGGATATTAATGCCTTAGAGTGGGATAAAGTTAAAAGTTATTTCCTAGAAAAATATTTTCCTTAGGTGGTGCGACTTAGGATGGAGAAGCAATTCCTTGAATTGAAGAAAAAGGAGGAAGATTCAGTGGTTGTGTATGAAGATAACTTCACCCAATTGGCTAGGTATGCTCGAAATATTATTTTGGATCTTGATAGAAAAATCAATTTCTTTTACTCAGGATTGAATCCATGGTATCGAAGGGAATTGAACTCTTGTGAATTAAAAAGTTACAAGAAACTTTTCCAATGTGCTGAGAGGGTAGAGATGGAGTTTGATAATGATAATGTTCATTTTGTAAACAAGGGGAAGAAGAGGTCTATATGGAAAGTGATAGGTAAGAATCATCTAAATAAATCTAATGGTAAGAAAATCCAGTTTCCAGTTTGTGAAAAAGTGTGGAAAGAAGCACTCTGGGTAATGTCTTACCAAAAATGGGATGTGTTTTCTATGTGGCCAGTTTAGAGATATGGCCCAAGATTTTAATGAAAATGATTCTAAGAATAATCCGTATAAGAAAACTGTAAAGTGTTTTAAATGTGGTGAGATGGGTCATTATGCAAATTCCTTCCAAAAGAGTGATCTAAATGAAGAAAAGAAGTTGTACTATCAGCAGAAAGGTGTAGTGAGATCCTTTGCAACTACATCAAAAAACATTGATCCATTCAATGAAGTTGTATTAGGTAACTTGTTTCTTTACTCAGATTTTTCTAAAGTTTTGTTTGATACTGGGTTTACACATTCCTTCATCTTTGAGAAATTTTCTGGTAAATTAGAAAAATCACCACAAAAAATGAGGCCAGAACGTTTTGTTAAAACACCATGGGGAAATATTATAGAAAATAATAATTATAAGAATATTTATATTGTGTTCTATGGAATTAATTTACCTAAAAACCTTGTTGTTTTTCCCTTAGTTGAGATTTATGTTATTCTTGGAATGGATTGGCATTCTGTTTATCATTCTAAGATTGACTATAGAGATAAAGAAGTTGTTTTTCAGAAAGATTTTTAGTTTTTATACAATAATGAACTCATACAATTTATAACATATTAGGAAGGTAATAAACTGTTGAAATATGGAAATGAAAGTTATCTTACTGATATTATTTAAAACAAGGGAACTCTTCAGATTAATGACGTAGTAGTGGTAAATGAATATGTTTATGTTTTTCATGGTGAGTTTCAGTAACTAAGTCAATTGTGAATTTGACTTCCCAATCAGGTATGACACTTGGTAACTGATTCTAATCCAATTTTAAAACCCCCCATATCGTATGGCTCAAATAAAACTTCTTGAATTGAAAAATTAGTTGCAGTATTTTCTTAATAAAGGCTTCATTCATCCTATCACTTCACCATGGGGAGATACTATTTTTTTATTTAAAATAAAGATAGTTCCATGAGAATATGCATTGATATAGAGCTTTTAATAACATAAAAATTATAAACAAGTATCCTTTTCCTTATATTGATGACTTGTTTGATCAGCTCCAGGGAGCTCAGTTTTTTTCCAAGATTGACATGAGATCTGGATACCATCAACTAAAGGTGAAGAAGGATGAAATCCCAAAAACAGATTTTCGTACTAGATATGAGCATTATAAGTTTTTTGTTATGTCATTTGGGTTAACTAATGAACCTTATGTATTTATAAATATTATGAATAGAACATTTCATAAGTTCTTGGATAAGTTTTTGGTTTTTTTTATTGATGACATTATGGTATTTTCTAAGAGTAAAGAAGAGCATGAAAAACATGTAAGGGTTGTTTTACAAACATTAAAGGAAAATAAATTTTATGGAAAATTCAGAAAGTGTGATTTTTTGTTTAACCATATTTCTTTTCTTGGGAACATTATAAATAAAAATGGAATACTATTTTATCCTTCCAAAAATAAGTGGTTGATGAATGATCAAGACCCACAAATGTTACAAAGATTTGTAGTTTTCGTAGATTAGCAGGTTATTATCGATGAGTTTTTTAAAAAAATTCACATTTATCTAGCCTGATAACTAAGTTAACGTGAAAAGGGGTTAAATTTATTTGGACAGAAGAATGTGATGTTTGTTTTTAGGAACTGAAGAAGAGATTTGTGAATTCTTTGGTTTTGGATTTGCCTTCCCGAAATGGTAAGTTTTTCATCTACAATGACTCATCATTGAATGGAATTGGTTTTGTTCTGATGCATAATGATTTGGTAATTTCTTATGCTTCAGGACAACTTAAACCTCATGTGTTAAATTATCCCACACATGATTTGGAATTGACAGCTGTGGTTTTTTCTTTGAAAATTTGGAAGAATCATTTATATGGAGCCGAATGTCAAATATATACTGACCATAAAATACAGAAGTATATATTTACTCGAAAGGAATTGAATATGAGGTAGAAAAGATTGATTGAACTAATAAAGTATTATTATTGCATGATCAATTACCACCCAGGAAAAGAAAACAAAGTGTCGGATGCCTTGAGTCAAAAACATCATGCATCATCAACCATGTTACATTTGGAACATGATCCCTTGATTAATGATTTGATGAATTTTGGCATAGAAGTTGTTGGTGCAGGAAATACATCTATTTTGTTTCAGGTTTCGATGTAGTCATCATTTTTAGACAGAATTAAGAAAGCACAGAAGGAAGACTGCGAGCTATAGAAAAAGGTAGAATTGGTTAAAATGGGTAAGCTTCCATAATTTAACATTTATAAAGATTGTGTTTTAAGATTTGGAAAAAGGTTGTGTCTGCCTTGTGATGCCCAATTGAAGAAATATTTGTTGTGTGAAGCTCATATTTCTCCATTTTCAGTTCATCCTAGAAGTAATAAGATTTATAGATACCTTCAAGAGTATTATTGGTCAGATAGAATGAGAAGGGATATTGCATAATTTACTGTGAAATGTTTGAATTGTCAACAGGTTAAAATAGAGAGATAGTTACCGAAGGGGATGGTTCATCCTTTTCCAGAGCCAGAGTGGAAATGGGAGAATATATACATTTATTTTATGGTGGGACAACCTAATATATCTCGAGGGAACAATGCGATTTGGGTAATTGTTGATCGACTGAAAAAATATGCCCATTTCTTTTCTATTCCATATATAATGTATTTGGATCAGATTTCTCAACTACACCTTAAAGATATTGTTAGGTTACATGGATTTCCTCTTTCTATTATATATTACTGGGATCACAGGTTCAATTCTGAATTTTGGAAGGGACTTTAGAAGTCATTTGGAAAAGAATTAAATTTCAGTACATGTTTTCATCCTCAATCAGATGGGAAGTCAGAGTGAACGATTCAGAATTTGGAGTATATGCTTCGACCTTGTTCAATAGAATACTAGGAAAGTTGGGATCTAAATATTTATTTAGTTGAGTTTTCTTATAATAACAGTTTTCATTCTAGTGTTCAGATGGAACCTTTTGAGGCATTGTATGGGAAGCAGTGTCAGACTCCAGCGTTTTGGGATGATGTCGGTGAAAGAAGGTTGATGGGGGATATAATTAGTAGAGGAAGTGGATGAGAAAGTGAAGATGATCTAGTAGAAGATGAGTACAAATTTGAGCAGGTAGAAAATTTATGCAGATAACATAAATAAAGTCTTCTCTTTCAAGGTAGGTGGCTATGTTTTTCTTAAAATATCTCCTTGTAAAAGTGTAATGTATTTTGGTAAGAAAGGAAAGCTAAGTCTGCGATTCATAGGTCCTTTTGAAATCTTAGAGAAAGTTGGACCAGTTTCATAATGATTAGATTTTCCTTTGAGTTTGTCTCAGGTACACAATTTTTTTTCATGTTTCAATGTTGAGAAAGTAAGTGTCAGATTCAACTCATGTCTTGAGCCCAAAAGCAGTTCTGCTGGAAGAGAACCTTTCTTATGAAGAGAAACCAATTCAAATTCTTGATCGAAGGGAAGAAGTATTGCAGAATAAGGTAATCCACCAAGTGACGGTTTTGTGGAGAAACCACATGGTTGAATAAGAAATATGGGAATCTGAAAATGCTATGAGGGAAATGTACCCTCACTTGTTTAATGAGTAAATAAAATTACGAGGACGCAATTTCTAGAAGGTGGGGATAATGTAACACCCCAAGGTTTAAAATAAATAAATGAAATGAATGATTTATTTTTATGTGTATATTTATAACTATCATTTAACCATAATTATACTTCTTTTATGTTCTGAATTTCAAAAAATGGCTATCTAAAACTATGATGAGTAAGTTATTTAGAGTCTGATAAGGCCAACTTATTTTTTTGAATAGTAACATTTTATTATGAATAGTAATATAGCCTTATGAACAGTAACATACCATTATGAATATTAACCTCACCTATGATAGTGTATATATATGATTTAGTTGAAATTATGGTACTCCCATATCTTTGAAAAAGTAAATAAATGCTTTAAAATTTTTATTTTCCGAATAAAGTATTATTTTATTTAAAAATTAATTTTATCATATTTATAAAAATTATTTTGATAAAATGGAGTTCATTTTTGGATTCTATAGGTTGAAAAAAAAATTTGGGTGAGTTTTTGATAATTTTCTGAAATGCTTGATTTTTTGGTGAATAGTGAATTTTTGGTATTTGATAAATAAATGAATTTATGCATCATGGAGGTGTCATCGATGATGTGGTGATGATGTGAGCCAGTTATCTCGAACACACATTCCATTATTACATTTTTTAGTTATGGAAGACACACTATTACTTGTATTGAGGAAAAATAATAAAATAATAATTAAAATAACGTGAAATCTCTCCCCTCCTGCACTATAAACACCATCCATTTCCCTCTCTTCCTCCCACACCTCTCAAGCCTTGATAATTGTCTAATTTTTGCCAAATTCCATCCCTAATCTCCTTCTACACGTCCAAGACCTACTGTTCTCACCCAAAGGTGAAAATCAAAGGACTTAAGGAGGATCTCAAGGAGAAGAGATCAAGAGGTAAAAAATCCTCTTTCTTTTTCATGTGTTTTCCATTCCATTCGTTTTATTTTATTATAGTCTCTTTCCCTCCTCTTATAAAAGAGTCATTAAATCCCAAAAAATCATTTATATTCTGGATGTTCTCATTTTCAAGGAAAATTCATCATCATTCTTCCTTTCCTCTTCCACTTATTCAAGGAATAAAAACAGTGTCTGTGATGTGTCGAATTACCGACATATTGGATGATGTGATTTCAATTTTCTATAATTCCTTAATGTGTGGTCATGAAACCATTTTTATGGTTGAAATAGGTTATAAAATATGTATTATGTCTCATCCATGGTTCTAGAATCCTTTGGTACACATGGTTTTAATTTATAAAACAAAATGAGGTCATTATTATGAAAGAACCACTAAAGTGATCTAAACGAACATCATTAATGTTTTAACTTATGAATCATCCTCATTTAAAAATTAAAAATGAAAAATGGTATAATTTATGGTTATGTAAATATATAAATACCATTCCATTCCAATTCCGAAGTTCACTTCTAATCAATAAGGACATCCATCATGAACCGATCAAGGAAATCATATAAAAAATGCACCCAAAACAATGGAAGGAAAAAAATACCAACAATTAAAGGATGGAATGATGTTATAAAATTGTCATATAATATGTTATAAAGATTAATATGTTTCCTTAAGATAATAATAACAGTCTTTTAACCATTATTCATGATTTTTAAACAATTTTGAGTAAGACAAACCCGAGGTAAGAGAATTCTTAACCCGATTTTCATTCATTGGGTTAACATTCTACATCATTATTTATGTGGTAGTAAAATTGTTTGTGTGATAGGTTTTGTATATAATATGTTTAATTATGTGTATTTATAGTGTGTATACATTTTACACCCAATCTACTAAGTCTCACTTCAATTATATGATATTTATAACAGACTTTCCTTTTAAAATCCTCTTTTAAAATTCTGTTTTACAAAATTCAAAAGCAATGTTTTTATGATATTATTTATGTTGTATGATTATGTTTTGGTTATTGGGAATTGTTTATGATGAATTTTGGGACCTATATCTACCTCCAATTTATTTTTTATGTGTAGTTTGGAGGTTGTCCGTATGGTTACTCCAAGTGTAACTGTGATGGTTACACCAATTGTAAGGTAGCCGTGAGGGTTACAAATTATAAGGTAGCTGAGAGAGTTACAAGATTTTGTAAGTAATTCCACAAGATAAATTTATGGTTATATTTATGTTCTTTTATTTTGTGGTAATCTTGTTGAAATCTCATGTTTCCCAAAGTAAGTATATATGGGTGAAAATTATGTCTTTTTAAAATGATATCATACATTACAAGTATTCATGGAATAATGTGTTATTTATTTATTTTTATATCCCTTACTATGATTTTTGTGCTCATCCCATGTTTTTAAATGATTTTTACAGGTTATAAGGATGTTTAGGGAAAGAAAGAATCCAAATTAAATGATTTAATTTTTTTCAAAGAAAATCATGTTATATTCAAAAAGTTTTATATTTTGAGAGAAATGAGTACTGTGTTTAATAGTATCCACTCTGTAATAATGTGTAATTTCATGAATGTGTTATGTCACTTTTATCTAAATCTATAAACTTGAAAAGATACTCAATGTGAAAGGAAGTGATTTCTTCACTAAAGTCAATATTATGTAATGTAATAAGGTTGGGTATTTATATGAAGTGAAGGAAACTGGACCTCTATGGTAACAATACCTCAGTACCATACACTAATGAGTATGGCGTTTCTTATGTAGTAGTATGTGTGGTGGTACGGTATCTCTATAAAGCATGAAGGAGCTTGTCTTACAAGGAAGTTTTATCATTTTCACTATCTTGTGGAGTATATTTGATAGAGTCTTATTAAAGGACTCTATCTATCCATTTTCCACTGCATGATAGTGAGATGAGTGATTGAACTCAATATTTTACTCCTGGTATAGTTTCATCGACTCTATAGAATATAAGTTGGTTCTATTTTACATCTTTATTATGTGAGGGACTCTAAACCAGATGATGATATGAGACTTCATGAAGTTAATGATTTTATCCATTATGAATTATTTAAGGGTTATTGACTTATCCTATTTGGAGAATAAGTCGGTAGTAGTAAGTATGTACTTAAACTACTTAGCTGTGGTAGGGATAAATGGCCCCAAAATATCCATTCCTCTAACTGAAAACATCTAAGAATATTTAGATGTATGTAGAAATTATGGGGGACAATGGATGAAGATTTCATGGATCTAGAATGTATGGTATTTCTTTTTGAATTACACATAGTCTTATATCATGGTTTTACAGTAATATAACAACCTCCTGATTTTGTGGGAGATCCTAGTCCCAGATTGATGGGTTCTACAAGTGCCTGTATGGACATCCTCTATAATAGAAAAATATCTACTTCTGATATGAATATGATGAGGATTTCATTATATCAACTATTTTATAGGGATTTATAATCATTTTTACCATCTTATAGTTTGAAGTTTTCTTCACGGTGTTGAATCTATTCCCTTTTGGCTTAGTCTATCGAGAGACTCCCATTTTGGGGAAAACTAATTATGGGCTCTATCTATATGGGGGTTTTTATTGGCTCATCACAATCTGGGGAGTTATTTAATTGATTAATTTTTCCATACAACATATGAAGATCAAAAAGACCATTCTTCGATATGAGATATGGAAGATTTCTTCCTCCTGATCAGGATCATATAGGACGAAAGATGCATTACTCCAATGCATCAATATGAGTATTCTGTGATCGAGGAAAATGATAAAATGTTGGATCAAAAAGTAACTCTTCCATAAGTCCCATGATGTAGCCAGTGAGAGAGGATGGTTCATTATTTTTTATGGAATATTCACCATTGATATGATTTATCACTAGTGTAGAGTCCCATTTGATGTTTCAGTAGGCTATGTGAAACTGTAGAGCTAGTTCTAACCATGTGACGAGGGCTTGGTATTCTACCTCATTATTTATATAGCCTTCAGTTAATGATAAATAGTGGGGAAAATCTTCTTTGTCAGGAAAGAAAAATACAATCCCTAAAACAAACTAATTAAGCCTTGAGTTTTCCATCCTTTTACTGCCATGACTTTGAGATGTGCCATAAAAATACATCTCCCATGTACAGAGATTTTCATGGGCATAGAAGTCCTCTACATATATAAGTTTAGGTTCCATTAGTTTATTATAAAGGTTAGGATGTACTATGAAGAAATCATCACAAGATTTCTCTTTCATTGACTAATGTGATACAAACTGAATGATGTATTTCTATACGATGAGCTCCCATTAGGCCAAGAAATCAGTCAACATAGGAAAACCATGGATTTACTTGATTGGATCAACATGAGAGTCTATATAGACATCGTGGTGTTGTAGGTAATGCCTCATCCTTTTTACTATGAAGACATGTGCAAGGATATTCTTCTTGACATCAAAGTATCTGGTCTTAGTACCTAGAATTGTTCTACTGAGGTAGTAAGGAATGTTCTCTCTCCCATAATCATTTTCACATGTGAGGAGGATGCCTAATGAACATTCCATGGTAGCCACATGCAATATGATCATCCTACCTTCCACTCGAGGAATCCGAACTAGTGGGTGTAGTAGGTACTTATTGATACTTTCAAAGGATTATTAGTAGTCATTGTCCCATCAATAAGAGAATCCATTATTCATTATCCTAGTGAAAGGGATTTATTTTCCATATAGTTTGGCAATGAATCATATAATTTAGGTGATTCTCCCTTGGATCACCCTCAGTTCATTAAGATTTATAGGGGGTGAAATTTATAAAATATCCATATTATTCACTGGGACTACCTCGATGCCACAGTGGCATACCAAAAAGAAAATGAAATTCCCTAATGTTACCCCAAACGTGAATTTTAGTGGATTCATATTTAGAATGTTCTATCGTAACTTATCAAAGATTTTTTGCAGATCTATGAATTGATCACATAACTATCAGGATTAGACAACTAGTTCATTTTCATAACATTAAAATATCCTTACAAAGAATGTCTTAAAGATATGATGCATGTTGTATTAGTATATGGATCCAACATTCTTTAACCCAAAGGGAATGACCTGATAGAAAAAGATCCCCTAAGGCACTCAGAAGGTCATGGATTCCTTATATTTAGGGGCCATCTTTATTTTATTATACCTCTAAATACCCATCTATGATGAAAAGGTATTAGAAGATAGAAGTTTCATCGATTAAGAGTTATGTGATTAGAAATGGGAAGTATCCCTTTGGGAAATGTCGATTAAGTTCTCTAAAATTGATGCAGACCCTAATATGACCATTATTTTTGTTGATAGGGATAATGTTGTTAAGAAATAATGTGTATTACACTTCTCATAGTAAGTTGGATTCGATCAATTTATCAGCTTACACCTCTACATTGGTGACATGAGAGGGGTGTATCCTTATAGGTTCTTTCTTTAATACTCAATGCTCATCAGGTAGGCCGAGATGGTGTATAGTCACATCTGTATTCATTCTAGGAATTTTTTTTATTGTACCATGAGAACAAACATCAATATTGGTTGAGAAATTCGATGTACATATCTTTCTCTTTAAGGGGCATGGAGACACTAATCAGACTAGGTCATGAGTCCTCTTATATTCCCAGATTTATCTGTTTGAGATCATCGATGGTGCTGGATATACCTTCCTTGAATATGGGAGGGGCATTCCTGAGGTCATCCTCACCTTCTTCTAAATCAAAGTATGTGGATATATTTTTAGAAGAAGATGGAAATCAAGGGGATTATCCACCACTATCAGGGAAAGGGAGGCCCTGAGAAGAGGCATTATCATCCCCTACCACATGATTCATTATATATAGATGTCATAGATGATTGTTTTACACTATCTATAGGGACAGAAGGGTATTGGACCTATGAGACCAAGACTATCACCTCAACTAGATTTATGGGGAGCACATAGTCACTATAGAGCATACTCTAGAAGTTTGAAGAGGCTATCCCCAATCCATTGGGAGATTCAACCTATGTATCATCATACATCATTGGTTGTTTTCCTCCCATTGTGTGGAAAATTTATTCAGAATATATGGATTCACATTTTTCAAAGGGACCTATCACTATGTAGTATGTAGACTTTTCAATCAATGGGGTATTTCAGACATTAATGTAATGTTGATGGTACTACTATGTGGATATGGATCCAAGGCCTTCCAAGTAGGAAATTGTATGTGGTGTCTTGTTGGATAACCATAAACCTAGTTTCAAATGTGAGCTTCCCAAACTGAGTTTTGAGTTTGATCTTCCTAATAAGTCTTTTCTCATGCTTATAATACCCCTAAATGGTCATATTTTTGGGATAAAAATCCAATTCACTATATCCCAAATATTGGTGGGTTGGAATCGGGATGAGATTGATTCTGGATCCATTTTCAATCCGATTCCTTTAAATGTAGACATTATCGAGTCTTACCAAAACATGTAGGGGTATAATGTGCCATTGAATGGATTATTTATAATCTTTCTCTATGAACGAGACAATTGTTGGAACCAGGTTCTTCAAAGCATGATTTGGTGTATGGTTTGTGTTTGTTGTCAATCCTCAGTGGAAGTTCCGAATGTGTTCCAGCAAAGTGATCATACAGTTCAAGCAGACAACAGTATTGGAGGTGGCGCTGTTTCCCAGTGTTTGCCAAATTTTTGGGCCTCAAAATCGGAAAATGAAGACATGGATTGTCTGCAAAAGGAGGTTCGAAGAAAAAGGAAGTGGTGCGCGAAATATAAGAGGCTTGCGCGAAATACTTATGTTAGGCGCGAAAAAACAGCGGGATGCGCGAAATAGGGGATCAAGGTTTTTCGCGCAAATAGTGTTTCGAAATCAGTTTGGTGAAAAATGGCAAAGGCATGGGCTGCGCGGAAAATAAGGGTTGTGCGCGAAATACTTAAGCTGGGCGAAAGATTACGCGCCAGATGAGAGGTTTTCCCCGCCGAAGGGGATTTTGCGCGCAGTGGTCTCAGTCACCTATAAATGTGAGGTGACCCCCTTCATTCGGCGTGTTGGAAGACTTAGAGAAGATCCGAGGTCTGATGCGCGAAAAAGGATAGCGTAAAGGGGCTTGCGCGAAATATTCGGAGTTGCGCGAAAAAGGGGATTTTTGCGTGAAATATTATTCCGCGCGAAAAGTAATTTTTGCGCGCAATAGGATGGTTTTGCGCGCAAAGGGTTGGTGTTGCACGCAATTGTTAGTCAGGTTTGTCTACTCGTTCTGGTTATCCGGTTCAGTGGTTCTGTGCGTTCTAGTGCATCTATTTCGGAATTCGATGCAACCAGAGTCTCATGCTGAGCAGAGGCAAAGACTTCAATGCACATCTATTGAAGAGACCTTCACGTCTATAAACTGAGTGAGACTTCACCAACGGCAGTGAGCCAGGGGGAGTCAACGGGAGTGACCCGAGGGACGCAGTGAGCTATCCCTGAACAATTGTAAAGGCAGTGTGCCTGGGACAGAGTGTCTGTACCTGAACTTTTGTATCCACAGCTAGTGAAGCATAGTGGATTTAGGTACGACCGGAAACCTGTCGGCGTATGCTCCTTGGACGTAGCCCTTAGTAGTGAACCAAGTAAAAATGGCTGTGTCTTCTCTGTGCATGTGAATGTTTTCATTCTGATCATAATCATCATATAGATTCAACAAGTTCCTACCAACGTGGGAACAAGATCCAACACTTTAAAAGAAAAAGTGGTCACCCTGATTCACCCCTCCCCTCTCAGGGTGTCCCGGGGTCCTTCAAAAATGACATGAAATTTTTCTAACATGGTCACCGTTGGATATAACACAGATGCAATGACTTCTGTCTCAAACTACTATGTGCTTTAGAGGTCTTTAATGCATTCATCCCCAAGTTATTTTGAATGATGAAGCATATCAAGGAATTAGAGATTGTCTTAGACAACCCCTAGCTACTTTAAAATGTCATACTTTTGTGCCATAGGTCAATGCTTCCCGAGGTGGGGTTTATCCTTGACATGCGGCTCAGGAATTGAGGCACACTAGATAGATGAAACTGGTTCTTTTTCATATGTCATGGGAGCATCAACTTCCTATTTTTCAGTTCGTGATGGTCTTCCCCATTACCCAGCTTGATCAGAAAACCATACACCTATAGGTGGTCATGCAAGGCAATTGGGAACAGACAACCATTGGGAGGTTCTGATACACCTCTATGTCTTTTCTGGGCTTGCTTGAGTGCCTACCCACGGGTCTCAACTGAATTTTTGTCCTCTATGGGTATGTGACTGAAATAATGGGTCTGACCATGCCTGTTCTATCCCTTATATCCTTGGTTCCTATGCATGTTGCCTAGGGTTCCTAGGTTATATGAAGTGAACTCATATTCTGAGGCATGTTCATCATCATAGGAGGGGTCTTCCAAGTGCATCACATGGAAAAAACCAAATATGATCTCTTTTTGCAATGGGTATTCAATTTGGTGGGGCGAACACTTTTCTTCAGATGTTGAAAGGAAGAAATCTGCAAGTGTTAGATCTTGATTTTGAAGAGAATATGACTCTTCCACTTATATTTCTTTTTGATTTCGCTGTTCATTCCCACTTTTAAGAGTCATATCATATGTGACCACCTTGGGTTCTCGAGATATTGTGGCTCTATGAAGCTATGATCTTAGGGTGTCATGGGCCCAGAAAACTAATTTCTGAGTCACCTAGTTGTCAAACTTCAACAAATTCAAGGAAATGAATTTTTACCAACCATCCCCTTATTTTGAATAGGAAACTGTTATGAAGGCCACCTACTCTGAGGAGTTATCTGACACCACCTTTCCAGAATCAACCATGCCTTGAAGAATGTATTTTAAGACAAATATTTCCTAGATATTATGACCCATACTTCTATGTAAATGGAAGTAGTAGGGACAGTTGGTGAGGTCGACCTCATCAGGCTTCTGGGGCTGCAGTACCTTGAGTATGTTAATATCCATGGATGGCGTAAAATAACTAGGGTTGTGTTCATTTCATAAGAAGTATACTTTATTCATCCATTCCTCAAATCCCAATTGACCGTAATTTCTATATTATTCTCAAAAAGGAGATTCTATGGTTTTTTACACTTTATAGGAGGCATTAGGTGGTTTGGGACCTACTTGGGTTCTTGGATGGGCACCACTGCAGGCTTGAGAGTGATAGAAGAAACTTCTAATTTGCCAAGAATTTTCCCTTGTGCTGAGGGTATGAGATGAGATTTGGATTGGGTTCACTGAATAGAATCTTTGTGACATTGTTCTGTTTCAATGAACTAATGGAATCCACATAGATAATTAATTGGGATCATAGGTATCAGTAACTCATCCTAGATATTTTCAACACAATGATCCATTGATTGTTCCTATGAGAGAGGTATTCTGAGTGAATAGGTTAAACCCTTCCACCTAGATATCAAGTCATACACGCTCTGATTTTTTCATTGCTTACAGTTTGTTAGGTAAAAAGTTGTTTTCTTTTTAGCATGGATATGGATTTATAATGTACTAATGATGAATGTATTCCTACCCTAGATGGACCCTATTGTAAAACTTTGGTACGAAACAAAGGCTAGCCCTGTTAGAGTCTGTACAAAACACCTTAGATTTTTCATCTCCCATTGATCTCAAGGGTCCATCATTGGCCCTCATCAGGATATGATGTTTGTGAGAGGCTTCTCAAGATCACCTACACCATCAAAGGTGGAGAAGGCAGGATATACAAAATTTGGTGGAGGTAAAGTTTCATCCACCCACTTGGGATAAGGATTTCTCTTGGGATACAAAGGTTCACATCACCCTTTGATAGCTTCCATTTGAGTATCCAGGAACTCGATGACGTTAAGTAGCTATGGGGGTACTGCTATTTTAGATACCTCCCATATATAGGGAGCGTGTGGGGGTTGGTGAGGTGGCCCACATTCATCTACCTCTGATTATTGATTCATCCTAAGACTGGATGATTTCTCTAAAAAGGGAGAGGCTATCACCGTAATGGAGAGAAGTTATGATTATTTTTGACTTAATTATCTATATAGATTGTATTCTGGGATTCAAATCCAGTATGACACTTTGATGCTTCTTTTGTTGGTAAATATGCTCTTTTGGGAGGAGGGACCTTCAATTTATTCTTAAGATGATAACCAATGGGGATATTTCGTCTGATTATCTCCTCATTGAGTTGTTAGAGAGTTTGTATATCACTATCATATTGTGACAGCTATTCCTCCCTGGGAGAAACATAAAATCTTATGAGTGGGTTATTGGGATATGGAGACGCCTTTCCCTTTTTCATTGGCAATGTTCCACTATGGAGGTAGAAACTCATTATTATTAGGTTCCAGATTTTAGAGCATTATCTGGTTTCGAGTGCATGAATCCTCGATCGGTTGGTACATCTAGATCACCCTCTTATTGAGGTATATTTTCTGTATTGTGTACCTCTACATATACACTTTGGTAATCATTATATTCCATATTTATAGTGTATAAATTCACAGAAGTATATCAGGAAATGGTTATTATTCAATTACTTTCAACACAACAAAATGATTATGGTCTCCTTTCATCAGGATCATTGTTCAAAACCATGTAAATATTGGTCCATTTTGGATTGAGACCCTGGAGAGGTCTAATTTCCTTCAATTTATACTCCTCCCATCTTGTTCTATGGTTAATGATAGTTTCCTAGTTCCTTGAAATGTGTGTTCTAGTTTTAAGAATCACTACTTCCAGGTAGTTTCCATTGGATTTATTCATGGAAACGGAAACACACAACAATTCTTTATCCAAAAGGGACTTATTTTCAAAAGGCAGTAGTTCTTTAAGTTTTAATTTTTCGATACCTAGGAACGTGCATTGGTCGAGAGGATGAGATGCCGGTCTCATGAAATCGTTTTGGGGGTAATTATTGTCTACTCTGGGACTCTCTTTATAAATTTAAGATTTTTTCATGAATCCTTATTAATTTAAAAAGTATAACAGAAGTTTACTTTGGAATTTTTATTAACTTATTAACATGTGTAAAATTTAGAATCATAAATATGTATTAAATTTTAATCATTAATAGAGATATCCGTATGTATTCGAGGTTCTCCATCAATGGAATCACCTCATATACTATTTATAGATTCTTTTAATCATTGTTATGATGATACTAGGTTTTAAGCCACTCAGTGGGGCACTCTGGAATTTATTATCTTCTAGGGAGATGAATGTTTGTTTGGATATTGGGATCATACCCCTGAAATGGGCTACCTATGTATCCTTGTGAAAGGAATCAGAACCCTCATAGTTCGGTGCCGCTTAATGGGAGACATAATACCTTTTAAGGTCATGTGATAAGGACATTGTTGTATAGTTTAATGTCATGTGGTATTGACATCTAAGAAAAAGGTGCTTAGTCAATGTTTGGTATGGGACTTATGCCAAAGCAGCCCAAGGAACTTGGAAAGGATATGGGTTTCCAAGTAAGGTAAGACCCTATTCGGAATATGGCCCCAGGAGAACAGGATTGATTTGAAGTGTTGGGTTTGAACCTCAAGGAGGCTTCCTACATATCCCATGTGGATGGGAATCAAAGCACACGTAGTTTGATGGGTATCATAAGAGATTATTGTCCATTAAGATAAATTAGTTTGGAATTACCTCCTAAAAATCATGACTTGGTGATTTGGAGGTTTAATTTGGGGCTTATTCCAAAGGAGGATGCCCAGATTAAGAGGGTTGTATTCCTGAATATGATATCTAATGAGATTGAGACCTAATGAAGGTTTCCTACATATCCTATTTTGAATTCGAATCATAGTTCTCATAGTTCAAGTGGGTGTGAAACTATTACAACCATGAAAAATCTCAAAGCCCACATGAGTCATGTTCAGTGTGAGAAATAAGAGGATGTAAAAGATTCAACAAAGGAACCCACACTTTTCCTCTTCTTCTAGTGGAAGAGTGCACACCTATGAAGACTAGGGTGGATGAGGTCGAGACGACCCAGGAAGAGGGTGAGGTGACGAGCGCTCCCTCTATTCACTTTAAATTGGACAAGGGTCTAATGAAAGAAAAAAGGGATGAAGTCTTGGGGCTTACTCCAGGATGGGTACCCTAAAATTGATCCTGGTAGGGTAGGGAGACTTTTCATTCGCTTGAATGGAAAATCAATTTTTAACCTTACCTTACCTACTAGAAATTTGTGGTTCTAGCTCTTTGAGAAGAAAGAGGTCAGGACCCAAACCCTTATCCTAAAAACCAGGAACTTCCCAGCACTATTCCTGGGAGAAAGTTTAATGTGAATAAAAATATACGAACCTACAGACACTCCATGAATCTTCACCCCATTGTAAAAATAATGTGAGAAACCTCTGATTTTAGATATACAAACCCAAATAAGACACACACTAATTTTCCTTTCAAAAAGGTTTGAAAATTTAGGAGGTTTTGGTCGAGGTCTCAATATAATCCCTTTCAAACAAGGGAGCCAATGAAGTAGAATCCTTGACATGGATGGATTTGAAGAGGGATTGATGTCTTCTAGACTGAAGAGAGTAAGTGAATCAAAGAGGGGCACTCAGATAGATAAGGGCATGAAAGTATGGGCACACAAGTAGGCTTGGGAGACCTGATATTAACTTAAGCGACAAACAATCTGTATAATAATACTTGGGAATGTCCTAGATCAAGACTTTAAGAGTATTCACAGTTGATCCCATAAGTGGAGTGCTCAAGTTCCTATGAAAGGAATAGTTGGCGCACAAGTATTTTTGATTTTGGGTGGTTAGGCGCTTTAGGCGTGCAATTGTTATGGATTTCAAACACTAAAAATAATTAATTCCTATAATCCTCCATCAAATCCTCCACTATAGGTGTTAAAGAACTACCTTGAAAGTTTTGGAGGACTTATAAAAGCAGTAGGGTGACCAGAGAAACAATTGTGTTTTATAGAAATTTTTCTGTAAAAATGGAGGCCCCAAGGGTTTATTTATAGGAAAATAAGTGACTTTGGGTGAAATGAAATTGGGAACACAAGTAGGCTGCATAAAAAATGGGGGTGCGCAAGTAGGCTATGTGAAATATGGGGGCATGTAAGTACAATGTGTGCCGAACGACCTCTTGGCTTGACTAGGGTGATCCAAAGTTCATGCCTTTTCAAATCTTTATTTTCTTCATGTGTTTTCTCCTATTTTTTTCTAAAGTATTTTCATTTTTCATTTTTTTCACTCTTTGATAGAATAGAGTGTCAAAAAATCCTTCCCCCTCATAATTGGATTAGGAATTAAAAAGAGGATCCTATACTGAGGTAAAATAATGAAGGAGAAAGAAGAGGGTACTGGGGCCAATAAGTTTTAAGCACGCAAGGTAACTGGTCACGCAAGATGGTAGTGCGTAGTATTCTAGAACACAGGGTGACTTTCATCAATTATATATTAGATCTCCACTTCCACAAAAATTATTTTACTTTCAAAATATTAGCTCTCAGTTTGAAATACATTCTTCGCTCGGATGCTAATGTTTTCACCGTACTTCTTCTATATGTATTTCAGTTTCACACTATAACTAGGGTTCCACACTTGCGCGCCAGTTTACATTTGTGAACCAAGTGTTATACTTGTGCGCCTTAATGACTTTTCCTATTTTTTTAAATTCTTTAGTCCAAAATCAATAATAAATTTACTTAAAAGATTATTTTTTGGATATTTATTGAGGTTCAATGGATCCAAAAAGAATCAGAACCATTGATGAACTAGATTTTAAGAGGATTGATGACATGATGAACATTGTCGGTCATGACTGCTATTATTTCTATGACACCACACTTCCAGACTTGGAAAATATATGATGAAATATCACTTCAACTTTCCTCGAAGCACTTATTTTCCTTTGTATAGCTATGGCCATCTGTAGGATGTAAATATTCCAGACCCAACGAACTATGTCCCACTATCTTGGTTTCAAGATTATACCAACTTCTCATTTGATAAAGTTTCTATTGGGGGATAATTTTCTAATTCTAGGATAGCAGAGAATGATCATATCATGCATCGCAACCCATGTGATCTAGATTTGAAACCACACACACTCGAGTTGAAACCACACTGTTATTCATCCACCTTTTATAATTCTCAGACAGATCAATCCGAAGGCTGGAAGAAAAGTTGGGATTTCTGCCTTGGAGGAGGTGTAAAACCTGCATGGATGTGAGCATACTGGGTGTGCCAGATGTGTGAAGAATTTACAGATGGCCTAAAAGGTGTTGGGATTTAAGAGTCTCTCTGTGTTGGGAAAACCTATGTGTATAGAAATGATGATTTTGTGCCAAAGTTACTATGCCGATGGAGCCCAGAAACTAACTCATTCCATTTAACACATGGATATGTAGGGATTATCTTGTGGGATGTCTATAAGATTTTTGGAGCTCCGATCCTTGGAGATATGTACAAGGATTTTTTCCTCCCAATGTAACATATAATGACTCGGAGAAGACACCTGTTTTGGTTCGTGAGTTGATGAAAATATTTAAAAAACTCAAGAATGTGACCACCATGAAGTCCCACACAAGAATGGATATTCATTCAGAGGAATGGATGGAAATATTCCTAGTAATGAAAAAGGTGAAGGGGCCCACTTGTACTCATCCAACCAACTATCCAAAGTCATAGAAAAGAGGTACACCTAACACATTTTGGATGAAAATTATAGAAATGGGATTTTGACAAGTGGGAATATGAAGTCAATCCCAAAATTCCTACAAAAACGTGTTGGAAGGTTTCTTGGCTATGTGGCTCAGTGTGTATTTGTTACTAGTCCAAGATTCCAAAGGAGGTGTAAGGCCATGAACTTTTGTTATTGCGGATAAGTTGGATAAGAGAAGGATGGTAGGGTTGGAAACTTCTATTTTGTAAAAGATTCATAAGATCATATGGCATATTTATAGAGGGAATTCTTCTTTTATAATAGCGGGACCATTGTAGTTGTTATAGGGATGTATCACTACTCACTTCAGAACTTATGCTGTACAAAGTGGGGTGTAAGTATTTTGATGTTCTTCCTGACCATCTGTTTAGGCTTTCTATGGTATCTCACCATTGTCTCTGAACACTTTTGACATCAAGGGTAGATTGAGTATGTTTAAGAAATATCATTTCTTTACTTATGGTAATCCTACTGTGGGGAGATTCATTGATGATGGGATGGCTAGTTTAGAGTTGAGGTCGTACATGATAGCTTATAGAGATGGCATATTGGCCACCAATATTGATGGAGAAAACATATGTGAGGCCTATGCTCCATTTAGATTTTCCCATCAATTCAAATTTCTACAAAAAATACTATATCTACCCCTATGCATGTAATATTAGAGAAATATCCAATGGTTTCTTGACAACTATGGTTGTTGAAATCTATGGAGAAGACTGGAGAAATATTTAATGTACTCATATATGATGCATTAAATAGATTGACTATCTGGTATGCCAAAAACTATGTTGCATCCTACCCTGAAGGGGTATTAAACCATGCTGCCCCTCGAGTGGGGGTAAAGAGAAGTAGTAGGAGGGAACCCTGTTGTTTGGAAGGTAACTCTTAATCATTAGGGGATGACTCATTAGAGTCAGAGGGTGGAGGTGAGGAGACTTCAAATTCACCGAAGAGACCTCATACCAGATATAATACACCTTCCAGAGTTAAGAGAGCCACTTCATCGATCCCTACTAAGGCTGTACTGAGGAGATCTAGTTTCCATCATTCTGAGGATTGATGAGTCCCAATTTATGATCCTCCATCTACGATGGTGGGGGTTGGGAAGAAACTTAAATCCAAAGCTACATGATTTTATTCACAACCCTCTGTCATGCACCTTGAATATTTACTACCAGAATCTATTCATATATGGAAAATTTTATACTATGATGCTAAAACCATGTGGATGGATCCGTGTTAAGGGCTTCATATTCCAGGAGTAGGGGATATACATGCCTATTCTGATATCTTAATTAAGGAAAAACCCAATGTAGTGAGAAATTACATCCAAGAGATGGAAATTCTCATTTATTCAACTGATGAATCAATTCCCACCACGAAGTGAGTGAAGGAAAAAATAGATCGTTGTACCACAGAAGGTATTGGTCCTTCATTAGATGAATAATGGCATGATCTTTTGGATCCTAAATATGTAATTTTCCTTTTCTTCACATTCACTTCTTCTTTTCATTTTAAATTTAGTCAAAGTATTGTAATCATGGAAAATATCATTTTTAACTTGCACTTGGTTAAAGGAAAATCAACTGAAGTTCTGTTGCTATGGTATAGCCTTATAGGTACTACTCATGGTGCTACTGGATAACCCTATATGAATCAGGAGAAATATCTCCAAGCCAACAGGCCATCGATGATGAGATGGAAAGGGTATTTCCATCTCCAATACCTGTATTTGGAGATGATGATGCAATTCCTCCTAAGATAGCGAAGAAACAAAAGCATCGAAGAAATAAATACATAGTTAAATGCTTTCTCAGTAGTGGTAAGCCTTCCTGATAATCAGAAAATTTAAACTTTATTCATGAAAAAGTGTTGAAACTTATTAGGATTATAAGGTCTTTTTCTATTTCTTCTTTGAAAGAAAATAATGATAATCTTCAAAGAGCCATGGAGGGTGATGTTGAATAGGCACAAATTCATACTAATCCGGTGGTTCTTGAAGAGGCATTGAGGCCAAAGTAACCAACATCTATTCCCAGTACTGCTCTAGTTCATTCTATCAGAGGAAAGGCGACTTATGGTAAATAAAAAATGCTTTATAAGACATAAAATTTAACAAAAAATGATTTCCATCTTGTGATACTTCAGGTTCATCACATGCACAAGAACATATAGCAACAACTGAAGCTGACCCCAAAACAATTGATGATGAAGCTATTTGAGGTCAAAGGTTGTCAAAGGAAGGTTGGGAAGAAAACACGTCGAGTGCTCCCTCAAGTGAGACTAACCTGGGATCTGGGATATCATTGGATGACATGATGAACCTTGGCATGTATTTTGAAGAGGTATTGGAACATGTTAATATACCAAATGATTTAGAAGATTTTTTAGTTCTTTGTATAGAATCAACTAGACATGAGTTTTCATTATTCATCCTATTAATATTCTTATGACTAAATTTCTAACCATGTTTGGTTGAAAAATGAAGTTCCATATAAATAAACTACTGTCAAGATGATTCTTGAAGGAAGTATCGATATTAATTTCAATCCCATCACTGCAGAGACATTGGCTCAGGTGAATCTTGAGACAGAAAATCATCCCTAGATTCATTCTGAGGATCCTAATCCAATTGAAGATAGCAATCCCCACCCGGAGACATCAAACAAAAATGTTGGAACTGAGAATAATGGGGAGGATACTTCTCAATCTGCTGACCTACTATTAGTTAAGAGATAATGATATTGTGATTATAATCAGTTTTGTTATCCCTTAAAGCTAACCACAACCATAATTTTTTAGTTTACCATATAGGGATATCAACTTCAATGGATAGGTCTGGAGGGGAATCCTCTGAATCAACCCAAACAGTACAAGAATGTGAAGTAGCCATTGCTCAGGAAGGAGCAGAACATGGAACTTCTTTAAGTACATTAATTCGAGAATACATCCCTCTTTATGACAGTGATTCTGAATCAGACCCAGTATTGAAAAAGGATCTTCATCTTGCACGTCACAAAGCATTACAGAATATATGGAAGATAATATCTGATATTCCCCTTGAGGAACTGGCTTCAAGAATTCCATAACTCTCATCTCTGTTTATCATGCAAGGATTTGGCAGTTTTGAATACTGTGATATTCATACCACGGTGAAAGAGATCATTTGAAGGATGGAGAAAGAGAGGAATATTTTGAAAGACTTGATAAAAGATAAACTGTTGATCAACACTGAATAATTCCAAGCAGCATGGTCCTGAGCTGAAGCTAATCATACTACAAAGTTGAAAGAACTGAAGCAAAAGATCAAGGAAAAGACTGTTCAACAGTTGTGTTGTAACGACCCAAACTTTTATCGATGAAAATTCCTCTTGATCTAATTAAATGTATAATTAAATAAAATGGTTATATAAAATATGAAATTACTTGGTTTTATGTTTTTGGATTTCAAAATACCATTAAGAATTTTGACTATTGCTAATATAGCTGTTAAAGAGTGATCACATGATTCGTATAAATATAGGGCATTAACAAATCCAATTTACTCAGACAAAGGAAGTGATGGACTCATCCGGTAGACTTGCCCTGTATGAATCCCATTTTTCGAAGCTATAAAAAGAGGTGGTGTCATTGGGATTCACTCTTAACCAATCCCAAGATGAGCTTCAACACGTTAATCTTGAACGAAAATGCATACGGGAGAAGTGGAAGTTGATAGAGATTACCACCCGAGAAATTTTATCCGAGCCACCCCAAGAGTCAGTCACCATCACAAACCTTAGCCTTGAGTCTTATAAAGGTGTTATAAGGGGTTATGTAATGAAACTCTAGTACTGTGATTATGTACATTATTTTTTTAAAGAGAATATACTTTCATTTTATTATTGTTACATTGTAAATAGTTTTTTAAAGAAAAAATAGCATTTTAGTTAATTAAGAAATATATTTTGATGAATTAATGGATTTTTGAATTAAATAATATTTTCATTAAATATTATTACTAAATTATTTTTTATATAATATAAATTAACATATAATTATTATGAATATGATTGTGATTTCTATTAAGGTTTGAAATCTATTTTTGTCAAAACCAATGAATTTTTGATAAATGTAGGTTTTTATTTTAAAAGTAAAAATTCACATATTTAGAAAATTATTTATATAAAATGAATATTATTTTTGGAATCAGGACATTAAAATTATCCAATGGTGATTTTTTTCATAATTTTTTGAGACAGTTGAATTTTTGGGTAAATTTTAAATACCGTTTAAATAGGTAATGTGTTTTGTGACATCATAATGACCCAATAGTGATATAATAAAATACTATAAACATTATGTTTGGCCAATATATATTTTACCATTAAAATAATGTGATTTACGTTTTGTTTGATTTATTTTAAAATGTTTTAGTGGACCTTTCAATACATGTAAAACATTTTAACTTTTTAAATTGATTTCCTTGAGAGTGTGACTCATCTCCACATAAGGAAACCTATTATTTTATGTAGTTAGACAGCTATACTTATAAAATAATATTTCAAACTCCCCTTTGGAAAAAACCATGGTAAAAAACCATGGGTTGATTTGTGGTTTTGATTAGTTTAATGTGTGGTGTCCCAAACCAAAATAATAAATAATTCCCTTTCAATTCCTATATAAACCCACCCAAGCTCCCACTTCCTCTTCACTCAAATCCTTTTCAGTTCACCAAAACTCTTCCCTAATCTCTCTAAAATCCTCTCAATGAACCCAAAAATCCCAATAATCCTATCTCAAGTCCCTCCCAATCCTTTTGGTTCAAACTTCCAAGTAAGGGATTCCTTCCTTTCTCATTTTATCCACATTTCATAATATTGTTATACCCTTTTATTTTCAATTATAAATGTTGGGGTATGATTTATCACCTCCCTCATACTGCTCTTTTTATGTTTTAATGATGATAAAACCCTTTTCTCTCTCATTAATGCCTCCCATGTACACCAGTTATCATACTAAAATTCCTTAAGGAATTTCTCCCTCCTCATTTACATTCAAGAAATTATTTTGTATTATAAATCCAAATTCCATTACTTATGTTGGGAAATGTATATATATGACCCCATTAACTGTCCATTTCATGTAATTATGATGGTACACCCTTTTCTCTCTGATCAAACTTCTTTATTATGTTTTACGTCCCGCCGTTATGCTGCCAAAATTGCACCGCCATTTTCCAAGCGAAAATCATTGTGTAGTGAATACCATTCCCATTTCTCAATAAAGGATCTTCACCTTTATGAACATTTACTTATTTATAGAAGAGTTTCATGTATTAATTCCACATTCATTTACCATGGAATAAATTATGATGTTTAATGGATCCATTTCGTATGATATTGTGGCACACTTATGCATGAAATGAAATGTTTAAGAAGGGTGCGACCTGATAGCGCTCCAATGCATTGGGTAAAGATTAGTATCATGATACGTTATGTGTATTGAGAGTTCAGTAATAATAATTCAAGTGCAATGAGGTATTGTTCATTCTCTACGTGCGATGACCCCTAGCTCATACTAATACCATGTTAAGTGTTATTGCCACATTTCCATGTTGTGATAATCATGATTTATCATGCCTTCATGTTCATGATTATTTTATGCTTCGTTGATATGCCTATTTACTAACATGTATTGTATACTTCTTGTTATTCCTTGTTACTCCCTTACTGGGCTTTATAGCTGACCCTTTTCTTATTCATGTCCTCAGGTTATCCCATGCAATGCTATGTATGAGGGAATGTAGCGGTCAAGCAAAGGAAATTTTCAATAATGATGTTGTGTTTCATGTTTTAAGTCATTATGTAATGTTTTTAAGCCCCAAAGATATGAGACCTCTCAATCTTCCATGTTGTATCAAGTGAAGTGTTTATGTAATAAATCATGTTAGGGTTTTCATAGTTGGTATCAGATGATAAGTTTAGTTATTTTTGGGATTAGGATTAGAAAACCCTAGTGAACCTTTAGGGATAAGACTAAGTATAATAAAAACATACCTAGGTTTTGATGAGTATTGAGTAAGTGGTTTATCAATAAAATAAATCCCTGTCTAGATATGAGTAGGTAGAGGTGGCTCTGACATATATGTATATAAGACTAAAAACTCCGACACTCCCAGGGGATATGATTTGGTAAATTCATATGTTTAGTATGAACCATTGTTAAGGGAATAAAAAAAATTCCCCTAAGAATATATGTTGGGAAGTAGATCATGGATAACATAGATTGAAGTATATATATTCATAAGTTAAGTAAATAAAATTTATTTATAAGTTATCCATTTTTTCCTTGAATTACCATTCATGTGTTACCCATAAATTTCCTTTTATTCTAGCTAATAGGAGGACCTAGGCTAAAAACCGATGTACAAATCAATGTTATGACTATTCTAATGAGATTCCCAATCCTATGGGAGATGGAATAACAAAATTTATCACGATACTCTCTCAGTTAACTCATTTTTTGAATAGAACCATAGGTCAAGAGGTACATTCAACCCCCCTAAGAATGAACAAGTCACAATAGAGAGATTGATGAGACAAAGGCCTCCTACTTTTAATGGATCATCTGATCCCTCAATTGTCGAACAATGGATCAAATTCATTGAAAAGATATTCTACATCCCTCAATGTTCTGAACAAGAGAAAGTAATTGTAGATTCTTATTGTATAGAGGGTGAAGCGGATAAATGGTGGACATTGATATAAAATACGAAGCCTGAGGAGGAGATCGAGGCATTGGAATAGAAGGATTTTTAGAAAATGTTTTTTGAAAAATATTTTCCTCACACCCTCCGACTTAAGATGAAAAGGGAATTACTTTCCCTCAAGAAAAAAGACAACAAATACATTAGAGTGTACGAGGAAATCTTCACATGCCTTTCACAATATGCCTCCGGCTTTGTCATTACCCCCTAATTCAAGGTTGACCACTTCTTTGGTGGGCTGAAACCTAGCCTACAGAAAGCTATAGTGATCCATGAATTTGAGAGTTATGGGGAAATTGTCCGATGTTCCCTCAAAGTAAAAGTGGAGATTGGTGAATCTTAAGGGTATCATGGGGATAAGAAGAGTAAGGTGGGAATCAATTCTGGTGGTCTGATGGATAAATCCAATAGTGCTAAGAAGATCCAGCACCCCACTTTCCAAAGGTGCGGAAAGAAGCACCCCAAAAATTTCCTTAAGGGGACGAGGAAATGATTTAGGTGTGGAAGAGAAGGGAACCTAGTCATTAACTTCTGACAAGAGAAACCCATGACTATGACATAAAATAGGAATTCTTTATTTGACCCTCAATGTGTTGTTCATTGCTTAAATTGCAATGAACCAGGGAACCTTACAAATCAGTTCATTAAGACTAGGGTTTTCTTAGGTAATGAACAACATACATGGTAGCAAGGGTGAGATTTTTCCATCACTATTACCAAAGTGAACCCAAAAAATGAAGTGGTGAAAGGTATACTAGGTATTCATTCAAGAATAGAGAACGTACTTTTTGATTCTGGTTCTATACATTCTTTTATATCCTGAAAGATTAGTAGCAAAATACTAAAATCACCAAAAATCATGGAAGTAAAGATGTTGGTGAGTACAGAAAACGGGGTAATCATTGCATCCCATGAATATAACTCCTCCCCTATCATAACCTATGGACTGAACTTTCTAGAAAACCTCATCATACTCTATCTGGTGGGAATTTATGCAATTATTAGAATGGATTGACTTTCCTTATATAGAGCCAACATAAATTGACTTGAGAGGGAAATCAATCTCCATATGGTGAATCAACCCCCGATTCTGTAAAATTTGAAGGAGGAGGATGAATATTCCTTAGCACTATCATTTCAAGTGTGGATTACTGCCCTATGAGCATGTGTATTTGGATCATATGATTGAGTCCAAGGAAGAAACCATCCATGAAGACATGCCTATTGTGAGGGAATTAACTGAAGTGTTTTCCGAGGAATTTTCTAGTATTCCTCGTAGAAGAGATGTTGAATTATCCATTGACCTTATAACTGGGGAATTTCCAATATCCAAGACTCTGTATGGAATGGTTGTTGTGGATCTTGGGGAGCTAAAGAAATAACTATAGGAGAATCTGGATAAAGGTTTTATACGTAAAAGTGATTCCCCATGGGGTGCACCAGTCCTCTTCGTCAAGAAGAAGGATGAGTCAATGCGCCTTTGTATTGATTATCGTTAGCTCAACAAAATCACGATAAAGAACAACTATCCTCTTCCACTAATTGATGACATGTTCAATCAGCTATGTGGAGCACAATAATTCTCCAAGGTATATTTGTGGTCATGATATTACCAAGTAAGGGTGAAGAAGGCGTATATCCCCAAGACTGCTTTTCGTACAAGGTACGTGCACTATGAATTCATATTAATGCCTTTTGGACTCACTAGTTCTCAAGAAACCTTCATGGAATTGATGAATAGAGTCTTTAGAGATTACCTTGACAAATTTGTGGTAGTATTTATAGATGATATTATAATATAATCCAAAACCAAGGAGGAGCATAAGGAGTATCGAAGAACTATACTAGAGACCTTGTGAAAGAAGAATCTCTATGAAAAGTACAACAAGTGTGAGTTATGTTTAAATGAGGTCTCATTATTGGGCCATATCATAATAAGTAATGGGATATCTGTGGATCCCTCTAAGAAATCTACAGTTGAGGGATGGCCGAGTCCAACATCAGTAACAAATATCCGTATCTTCCTTGGGTTAGATGGATATTATCACCGATTTGTGATAAATTTATCACGATTTTCAAACCCTCTTACCAAGATAACTTGGAAGGGAGTCAAGTTTTCTTTGATTTATGAATGTAAAAATATATTCAAAGAGTTGAAAAGGAAGCTTATCACTACGCTCATGATCACAATACACACATGTTGAGAACTTTGTGTGGTATTCAATGATGATTCGAAGAAGGTCTTGGGCAATGTGTTGACGCAAAATGAAAAAGTTTTTTCCAATGATTCAAGGAAATTGAAAATTCATGAGAAAAAATATCCAACACATGATCTTGAGTTGGCTGCAGAATATTCTCTTTAAAAATTTAGTGGCATTACCTCTTTGGGTAGAAGTGTGAAATATATACGGACCAAAAAAGCCTCAAGTATATATTCACACAAAAATATTTGAACATGTGCCAAAAATGATGGTTAGAGCTGATCAAATAATATGATTAATCAATCCATTACCAACTAGGGAAAGCAAAAAAGGTGGAAGATGCTCTAAGTAGAAAGGAGACAATGATTCTATCATTGATTGGAATTGAAAACAATCCAATCTTCTTGGATTTGATGAATATGGACATGGAAATAAAAAATAAGGGAACATAATCAAACCTTTCACAAATTATTTCTCAACCATCTATTTTGGAAAGGTTAAAGGATGATCAAAAGGATGATGTGAGAATTTAGAAGAAGGTGGAAACTATTAGAAAATAGAAATATTTGGAGTTCAATGTCAATGTAGAATTAATTGTGAGATTTGGATCAAGAATATGTGTTCCATCGAATTCAAAGTTAAAGAAGGATCTTTTGTATGATGCACAGAGTTTAAATTTCTCCATTCACCTAGGAAACAAAAATATGTATCGAGATATCTGAGATCATTAATGGTGGGATAACATGAAGAAGGATATTGTGGAATATACATCAATGTTCCTTGTATGTCAGTAAGGGAATGCTGAGAGGTAGAAGTCTAAGGGGATGATGCAACCATTTCCCATAACATCATGATATGGGAGAAAATCACGATGGATTTTCCACCAGACTTATAAAGACATAAAAAAGGAAACAATGCTATCTAGGTTTTTGTGGATCATCTTACAAAATTGCACACTTCATCATAATTTGGGAGGATTTATCACTGGATCAACTGGCATGGATATACATTAGAAAAATGGTAAGGCTGCATGGAGTACAACTATCTATTGTATCCGATTGAGATACAAGAATCACCTCTATGTTTTGGAAGTCTTCAACATGCTATGGATACTGAGCTGGACTTCAGTAAAAATTATCAACCTCAAACCGATGTCCAATATGAGAAGACTATTCAAACACTTGAGGATATGTTGAGATCTCTCTCAGTGGACTTCAAAGGAGGATGCGATCAATATCTTCCTCTGGTTGAGTACACTTACAAAAATAGTTTACACTCAAGCATCCAAATGGTTCTTTATGAGGCCCTATATGGGAAGAGGTGTAGAACACCAACATGTTGGGATGAAGTTGGGGAGAGAAAAATCCTAGGTCCAGAAATAGCCAAAGAAATGGTGGATAAGGTTAAGACCATCTAGAAGCACATTAAATCTGCTCAGAGTCGACAAAAGAGCTTTGCTGATAATTATTGACAAGACCTATAGTTTGATGTCAAAGACATGGTATTCCTCCACATATCACTGTGGAAGAGATTTATGATATTTGGGAATAATGGAAAGCATATTCCAAGGTACATCTCCCATTTTGAGATCCTTGATCACATTGGAGCAGTGGCCTATTGACTAGAACTCCCACCCAACCTATCTTAAGTACATGATTTATTTTTTTGTATCACTCTTAAGGAAGTATATACCTGTCCTATCTCATGTACTCAATCCAGAGGTGGTACAATTGGATAATGAACTCTCCTATGAAGATAAGCTAGTGAAGATCCTAGAACACAGATAAAAAGTTCTATGAAATAAGACTATGACCCTTATAAAAGTGTTATGGTGAAACGAAAAGTTTGAAGTAGAAATTTAGGAATTAGAGGAAGTGATAAAGTTGAGTTCCTCACATCTGTTTTAGTGTGGGAAAAAGAAATTATGAGGTCAAAATTTCTTAAGGTGGGAATATTTTAATGAACCAAACTTTTATCAATGAAAATTCATCTTGATCTAATTAAATGTATCAATATGTAAAATGGTTATATAAAATATGAACTTCCTTGGTTTTATGTTTTTGGATTTCAAAATACTGTTAAGAATTGTTATCGTCACTAATATAGTTGTTGAAAAGTAATCACATGATTAGTATATATATGGCTTTAACAAATCAAATTTACTCAAACAAAGGAAGCGATGACATCATCTAATAGACTTTCCTCACACAAAGCCCATTTTTTGAGAGCTCAAAATAGGATGTGGAATCATTGGGCTTCTCTCTTCACCAAGTCCAAAATAATATTTAACACGTTAAGCTCGAACGAAACCACCTATGGGAGAAGTGGAAGTTGATAGAGATTACCACCCGAGTGATGTTATCTGAGCCACCCCAAGAGTCAGTCACCATCACACACCATACCCTTAAGTCTTATACAGGTGTTATAAGGGGTCATGTAACAAGAACCTAGTACTATTATTATGCACATTATTTTTTTATATAGATTATACTTTCATTTTATTATTGTTACTTTTTAAATAGTTTTTTGAAGAAAAAAATATCATTTTTAGTTAATTAAAAAATATATTTTGATGAATTAATGGATTTTTGAATTAAATAATGTTTTAATTAAATATTATTAATAAATTAATATTTATATAATATAAATTACTTTATAATTATTATGAATATGATTGTGATTTTTATTAAGTCTTGAAAGCTATTTTTGTCAAAACCCATGAATTTTTGATAAATGACGTTTTTTATTTTAAAAGTAAAAAATTCACATATTTAGAAAATTATTTAGATAAAATTAATATTATTTTTGGAATTAGGATGTTGATATTTTCCAAAATTGAATTTTTCATAATTTTTTGAGGCAGTCGAATTTTTTGGTAAAAATTAAATACCGTTTAAATATATAAAGTGTTTTATGACATAATAATGACCCAATAGTAATGTATTAAAGTAGTATAAACATTATGTTCGGAAAATATATGTTTTAATATTAAAATAATGTGATTTTAGGTTTGTTTGATTTATTTTAAAATGCTTTAGTAGACCCTTCAAGACTTATAAAACATTTTAAAATTTTAAATTGATTTCCTTAAGAGTGTGACTCACCTCCACATAAGAAAACCTATTATTTTAATAAGTTTGGACATTGTCCTTATAAAATATTTTTTTTCCGCTCCACATTGGAAAAAACCATGGGAAAAAACTATGTGTTGGTTTGTGGTTTTGATTATAATAATGTGCGTGTCCCAAACCTAAATAATAAAGAATTCCCTATACTTTTCTATATAAACCCACCCAAGATCCCACTTCCTCTTCTCTAAAAGCCTTTGGAGTTCATCCAACCTCTATCCTCTACTATCTATAATCCATCCAAGGTGCCCCAACCTCCCAATAATCCTATCTCACGCCCCTCCCAAGCCTTTGGGATCACACTTCCCAGTAAGGGATTCCTTCCTTTCTAATTTTATCCAAGTTTCTTAATATTGTTATGCCCTTTTTTTTCAATTATAAATGTTGAGGTATGATTTAAAACCTCCCCCATAATGCCTTATTTATGTTTGAATGATTATATACCCCTTTTATCTCTCATTAATGCCTCCCATGTACACCCGTTACCATGTTGAAATTTCATAAGGAATTTCTCTCTCTTCATTTACATTCAAGCAATTATTTCGTATTATGAAAATAAATTACATTAATTATATTGGGAAATATATATATATGAAAACCTTACTATAAATTTCATTTATATATTATGAGACACCCTTTTCTCTCTCATCAATCTTTTTTATGAAGTCTTATGTCACGCCATTTTGCTGCCAAAATTGCATCGCCATTTTCCAAGACAAAATCATTGTGTAGTGAACACCATGACCTTTTCTCTATAAAGGGTGTTCACCTTTATGAACATTTACTTACTAATGGAAGAGTTTTGTGTATGAATTCTACATTCCTTTACCATGTAATAAATTATGATGTTTAATGAATCTATGTTGTATGATATTGTGGCACACTTATGCATGAAATGAAATGTTTAAGAAGGGTGCTTCCTGATAGTGCTCCAATACATTGGGTAAAGATCAGTATCATGATACGTCAAGTGCAATGAGGATTTTCTCATGCTAATTCAAGTGAAATGAGGGTTTAATCATTATAATTAAATTGAAATGAGGGTTTACTCATGCTCCATGTGCAATGATTCTTAGCTCATGATAAGAGTATGTTAAGTGTTGTTGCCACATTTCCATGTTTTGATAATCATGATTTATCATGAATTTATGTTCATTATTCTTTTATGCTCCATTGATATGCATATTTCCTAACATGTATTGTATTATTAATGTTATTCCTTTTTTACTCCCTTAATGGTCTTTATATCTCACCCTTTTTTTTGCATGTCCTCAGGTTATCCCATGAAATTATAAGTACGAGGGAATGTAGTGGTCATTTAAAGGAATTTTTCAATAAAGATGATGTGTTTCATGGTTTTAGTCATTATGTAATGTTCCTAATCCCTAAAGAAACTCTACCTCTCAATCTTCCATGTTGTATCAAGTGAATATTTTATGTAATAAATCACCTTTAAGTGTGTAATAAAGAGCAGGATTTTCATATACGTCTTCAACATGAATTAGATATTATCACAATGGAACTTAAAAAACTTCATAGCTAATTGGGAGAAGTCCAGAAGGATGGTGAAAAATCCATTTCAGATGCTAAAGAATCATTTCATCATGCTGAATAGAGTAGAGATGGTCAAATAAACAAGCTTCAACAGGCAGATGATGGGGCTCAAGAGGCTGTTAACCAAATGAAGAATTATGTAGAAAATATTTTGTGATTTCTAATAAGAGAGAGACTCTAATTTGTGGATTATTCTATTTGAAAAGTTTTCTTTTCATAAATGAAATTCATTTTTCTTTAATCATCTGTGTTTTCATTATCATTAGATGCTTTTGTTTTACCAAAGTCCTGTGCCAAGTAAGCATAGTTTGATTTTTTCTAGGGTTATTTGGACAAACCCAAAAACATTGTATCTTTTAATTATTTTTTATTGATCTATATTACCTAAATCATAAAAAATGTACATTTAGTGATATGGGACTTGACATTTGTTTAGATTTCCCTTTGCAGGTTCTCTATTTGTTGAGTACCTCATCTCTTGTTGTTGGCAGTTTAACTTCATGCATGTTGGAAAATAAAGGGCTAATGATTAACGTAAAATATCTTTGACCATAAATTTTGAAATTAGATCCCAAACAAGACTCTATGACTAATAATTTATTTAATATTATTTATATATTTCCAAGGGGAATCTTGAGCCATGATTTTTATGGTCACTAAATTTAGAACTCTTATCAAAAAAAGGAAAGTCTCTTCCAATAATGAAGTTACCATAATTTTAAAAACTCATTATGGGAGTTGTGTTATGTAGGGAAAAATAGGGAATATACTGTATAGAAAAATAGTGGCATCTTTTGATTGATAGGCATATTATGTAGGAAACTTTTATGCAAGGACACCTAAGGGAACATACTGCATAGTCAAGCAAAAGAGCTCTTAATAATTTAACATTTTACTACTGATAGATAAGGGGAAATAAGATTTGGATGACTCAAGAATAGAGAGGTGGTTTTTCTAAGGAAGGGAATTTTAAGAATAAAAGGGCTATTTTATGCCGACATATGTCATGAATAGTAAAAACATTTCTATACAAACTTGGTGTATGAGTAATGGTTAAAATTTATCAAAAAGGGAAATTTCTGATATCTTATTTTGTTGTTTTAAGTGATGTAGTGATGACATTGTACTGTGTAGTATGAATTCATGCAATGAGGACATTGTGTAGCCTTAATTTAAGGTCTTTATATTTGACCAAAGGTATTATATTCTCCCAATTTATTGATAATTTGTTTGGAAACATACTACCATATTTAGGTATGTAAGGAAAAATTATAAACTATGATTTAGGAATTTTTGGATTTGAATAATGATTTGGAAAAAAGGCTAAAGGCATTAGAGGAAGTCTTTTCCAAGAAAAAAGTTACCATTATTTAACAAACCTATTATGGGGGCTGTATTATGCAGGGCCAACTGGGTCATGTGTTGCATATCCAAATAGTGGTATCTTTTGACCGAAATTCCTATTATGTAGGAAAATTTTATATAAGGCCACATAAGGGAATGTACTATATATTCATGAAAAAGAGCTCCTAGAATTTCGACATTATATTCCTAAAAGCCGAAGAAAGTTTAGGGAGATTCATATTTTCCTAAGCATAGAGTTTGGTTTATGAAGAAAAGTACCTGAATATGGAGAGAGTATTTCCAATCAAGATTTCCGAAGAATCATATGAATAGGATTTATACGAAGGTCTGACCCAAATGTAGAAAGTATGGTGTCTATAGTTTTAGGTTATATAACTAGGACAAAAAATGGAAACAATATATTATATGTTGTCAAGTGATCCAAGTTATTTCATATTACATTGAACACATGGAGAGAGAGATGTTTAAACCATGGTATTGAAGTCTTTTATATCTAGAGAAATATAATGGGACAAGTATACCTAAAATACTAATTTAAAATAAAAATTATTTTATATTTTCATCAAATTTTGAAGGGGACAAAGACACTACAACCAAGAATGAAATTACCATCATTTGACATACTCGTTATGGGGGTTGTATTATGCAGGGCCAACTGGGGAATGTTCTACATTTACAAATAGTGGCATATTTCGATTGAAAGGACCATTATGTAGGAAACTTATGCAAGGCCACCTAAGGACACATACTACATAGTCAGTAAAAAGAGTTCTTAGATATTAGAAACTCTTTCACCAGAAATAGTAAGAAAGATATAAAGATCTGGAAATATTTAAGATTAAGAGTGTGAAATATGGGAGGGGGTTATGCTCAATACACATGAGAAATATTCGGATCAATATTTTCCCTGAGTTTTAAGTCCTTTACATGAATCCAACTTATATGTAAAAATAGATATTTCCTTTGTTTCCTTTGAATTAATATTATGCTGTGCTGTTTAAAGTCATGTAGCGAGGACATTTTACTATGCAGTTTTAAGTTATGTAGTGAGGAAATTAATAACCCCATAATAAATTGAGACATGGTATTCATACAGATAATCTTTTTACCCAATTCCAAAGCCCACATCATCAATTCTATGTGTGAGAAACAAGGAGCTGCAAATTCTTCTTTTGTAACATAAAGATAGCACAAGTGAAGAATATGGGTATTAGATTTCCAGGAAGTTTAACGTCATGTGGTATGTATGAAGATGAAATGATGTGAAAAGAAAGAAATATTGTAACTGCACTAGGGGAAAAAACCCAAATGTCACCATGTGTCTTATTGGGAGCAAGAATCAATCCTTACGTACTTCTTTAAACATTCCATATCCATGTGTTGATTCTTATATAAGGAATAAAATGGTTTTTTTATCTTGGATGGGGCCAAAATTAGATATCTATGCATCTCTTTGTATCTCATATAGATAATAATCATGATGTACGTAGTTCTTGAAACATTCATTTCCCACACCAATTGAGTTTGACATGGGAGATTAGGGCTTTTTGACAAATTCTGGAAGAACAATTAAACTTAAGACACAAAATGGTATAAATATCAGAACATGTATCATAAGGGAACACTCTATATAGATTTTAATTCATATATAAGAGGAAAAAAGGAAATAAAAATTTTGTGTTTGCGGATGACCCCAAGATTGGAGATGCATGTGTCTCTATGTATCTCATATAAATGAGAATCAAGCCACACATAGTTCTTGAAATGAGATCCCTATGGAGATATGATTCAGACATAGGGAAGAAAAGGAATCATGTGACACTAAGGAGTAGCAATGATATCAATGATTCTTGTATATAGAAGCTCCTAATGTCAAGTAAAGAAGATTTTAACCGTACAATTTAATGTCCTATAACGTGGAAAAATGATTTCATACCATTTAACATCATGCGAAATGGATAAAGATGCTACTCATTTTATCATCATGCAACATGGACGCTTATGGTTGTTATGTAGTTTAACATATTTCAAATAGAACCTTGTACTATGCAGTTTAGAGTCTTTCAATGAGGACATTTGGGCTGTGCAGTTTTTAGTCTTGCAGCAAGGACGATATGTGCAATTACAAAAGGTATTTCTTCAAGAATCTTACATTGGTTAGAGTTGTAATAGTCTCTCCATCCATTGAGATTATTGCATAAGCTTCATTTGATTAGACCTTATATATGGAATAAGGTCCTTCCCACTTTGGATCAAGCTTTGGAGGATTCTTTCTTGGTATCATTGGAGTCCTGAGGAACAATACCAATTCTCCATTACAGAATGAGAAGAAGCAAACTTTTTTATTAAAGGCTCATGATATTCTATTCTGAATGACTTATAAATGATTCAAAGTGTGTAAGATTTTTTCATCTAATTGTTACATTTCGTCAAACCATTTGTAAGAACTCTTATCTATAGAAAACTAATCATATATTTCAACTCTGAGTGAAGAAAATTGAATTTCAATTAGAAAACTACTTCGGTTCTGTACACCAATGAATAAGGGGTTTCTTGGGTGGCAGTACAAGTAGTAGTTCGATAAGCCCATAAAGCATGAAAAAGTTTATCAAGACAAGATTTATTATCTTTATCCACCATCTTCTAGAGTATATTTTATAGGCTCTTATTGATAGCCTCTATCTGTCCATTGGCTGTCGTATGATTGTGAGATGAATGGTTGGATTTGATATGATGTTCTTGATATAACTTCTTTACCTCAAAAGAACTAAAATTGGTTCTATTTTCCACTAATATAGTACGAGGGACACTGAATCTGGGGATGATGTTAGTTTTGAAAAAACTAACAATGATTTTGGATTTGACTTCTTTGAGATGCATTACCTCAACCCATTTGGAGAATAAGTCTATAGTAGTAAGGATATACTGGAAATTATTAGCCGTAGCTAGAGGATAAGGTCCTACTACATCCATTACACATATATGAAATGACCAGGATTATTTAGTTGTATGTAATAACTCTGGGGGTTGACGAATGAAGTTGGCATGCCCATGGAAGGGATGAAATTTCATAGTAAAATCTGTGCAATCCTATTTCATCGAAAGCCAAAAGTATCCAAGCCTTTAGATTTGAACAGAAAATACTATACCCAGACTGGTGAGAACCAAAATCTTATGAATGTACTTATTTCATAAAGTCTATAGTTTCTTCTCCATCAATACACCTGAAGAGGATTCCACCAAATCCACATTTGTATAGGATCTTCTGGTGATCTAGACTATCATAAAGAGTAAAATTGGCCATTCTTCATCAGATATGTTCTTTTTTAGCTCTATCTGGTGGAAGCAATCCATTTTGAAGATATTCCATGATGGGTGTTCTCCATACCATGGTATAACCATATGGCTCAAAAATAGGGCTAATTTAATTAATTTCCATTATTATGGTTTATAAAAAAGGTGATACCACATGATGATGGGATATGTTGATGATTATCTCAGCCCGATTTGGATCTTCCAAGGCAGTATCTACATTATTGAGTGCATCAGCTTGAGCATTTTGTGATCACGGGGCATAAGACAATGTAGAATCTGAGGGAAATTCAGACATTAAACCTCTAATGTAATCACACAAATGGATTTACTCTTCTTTACGAATAGAATATTCCCCATTGATTTATTTTATTAAAAATTCCAAATCATATTTCACTTTTAAGTGATTCAGTTGTACCTGAAGTGCCAATTCCAAGCCTGTGATGAGAGATTGATATTATGATTCATTGTTGGTACTGCCTTCTAACAACAAGAAGGAATACGAAAAAAATACCTTTTCTGGGGAGATAAGTACAATTCCTAACCCAACTTTGCTGAGTTTAGGGGTCTCCATTCACTTCCCTATTGGACTTCTTGTGGCACCATAAAAGCAAATCTACCATATTTTGGAACTATCTTGAATAGAGAAGACCACTTCATCAAGAATTTCAGTATTCAATTATGTATCTTCCGCAGATGGATGTTCAGCAAGGAATCTAGCTAGATCTTTACCCTTTATTGCCTTCTAAGGCACAAACTAGATATCAAAATATCGCAAAATAACTTCCCACTGTGCCAGATCCCCTGTAAGCATAGGATGACTAAAGATAAATTTGAGAGGATTATTTCAATATACCAATTGGACCTTATGATGTTCCAGGAAATGCCTCAATTTTTAAACTAAAAAGATTAATTCTAGATAGCACTTTTCAATACTTGAATTCTGAGTTTCTGCATCAAGAATAGTTTGAATGAGATAGTAAATGCTTTTTTCATTCCCAGCATCGTTCTTCTGGGAAAAGAAGGCACCCAATGATCGCTCTAAAGCTGTGACATAGAGAATAAGTAGTCTTCCTTCAACATGTGTCATTAATACTAGTGGACTGAAGAGACATTTCCCAAGGGTATCAAATGATTCTTGTATGTCTTCAATCCATTAATAGGTGACTCCCTTCTTCATTAATCTGGTGAAGGGAAAACACTTGCCTGCCAAATTGGCGATAAAGAGCTGAATATTGGCCAAGTGCCCTTGGAGTCCTCTTAATTAATTAAAATTTTGAGGAGGTCACATGATAAGGATTGATTTTGTTTTCTCAGGATCAAATTTGATACTATGATGGCGTAGAATGAAGCTGAGAAAATTTCCTGATGTTACCCCGAAATCACATTCCAACTATGTTGCCAAAGTTTATTGAATATGGTCTCCAGATCAGCAAAGTTATTGGAACGTTGTATGGAATTGACCACCAAATCATCCACATAACATTAAAAAATTTCCTCTAATAAGGGTTTGAAGATATAGTGCATGTATGTTGATATGTTTCACCATCATTCATTAAGACAAAGGAAATTACCCGATAGAAAAACACATCATGATGGGCTCTAAAGGCTATAGATTCTTCATCCTTTACAGCCATACATATTTTTATTATACCTAGAGTAGCCATCCATGAAGGAAAGGGATTCATAGCTAGCTGTTTCATCAATTAAAAGCTTTTTGGTTGAAAATCGAAAGTCATCTTTAGGAAAATGCCTGTTAATATCTATGAAATCAGTGAAAACTCTGATTTGACCATTCTTTTTTTTTCACTAGGAAAATGTTGGCCATCCATTTGGGATATTGAACATTTTTGAAAAAGTTATCCTTTATAATCTTATCGACTTTATCTTCAATTTTAGAGGCATGATTTGGGTGAGTTCTTCTTGCTTCCTGCTTGAATCCTCGATGTTATTTTGAAAAACCCAAATGATGAGTAGCTATATAGGTATTAAGAACTGGAATTTATATATAATTCCAAGAAAATATATCTTGATGTTGCTTTAGAAATTAAGTATAAACATATTTCTCTTCAAAAGTCATGGTCGCACAAATTAGAGTTGGGAGTGGATATTCTTATGTACCCAAATTTATTTTTTTAAGCTCATCCACAGTGGTACAGACACCTTCCTCAAATGTTTGAGGAGCATACCTAATATCTTATTCTTCTTCTTCATCTTTCTTACATGTTACATTTTCTATTTATAATTTCATAGTAGATGATGAAGAAAAAACTCTAGAGCTTGGAGAGGAGTCAGTATTTGAACATCCTGAAGAAGAGGCCACCATTTCTGACCCTACTGATAATGAAGTGTCTTCCTAGGGTAATTAAGAGGAGATGAGGGATTTGTAATCAAAATCATTGTCTTCCTCTAGAATTTATACAACTTATTATAATAATATTTAATAAGTAGAGGCTTGCTGTAGCTGAGTGGATGAAATGAAGAAATATCCATTTAAGCTTTCACCATTTCTGAGTGAATCAACAATTTCTCCCATTCTGTCAGGATCGATTTCCATAATTGACATTTTGGAAGTCACTAAAAGAGTTCTTAGATTTGGGTTTACCTTTTCAATTTTATTTATAGGTAACAAATAATCTATACTTGAATGTTTGAATGGGTTTGCTGGGATATTTCCAGTCCATTCAGAGCATTAATTTTAGTTACCTCCTTTTCCCTAGACCTCATTCCATTTGTATGATAAAATTATTCCTCAATTTATTGAGATTCACACATTGTGAATGGATCCTTGTCAGCATAAAATATCCCTTTTTGACCATTGAAATAGTATTTGAGACATTGATGGTATGAAGAAAGTATGAATGCATGTTGATGTATCTAAGTCCTACCAAGAAGAATGTTAAAGGCTGTGTCCTAATGAAAAACCATGAAATATGAATTAGAAACAACATATAAAAACTGAGTTCTGAGTGTAATCTCATATAGAGGTTCTCTCTCATTCTTATCATAAGCTTACAACATTAAAGTGGAAGGAGATAAGTGAGATTCAGTCAGGACCAATCATCGAAGTGAACGAATAGGAATGAGGTTGACTCCTGAGCCATTATCAATGAAGGCTCATCAGATGTCTACATAATTGAACTTTCCAAATAGATACAAAGGCCTAATATGTCCACGTAAAACATTATCTTCATCTTCATCCATAAAAGATATAACTTCATGACATTCTGTAGGACCATTCTCTATATGATAATCCTCAACAGCATCAACTTCGGTTTCAAACTCTTGAGGACTTGACAAAGCCTCAAAAAGTGATTTTTTAATATCTTTCGATAGATTCAGGGTATCTAAAATCAACAACTTGGCCATTACATGGGATAGATTTTTAAAAAAATCATAATTTTGGTCCATAGGTATGCGTTACCCAGCAGGGAAATGTAGTTTTGTAGGTACCTTGGATGTTGATGCCTCTGATGTAGACATAACCTATATTGGAATTGAAACTAGAAGTACCCCTAGATTTGTTAGATTAGATTGACTAGGTCTATCTACTTTCTAAGAGGAAGATGGGGTGACTTCTTATTGGTCCTCCAAAATAATCATGTCAGGACCGAACCAGTCATGCTTGGGAGAAACTCCATGTTCCTGTTGATCTTGCTGAAGGGATCTTCCATGAGTTTCCGCCACATATATAGTTCAAACAAGGGTAGAGTTAAAATAGTGGCTTTTAGAATTCCCACATCTTCCACTATATCCTTGACCTTGGCCTCTTCCTCTAGTTCCCCAATTAGGTACAAGGAACTTCATATCATTATAATTAGAATCACCATTGGCATAAGGATCCATTAAGTGGATAATGTTGACGGAACCAAAAATCATTTCCTCATCTGATGAAGATTTGGCTTTACAGGTCAATTATAGTTATGTTTCTTGGAAATATGGTGCTTGTTTTTCTGAAGTAGATACCAAATCTACTAGGGTCAAGGACAACTTTGGCCTTCACACGAGATCGTCTTCTTCTGAATGCTCTTTGTCCTTCTGATCACATCGATTCTTTGAGGATTGACCTTTCGATGAAGGTGGTTTTTATGTGGCAGAAGTAGCAGAAGACACATTTAGTTTTCTCAACTATGTTTGTAGAATTAAAAGAGTTCAATTGATCATTTTTCTTATCATTCAATAATCTTATTTCTTCACATTTTTTACTTCTGACTTCTTGCCATCTGCCTACTTCCTCTGGATCAATAGCAGTAACACATGCTACTTTGGTTGAAGAAATTTTCAGTTTTTCTTGTCTAGAGTCTACCATCTTTTGCAAGAGGT
The DNA here is from genome assembly GCA_963277665.1 of Viscum album. Lineage (NCBI taxonomy): Eukaryota > Viridiplantae > Streptophyta > Magnoliopsida > Santalales > Viscaceae > Viscum > Viscum album. The sequence goes on along the minus strand of OY728158.1, from coordinate 1,102,916,257 downwards.
CTTTGAAAAATACACACCTGAATGGGATGCCCCAAAATCTGGTTAAAGGGAAAAAAACTCAGAAGATCTTCATCTCCTTTTTTGTTCAGTTTCTTCAACCTTGGCAACTGAAAAAAATTATTTTCCAGAGCCGAGATTAAGTAACCACGAAACTATTCATTCTGGAAAGAATAAAATTTGTTCTTCAACTACTCAAACTATTTCTGACTTTGATCTCTTTAGTCATCTTGATGAGGTGGTCATTACTGCTGATGCTTGGGAGGTGGAGCCCTTTGATATGATGAAGGTTTTTTAGTGGAAGTAGGTAAAAGTGCTTGTTTAAGTGTAACTGTTGTTTCGGTGCAGATGTGCATCGGGTTTCTGTTCCGACGCTGTTCCGCCAGGATGCGTTCGCGCGGGCGCCCGTCGACCCGAGGGGATGGGCGCGCGGCTTGTGGCCCCGCAGTCCCTCTTTCCAAAGGCGGGCGGCATCCGTCCCTTATTCAGGGGCGTCTGCTCCTTGATCGAAACCGGGATGATGGGATGTCGGCTCCTCCTTCTGTGGACGTCTCCTCGGAACTCGTCGCCTAATCCGGGTCTCCCTCATAGATTTAAGAATGTTCGTGAATCTCATTCCCGGCGCCATATCTTCTGGACACCGGTTAATTACGCTGCTTCCGCCCAGACGCTCCAAGGGGTCTGGTCAGGGCAGCAACCTGCGGTGAGGAGACCGGGTAGCTCTGGGTGTTGGGGGCGTGTCTTGACACTACGGCTCTGCATATCTGCCTTCCGTCCCTAATAGGGCTTCTCGAAGGCATGATGGCCTGAGGCATCCTATGCTGGGTACGGGGAACTGCGTTGCCTGAGGTTTTCCTCAGCTTCCCATGTTTAACACGGGGTATGTCGCGAGTTTAACGTCCAACGGGGACGGCATCGGACTGATCAACACGAGAAGTGGATCAGATGACAGAACCCCTTGCGAGGAACCTCCGACGCTGGGGCCAGCACATGGACGTCTTCCCGAGTGAAGTGGAGTGGAATGAAATGGCATGACCCCACCGGGATGTGGCGGCCTGGGTAAGGATTAGGATGGATGATGGAGTGAAGAGCTTGGACCCCGTAGGGGCTTCCTACGTACCGCGCGTTAGCGCGGATCAAAGTCAACGTAGTTCGGATATATAGTTTAACGTCATGCTGGACGCTGGCAAGCCGACTCACAAGGAGGTCGAGGCTGCCGGGCGGAGGATTGAACCGAACCACCTCGCACAGAGGGGGATGGAACGGCAGGGTGGATCACAGTTTTACGTCATGCTGGACGTTGGAGAGAGAGATAGAAAAAGGCAGTGGGGAAGTGCAATGGAGATACACATGTGCAGTCCCCCACAAGAGCGGATTCATAGGTGAATCGACGCGAATGTGAACCCGGGAGGGGTCCACTGATGGACGAACCGACGTGAATACGACCGGGACGACCAGGTGGTGGGCTTGAACCTCTGGGAGGCTTCCTACGTACCCTGTTTAGGAGACAGGGATCAAAGTCCACGTAGTTCACTCTGTTTGTAATACTCTGCCCCCGTGGGTGAAGGCCACTCCAATCCCGACATCCCTGCAGAGACGAGCGGGTGGGGGCCACATCCAAACCGGGAGGGGGACCCTGCTTGCGGGGCACGGGATCAGGCGATGCGAACGGTTTAACGTCTTGCCGGACGAAATACAGTTTAACGTCGTGTGTTGAGGACGAAGCGGACGGTTTAACGTCTTGCCGGACGAAGTACAGTTTAACGTCGTGTGTTGAGGACGAAGATGCTTGGCAGTTTAACGTCTTGCAGCGCGGACGAGGATGCTTGGCAGTTTAACGTCTTGTCGCGCGGACGAGGATGCTTGGCAGTTTAACGTCTTGTCGCGCGGAGGAAGATGCTTGGCAGTTTAACGTCTTGTCGCGTGGACGAAGATGCTTGGCAGTTTAACGTCTTGTCGCGCGGACGAGGATGCTTGGCAGTTTAACGTCTTGTCGCGCGGACGAGGATGCTTGGCAGTTTAACGTCTTGTCGTGCGGACGAGGATTCTGCCGCCGATGGGTCCGTGTCACTTCGCGCGAGCCTGGAGGGCCGCCCGGGAAGACAACGCACGGTGCGGGCACCCAGGATGAAGATCATCGGGCGCCACGCAGGCGGGTACCCTCAGGGGGTCAAAGGGGCGACCCCGGCGGATTGCGCGCAAAAGAGAAGCTTGGCGCGCAATACCGCGGGTCGACACGCAAATGGGCAGGCTGGCGCACAATTGGGCCAGCGCTTTGCACGCGGGAGATGAAGATTGCGCGCACCGGGCTTCGGATAGCGCGTGGGGGAAACGGCTCATTCTTTAACGAATGGCCTCTTAGTAAGGGGGGGGGGGGTTGCGCGCAATCGGGCTTGATTGCGCGCACCCGGGGGCAATTGCGCGCAAGAGGCTTCTTTTGCACGTGGAGGCCTTTGGGTTAAGAGTTGTTTCAAAGGAAAGGAGCCAAGGGGATTGCGCACGAAGGCGAACCCCGAGGCTTTCTTGCGCGAAAGAAAAGAGGTTACCTGAAGATCGGCATTGCGCGCGGAGTGGATTGGATTGCGCGAACGAGCGACTCTTCGAATTCTGGCAACCTTTAAAACGTCGGGGGTCGCCTTATATTTATAGGCAACCCCGGGCGCGGAATCCGGTTCGCCGGCGCGAAATCCTCTTCGCGGGCGCGGAATCGAGCCCGGCGTGCAAGGGAGTCGCGCGGGCCACGGGCGCGCAAAATTGCGCGCCGGCCCAACGCATTGCGCGCATCCCGGGATGTTTGCGCGCGGCTCGACAACTTTGCGCGCGGGTCTCCAAAATTCCGCGCAAGGCCTCCGGGCCCTCCGAAACCTGCTTCCGACTCCAAATATGACCTCGCTTTCCGCATCCGGAGCTTCGTTTGGGAACAAAGGACTTTTCCGGCGTCTACAAAAGCCCCCCCTCGGAATCTGATCGGCGAGAGGTCGCAACGATCGGGTTCCGAGGGAGACGCCGGAATGCCGAAGTCCTGGGTGGCGCGGGACTGTGGCGCGCAAAAAGGGCGTCGGGCGTGAAATTCGCCGTCTCGGTCGCGCAAAGCGCTTTCCGCGCAGCGTGGACACCCGGCCTCGCCTATAAATAGGGGCCTTGGGTCCCCCGCACCGTACACTGGCCTTCTGCGCGAGAAGCTTTCAAGCTCTCGTGCGTGAAATTGCCCTTTCCGGCGCGGAATTCACCCGTTCGTCGCGCAAACCTTTCCGGATTTCGGCCTGTCTTTGCGCGAATACCCTGGGTTTTACGCGACGGACTTCCCAATTGCGCGCCGTCCAATAGGATTGCGCGCCACCTCTCAAACTTCTCTACCAGCCTCTTCCGATTCCGCACGCCTCATCCCTTAACCGACACGACTCCCGGAGCTTCTGAGATGGCCGCGAATCAAGGGAATGAGGGGGATGCCGCCATTCGCAGAGCTGAGATGGCGGCGAACGAGGAGGTCTACGGTGCCAAGGAGATTGTTTCCAACAATCAAGCCTTGTTCAACTTGCTGACGCCGGCCCAGAAGACATATCCGCTGTCGGACAACCTGCCGCTCTGGAACTTTGGCATCCTGGATGAGGTTCCGGTGCCAGGGTTCGAGGTTGATGCGCCCCGGACCTGGGTGACTCGGGAGGACGAGCTTCCCCGCTATAACATCACCAACAATGGGCATCCTGCCAGGGAGACCAGGCACTTAGATGTCTATGTTCTGAACCCGAGGACGCGAACCATCGTCGGAAGTGAGCCTACTGCGGAGAACTCTCTAGCCCTATACTCGAGCACATACCGCCAGAGTGTCACCGAAGACACCAAGGGCTGGCTGAAGGACTGGGACTTGCGGTCTGGGGGCAATTTCACCAGTGAGTGGGCCTGGCCGTTCTGGGTACGCCACACCTGCGATCACTTCGCGGAGGAGCTGCGGTACATCGGCCTGTTTGAGGCGGTGTGGACGTCGCAGTTCCACTTCTATCAGCAGTCTGAGCTCGGGCCGGAGCTGTTCACCCGCTGGTCCCCGGATACCAACACCTTCCATCTTCACCATGGGGAGGTCAACATCGGTCTCTGGGACATCCACTGCATCGGAGGTATCCTGCTGGAGGGTTACCAATACGATGAGTTCCTGCCCCCGAAGAACACCTGGGAGGACAGGTCATAGACTCCCATTCTGACATGGCATCTACTTGACCTGGCTACGCAGCGGCTCGGGATCAAGGACTTCCACAAGGACATAGCCTACAAGGAGTGGTTCGGCCAGTTCTTGGAGCATGACCCAGTGGTCAAAATGCCAGGCAGGGGGAAGCGGTGCCCGACCGCGGCTCAGAGGAGCTGGAACGGGTCTTACTGGCGGGTCCTGGAGACGGGCGACTACCGCTCATGGGGGTACCGCGTCATCGAGGCCCAGGACCCAAATGTCCGGTACGCGGCGTTCCTGGCCGCCTTTCTGAGTGGGTGGCTCCTGCCAGTGCGGGACACGAGAATGGGCGTCCGCCCGACGACACTGGCAATGGCGGGCGCCATGGCCGCCAATAAAAGATACAACCTTGGGGTCCCAGTGCTGGCTAAGCTGTACGCCATCCTGGGACGCATCTCGCGAGGGGGGTCGCCACGAAGGATCTATGGGCCCTTTCAATTCTTCCACGGCTGGGTGGCTGCTCACCTTGGTGGGTACACGTTTCCAAACGCCATCATTCCTCCGGGCAACGGCCTGCGACCCTCCCTGCTGAACATTGCGGGGGTCGCTCCGATGACCCTAAATGAGGAGGGCGTGAGGATTCGGATTGGCAATCACGCCAATTTCAACTTCAGCCCGTTCCCCACTCCCGTTGGCCAGATGATCGACAACGGACAGGGTCCGCTGGAGCAGCACGAGTACTTCCTGAACATGCGGGGCGGGGTGCTCGTGGCTCGGATCGACGGGAAGGTGATCTGCGAGCCCTACGTGCCAACCCGGTTCGCCAGGCAGTTTGGGTGCCTTCAACGGATGCCGAAGAGGGTATTCACTACTGTCCGGGAGGAGACGAACCCTGGTGTCCTTCGCCAGATGTGGATAATGTTCGCTGCTTTTGGCTCTGGTGAGGTCATCACTCTCCCTCCCACCGGGGTCGACGCAGGCTTGGCAACCGAGTATGCCGAACATTGGGCCATCGCGTACCCCGAGGGGCTTCTACGGAAGCTAGTTCGGCGGCTCGAGGTCACTCGTGCGGAGACCGGGCGTCAAGGAAGGAGGCGAAGCGCTGCCACACGGGGGAGAACGGAGGCGCGCCAAGCAGTGGAGCCGGCGCGGGCAGGGACTTCGGCGGCGGGCGCATCGCAAGCTGCCGCCACGACTTCAGCACCCAGAGAGGGGGCACATGCGGTGGTCGAAGAGCGGCCCGGGAAGCAGGTAAGGCGTCTGCTCGAACCCTCCCACGATGCAGTCTTCCCAGCGCTGTGGTCGGCCTGGATGACCCTGCGGCAGTCACTGGGGACCGAAGCCATCTGGCGAAAGATACTCAGAGAAGGAATCCATCTGCCAGAGGTCGGGTGCCTCCAGATCGCCGACAGGGTGAACTTCCACCGGCGGTATGCATATCTGACGGCCATGGACGAGTACGCGCGCCAACGTGGTCAGCGTGCGGAGCCGTCCCTTCTGGTGAAGGTGATGCTCGGTCGAGAGCCTGCTCCAGAACAGATGCCGTCGGAGGGAGATGAGAGTAACGACGACTCCGAGGAAGAGGAGGAGACGGGGGAGGATGAAGGTTCTGAGGGAAGGTCCCATCAGGGGAGCCCGCGGGAGAGCGGCGAGGTGGCCGGCTCTGATAATGTTGATGTCACTGAGCTCCTCGAGGTCCGCTTCTATCCCTAGTCAACCTGCTTCATCCATTCTCTTATGCAGCTTCTAACCCACTTCTCCACCTTTCTCAGGAGTGCGTGGATGTCGGTCAGGCATCCTCAGTAGGAGTAGGAGAGGCGCCAGCAGGACAAGGCGGGGGCCATACACTCATCATTGAATTGACAAGCGCGGAAGGGTCCCCTGCTGCAATTGCTCCCGCGGCGGCCGGGATAGCGGAAGATGACGCTCTGGATTCCCGTAAGTCTCCTTACTTTACTGTTGGTGCTCGCTGTTGACGATCCATGATTAACCACAGCATGCCCTGCGCAGTGATCTCAACACTGGAGGCTCGTCGGGCTGCCGAACCCGGGCCATCCACGAGCGGACCAGTGGCGAACCTGCCGCCTGCTCCGGAACAGACTTCCCAGACCGAGCCGGCCCCACCAACTGCTGATCAGGGGGCTGCGGACGCCGGCGGTGCTGACATCGGAGAGAGGTCGGGGGCTGACGAGGGTGTCTACACCGCTGGGGCGAGAGAAGAAGGTCGCCCAGATGTTGGGGAACCTATCCCCCGTGAGGACATCCCAGGGGCGGACCCTGCAGCAGACCTGCTGGCTGCCTTCCCTGCCTACCGGCCTGCCTACCCCGAGGAGATGGACGACTCGGACGCGGAGGCTATCGAGGAGATCCGGATAACGCGCCGCAGGGGGTGGAAGTGCATCCAGCGCTTCCTCAAGCGACCCTCATTGGAGTGGCTGGGGCACATGGGATCGCTTCAAACCTGGCTGCGCTTCCTGTGTGCCGGGGGAGCTGATGCTCAACGCCTCCATCTGACGGTCCGTGATTTAATGGCCAAAAAGATGCGCGAGAGCCGCCGGCGTGCCGACGTCGCACAATGTCGGGACACGTCGGAGAGCACGCGGGAACTCCTCGTGGCGGAGCAGGAAGTCCGGCGCCTCGAAGGGCAGGCGGCAGAGAAGGAGGCCTTCGTCGCGGCGTGCGCTGAGCTTGTGGAGCAACTAACGGCCCAGCTGGTTGACGCCCAGGTACAACTGACGGAGGCGGGCCAACAGATGGTCACACTTCAAGTCGAGCGGGAGCGTGCACAGGCCAGGATCGGCGAGCTGCGTGCTGCGACCACCGACGAAGAGAGGGCACGCAGAGAGCGAGAAGCAGCTCTGGAGGACTCCAGCCAAAGGGTAGCGGCATTGGAAAGACTCATTCAGCACACTGATCCCTAGGGGCTTTGTTTTTGCCATTCCCATAACATTTTGCTTCCGCTACTCAATACTTTGATCCATTTGTATGAATCACCATATTTATCTGCATCTTTTGGATTAACATGCTCAACCACAATTCATTGTCTCGCGGGAGCGTTAACCAAGCTTCAGGCATCCGTAATTGGGCCTGGATTTCTAAAGAAAAGAGGGAGGTCATTCCTAGGAAAGGAGACCTAAAGCCTAATCAATGTATCATCCCCCCAACTTGTTCCGACACACGAGCGGGACAACGCTAGGGGCGTTGAGATTTTATCCGAACATAGGGAAATGAGAAAGGGTGAATCGCGTGTCCCGAATTCAGAAATCCACAACGGTCGGCCTTCCAGGAAATGCCCAAGACGGCAAGCGGACAATGGATCAATCGACCATACTACTGCAATAGACGGACCGAAGGTCATCATTCATATTGCAGGAGGCGGATCACATGTCATCATCAATGCCGCTTTGGGGGTTCCTTCAGGCACAAGGGTGGAAATCCAGATCAACAGGGCATGCGAAGCGTGGGGCGAAGTGATGATTTGTTCGGACAGAATCCAACGCTCCCAAAATTGCGCCACCGTGGGGAAGGCGTATTTGGCGGATGCACTAATCTGGTCGTGAATCACCCCAATTCTCAGACAGAACCCCTTTGACGAGGAAATTGTCGCTTCCCATCATTGCGATGGGGCATCCCGAGCTGAATCGGGGAGAATATCACAACTGCACCACTCTACCAGAAGCCAGGCCAGACGGCCGGCGACGAGGAGGGGCGGGACTTAGCGATCCCTGAGGCTGGACCCGATTCGGGACGCCCAGGCATTCCTACGTACTCCATCAAGTTGGAGATCAAGCCACACGTAGTTCTGAAAGTGCAGTTTAACGTCATGCAGGACGTAGAATCCCGATTAGGGAGATCTTAGTTTAAAGTCGTAGAGCTCAGACCATAGGGACAGATCTTAGTTTAAGGTCTTAGAGCTCGGACCATAGGGGCATATCTTAGTTTAAGGTCTTAGAGCTCGGACCATAAGAACCTCAAAGTACGCCACATCGTGGTCCTATCCCCTGGATATGCGAAGACGCACTGAGGGATAGTGTCAAGAGTGTCGAGATTTTGCCTGGTCAGAATGGGAGGTGGAAAACGTAATGTGAATCATGCGGCCATTCACTCAAGGACTGGGGGCACCGGCATAACGATATGGGAGGACTGCCGACCGTGGCGGAAAAGCAGCATCAATATCGTACTGACCGTTGATGGAATGAGGCAGCAAACGAGCATCAACCGCTCAAGCGCAGGATTCATATCGATTTGCTGCCCGAGGCCCTTGGGGGCACCAGCCCGAGTCGGTGGGAGAGCACTGAGGCATTGTGTCCAGACCGCTCACGGGGGCTCCACCCAGGGCGTAGGCGATGGGTCCGAATGAAAGGGAGCACGAAGCCTGAAAATGGAAGGAACCTGACCAAGCTGAACCTGACCCTCCTGGCAATAAACCAGAGTACTCTTGACACCGGTGGACCACTGCAAGGGGTCGCGGGACACACCTTGAGGGTGACCCGAAGGCGGTGGATTCCCCAGAGAAGGGGGAATCTCTAAGAGGTGGGGGGATGGACCCGAAGTTTCAAACATCCGGGCATTCCTACGTATCCAATAAGGATGGGAATCAAGCCACACGTAGTTCTTGAAGCGCGGCGCAACACAATCGGGCACCAGCGCGGGGAGGGGTGCGGGTCTGACCCTCGTACACAGAAGAAGCGGTATTTGATATTTCTTGTTTGTCCTTAAAGGTGGATGGTTTTTCTTTGTGCAACGACATGCCTGTGATTAAGAAATCCCTGGCGTCGCCACAATAATCAAGCCATGAAAGGCATTGATGAATGGCGTGGTTATTAACCAGCACCCAACGTGAGTGTCCTCTGAAGAGAACATCACAATGCAGTGCCGTTTCTCGTCGGGCGGCCAAGACGATCACAGTTTACGGTCGTGTGGTAGGACCAGACAACACAGTTTAAGGTCATGTGGTTCGGACCATGGAGGAATCCGCTCATTGCGATACGGCAGACCCAGCGGAGGTGGGAACACATCCCAGCCCTGCGGTCACGCACAATTCCAGGAGAAGGATCCTGGGATAGGGGCCTGCGTATGTCTATCACCCGAGGGGCAGAGATGCTAGCCTCCAGCTATACTGGGCCCAGAACGCGATTGTTCGGGCGACTCCTTCCTCCTTGTGGGGATGAGGGTCCAGCTACACATGGCCCTTAGGGAGGACATCGGCATATATCCTTGGTGCTCAGATCGTGGGAGCCTCGAAAGACACCATTACCCTGGTTGGCCTGCCTAACGTGTAGAGGTGTACTTAAGGTCAGTATGAAGAGAGTGTCGAGATTCCACTACAACGCACAAAGGCGGAGTGTGATGAGGACTGCACAACCAATGTTCAGAGCCTGAAAGAGCCGACATGGCGATCAAGGATGTCGCTGACCATATTCGCAACACAACATCCGATCGCTTCAGCCTAGGATGGGGCAAGAAAACGAGCATCAACCGCTCAAGCGCAGGATTCATATCGATTTGCGGCCCAGGACCCGCCGGTAAATCGACCCGGAGCGGTAGGAGAGCACTGAGGCATCGTACCCAAACCGCTAACGAGGATCCCTTTGAGTGAAGGCTCGAACAAGAGGAAGCGCGAGGCCCGACAAGCAACACAGAACTTGTCGGGATTGAATCCGACACTACGGGTCATAGACCGAAGTACCCAAAACATGTTAACAGATCACCGGAAAGGGCCAGAGGACTCACCCTGAGAGCAACCAAAAGACGGAAGATCCCCGTGATCAACCAAGAGACGGGGCTGGACCTGAAACACAAGCGTCCAGGCGGTCCTACGTATCCCATAAGGATGGGAATCAAGCCGCACGTAGTTCTTGAGAGGAAGTTTAACGTCATGCATGACGATTAGGGGTGTGAGGTAGTCCCACACACGGGGGAGGCGTACGGCGCGACCAGTAGACCAACGTGAATGAGGACATAATCCCCCGCTCACGTCATACGCCTCGCACAAAAAGGAGGGGAACTAGGGACAGAGGCCCAACGCGGGACAGAGATTCCCGGGAAATGGGGCTGGTCCTGAAACATGAATGTCCAGGCGGTCCTACGTATCCCATAAGGATGGGAATCAAGCCGCACGTAGTTCTTTGAAGTGCAGTTTAACGTCATGCGGGACGAAAAAGGAAAGGGGGGAGCAGAAGGCATCCCCAAACGTGGGGGGCGTACAGCGTGGCGAGCAAACCGACATGAATGAGGGCATAGCCCCGCGTTCACACCATACGCCGCATACCCAGAGGCAATTGGACCAAGGGCCCGAGATGGGATGGAAATTCCCGAAGGATGGGGCTGGGCCTGAAACATGAATGTTCAGGCGGTCCCACGTATCCCATAAGGATGGGAATCAAGCCGCACGTAGTTCTTGAGGTGCAGTTTAGCGTCATGCGGGACGAATGCTGAACAGTTTAACGTCTTGTAGCTCGGATGTGGTGTAGTTTAGCGTCATGCGGGACGAAGATGCTTGGCAGTTTAACGTCTTGCAGCGCGGACATGGTACAGTTTAACGTCATGTTGGACGAATGCTGAACAGTTTAATGTCTTGTAGCTTGGACGATATGCTAGACAGTTTAACGTCGTGCAGCTTGGACGTGGTACAATTTAACGTCATGTTGGACGAAACACTTGGCAGTTTAACGTCTTGCAGCGCGAACGAAGTGCACTCAGGAAAAGTACTGCTTGAGGAACCTAGCGTTGGTGGGAGGAGTGACACGCTCACCATCCATAGTTGCTAGGGAGTACGCGCCATTGGGATAGACCTTGTGGATGACAAAAGGTCCCTCCCACTTGGGCTCCAACTTGGGCGGCTTCCTGCCGGGGATCATTGGTGCTCTTAGGGCTAATACCAGGTCACCCTGCAGGAAGGAGCGGAGGCGAACCTTCTTATTGAAAGCTCGAGCCATTCTGCTTTGATGCCTCTCCAAGTTGTGCAAAGCGCAAAGTCTATTCTCATCCAGTGCTTCCAACTCGACTAGACGGGCTTCAGCAGCTCTGTCTGGCGCTTGCTGGTCGTAGACCGCAGTGCACAAGGAAGGTAACTGGATCTCGATGGGTAGGACGGCCTCAGCTCCATACACCAGGGAATAAGGGGTCATCTGGGTGGAATTGCGAGTCGTCGTCCGATAAGCCCAGAGGGCATTGGGGAGCTTGTCCGGCCAACTCTTTTTGTTCTGACCAACCATCTTTTCCAGAATGTTAGAGAGGGTTTTGTTAAACGCCTCAATCTGTCCATTCGCCTGCGCATGATAGCGAGATGTATGATTCGAGCGAATGTTGTACTTGGCATACAACTTCTTCAACTCGGCTGCTCGGAAATTGGCTCCGTTATCCGTGAGGATAGCGTGAGGCACTCCAAATCGATAAATGATGTTGGAGGTCACGAAGTCAGCGATCGAACAGGATTTGACCTCTCTGAGCAGAATCGCCTCTGCCCATTTGGAGAAGAAGTCTGTGGCGGTCAGAATGAACCGGCACTGGCGAGCCGTCGCCGGCGGGTAAGGTCCCACAACGTCCAGACCCCAGACTGCAAAGGGCCAAGAATACCTGGTGGTATGGAGAGGCTCCGGCGGCCGATGCACAAAGTTCGCATGAACCTGGCACGCAGGGCACCTCCTGGCATACTCGATGCAGTCATGGATCATGGAGGTCCAGAAGTATCCCAACCTCCGAATCTGGTGGGACAGCTTCGGCCCAGTCTGGTGGGAACCACATGAACCATCATGAACCTCTTGCATGACTCGTGGGATATCAACCCCCTGAAGGCAACGGAGGAGAACACCATCAAATCCGCATCTATAGAGGATCTGCTCCGGGCCGGGACTGCTCTGGAGGAAAAACTGCGATGCGCGGCGTCGAACTCGCTCGTGCTCGGCCCGATCCGACGGGAGAATTCCATGTTGGAGGTACTCAACCAAAGGCGCCCTCCAATCAGAGGCTGATTCGACTGCCATATCTGGGGTACTTGGGGCTCCGGGCACAGGGGAAACCGTGGTGAGATTACTTACCGACGGGCCGCGATCTCCCTCCGGGATAACGGGAGCGATGAGCCTGTGGTGCGTCACGCGGATGATCAGGTTGTCCTGTTCAGGCTCTACGAGTGATGCAACAAGTCTGTCCAAAGCATCTGCTCGACCGTTCTGCGACCGGGGAATATGGACAATTTCTGGCCGAGAAGGGAACTGGGCCATCAGCAGGAGGGTGCACTCCAGCAATGGCACAAGTTCCGGCTTCCTGACAACATAGTCGCCATTGATCTGCTTAACGACCAGCTCGGAGTCCCCTTTCACACACAGATGGGGCACGTCGATCTCGAGAGCCAACTCGAGGCCGGTGATGAGGGCATGGTATTCCGCCTCATTGTTGGTATAGCCCTCTGACAACAGGAAAGAGTATGGCAGCACGGATTGCTCCGGGGTAATGAAGACGATACCCAAACCCACTTTGTTGAGCTTAGGATTATCGAGTCTTCTACCGGTGGGGCTCCGGGAGGCACCGTCAAAGTGCATCTACCAGCATGGATCGGCATGATTGACCGAGAGAATGGCCTCATCAGGAAATCCTAGATCCAGCGGCTGATCCGCGGAGGTCGGGTGAGCAGCCAGAAAGTCTGCCAATGCTTGCCCTTTGATGGCCTTCTGAGACACATACCTGATGTCGAACTGCTGGAGAATCACAGCCCACCGCGCTAGACGGCCAGTCAACATAGGCCGGCTCAGGATATATTTCAACGGGTCTACCCGAGAAACCAACTGTACCTCATGGTGCTGCAAGTAGTGCCGTAATTTCTGTATGGAAAATACGAGCGCCAGGCAGCTCTTCTCGATGGGGGAATACCTGACTTCCGCATCGAGGAGCATGCGACTTAGGTAATAGAGGCTATTCTCTGTTCCCTCGTTGTTCTTCTGGGCGAGAAGGGCACCACGGGACTGTTCCAGGGCGGACACATAGAGGACCAGCGGCTTCCCGGATACAGGCGGCATCAGAACCGGAGGTTGAAGCAAGTACTACTTGATTTCCTCGAAAGCGGTCTGACACTCTTTATCCCATACATAGGTGGTGCCTTTCTTCATGAGCCGAGAAAAGGGCTTACACTTGCCGGCCAGATTCGCGATGAATCGGCGTATATAGGCTAAGTGGCCTTGGAACCCTTGCAGTTCCCGGATGTTACCTGGGGGAGGCATCTGGCTAATTGCCCTGATCTTCTCTGGGTCAATCTCAATACCCCGGTATCTTACCACAAATCCAAGGAACTTTCCGGAGGTGACCCCGAAGGAACACTTCAACGGGTTCATCTTTAGGCAGCGAGACCGGAGGAAGCCGAACACTTTCTCAAGATCTTTGAGATGGTCCTGACGCTGGCGCGATTTGACCACCAAGTCGTCGACGTAGCATTCCACCAGTGTGCCGAGGATTGGCTTGAATATGCGGTGCATCGCCCGTTGATAGGTGGCACCTGCATTCTTCAGGCCGAAGGGCATGACCTGGTAACAAAAGATACCTTGGGGGGCCCTGAAGGCAGTGAACTCCTCATCCTCAGGGGCCATCCAGATTTGGTTGTATCCGGAGTATCCATCCATGAAGGAGAGGGCTTGGAACCCTGCCGTGGCGTCAATCAACAGTTCTATCACCGGAAGGGGAAAATCATCCTTCGGACAGTGGCGGTTGAGATCGCGGAAGTCGATGCAGACTCTGATCTGCCCGTTCTTCTTCCTGACCGGCACAATGTTGGCCAGCCATTTGGGGTACTGAACTTCCCTCACGAAGTTGGATTTGATAAGCTTGTCATCTTCGGCCTCAACCATAGCACCGTGGAATGGGTGCATCTTCCTGGGAGGCTGCTTGAACCCGCGATGGTTCGCCGGGAGACCAAGGCGGTGGACGGCTACCTGAGGATCTAGCCCCGACATCTCGTCATAGCCCCAAGCGAACACATCACGGTGCTGCCTGAGAAAGTCCACGTACTGCTGCTACTCCTCAGAGGGCATGGAGGCACTGACCAATGTGGGTCTTGGATCTGCTTCGGTTCCAAGGTTCACCTGTACTAACTCATCGACCGTGGCGGAGACGCCCTCCTCAAAGGCTGGGGGTGCATCTTCCACGTCATCTCCACTTGGGGAGGGATCGTCCATGGGAGAGACTGTGTTGGAAACTGCATCGGGGCTACCAGATCCTGCTGGGCCGCTGGTGCTGGCATGGGCGGTCGCGGTCATCTCATCAGGAGACTCACAGGCCGTCGAGACCATGGCTACGTCCAACCGATGGATCGGGAGGACGTAAGCGTCATCCAAACATGCCCAGGGATCACTTGCAACAGCGACAGGCTCAACCTCACCTGCTAGGATCTGCTTATCCTTGCTCTTGTAATAGTCCGCGTCCAGATAACGGGCTTCACATGAGGCAAAAGGAGAGGCATCTCCCTGAAGCATGCCCACTCGACCATTAAGGGAGTATTTGAGGCATTGGTGGTATGACGAGGGAACCGCCGCATGAAGGTGGAGCCATGGCCTGCCCATCAATGCGTTATACGCAGTGTCCTGAGAGACCACCATGAATTCCGTGTTGGCAACCAGGTCACCGAACTGGGTCTTCAAACGTATCTTGCCGACCGGAGTTTGCTCGGTGCGTTCGTACCCCTGGATCCTGAGGTCGGAGGGAATCAAGTCATCATCAGACAACCCCAATCTCTGGAGCGTCCGAGTGGGAATCAGGTTAATCCCGGACCCCGTGTCGACAAGACAACACCGGACTTCAAGGCCATTGAACTGGCCAGTAACATACAGCGGACGAATGTGCCCCTGTATAGGAGGGTCTTCATCCTTACCGGAGAACGAGATAACTGCCTGACATTCGGTGTCCTCAATCGTTTCGGCGTGAAAGGCCTCTGCAGCCGCAACCTCTGTCTCAAACTGGAGGGGGCTCTTCAGGGCTTCAGCGAGTGCCTCACGCATCTCAGATGACATGCGCAGAGCCTCAAGGATGGAGATCCTTGCTGGGATGTCGGCCAAGTGCTTCAGGACATCATACTTTCTTGCCAAGCGCGAGCCCCTGGTTGCAGGAGGTTGCTCTACGGTTGGAGGCATGATGGGCCTTGCTGGTTGAACCGGCGGCCGACTGGTGCTTGGCGCATCTCGCTGTTCATTGGTTGAAGCCCGGGAAGTGGTCACCGTACTGGGGCCAGGAGGTCGGGATGGACTCGTGGCAGGACGGATCTGGTCGCGGCGCGGCTGAGGCGGTTCCGCCTGGTCCCACACCACAAACAGTGGCGGAGGCGGATCCTTCATCCCCGGATGGGGGGGCTGCGCGCACTGAGCTCGGTTTTGAGCCTGCTGCCTAGTCTTAGTGGCGTGCATGTCCTGGCTGGAGGTACCAACTGCTGTGCCCCAGCGACTCCTGTTGTTGCGGTTCCTCCGACGGTGGCGACGACCGGGGACACTAGGGAGGTCCACCTGATGTTCTTCAACGTCGGGAACTGAAAAGGGATTTACCAGCTCGACGGTATTAACCGAAGCGTACCCAACACTGTCATCGTACGAATCATTCATCACCGGGCAGATCCGAGGAGGGACCCCCATCTCTGGGGGCATGAAATCGCCGAGAGTGCGGGATAGTGGAGGAACTGGCGGGGCGCGCTCTTCCTTCTTGCGCCGCCGCCGTTTGCTCTTCTCGGAGGAGGCAGGCTGGGACGACGATGCCGAAGCAGCACCAGCAGATTCTGGGGGCTCAGGCTGATTCAAGCACGCACGGATGATTCCATGGGCGCGAATGGTCGTCTTGCGGGCCATCCAGTTATTATACTTCTGGGATCTGCGGTCGGAGACCAGCTGTCATTCGTCCTCGTTGCCACTATCGTCATCTGATCCCACGAACACACCCGCCACATGTGCTGGAGCTGGGCCCAACCTGATTACATTGTTGTTAATCTGGTCTTGGAGCCAATCCTTAAACACGTAGCACCGCTGGATGGTGTGCCCCAGGGCCCGATGGTAAGGGCAGTAGCGGGGGTTATCCGTGAGATGTGCCTCCTCTGGCTTCCAACACTCAGGCAGTTGCACAATCCTCTGCTCCAGGGCGCTCCGGAAATAACCGGGGACCTGATCCTTGTGAAATGAGTAAGTCAGGTATCGCGGGCCCCTGGGAGCGTGGTCTTGACGAGGGGCTGGAGGGGCCTGCCTAGGAGGTGGACCCTGATTATCTCGCCTGGGTTGTGGCGGTACATTACGCGGAGGGGGCGGCCAGTTCTGGGGCTGCCACTGCTGGGCCGGGAACTGAGCCCGTGGAGGCGGATTCCTGTGAGGCTGTGGAGCTGGCCTCACCGGTAGCAGCTCCAACGGCCTGGGGGCCTCTATCTGAACAACAACAGCGGGCTCAGCCCTGCTGACTCTCCTTGCAGGGATCATAGGAGGCAGCGGGTGTGCCTGGCTGGCCTGTTGCAGGGCTTCCTCAAGACGTTGAGCTTTGTCTGAGAAGTCCCTGAACCCTCCGGGGTAATTCTGAGTGATCAGGGAAGGGACCAGCTCGGTCTTGACGTTCCCGACGCACATTGTCAGAAACTGCTCCTGAGTCAATGGCATGTCAAGGGAATACGTGAGACCCTTCCATCGGGCGACGAAATCCGCGACTCGCTAATCAGGCCTCTGCTTGCACTTGAAGAGGTCTGCGATACTAGTCTTCCGGGTCGTGGAACTGAATTGGTAGAGGAACTGTCTACGAAGGTCCTCCCAGCTAGTTATTGACCCGACGGGGAGCTGGCTGTACCAGACAAATGCTGGCCCTTCCAGTGTCTGGACAAAGCAGCGAAGCTTAGCGGCCTCCTGCTGCGCCGGAGTTCCCAACATAGGCCCGCACCTCGAGTTGAAATGGGCCAAATGTTGTGGCGGATCTCCAGTCCCGTTGAAGGGGGCAAAAGTGGGATTCCCGAATCCCAGAGGTGCCGGCATGTCATCCACCCATGCTGGGTATGGCTTGCCGTCCGGTGGGATCGCCACTTGCCGAGTCTCCAAGGATTCCAAGCGGACGATGAGTGCCGCCATCGGATCGTCCGGACATGGGTTCCAGTCCTGGCGAGGATCTCTAACCACGAGCGCATTGCATGGCCCTTCAATCGGGTCGTCGACCGGGTCGTCGAACTCGGCAGCTCGTGGGATGGCGGGCGGAGCGGCCCTTGGGGCAGCGGGAGGAATCCGAGCGGGGTCTCTCAGGTAGTCACGCCGCTTGGGAGGGTGTGGTGAAACATACCGCGCCCTCTTGCCATAGGCAATGGCCTCTCCCCTGTCGGCGAACACGGCATAATCACGGTTGCCCGGGAGAGCCTCATCGAGGGGTGGTTGTTCCTGTCCCTGCTGTCCTGGCCTAGGATCACCGTAGTCAGGCCGCCGTTCTGCAGCGCGCTCGGCGAAGAGCTGGTCAACTAGCTTCTTCTGCTCGGTGAGCTATTGAGGTAGCGTAGCCTTCTCGGGATCCTCGTCCGCCCTCTGCATGGAGGCAGATGGGTCGGCGGGCTTTATAGCCTCGCCATGCTCTTTACCTTTGCTGACGTTTCGGCTCAACGTCAGTGCTTCAGTGGGTGTGGGGAGACCCAGGAGGTTCCTCTGGTGACGAGTAACTCTTACCGATGGATCCAACAACAGCTTGTCTTCGGGGGGAGAGCCCCCGTCGAGAAGTTCCAAGCCGTTCCCCTCCCCCGACAGGTCAGCCATATTGACCGTTTCCGTCCCTGGGGATGTACCCTCAGGGCCACCCAGCGAATCGGGCTGTCGGTGAATCGCACTGAAGCGTAGGGCAGCGTACTGGCCCCATCCACGGATATTCACGTGGGGAGTGTCTTCCTCGATAACCTTGCGGAGTACTTGAAAACACTCAACGCATCGTTGTTGGAGGGCCTCGTGGTGCTCAAATGACCCGGGGTGCCGAACCGCGGGGAGCGTGGCCAGGTCAATTTGACGGCACTGCTCACCAATATCCTCCAGGTGCACTTGACTCCCGGGATATGGCATTTGTAGGCGGTGAAGACGGGAGTGAGTCTCCCGGAGAGTTCGGTGAAAGCATTCGAACTCATCCGGGGTGAGCGATTCGGGTGCATCAAAGTCCGGTCCTGCGACTGGCCAAAACTTCTCAGGGAAGTGGCCCTCTGCAAGGACGGTCCAGAAGCTCCACGACTCAAACTCGGGACCCAGGTCCCCTTGGTCCTCTTCAACGACGGGGAATGGACGGGGAACCGGCAGTGGTGCCGAGGCGGGCCGCTGGGCCGGCGGGCTGGGCGGCGGTGAATACGGCGAGCAGGCCGATTGGCCTCCATATCCCGGGCCGCCCACTGAGGGTTGCGGTGCCCCAGCTACCACATCACGATAGGACGGGCCGGCGAGCGAAAATCCTGCCGTAGCATCGGTGCTCGCCAAGGGTGCACTGGATCGTGGTTCGACCGTCGGTCCCCAGAAAAATTATCCGGCTTCTCCGATCGAGGCAGGAGGCGCTTCCGGAGGGGCCGGTACCAACCGCAAGCTTGATCCTTGGGGGTCTACCAGGCCCTCGCTATTCCGGATATACCTTCGGAGAGAAGCGGGGATCATATCGTTCTCGCTCTCGGGAAGTACGAGGCTGACGTGCCGCATTCCTACCCATGCCCCTGACTGGAGAGATTGGGGGGAGGGCTCTGTCGCCGAATCATACTCCGCCTCTGTATCAGAGAAACGAACCGGTCGGATCTCTGTCCAGAATTCCGTAACATTCCTCCCTCTACGTCGACGCCTTGCCTTCCTGCCCCTGGGCGGTTCTTCGGGGCATGGCTGATCTCTGTCCTGGTGTCCTCTGGCCGCACCGGTGCTGGGGCCAAGAGGACTAGAAACCAAGGTGCGAGGTGCACCAGGACAGATATAAAAGGGGACGCGGGGAGAGATGATTCCAGGCAGGCCTCCGGGCCGGGATCGGAAGGTGGGATGACCCATGCCTCTTGGATCGGCCACACGGAGTAGACCCTGCTGGTGAATAGCGCTGCCGCGAGGTGGTCCGCGGTGGCTATTGCTTGTACCAACAACTGGGAGAGTCAACCCAACATGCCTCTGGGGCGGTCGGGGCCTCGATCGAGGTCGGGCATAGAAGTTCCCCTGCTCAGGATGCGCAGGGGCCTGGTGACTGGAGCCAGCAGTGGCTTGAGCCAACGCGGCCGCTGTTGCTAGGGCCCCAAGGTGAGCATCCTCTTCCACTCATGCCCGACGTTGGCGTGGGGATAGACGAGTCGGGATCAGCGGCGCAGGTAGGTGGAGAGCCCGTTCTTCGACTTGAGAGGCCTGTCGGCGGTGTCGACGTGGCCTAGCAGGAGCCCTGATCGCGGATCCCCGGAGCGAATCTCGGATAGGGTGGTTCCGGGCACCTTCCACCTCATCCACATAGGAAAGAGAGCTGTCGGAGCGTTCCGGGGATAAGCTCCCGAAGCGGTTGGACGTCGAGGTAGGCAGCGGTGCCTCCCTGCGCGGCCCTCGGGGGCGGCGTTGGTGGCGAGGTGCGGCTTCCTCGAGGTCTAGGCGAGCCATGTCCCTGGTGGGGATGACTCCCTCTTCCTCTTATCTCCGCACCAAGTTGTTGATCACCCTTCTCTGGATGACCTCTGAGGGGGAGAGATGGCATGGTTGTCCCGCAGTTGCGGCTGCTGGGACGGCTGTGGAACGGGCGGGACCGCGCGGAGTAGCCGCGTTGGTGTTTCCCCTATCCTTGCGCCAGTGGGCGGGCGGTGATCGGGCATTGGATCGGACGACCTGATTCCTGAAGATAGGGAGAAGAACCCATTAAAACTGACAGGAAAAGGAATCGACTACCAATCATTAGTCCCACAACTTCTTCCGTGGGGGAAACCCAGGCCATCGACGTCGTGAGACGGAGTGCCCGATTTCCCCTCCCAGCCCCTCGCGGGTCCCGTGCCCCGGTGCTGAATGCTCGGCCGGGCAACATGCCAATCTTCCAACACCTCTGAAAGCTATCGGTCTTCGTATTGAGGAGTATAGATTCACGTCGGGTTCACCATTTTTCTGTTTCGGTGCGGATGTGCGTCGGGTTTCTGTTCCGACGCTGTTCCGCCAGGACGCGTTCGCGCGTGCGCCCGTCGACCCGAGGGGATGGGCGCGCGGCTTGTGGCCCCGCAGTCCCACTTTCCAAAGGCGGGCGGCATCCGTCCCTTATTCAGGGGCGTCTGCTCCTTGATCGAAACTGGGATGATGGGATGTCGGCTCCTCCTTCCGTGGACGTCTCCTCGGAACTCGTCGCCTAATCCGGGTCTCCCTCAAAGATTTAAGAATGTTCGTGAATCTCGTTCCCGGCGCCATATCTTCATAGACACCGGTTAATTACGCTGCTTCCTCCCAGATGCTCCAAGGGGTCTGGTCAGGGCAGCAACCTGCGGTGAGGAGACCGGGTAGCTCTGGGTGCTGGGGGCGTGTCTTGACACTGCGGTTCTTCATATCTGCCTTCCGTCCCTAATAGGGCTTCTCGAAGGCATGATGGCCTGAGGCATCCTATGCTGGGTACGGGGAACTGCGTTGCCTGAGGTTTTCCTCAGCTTCCCATGTTTAACACGGGGTATGCCGCGAGTTTAACGTCCAGCAGGGACGACATCGGACTGATCAACACGAGAAGTGGATCAGATGACAGAACCCCTTGCGAGGAACCTCCGACGCTGGGGCCAGCACATGGACGGATTCCCGAGTGAAGTGGAGTGGAATGAAATGGCATGACCCCACCGGGATGTGGCGGCCCGGGTAAGGATCAGGATGGATGATGGAGTGAAGAGCTTGGACCCCGTAGGGGCTTCCTACGTACCGTGCGTTAGCGCGGATCAAAGTCAACGTAGTTCGGATATACAGTTTAACGTCATGCTGGACGCTGGCAAGCCGACTCACAAGGAGGTCGAGGCTGCCGGGCGGAGGATTGAACCGAACCACCTCGCACAGAGGGGGATGGAACGGCCGGGTGGATCACAGTTTTACGTCATGCTGGACGTTGGAGAGAGAGATAGAAAGAGGCAGTGGGGAAGCGCAATGGAGATACACATGTGCAGTCCCCCACAAGAGCGGATTCATAGGTGAATCGACGCGAATGTGAACCCGGGAGGGGTCCACTGATGGACGAACCGACGTGAATACGACCGGGACGACCAGGTGGTGGGCTTGAACCTCTGGGAGGCTTCCTACGTACCCTGTTTAGGAGACAGGGATCAAATTCCACGTAGTTCACTCTGTTTGTAATACTCTGCCCCCGTGGGCGAAGGCCACTCCAATCCCGACATCCCTGCAGAGACGAGCGGGTGGGGGCCACATCCAAACCGGGAGGGGGACCCTGCGTGCGGGGCACGGGATCGGGCGATGCGGACGGTTTAACGTCTTTCTGGACGAAATACAGTTTAACATCGTCTGTTGAGGACGAAGCGGACGGTTTAACGTCTTGCCGGACGAAGTACAGTTTAACGTCGTGTGTTGAGGACGAAGATGCTTGGTAGTTTAACGTCTTGCAGCGCGGACGAGGATGCTTGGCAGTTTAACGTTTTGTCGCGCGGACGAGGATGCTTGGCAGTTTAACGTCTTGTCGCGCGGACGAAGATATTTGGCAGTTTAATGTCTTGTCGCGCGGACGAAGATGCTTGGCAGTTTAACGTCTTGTCGCACGGACGAGGATGCTTGGCAGTTTAACGTCTTGTCGCGCGGACGAGGATGCTTGGCAGTTTAACGTCTTGTCGCGCGGACGAGGATTCTGCCGCCGATGGGTCCGTGTCACTTCGCGCGAGCCTGGAGGGCCGCACGGGAAGACAACGCACGGTGCGGGCACCCGGGATGAAGATCATCGGGCGCCACGCAGGCGGGTACCCTCAGAGGGTCGAAGGGGCGACCTCGGCGGATTGCGCGCAAAAGAGAAGCTTGGCGCGCAATACCGCGGGTCGGCGCGCAAATGGGCAGGCTGGCGCGCAATTGGGCCAGCGCTTTGCGTGCGGGAGATGGAGATTGCACGCACTGGGCTTCGGATAGCGCGTGGGGGCAACGGCTCATTCTTTAACGAATGGCCTCTTAGTTAGGGGGGGGGGTGCGCGCAATCGGGCTGGATTGCGCGCACCCGGGGGCAATTGCGCGCAAGAGGCTTCTTTTGCGCGCGGAGGCCTTTGGGTTAAGAGTTGTTTCAAAGGAAAGGAGCCAAGGGGATTGCACGCGAAGGCGAACCCCGAGGCTTTCTTGCGCGAAAGAAAAGAGGTTACCTGAAGATCGGCATTGCGCGCGGAGTGGATTGGATTGCGCGAACGAGCGACTCTTCGAATTCCGGCAACCTTTAAAACATCGGGGGTCGCCTTATATTTATAGGCAACCCTGGGCGCGGAATCCGGTTTACCGGCGCGAAATCCTCTTCGCGGGCGCGGAATCGGGCCCGGTGCGCAAGGGAGTCACGCGGGCCACGGGCGCGCAAAATTGCACTCCGGCCCAGCGCATTGCGCGCATCCTGGGATGTTTGCGCGCGGCTCGACAACTTTGCGCGCGGGTCTCCAAAATTCCGCGCAAGGCCTCCGGGCCCTCCGAAACCTGCTTCCGACTCCAAATATGACCTCACTTTCTGCATCCGGAGCTTCGTTTGGGAACAACGGACTTTTCCGGCGTCTACAACTGTATAATCCTCTACTTTCCCTATTATCCTTCCTAGATCTAATGGAATTACATGAGTTTAATCCTTAGTTTACATGATGGAATCATTAATCTATTGATAAATTGAAGCACAGTCTCGAAACCCTCCTGTGTATTTCACAGGGATCAGTGGTGTGCAGAAATAATCAAGCAGATTTTCTACAAAAATTGGTAGCAACCCTTATTAAGGGAGTTCCAGATTTAAGAAATACATTTATCCTTTCCATGGATCAATGAAATATGAAAATATTTCATTTTTACTTTGTTTTCAATTCATGAGATAAAAAACTATTGTCTTCAGCATCATTGAGATGAATTGAAGAAGGAATTTATGATAGAGATCTTCCCATCCAATTATTGACTGAGATTTCAAACCTGTATACCATAAAAAAGTTAGTCCCTGCAATGACTTCACAAAACACCTAATATTTACTAATTCTTGTTATTGAGTAGTCCCCATCATGGGATCACAACGAGAAAAAAAATGTGTTTAGTGTTGTTCTGGATCTCCCGAACCATTAAATATTGGGAACTTATTATTCACAAAATTTGGTGGGGAGGAATCAGATCTACTAATTCTGGGTAAGATTTCTCTTCCAGTTGAAATAGAACATGATGTTTTTTCATAGCTTCCAATCGAGTTTTTAATTCCTCAATTGTGTTCATAAAAATTTGGGGAATATCCAGATGAGTTGGGACCTTTATAGGTACAACAGTTGGAGCTTTAATTGGTGTAACGATCAACAAAACCATTGATAATGGTGCTGATATTTTCCTTGGATAACCCACAAGGACATTCATATAAGGGTGTGTTTGATCCTACACTGGATGTGTACCTAATTGAGAGAATTCATTATCCGCATCTATAGTTACCACAAATCCTCTTTTCTAAGGAGCTCCTACATGATGTGAAAGTTGAGGATCTTCCTGGGGAGTATGTATAGTAGAAATAATGCTTCTAAGTAACTATGTATTGGGTATTTTCAACTCTTTCATCTCCTATTATTGATGTGAAAATCTCTCTTCAAGTTAAAGAGATTGACCTTCTCTAGTGGAAATGTTATATGCAATCTTAATTTTACATTTCCCCTTGTTAGATGCCTTTCAGAGCGGTGGGAGTTTGTTATTTGAGGGCATACCAAGATTCTGGGTAAGCCTCTGGTTTCGGGTACGTACACCTTCTTCATTTTCCTCAGTGTGTACCGTATTATGGGTAAGATATTCACCTTCTTATTCCCCAAAACTAGACTCATTTTCTGGAGGATCTTCTTCAATAGTATTAATAACATTTACTGACGCATAATGCGTTGATGACATTCTGTCAGTATATTTGTAAGATAGTATCCCTCTGTATCATCCATGAGACTCTTCTCTCCTATATGATGGATTCTCAGGAGATTTTTTATGGAAAATAACATTAATGGAATATTCAGATAGTTCAGTTGTGCGCTCTCTTTGTGGATTCTTCTCTAATCAAGAGAAAACTGACTTCCATTGATGAGGGGATTGTAGATGTGAAAAAATCCCCCAACCCTGTAGGCTGGGGATTTTCTTGTTCTTCTTCTTCAAATTATTGAACCCTTTTTAATGAATTTGAAGGCTTAATTAAACAAGCCCCAACCCTACAAGTTAGGGTGGTTCTTGATATTCTATGGCTGAGATTCACACAACTACTCTTCTAATTTTATGAATTTTGGTTTGGAAATTAGCTGGGTTCATTATCCAACAACCACTCAAATCACATATTTCAAAAGACCGCTATGCTATTTCATACATTGGCATTATCCGATGGATAAAATCCTCTAAGTTGGAGGCCTACTCAATATTCTCATATTCTTGATGCAAAAGTAACTCAAAAACTTGTTTTATTTGGGTTTGACTATGATGAGAGCTAGTTGAGGCCTGTTCATGAGCGTACATTTGATTAAATATAAATTTTTTTGATTGTAGCCGTCCATGGGAAATAACATTGCATGAGACCACTTTTTTGCGGGATTTTATGATTCTGGAGTGCTGTGAAATGCAATGCTCCATGTGCACCCCATCCTATGATATAAACACAAGATGGGGAATCAGAAATTAACTGGCGTAGCCTCTTTAAATCATTGAGGTATGCATGATGAAGGGTCCTCAACTGATTTTCAAATTTTGGATGTTGAGAAACGAGGAGGGATGCCAAGTCAATTTGGCATTGTAACCCTTATATTACCTTTAAATTATTTTGATATTCATCATATGGTAATACTTTGGTTTTCAATTGACAAAGAGTCTTCCATAAGTTGAGGTGGATATCATGAATGCAATATTCTAGAATGTTATATTGAGAATTTGGCAAAGTCCTGAGCATGACTGGTATTTCTCCTTTAGCCAATTTTTTTCTCATTTTTAACATACCATCATCATATTTCACTAGAGGTTTCTCCACTTGGTCTGACCAAAGTGGACACTTTGTATTAGACAAAAAATAACCCAAGGGAGGTTTGAAGAATGACTATTCCATTAATATTTCTTCTAGTTGAGAAAGTATTTCACCTGTTAATGACAAGGCATCAAACATGACTAGACTTGTATTAGCAAGTGCCTCGAGATAATAAGGCTTTCTCATCACTACATTATCAATTATAGAATTATATTAACAATGAGAAATACATCTACAGATAGGTCTTTCACAATGAATTCCATCATGAGGAGGACCTCCATGGTAGATTTCAATAAGGGATAAATCCTCTTGCTCCTTGGTCTTCTAGACACATTGAGGCTTACCGTGGATTTCATCTAGAAATAGTCTCTCTGGATTGACTGAATTTTTATGAAGAAATCCTTCATGATGAAGTGTCCAATGGGTAACTTCATAATTACTACTATTACTCCCATAATTTGGTAATGATAGGGTATGATCTTGAGATGCAATAGATAAATGTATGAGGGATTCAAGAACTCCAGTATTAAGAGGATTCAAATTACATCTTGACTCATGATTTTCCAACCATGTTTGGTGAGATTTATTTATGGATGTTCTCTTACACTTAGTTGGGGCCACTTTCTAGGAGAAGTGGTAATCATGGGAAGGTGTATGTGCCTTCCTTGGTGTGGTCACCAGAACAGAACGATTATCTTTAATTGGAAAGGGTGTATGTTCTCAATCATGTAGTCCGTTTGATATGGGTGAGTATGAACCATGAGACTCTTGGAATGGAATAAAGGTCTGTATCTGCTCAGGGATGGCATGCTGATGTGTCACCCTAGGTGTGGGGAAAAATTTATGTGTATGTTCCCCTGGTACTACTAAAGTAGTCATTATAATTTCTTGGCATGCTACCAGAACATGGGTAGGAATTTGTGTCTTCCCTTTCACCATTGATAAGATGTGTTTGGTGATTTCAATGGCTAGAACAGGAATATACATCCATTCTATATCAGTAGTAGGTGTGTGTGACCACTCTTATCCTTCTGTCCATGGGAATTGATAGTACTCATATATGGGGGCATAGTGTTGAGTCTTCCATAGATTTGTCATCAGTGCTTTCCGAATGACTTTTTCGGGTGCTTCCAAAAGAAACTATTGGAAGGATTGATAAACATTGGTAGGTGTATGTGCCTACTGGATGTTCCCCATAAAGTACGTTTGATGGACTTCCTTCAATACCAGTAGTTGAGACTGCTGGAAGAAATATTGATTGTAAGAAGGTGTATGTTCTTGTTTACCAGTTTCACCCACATTGGATTGGTGGGTTTCTTTAAATGTAGTTAGATGAGCCTTCTGACTAGCTGATAATTTGTAAATTGGTGTATGTGCATTTTCATGGTACTCCACCATATTTTTCTGGTGGGATTGATGGGTTGTTTCCAGACGAGTCTGCTGGGTAGAAAAATTAAGACGGATGAGTGTATGTTCCCTCTCATTGTTCACCATAAAGATATGTGGATGGACTTATCCGGATGGGGAAGAGTTAAGAACCTACTCCCTATTGGATGAACTTTGTCCATGAAATTTCATCTTACATGATTGGGTATGAGAGACATGGGCTGAATTTCTAGAGGTAACATCACTATCATGTTGGGGGTTCACTACCACGTGATTCTGATGGTGAGGATTGTTGGTGGGAGTCCTTAGGAAGAACCCTTGAATCCTTGATTTGAGGCCCTGGGTGACCTTTTGATCTACCTGCCTATAGTATGGGAAGGAATGGTTGTTGAGTTTCGAGGATAAGGACCTAAAATTATTGAAAATTTTGGTTGGCACCGTCTGATTCTTGATCATCAGTCATCATTTTCCAGACGATCAATGATTTTTATTGACCTGGAGGGCCTATCGGGCGACCTCCAAAGTTGGGATTGTACCGTGATGATGGTACTCTTTTAACAACACATTGGAGACCCAGTGTTGAAGATGCTCGGTGGGGGATGTAATCCTTCCCATTGATGAGGATCTCGCCAGAGAAGCAGTTGGGAAGTTCACAGATTTCATCTTGAAGAATGTCATTTTGGACTGAAGGGAGTTCTAAGAAAAAACTTGAAAACAACAATAAAATTCATTAAAGTGACATATTTTAGATGGATAAATACCTGACTGATTTATTTTTCTGGCCTTCCATTATCAATTGATTGGGGTCTGATAGGTGGGTGAAATTATTAACATGGTTTCTGATTCACGTTGGGATCACCATTTTTGTTTCGTAGTTCCTTGAAACGTATCTTTTAGTTTTAAGAATCACTGCTTCCCAATAGTTTCCTTTGGATTTATTTATGGAATTAGAAAAATCCAATAGTTCTTTATCCAAAAGGGAACTGCTTTCCAAAGGAAAGAATTCACTGAGTTTGAACTTTATGATACTTAATAACATGCATTGATCGAGAGGATGGGATGTCAGATTCATCACAAACTTTGGGGGGAATTATTGTCTACTTCGGGACTCTCTTTATAAATTTAAGATATTTTCATGAATCCATATCAATTAACCAAGTATAACATATGTTTCCCTTGGAATTTTCAATCACTTATTAACATGTGTAAAATTTAGAATCATTAGTATGTATTCAAGGTTCTTCATTAATGGAGATATCCATATGTATTCGAGGTTCTCCATCAATGGTATCCTCTCATATACTATTTATAGATTCTTTGAATCATCGTTATGATCATACTAGTTTTTAAGCTACTCCATTGGGCTATCTAGAATTTATTTCCATCTAGTTAGAGGAATGTTTTTTTGATATTGGGATCGTACCCATGAAATGGGCTACCTACGTATCCTTGGGAAAGGAATCAGAACCCTCATAGTTCGGTGCTTCTTAATGGAAAACATAATACCTTTTAAGGTCATGTGATAAGGACCTATCGATACAGTTTAATGTCATGTGGTATGGACATCTAAGTGAAAGGTTCTTAGTCAAAGTTTGGTGTGGGACTTATGCCAAAGCAGCCCAAGGAACTTGGAAAAGATATGGGTTTCCAAGTAAGATTAGACCCTATTGGTAATATGGACCGAAGAGAACACGGTTGATTTGAAGTGTTGGGTTTGAACCTCAAGGAGGATTCCTACGTATCACATGGGGATGGGAATCAAAACCCACGTAGTTCGATGGGTATCATAGGAGAGAATAGTCTTTTGAGAGAAATGAGTTTGGGATTACTTCCTGAAAACGATGCCTTAGTGATTGGGGGGGGGGGGGTTAATTTGGGGATTATATATAAGGAGGATTCCCAGATTAAGGGAATTAGGTTTTAATTATGGAATAGGATATCCAATGAGCTCGAGACCTGATGAAGGCTTCCTATCTATCCTGGTTTGAACATGAATCATAGTTCTTGTAGATTAAGTGGTTGTGAAACTGTTACGACCATGAAAATTCTCTAATCCCACATGATTCATGCTCTGTGTGAGAAATTAGAGGATGCTAAATATTCAACAAAGGCACCCATACTTTTCCTCTTCCATTGGTGGAAGAGGGTGCACCAACGATAGTCAGGGTGGATGAGGTCGGGACGACCCTAGAAGAGGGAAAGGTGATGGGCCCTCCCTCTATTCAGTTTACATTGGACAAGGATCTAATGAAAAGAATAAGGGATGAAGGTTAGCGACTTACACTAGGATTCCTTCCCTAAAATTGATCCTGGTAGGGGAGGGAGACTTTTAATTCGCTTGAATGGAAAACAAATTGTGAACTTTAACTTACCTACCAAAAATTTGAGGTTCCAACTGTTTGAGAAGGGGGAGGTCAATAAACAATCCCTTATCCTCAAAACCAAGAACTTACCATCACTGTTTATGGTATAAAGGTCTATGTGACTATAGATATACAAAACCATAGGCACTACATGAATCTTAACCCCATTCTGAATCAAATGTGGGAAACCTCTGACTTTGGATATACAAACCCAAATATAAGACACACTGATCTGCCTTTCTCAAAGGTTTGATAAGTCATGAGGTTTTGGTGGAGGTCTAAACAGAATCCCTTTAAAACAAGGGAGCCAATGAATAATAAGCCTTTCCATGGATGTCTTTGAATAGGGCTTTATGGCTTATAGACTGAAGAGAGTAAGTGAATAAAAAAGGGGTTCTCAAGTAGATAAGGGCATACAAGTATGGGTGCACAAGTAGGCTTGGGCAACCAGATATTCACTTAAGTGACAAACAACCTATATGGTAATACTTGGGTGAGACCTTGATCTAGGCTTCAGGAGTATTCACAGGTGATCCCAGAAGTGGGGTGATCAAGTTCCTGTTATTGGAATTGGTGGTGTGCAAGTGTTTATGATTTTGGGAGGTTGGTCACTTTAGGCATGCAAGTGTTATGGATTTCAAACACAAAAAGGATGTAAGTACTATGATTATCCTTCAAATCCTCCACTCTAGGTGTTAAAGGACTACCTTGATGGTTTTGGAGGACTTGGGAGAAGCACTAGGGTGATCGGAGCATGAATTGTGTTTCATGGAAATTCATCTGTACAAATGAAGGCCCCAAGGGTCTATTTATAAGAAAATAAGTGACCATGGGTGAAATGAAATTGGGAGTGAAAGTAGGTTGTGCTCCAAATGGGGTCATTCAAGTAGGCTGCATGACATATGGGGGCATTCAAGTAGGCTACACGCCGATGACCTCTTGGCCTGACTAGGGTGATCCAAAGTACATGACTTTGCAAATCTTGATTTTCTTTGTGTGTTTTCTCCTCTTATTTTCTAAAGTATTTTCATTTTTTATTTTTAGACACTTTAATGGAATGGAGTGTCAATGATGACCTTGAGAGAGTTTCCTGTCATGATCTTCAAATGAGCCCCAAATATTATAGCTTTGTCTTATAATGGGAGGAATAAGTGGGATGCTAACCGTTGATCTTGTCCTCCAAGATTGGAAAAGACTAATTCCCTCTATGGTGATGATGATGGTGAAATTCCCCAAGATCTATGGATTGGGGGTTATTCAGGGCCACAATTGGAATTAATTGATGCTGTTTTTGGGGATCCAAGGATTTCATATTGAGATTTGATGATTCTTTAGATGGATGTTGAGATATAAATTCCCCCATCCCACTGGGATAGGGGTGATCTATAATCACCACTGATTTTCCCAAGACCCTATCAATGGATGATGAACCTGGTGATGGTGATTGAGATATAAATTCCCCCAACCTAGTGGGATAGGGATTGTTTGCAGCTGTTTAGGATATATCCTAAATCCTCTTGGGAATTGATGATCAGAGGGGTAGAGGTAGTGGTAGATATTCGCACAACATCATGGGTTGGGTATTCAACTTGATGATACTATGGAAGCTTCTACTGTATCCTGTTTTATATTGTGTCACAATGCTTGCATAGTATTTGGCTGCAATGACATCCCATATTGAGAACCATTCTTTATGGGTAGTTGTCCAGGTGATCAAAACCTCAATATCCATGTCAAAAATGCATTCTCATTACTCCAAGGGGTCTAGTTTGAAATACTGTTGACTATAATCTCCCCTCATTATTTATTTAAGGGAATCATTAAAGTAGATTCATTCTATTTTACTAACCAATAGTCTTGAGCATTACCTGGTAACCTGATTTCTATGGAGGCTATAATGTTATAGGATGCCGAGTTTGAAAGGTTTCGTTGTTTAAGGGGTGAAAAAGTGTAATGCTCTAAAATATACCCATCCTTGATAGGGATTCATGACATGGCTTCATAGATCCTCCATCTAAGGGTTATTATGAAATGACACCAAGTGTATTTCAGATTTTCTATGTGATTTTCTAGTTTTTGATCCCGAGACATGGATATAGTAGTCAGTTCTTGCTAAAAATAGAGTATCTTTATTTTTTGAAGGTGAAAATCACATAATAGAAAATGGATATGTTAAAAATTTATTAAATGATGAGTAGACCACATATTTTGGCATATATGAGGCATGAAATCCTTTTCTAGATCATCTGGGATCTCATAGTCTGAAGTGGCATGGTGCCAAAACATGATGGGGAAGTTAACTCTATCTATATGTTAATATTGATAGCATCTTCATTATACTTACACACCTCCGTCCAGTTAGACCATAAAATATGCTTCTAAGGTTTTCCTACTGACTGGAGTGGAGTGATGCTGGAAGTTGGTGGGTAACCAAATGCAGTTGAACCCAATGTTTCAAGAACATCTATATATGAAGGTGTCAAAGTTTTAAACACCTATATATATAGAGGTGTTTGGGCACGGGGAGTATTACCTTTTCTATGGGAGATATCACCATAGGGAGGTTGACCATGGTGGATGTTAGGAGTAGAGTCCCTGTGATCCATATCCACTCTAACACGAGGAGGACTAATGCGGTGATGATCGTCTTATGATTTAATTGAAGATTAGATAGACCCTTGTGGTGTTTAGAATGTATCTTGAATGACCTAACGATACTGGAATTTAGAAAATTAAGAATATGGGTCTCGAAATGCGTCTTGGATAGAATATACCAATGTTTATTTTTGAATTGTGTAGGTATATGAGTCTGTTTTATGACAATATCTATAACATGGTTATAAACGTATGGTGATATAGGAATATAAGCCCATTGATGAGAATAATCTAGAATCTTCCAATGAGATTTCTCACTATTGATAGGAATATGATACTATCTCGAGGCATGATATATTATCACTTGGTGTGCCTCAATCATGAAAATATTATGAGGCTGATCATATTCCATTAGGATATGCCACTGGTCTTTCTTGGTAGAGATATAGGCCTACATCAAGACATGTTTCATTCTAACCTAGTGATCCCCAGTTGTAACAACAATATGATCCTGGTTGGAATATGAATTCCCCTATATAATGTTTCGATGGTCATTTGAAATGGGAGAAGTTATATAATCCTAACCCTATATTGGCTCGTAATGATGCCAGTGAAGTCATTCATTTACAGAAGTATGGATTTGCACATGGATTCCATGATCTACTGGGATATGTCAGACGTATTTATTGACTTGAATATGTGTCTTTACCAAGGCTTGTTCCATTATCACTTGGTTATACCTATCCATAACAATTATATATGCCCAATCATAGGAGTTTAGAGTATGCCACTAAACATCTTTGATAGAAATATGAGCATGTATCGAGGCTTTTTCCCCTCTTACTTGGTGATCCTTGTCCATAATGGGGATATGAGTCTAATCCCAGGCCTTTGAAATATTCCACCATACTTTTTTGACAGGCATGTTCCCCTATCCTGAGGCATGTGCCACTCTCACCTAGTGATCCACCATTGGAACGAGAGTATGAGTCTGGTTCGGTGCCTCACCCTTTACCAAAATATTCCAATAATCCTCCTAGATGGAGAAAGAATATACACTTACTCTGGAGCAGCAACTTATTCATAATGATCAGAGTGCTTCCCTATCTTGGCTATAGGGATAGGATTTTGTGCCCATCCCTGTATCTATACCAACAATGGAATATGTTGGTGAATTTCTACAACTATTTCTAAGATGTAATGACATTTTAGAAAAGTGTTTACAGGGATATAAGCCTACACATTTTCCATCTCCACTATATACTAGTATATATCATTGATTGAAGTAGGGATATATTCCCACTTCCATCCTCCTTATTCAACTGGAATATACCAATGGGTTTTATTAATGGGGGGAAGGATATGAGCCTCCCCCATGTCTGCTGTGGGAATATGCCCACAGACTTTTTCTGAGTGAGCAAGGATATGAGACTGCTCACTGGTTACCTTCAAAATATTTCGGTAGACATCATCAGATGTAGTTGGGATATGAGACCACTCATAGATTTCCAGATCCTTCTTTTCTTGATGTGTATTCCTTGCTTCCAATGCATGGGCGTTAGAGGTGACAACATGTTGGGTTATACTCTTAGCAGGTGAATGATGGGTACTAATGGGATGTTGTTGGCGATGAAGGTTAATAGGTTCCCTCCTTAGTGGAACTTGAATCACAAGTGAGCCTTATTTGGATCCCTAATCCACCTTCATTAAATACTAAATGTGTTAGTTGTTTTTCTTCAGGGATAAGCTCCAGAAGTGGTTTGTTGTGGTGAGAGGTCCACTGTCTTAACATCAGTTTTCCCAACGTTATGTGGAATTTTTGGTTTCCATACTTAGAGATCTTTGTTGGAATCATCCAAGGTCGATATTGTACCACATTTCTAGTATTCTAGGACAACTATGTTCACCACCTGACATTGGAGTTTTCAATAAGCTGAGATCATTTTGCAACCCATGGGGGTTGTATCCATAAGTGATTTACTAGAGAAATCACGGGATGAAGAAAAAACTATCTTAGATCATGATTCTATTGATGAGATTTGTATCTGAAATCATTCATAAAACAAGGGAAAAGGTTTCTGATTAGTGAAATATTATAGGCATGATATGCTCAATCATTCATGCATAGTTAACACAATTTTCCTTTTATTCATGATCTTTTATTATGCTCTCTGGGACATTTTAAAGAGAGGATGGACTTATCTCATGATAAACCAGATTATAGAGGATCAGTTGTAAGTTTTTTTAGGATTTTAAGCTTTGTTTTTGAAGGATACATAAAAATAATGTCCTAAATTATGATTGACCATTCTTTTATTTTAGAGTTTCATGTCATATTTTCCATTTCTGTTCATGTATTCTGTTAAAAAAATTTCTTGATGGATAATAGCCTGATAATTTTTTATTATCGATATTCAAATTGGGTTCACCAGTTTTGTTTTCATATAGTGTGAAAAAAGGTTTGATGTATAATAACCCATTCTTTTTTTATTAGATATATTGACATTGGGTTCACTATTTTTGTTTCATAGAGAAAAAAGTGTGACTGGGTAACCCTCATCTAAGTTGGTCTAGTTGGGCACAACAGTTGATTGTGGGGGGTTTATTTCTTGTACAATCATTAACATCGAGTTACCATTGTCACTATTTAACAAAAAATCCCGACGGTTCCCCCAACCATAACTGGGTATATACATACTTTTCTAAGGTAGGCGATCACCTAGGTATTCAGGCCCAATGGAACTTAGGTTCTTTCATTGGTCGAGAGGATGAGAGGTTAGGATCATTGCACCCTTTTGTGAAGAATTTTTACCTACTATTGGGATCTCTTTTATATTTAATATATGTTCATTAATATATTCCTAATCTTAATACATGACTTTTTACCCTAACAAAATGATTATGGGATAAGTCCTTATTTGTGAATAAGATGATAATCTTATTAGTGAATCCATTTGTATGTATCTGAGATTCTTAATCCACTTCCCAGTAATGAGTAGCTACTAATGTTCTAAATGCATATAACCAAGAGCTTCATAATTTTCTTCCATGTAGGGAGGCATTTAATATTCCAAGGAGGGGATTAATCCATTATAAAGAATCATACGTATCATGGTTATGGAAGGAATCAAAACCCACATATATCATTAAACTTATGCAGTCTATAATCATATAGAAATGGAATATATGGGTGATTATAGGTGATAGATATTCAATCTTGAGTCCCAGGGGGGGAATCCTACAAATCCCTATTATGGTGAGAATAAGATTTTTCATAGTTCATTTGGTTTTTGAATCCACTGATAGATGAGGTATAATGATCTTACCATGGGAATGATTGGGTGAAAATGGTTGAGATTTCAATTACATGAGAGGAATTACACTGAATTGGTTTCCTATTTGAGCTCATTCCACAAAAAGTATCCTATGTACCCTGATTATGGAAGGAATCCAAGTTTTAGTAGTTCAATCATGGACTTGGGACTGTACCCAAAGTATATTTCCTAATATGGTGAGGTATATATTAGTCCACTTATTGGGGCTTATATACTATAATTTCCCTGTCTCTTGAAGATTCATGATGCAAATGATATGACTATTTCAACTCCCAAATCCCATGTTATCTATGCTTGGTAAGGGGAATAAGGGATAACATGTAATCAATATCACTACATATAGATGAAGGTATTATGTGATGAGACTACCCTTGGAGGATTAACATATGGTTAAAACCTTATGGAGGTGTCTTATGTATCTGGGTTATGGTAGGAATCAGTGTAATTTTAGTTCCCTTGATTAGTTCATACAAACTAATGTTTCTATTATATCTGGGGCATACATGCCGAGTATGGACAAGGTCATCAAATCTTGGGATGCCCTTTCCGACTTGTCCTTCTTTGCTACCTAACATGTGTTGATTTTATAATCAAAATTAATTGATTTCCTACTTGATATGTAATTTATTATCTACCTAACATGTCAAAATATAATTGCATGATCCAGTTGAATTTTCTAGAGGACTTCACATAACCTGGATGGCATGTCCAGGGGTCGTCACATGATCAAGGATGGATTTTACCGAGGAAATCACAAGACTTGAACAGTTGATACTAGAATCCATCGCATGATCTTGGAGAACATGCACACAAGGTTTCGCGTGATTCGGCTGACACACCATGGTGTCATCCCTAGAGCTGACTGACACACTTTGGAGGGAGTTGTGAGAGTGAGTGTTTCATGTCTTGTAGGGTGTCGTGTGTCATGAATGAAATGTTTTGAGGACATTGTGATACCTAGTTGGAATTCCTGAAGGTTACCACAAGAGTCATGTGATATACATGAGTGCTATCATGAGACTTTTCAAACATGTCCTGGTGCATCCATATGAGTTGGGTGACATGTATAAAGGATATAACAAGATCTAGATGGCAAGCCTAGATGGCTTCATGATACATGGGTGGAATGCCCAGGGGGTTCCATGCGACTTTCCTGGACATGTACAGAGGAATTCACATGATCCAAACTATATACTGAAGGAATGTTGCAAGATCTAAATGACATGTCTTGGTGCTGCCACATGTCTTGGATTGTTCACATAAAGTGCATGAGGATCAACGTATATGTCTTCTGTATAAATCTACGATTTTCTTACTCTTTTTTTCTATCCTTTTATTGTGAGTACTATAAATTTATTTATTATTAGCTCATTTTAAGCATCACGTGATCTAGTAAGTGTGTGTGATATTCTTCGTGTTCTTGGCTTGGATTCTTTCACATGATCTATGCTTGATCATGCAAAGTGTTTTATTCATGTCGCATGATCACTCCATTTGTTCAATGGTATCTTACCTAATGAAAAACTTTCTAGTTGTGAGATCCACCACTCTAAGAAATATTCTATGGTGCTTGGATGCAAAAGGGAAAACTTTTTATTCAAATATTCATGGTGGTATTTCATCCTCATGGTTGTGGTCGCAGTAGTGGTACATTTTTCATGCTGGGGTGCGGGACTTATAGGCCTCACCACCCTAGTTTTTTTCCTATTTTCATAGAAAATATCTTGAAAATACAGGTTGGAGTTAGTGAAGGGATTGGGTGTCACGTGTATTTTTGAGTATCTACCATGGATAACTATAGGGTTGTTGCCTGATTTTTAGCAACAATTATTCCATCCCATCAACTTTACCTTTATAGGATTATTTCAAATTAATGAGGACTTGTTAAATCATGTGATAATTCTGAAGGAATTCCATATTGTCATATTGACATGTCCAAGTGCCTTCGTGAGATCAGGGAACTTATAGAAAGGAATTAACGTGATATCAGGTGACTTTTCTGGGACATTCCATGAGACAAGGATGGATTTTCAGTGGGCCTTCTCGAGATAAGGATGACTTTTAAGGGGTCTTGTGAGATCATTCTACTGATATCCTATGTGAAATTTAATAGTTTTACAATAACGAGAGGCTCCCACCTCCTCCTATTTTTATTTACTTTCTTTACTTTATAAAGGTTTAGAATCATGCAATATTTCATGAGTAATGTAGAAGAAAAATACTCCACCTCTTGGTGATGTGTCGCATGACCAATAAATGTACTATGGAGATTCATTAAAATTTGATGGAAAACATCATCTATTTTCCTTAAGGGTCCAAATTGGAAGTGTGATATTTCCTAGACATACCCGAGGCTCTTCATGTGATGAAAATGACATGCTGGTGGGATTTCATGGGATGAGGTGGACATATTACCATGGTATCACGCTGTATTACAGATCACTAGGGGAATGTCACATGAAATTTATGACCATGAGTATATCCTCCCTCTTATACCTTTATATACATGTTTATTTTATAATTTCTTGGGATATTGAAAGTTGTTTTGAATGTTTTAAAGTAAAACCATTCTCTCTATAAGTGATCCATCACACGAGTTTTACGACTGCAAGAGGTCTATGCCTTTGGTAAATTTTCCTTTTATTTTCGAAGGATTTTTAGATGGGTTTCCAGTCTCCTACCAGTTGAAAAACTGTGTGACATGGGGGAGGTCATCCGGCTACCACCTCATGATCACTAGTTGTCGGAGGTGCCTTCTTAAGAGCGAAAAGTCTTATTAAAGAGTCTTTATGGGATCTCCCATATGATATGAACTGAATATGGTTCCTTCACATGACCTTTTGATGCTAAAATTATCATATGTATCTTAGAGGCTTATATGATCAACAAGTCTTGGTCATCTTATCCCTACTTTTCTTTTGTGGGGAAAAATAATACTTATATTCAGGTATTTATTCCTTTGTTAATTTTACAATGCTCATTTAGTGGGCATTAATAACAAGGAACTCAAACTCAGAGGCATATTCATCATTAGATAAGGGTTATTATAAGTGTATAAATATAAAAGAGTTAATGTAGATCTCTTCATTTGAATAGGGTTCAATTTAGTGGGGTGGTGACCATGATTCAGATGTTTCAGGGAAGAAATATGAAAGAGTCATAGCTTGCATTGAAGCTAAAAATGACTCTTCTTCTTCTGTATTTCCGATGTATGATAGTCACATTCACCTTTGAGAGGTATATTTGATGTCTCCTACCTAGGTGATGGAGTAGTTATGAGTATGAAAATCTATGATCTTTGAGAAACACGAGCTCAATCAACTATCTTTCAAGTCATCTAGTTGTTGAACTTCTACCCACTCTGGGCTGGAACTTTCTTCGAGTCACATTATTCCTCTGACTGAGTGATGATTATGAAGTTCAATTGCTCTAGGGAGTTATCCAACATCACCTGTATTGAATCAATAATTAATTGGAGGACGTATTTGAAGATAAAGCAATCCTAGATGTTGTGACCCATCCTTAGATAGAAAGGGTAGTATTTAGGATAATTGTTCATGTTGAACTCATTGGACCTCCTGAGATGTGGTATCTTGAGCAGGTTATTTTCCATGTATATAAGTAAATAACTAGGTATTTTTTCATTTTTTAGGGGTATGTTTTATTCAACAGTTATTCAAATATTTGGTAAACCAAATCTGTTTTTAATTTTTGATGAGGGTGATTTTTTTGATTTTTCCACTCGAAAGGATTTAAAGGGTGGTTCAGGACCTACATGGGTGATTAAATTGGCACTATTACTGGTTTGAGGGTTACAAAGGTAGTTTATACCTTTCCAAGAATTTCCCTCTATACTGAGAGAATGAGTTGAGACTTAGCTCAGGTCTACTGAATGGAGTATTCCAAAAAAAAATCAATTTCTTAAAACTCATAAAATCCTCTTGGATAATTCATTGGAATAAGTGGCATCTGAAACTAATCCCTGAGATTCTCAAGACATATCTCAACTAATTTCTCCTATGAGAGAGGGATGCTGAGTGAATAGTTTAAGCCTTCCCATTTGGATATAAATTTAGACACCCTTTTATTCTCACATTTCATGGAGTTATTTAGGTCATTTTTTTGTTTCCCTCAATGTGGAGTTAACTTAGTAAAGGAATTGATGATGCAGGTCTTCCCATCCTACATATGATACTATCAAAAAGATGATATAACAAAGGAAGGATTGACCTACAAGATTTTGTACAAAACACATCATCTTGGTTGGACATATTATTAAAGAGGGATTATCATCAAACCACACCTAGATACGAAGGGTGTGAGATGTTGTTCTAGGTCTCCTGCACCGTCAAGTTTAGAGAATGTTGGATTTCTAAAATTGAGTGGAGGAAAATTTTCATCCACTCATTTAGGATATGGATTTCTCTTAGGTTGTATAGGTGCACAAAAACCTTTCATAGATTTAATTTAGGTGGTCAGGGACTTTATGACACCGAGCAGGTCCATAGGTACTGCTGTATGATCCACCTTTCCTCTATAGGGAGTGGGTAGGGTTTGATGATGTGGCCATATTTTCATTTCCTTATAATTCTCAATTCATCCTAAGGATGAATAATCACCCCAATGATGGATATGTTATCGCTATAATGGAGTGAATTCATGATCATTTCAACATTCTCATTTATCTGGACTAGCTACCTAGATCAAGATTTGGTATGACTCTTATATTTCTCTCTTGTAGGTGATCAACTATGGGAGGCATAATATCCATCTCTTCTTAAAGATAATACACAGTGGGAATGTTTCCCCTAAGTATCTCCTCATTGAGTTGGTTGAGAGTTTTTATCTCATTATTATATTGTAACAACTATTCCTCTATGGAAGAGTTTTTGGTTCTTCTTGGTGGTGATTTGGATATAGGCACACTTTCCCTTTTATCTTTGGTAGTGTTCTACCATAAAGGTGACCACTAGATATTCATAGGTTCCATTTTTCGAGCCTCCTCTTGTTCAAGGTAAATTCAAACTCAGTGGGTGCATCCAGATCCTCCTCTTAGGGTAAAATTTACATGTTATGTCCTTTATTTACATCCAGATCAACATTATTATTTTTTTGATGGTGACAACATTAATAGAGGTGTATCAAGTAATGGTAGTTGTCCCATTACTTTCAATTAAATAGGATGATTTTAAACTACATGTATTAGGTTATTTTCTCAAATCCTTATCCATGTTGGCCTATTTTTGGTTGTTACCCTATTGAGGATCGGTTGCCTCTTTGTTACGTTCCTCCTATCATGGTCTGTGTGTATCTACCTTGAGGGAGTTTTCAGTTTTTCTCCAAGTGGGCCCTGAATAAAAGAGGTTCATCTTGTGATGGGTGGAATAGATGGGATACTGACCATCAATATTTAAGTCCTAACCTAGAGAAGGCTGATTCCCTCTACTATGATGATGATGATAAAAATTCTCCCAACCATGTGGGATGTGAACTTTCTAGGACCACAATTGACATTGATTGATCCTATTTTTGAGGATCCAATGATTTTATTTAAGGATTTGATGATTCTTGGGATGGGCATTGAGATATAAATTCCCCCATCCTAGTGGGATGGGGTTGATCTGGAACCTTTGTTGATTTTCCCAAGACAATCTCAGGGGATGACGAACACAATGATGATGATTGCGATAAAAATTCCCCCAACCTAGTAGGATGGGGTTTGTTTGTAGATACTTCTGACATATACCAAATCTGATAATGAATTGATGAACTGAGGGGTGGATGTGGTGGTATATATTCCCATAGCCTAGAGGGCCAGGTTCGCTTTTGGACAACTGTTATGGAAGCTGCTATTGTGACCTATTTGATATGGTGCATCTATGATCATGAAGGATCTGGGTGCAATAAAATCCCATGTTGGGGGTCATTCATTACAAGAATCTATCCAGTTGATTGAAACATCGTCTTATATGTCTGAAATGTGTTCCCATAGCTTTTAAGGGCCATGTTTTAAGATCTGTTGGCTATCCTCTTCCTCTGTTTTTGATGTATTGGAACCGTTGAAGTGGGGAAATTTTATTTTAGTGACCAACTAGATCACACATTACTCCGTCCCTAATTTTTCTAGAGTCCATGACATTAAAAGATACTATATCTAGGTAGTTATTATGTTTCATGGTTTAAATGAAGTGAAACAATCTATACATTCCCCATACTCAAATAAAGATGCATGACATGGCTTCATATATTAGCTACTTAAGAGTATTGATGCAATTGAAGAAATCATGCTATAGGTTTTCACTTTACCTTTTTGACTTTGGGTCCTAGACCATTGATATATAATCCTTGTCTAGATGAAAACATAGTATCTTAATACATTGAATGTGACCCCACATATCCTAGATAAAGGAGGTGTCTAACCTTAAACCACATATGAGTTTCCCACATATTTGGGAATATATAAGGCATGAAATAATTTTCTAGATCATCTGGGGTCTCATAGTCAGAAGTGGTGAGGGGATAGAACACGTTAGGGAGGTCATTTCTAGATAACTCTATCTTTATTTAAATTTCGACCTCCCCATCATCAGACTTACATGACTCTATCTGGTCAGACCATATAATGTGCTTCTTGAGGCCACCTACTAATCATAATTGGTTGTTACTAGAATTTGATGGGGAACTATATATGATTGACCTCTATGTTTCAAGAACCTACCTATAGAAAGGCATATTATTTTTGAGAACTTATCTATATGGAGGTTGCTGGGTGGAGAGTAATTCTTTATCCATTGGAGGTATCACTATGGGGAAGTTGACCATAGAAGATGTTAGAATTAGATTCCCTATGGTTCATCTTTACACTACCACAAGGAGTTATATCACGGTTACGATTGCCTTATGATTCGGTTTGAGAGTTGACAGATCCTTGGGGTATTTAGAATGTGTCTTAAAAAACCTCAAGTACATTGGAATTGAGATGATTATGGATGAAACCCTCCTTCTATGTTGTGGATAGAATATACTATACTTCCTTTTGAAACTGTGTAGGACTATGATCCCATTTTGGATGGCTTACAGAATATATTGATAACTATCTAGTACTGTGATAATATGATACCACTACAGAGAATATTCTTGAATATACCAATGAGATTATTTATTTTTGGTAGAAATGTGTTCCCTCCCTAAGGAATGTGACACTCTAACTTGGTTCACCTCTATCAGAACATGTATATGATTCTGATTCCGAGACTTTGTAGTAATCTAATTGGAATTTCTTGATAGGAATATAATCATATCCCGAGGCATGTTTTTCTCTCACTTAGTGAGCCCTGGTTGGATCGGGAATATGTTCCCAGTATGAATATGAATTCTCTTTCAGAATATGCTAAAGGACCTCTAAAATGGTAGAAGGGATATTATTATTCTTATACATATCCTCAAAATCATGATGATATAGTCATTTGTCAGTGGAAGTAGGTATATAAGATTTTGTTCTATGATATATTGAGATATGATAGGAAAATTCAGGGAAAAGAATATGAGCCTACCCCAAGGCATGTGCCACTCTCACATGGTGAACCCTAGCCAAAATTTAGACCTGAGCCTGATCCTAGGCCTTTGGATTATGCCACT
Source organism: Viscum album (assembly GCA_963277665.1). Taxonomy (NCBI): domain Eukaryota; kingdom Viridiplantae; phylum Streptophyta; class Magnoliopsida; order Santalales; family Viscaceae; genus Viscum; species Viscum album. Next base: position 1,102,873,682 of record OY728158.1, on the reverse strand, counting down.
GGTCTTATTAGAGAGAAATATGATATTTTCTCGAGGAATGTACATATCTCACTTAGTGAGCCTCGGTTGGAATGGGAATAGGATCCCAATATGGTGCCTCACCCTTTTCCAGAATATGCCAATAATCCTCTTGTATGGGAGAAAGAATACAAGTATTCTATAAAGAAACCATTTGTTCGTACTAATTACAATGTTGTGTTTACCTGGTTATAGGGATAGAAATATGCACCTGTCCCTATATATATACTAGTGTAAGAATATTTCAGAGAAGTTATTTAACTGTTATGAAGATGTAATAATACTTTATAAAATTGTTCACAATAATGTAATCTTAAATATATTTTTTCTCTACTATATACTGGTAGATATCTTCAACTGAAGTGGTAATACAATCCCACTTCTTTCCTCCTTTATCCACCATAATATCCTAATGGATTTCATGCATTGGGGTAGGTATATGTTCCTCCCCCATGCCTGCTACCGAAATATGGCCATTGACTTGTTATGAGTGAGCACGGATATAAAAATTCTCACAAGTTTATGTCTAAATATTCCAGTATAAATCATTAGTGGGAGTGGGGATATAAGCCCATTCATGGTTATCCAAAGCCTTACACACCCAATGTGTCATCCTTATTTCCTTTTCATGAGTTTCAGAGGTGGAAATGTGTTGAGTGGTTCTCTCATTAGGAAATTTATGGGTACTGGTGGGATAAATCTAGTGATGATGGTTGATAGTATTCCTCATCAGTGGCACTTGAACTAGAAGGGAGCCATAGTTGAATCCTTCATCCACCTTTATTAGAAACCGAAGGTGGTTATTTTCTTGATCTGAGGATAATCTTCTGATGTGATTGGTGGGGGTGATAAGTGCCATTGAATTTACTATAGATTTATTTGGATGATATGGTATTATCGGTTTCAAAAATTGGAGACCCTCATGGGAAGACTCAATGGTTTAGATCATACCATGTTGATGGTTTTCTTGAAAAATTTAATCTTCCACCCTACACATAAGATTTTGGTGGGTGAGGTCATTCAGAGGCTCGTGGGGGTTGCAGTGATAGATGATTTTCCAGAATAGTTGCTGGATGAAGACATTTCAAATTAGGGTTTTGTTTTAGAGAGAATTATCTGCATTTTTGAATCCAATAAGTATCAAGGTTTCCAATTAGTGTATCATCATAGGCATGATATGTACACAATCAGATATGCATGGGTGGCACAATTGTTGTTTCCTATCACTAGTTTATCCATTCTAATTGTGTGGACTTATCAAATATAGGATGAACTTGTTTAATAATAACCCCAACTATAGAGGAACAACGAAAACATTCATATCAAGTTTACCATTTTTTCATAGGATATAAAAAATGGCATGAAATATGGTACCAATCATTATTCTGTTTGAGAGATTCAAATATGGTTTACCATTTCTTTAGTGTGGGATATGAAAACTAAATGTCTTAACACATGGTAAATCGATCATTTTGTTATTTGATATTTTCACGTCAGGTTCACCATTTTTGTTTACTCAACAAAGGATGAAACCCTTTGGGGAACCGTCATGATTGGAAAAAATGGTATGATGAGAAAAAGTTGATATATCCTTTTTATCCTATTAAAGAGATATTATGTAATTAAATGATTTCATGTTAGGTTCACCATATTTTTTCATTATAGAAATATACAACCTGGGTGCATTTGATTTGACTCGACAGTTGATTGTGGGGGGTTCAATGGATTTCAAAATTATTCATGCTTGTTTCACCTTTTGAGTTTATTTTCTATATAAACTCCCAAAGGTTCCCACATCTATAACCGAGTACAAACCTTCTTTCCAAATTAAAGCAGTGAATTGGCATTTCAGACCCAATGACACTTAGGAACTCACATTAGTCGAGGGGATGAGAGGTTGGAATCATCACACCCTTTTAGGGGGAATTATTTCCTACTATAGGACTCTCTTATATATCTACGATTTTTTTTTGAATGTCTTCCTAATCCTGATATGAAATTGATAACCCTAACAAACTGATCTTCATTTAACCCCTTTTAACATATGAAAGAACAATATTTTAGTTGGTCTATATGTATATGTATCTGAGGTTCTTCAATAATTTCCCTTAATGGGTAGCTTCATATATGTGGAAGCGGTATTTCCATGAACTTGGGAATATACTACAATGTATGGAGGTGATAACTATACTGAGGATGGGATTTATCCATTATATTACATCCTATGCATCATTATTATAGCAGGAATCAAAACAGACATAGTTCGTTAAACCCATACAGTTTAACTTCATGTAGAAATGACATATATTAGGGTGCTTAGGCATTGAGTATTTGAGCTCGATCCTTAAGGAGGTGTCCTACATATCCTGGATAAAGTTGGAATCATAGTCATTGTAGTTCTGTCATGCACTTAGGAATAGACCTCAGGTAGATGCCCTTACATGGGGGCAATAATATCATGCCACTCATCTAGGATTACATAATGAAGAGTTCCTAGTTTGTGGAGATTCATGATGAAAATTATATGACCATTGGAACTCCCTCATACAACATGATCCATGCTCATTATGAGAAACACAGGATAATAAGTAATCAGTCTCACTACATATGGATGCAGGACTTACGTAATGGGAATGCCTTTTGGGTATTCATTATGGAGATAAAGCCTTAGGAAAGCTTCTTACATATCATGGTTATTATAGGAATTAGAGTTCTCATAGTTCAGCTGAGGTCTCAGCCCCCCCGGCAGGTGAGGTAGAATGATCATCCCATGGGTGTGATTGGGTCTTGATGGTCAAAATGTTAGATACAAGGGGGGACTTACACTGAAGTGGATTCCCATTTGATGTTTGGTCTTAAGAATCCATCCTACATAGCCATGTTATTGTAGGAATTATATTTTTATTAGTTTAGTTGGTTGGGGATTACACAATAAGGTTCCACTAGTATGCGAGACATATCATATTATTCCACTAATTGTGGCTTACAAACCGAGGTTTCCCTTTACACACTGAGATTTCCCTGTATGTGCACTGAACAAGATAATCATGTCTCGGGATGTCTGTTTGACCTAGCCTAGTCATCTTCCTGAAATGCCTTGATTATATAACTAATATTAGATGGATTTTGGGACATGTATTGTTATATTGCATCATATGATACAAATAGTATTCCAAAGGAGTGTCACATGATTTAAGTGACATATCATGGTGTTGTCGCGTTATCTGGATGAGTCATGCAAAGGGCATGAGGATCAATATATATGTTCTTTTATTGAATCTATCATATTTTAGTCTTTTATTCCATCATTTATTGAATATGGGCCATATATTTGTTCATAATTGTACATTTGTTTAGGAATTTAATGATCCAAAAGATATATAGGATGTCCTTCACATAATCTACTAGAATTAATTTACATGATCTCAAGTGATCACGTAAAATTACTATGAATTCCTCATAACCCCTTCAGTAATTCCATATATATTTACGAGGTAGGAGACCTTACGATTGTGATATTTGATTATCCAAGAAGTACACTCCTATGTGTGGGTGTGCCATTGTGTGGATCCAAATATTGGATTTTTTTACATTAGGAGAGATGAATATTTATGCCTCTCCACAATGATTATATTCTTCCTTTTGCGGTGTGTATCTCACAGATTCAGGCTAGAGTCGGTGGTGGGAATTAATTCACTTCACATTATCAATTTCTAGGTTATTTAGGGGGGGGTCTCATGATTTCAATGATCAAAAGACTATCCCATCATCACCAATTTATTAGATTTTGACTAATTAAGAGGATCTTGCCTAACCATGTATATATTTCAAGGGAATTATATAAGGATAGACTGACATGTCCAAGGGCCTTCTCAAGGTCAAGACGTCTATTGAGAGGCTCTCACGGGATCTAAAATTCCTTATCCAGGACCTTCCTCGAGATAAAGGCTACTTGTCAAGGGGTATTTGTGAGATCAAGCTGAAAGGGAAAGAGGGAATCCATAGGATCATGCTCACATGTCGAGGAGGCCTCTATGGGATCAATGATGATCATCTAGGGTGGAAAATACATTTTCATGATATAAATGTATAATTAACTAGCATGAAGCTCCCATCATTTACCTTTTTTATTTCCTATGTTTATTTCACAAATGGAGTGGGTCTTGAAACATTATACGAGTGTTGTCAAATTAAATCAATCTCCCCATCAGTGATACAAAACATGACCAACAGAGGGTCATGTGGTGAACTGTGGGAATTGTTATGAAAAATTCAGTAGGTTTCCCTTTAAATCTGAAGAGAGAGTGAAGGAACATCTGGAAATGTCCAAAACCATCATGTGATGATGGTGACACACCGTCAGGCCCTTGTGCAACAAGTCAGACATGCCTCCATGGCTTTCACGGTGTTTCGCGAATCACACGGTCACATCACATGCATATTATAAACACAAAATGCCTATACCTTTTTCATATTTTCCACCTTATTTTAAAATGAATTTTGGAAGGATTATCAGGATCCCTCCAGTAAATATTTTACATGATCTAGAGGAACTCATCTGATAGTTGCTGATGATCATCGAATGTCTCAGATGCCTATGTGAGAATAAACAAGCTTATCAAAGGGGATCTATGAGATCTAAATAAAGTCATGTGTTATGCATGACCTGTAGTTCCTTGGAGGTTCACGTGATCAATGAGGATTTTCCACCTTATTCTTCCTTTTATTTTTAGAGAAAATAATACCCATGTTTTGAGTATTTCTTTTGTTGATGATTTTTTAATGTTTATTTGGCAGGCATAAACATGCATGTTGATATTATGTGTTTTAAAGTGACTTCTAGAATTATAAGTGATATAATTATTATTATAATAATTAATTAATCAATTAAATTTCAATGTAAAATAGGTGGAATCTATATTCTCCCCTTATTTGATTGCACACACCAAGGGGAAATCCCTCCATGTTCATCTAGGGTATTCTCCTCCAAGAATCTCTATGTTATGGCTCCATCTCCCTTATTCTTCTACTTATTATTATTATTATTATTTTTGTTGTTATTCTATTTATATTTATTGTATTATTATCATGTATTCTCTCAATATAGAATTTATTGGTCTTGGTGTCTCTCTATGTTAAAGAGAAACATCCATATCCCACAGGGATTTATAAATCTAGGAATGATGAGTCATCTATGGACTATTTAAACTCTATATCATTTGTTATCACTACCATGTCAATGGTTAGTATGAACTTTCATTTCTAAAGATTAAAAATATTTTCTTAATATTGTGTTTTTGGTTCCTTATTTATTTTGGATATTCTAAAGGTTTATAATAGGTATATCACATGGGTAATATTTGTAGTAAATTATTAAAGTGGTTTAAGTAGTAAGATTCTCTATATTATTTCTTATATTTAATTAATCATGAATTATTGGGGATTTTAAATATTGTTCTGGATATGAATGAATGGTATATGACAGCTTTGATGATTAACTTTTATCATGAAATTTTTTCTATTTAATTTCTCAAATGATTTAGTAAAGTAATTGATTTGAATGTATATGATTTTTTATTTAGAATATGTTGACAAGGTGTTTGTGTATAGTATAAGGTTTATTTTCAATGAGTTAACTTGAAATAATTTAGGGGAATATTTATTCATTAATCATAACAATTTATGGGGATGATTTTGTAGAAAAATATTGGGGATAATTTATTGTTTTTAATTTTTAAAAACTTTTGATATATGATATATTTCCCTATGCGAGTACCCCTCTTTCACATAAAAATATTATTAAATGATAATGTTTTACTAATCATCATGGTATAATAGAAAATGGATTATTTTTTGAATTTTTTAAGGTGACTTGGGTAGTTATTTTATTGTCTCACTGGAAAAATTCAATTTCATTGGTTTATGTAAAAAATATATTGGAGTTCCTAGAGTATGTGAGAGGTTTCATTGAATAAGCAACTATGATAGGGCAAGATTCCACTTTTTGTATAACACTCCCTCTATGTCATGATGTCGCTCTATCCAAGGTGGGATACTTCATATGACACTCTAACTAGTTTTTTACATAGAAACCAGTAGTTTTAGATTCCACTCTAGCCAGTGGTTATACCTAGTAGTTTAGGATTCCACTATGATAATTGGTTTGAGGGAATATGGATATGGTTATGGATTGAATAGTGTAAATAAATTTGGTATACCTATCATAGTTACTTAGGTAATTTCACATGGTATATGTTTTCAACTTCTATCATAAATTGTCTTCTATTTATACTTTCTTACATTCTCTTATATATTTTGTTTCACATGTGTAATTTCGTTCACTTCACATAATTATTTATTTTAAAAGAATTTTTTAAAATGAAATGGATTGAAATTTTTTTAATAAAGAGAAAAATAATGATACATTTATAAATATTTTTCAAACTATCAAATTTTGGTTCATTTTATAAATATTACACATAGATTATTTTATGGAATCCTACTAGGATTATCTAATAATACCCTACACACACCCCATAGTGTATGTAAATTGTATTATTTAGATATATTTTATAGGTTTAGATAAAAAAATTTATTTTTAGGGATTTTACCACTTGATCATTGTTGAGAAATAGAGGTGGTGTTTTGTAAGGGTGTTCATATGTCATGAGAAGATAACTAGGTGTATTGTCTGTTGATGTTTAGTCTTGTGTTTATTTATTTAGTCATAACTTCTTATTGCATATTTTTTTGTACATTTATGTTTTATTATTTATTATTATATATTAAATATCATGTTGTTGTATTATTTTATTCTCATTTATTTATCATTTTTTTTGGGAAAGGCATTCCAAAAATTAACAATGGATGCACATTACATTTGTTGATAGCCTGGGTGATCATGAATGCGCTCGATACTTATAGTGAACCAAATTGGATACCAAGTGAAGGTATCATAGAGTGGTTTCATCCCCAAAATTATATCAAATTTCATTATCATCAATGTATAGAAATCCAAAAGATGTCTATACACACTTAAGACGATTGCATATGACAGACATATATTGATTAGATATGTACTAAACTATAGTCTATGTTCATAATCCAAGATAAAAAATATATATTCAAATATAGAATAAAAAAAGATAAGAAGAAAAAGAATACACTTGTATCAAATAGATTTCTATCCAAATTATAATGGACTTTCCTAGTAAATTATAATGTCAAAGATCCCTCAATAACATAATTTAGAACCCAATGTATAAAAAATAAATAATCAAATAATGTTCCATTTTATTGATCATAATTTTCCAGATAACCATAATCCACACCATACAAATGAGGCTTAACCTATAAACCTATACCATCACCCTTACTACATACGCTAGATCTTTTTTTATAAGCACTTTATTTACTACCGTAGTAAAGGTTTATAAAAAAACCGTTTCACCTGAACTTAATGCTGTGATTGTAAATCATAATGAAATAATAAACCCATAAAGTCTTATTACCTCCCATGTGTAGATAAAAATAAATTATAACAGTGGGTTTATTCTTATAATCCAAATTAGTTATATCTCTTAGATAAAATTTTATAAACTGCTAATCCCAATCCATCCTAAGGGTATATAGAAATAATGGACCATAATAAATTCTTGAAATACACCACAATTAAAATATATTAGTTTATTCTTGTAACACCATGATATTTTAATATAATAGTATGTTCGATAAAATATATAACTTTCAACGCTGGGCTTCAACAGACCACAAAATATTATACTTTTTTGATTGTTATAACAAAGATGTTGAATTAGAATGTATGGATATGTGCAACCAAAATATGAAATATATATAAAGGACATAATAAATAAAAACTTATTCATAAATTAATATGAATTAAGCACTCAATTTTTAGTAAAGTCATTTTATTCTTCAAAATACATTTTCTATAATTTTTTTTTATTTTTTATGATAAAATAAAATAATTAATTTATCCTAATTTTATAAAATTTATTTTAAAATGGAACATAAATATTGATATCATAATGTCAAAATTATTTTATAATTAAGTTTTGAGAATTTTTTGAAAAGCTTGATTTTTTAATTAATAGTGAAAAATATTGATTTTTAGTGAAAATAGTATTTTGGTTTCCAGATTTTAAAAAGGTCCATTTGGTTTTAAAATTATTTAAAATTAGGATTAGTTATATTATATTATTAATAATCCAATTAAATTTATTTGAATGAATTTTATAGATGAATTTGGTATAATTTATATTTTATAATTAAAAGAAACTATTTTAATAAACTATTTTCATTACATTTTGCATTTTTATCTTAAATTAATTTATACCAATTATAGAAATAAAATCATTAAAAAAGATTTCATACGTTTAATCAATTTTTTAAAATTTGGTAGATATGTCTCTTTTATTTTTGGTTAATGTGAATAGTAACCATAGTTAATTTTTGTTACCATGTTAAAGGTAAAATGAGTTAATTAGGGTTAAAAATAATGTGATAAGGCTTAAAATTCATTAAAACACTTACATTTGTTTCATTGGATGTTCCTATTTCTTCTATAATCAAATAAAAATCTAAAATTTTATCTTTTTTTCTAGTTAAATTTGTTTTTTACAATTATAATATTTAAATAAAAGAAAAGGTAAAAAATGTCAGTTTTTTACTTTTAATATGTATAATATTTAATGACAAGGATAAAAACAACTTATGTTCGATTATAAATGGATATTTGAAATATTAATGATTTTTTATATCATTTTTTTTAATTTTTAGTGTTGATTAGCTTAAATTCTTATGTAATGGTGACACACTGCTTGTGCAAGAAGTAGAAAAAAAAAAGAAAATGATTTTGAAAATTATAAAAGTTACATTTTTTGGGTGGATTAAAGTTTCACAAGAATTTTAAGATAAATATAACATATTATAAATATGTTAAAGGTTTATATTATAAATCTATTTCTTTCATAATTTCTTCAATGTAGAATTATGTGAATAGTACATAAAATGAGGTTAATAGTATTTTATATTAAACATTTTTTATAAAATAATTTAAAAATCACTAAAATATTGAAAGAGGAAAAATAAGATGATAAATAGTGTATAGTTTCATCCCCTTTTCATTTATGATACAAAATTTACTTTAAGTAAAATTATAACCCTTTAATATTAGAAAATTAATTACCAGAGTTGAGGTTAAAATTGGTTAACTAAGGGGTTAAACCAAAGTATAACCTTTAAAATGATATATAAACATGTAAACATTTTATTGGATGATTATATTAGGACCATATATTCATTATATTATAATTAATTTCATTTTTGAAACATTCAACATCTGTTGGACACATATTATATTATAATATTTCATGTATTTATACAAATGACCTTAATGAAATTTTATAGTAAACAATATTTTCTTAAATGATTTAAAATCCATATAAATACAATATCTGTCCAAGTTAATGGGATATGATTTAGAATGTTAAATATGGTCCATTTTTAGGTCACTAGTCTTTTTATGATATATTTCTTGACCCCTAAATAGTAAAAATAATTGATATCATGCTAATTGTTAAAAGGGTTAATAAAGGGTTAAAAATAAAAGATAAGGGTGAAAACATAATAAAATTTTTCCAAATTTTATTGGATGGTATTATTTGGACTCATACTCATATTATCTTCCAATTATACATATTTGGTTCCATTTTTGTACTTGAAAACTAATTTATATTAGTTTAATAAGTAATTCCATAAGTTCCCATCCCTTCACTTATAAAAGGGATCATCCTATCGTTTATTATCCACAATTCATGATACTTCTAGTTTGAAAAAGCCCTACCTAATTTTTTTCATAATTTACATATTTCTAAATTAGAGGTTTTGGACTTCTTAAAAGTCCATTATAAGGGTCTTTAAGTAGGAATATAAAGGAGGCCTATCGATGAAGAGATAATCCTATTACTCGACCTATTTAAATTTATTTATTATTATGCCTCATATAAATAAATTTTATCCATTATAAAATAATTAATTAAATATTTTTGTTATAATTATCTATTATAATGTTAGAATAACCACAATCCACCTTCTTCCCATCCATTGGAAAACTATAACATCATTCATGCGTATTTGTGGACTACCAAGTCCAAAAAAGTGATGTGATTCATTTTAGATGAATGGTAATGAAGAAATATTTAATCAATATATAATATATAAAAATTATTCTCTAAATGTCAATTATTTGTTACCTTTATTTTGTTACATCCGACAAAATATGAAAACAATGTTCTTGAATATGTATGACCTTCCATAACCTTAAATGATGTAATTCATTTTTATATCTCTATCATTTATATATGAAAATATATATATATATCTTTAATGAATATATATTATATTTATATAATTTTTAACATTATGTATATGAGGAAACCATGATCAATGTACAAGGACTAGAACTACCGAACCAAATCTCCCATGAAAAATGAAAACATTATCTCCTAAAAACAACAGTTTAATAAGAATTTATTATTAAATGGATGTTAAAATGTTATAATTGGATCATATATTATATTAAATTAAATATATTAATATGTTATAAAATTATAATTTATTTACATTTATTGTACTAGAGTTCAGAGTGAATTCAAAGAAAGTTAAACTTGAGGTAAGGGATTCTCATCTCACTTTTATTTTTGTGATAATGATTCCATAATCACCATTTGTTTCCATTGTGTAGTTAATATACTTCCCCTGAAAGTATTTTATGATGAATTAATGAAAATTATGGTCATTTAAAAATCCATATAATTTTATCACTTTCATGGGGTTTTGATATGGATATTACCAAAGTAGTAGTGGTTTTATATTACAATCTCATTGTTTATTAGGATTGTTTATGATTAAGTTTCCAATGATGAAATTTTATGATCTACCTCTAATAAAACAGATTAATTTTATATTTATGAAGATTACATGGATTCCTTTAATTTTATTTGCTTTAATTATTCAAGAGACTATAAGAATACTTTTATTGAAATTTGACTTTATTTCTCTCTTTAGTCGAAAAGAAATTTTATTTTATGTCCATGTTTTCTAAAAGAGATTTCAAGATATTATTTTTCTACAATACTATGATTTTTTAAATTCTTTTTTACCCATGTTGTAATTTAAAAAAATTGCTTAAAATGAATCTTATTTTACTTTTACGAATGAGGCAATTTTGTCTATTTACTAAAAATATGAACATAATATTTGTTTTAACATACACAACATGAATGAAATTTCACACCATCTTAAAAAATAAACGATTTGAATTATAATTTACATTCTTCCATGGTTATTTCTAAAGAAAATTTATTCCTTAATATTTAGGAAATTTTATATGTTAAATAAGTTATTTCAAAGTGAAAAGGGTATTTTATTCAAGAAATGTTCTAGTGATATTTTAATGGTATTTTTCATCTATGAGAAGACCCTTTTATGTTACTTATGATTTACTATAGTTATGATCCAATGAAACAATCCAATTTAATTATTTGGACATATTTTGATGATTATGATGATTTAAGGACGATTCCATGAAACCTGTTTCTTTCCCTCATTTTAAATAAGTTATGATGAAACCTTTATGAAAAATGTTTCTTTTCTATGATTTATGCTATGATGAAATAATGAAATGTTTTTGAAACCCTTTATCCTTATATGGGTAATGTAATGATTAATTTTTTATGATATTTTGTAACACATGTGTATTATTTTCAATATATAATTGGTGGGTCTAAAATTATATATACCTCTAATGCATTGGGTAAAGATGGATATATCATGAGATATTAAGGAAGGGAATGTGGAGTGAAACTATTTCAATAAGGGAATTTTTCTAGTAAGATAGTCTTAGGGGAAAACCAAGAATAAGGATATGGTGGAATTGGGAGTGAACATAGTCCACTATGACAACCATAGGATTGATCCATAACTAGAGAAATTATTTTTTATGATTATGTTAATGTTTTTCTCTCTTAGATCACATTATTTGATTCCATTATGATCCATGGATTATGAATTACCAAGTTTTATTCCATTACTATAGATTATGATATATGATATGCATATTATGGTTCTCAAATTTCAATATCATATTATCATACCATTATACTTATGTTATGTTTATGTGATCATTGATATCTCCCTTACACACCCTTAATGAGCATATAAGATCACCCTTTATTATGTTTCCCTTCCCCTGGTTAGGAATAATGTTTTTAAGTAGGGTATATCCAAGAAATATAATATGAGGGAAGATATTTATGGGAAATTCTGAAGATATTTCCTGAATTAATAATATTGTGTATTTAGTCTCCAAATACATTAAAATATTATATTTATGGCATAGATTATAATATTATGTAATGAATATTAATCTATTAAGATATAATATATATTCATGAAAAATGTGGGTCTCAATAGTTAGTATCAATTAAGGGTTTGGTCAATCATTGGATGTTTGTATTAGAAAACATTAGGAAAAAAATCAGATAGAATCCTAAGTATTAGACAGTAACCTAAATTTATGGTAAGATAGAGATTATGTGGTTTTCTTTAAAATTAATACCTATGTCTAAACTACAAGATGGTGTGGTTTTGGAATAGATATATCTTGGGGTAGTAATCCCAGAATGAGTTGGATGAATTATATTTTAACCATGATTCCGGGGCACAGTGAATGTACCATTATTCCTCACTTTATTTGACTCTCTCAGGGGATATTCTTGGGTTAAATTACATTTTACTTATGAACCATTATGATGGACTTGAATAGATGATAACCAAGGATATCCTAGGTTAAACTTAAAGTGTCATATATTTAAAATAATGTTTCTTTATTTAGACATCCTATGAATTATTTTTCATGATTATCTGATTAATAACTATGACTATTGTTTTTCACACTATAATTTTTGGTTTTATTCAATGGTTAGAACTATAAAGATTTGTGTTAATGAAGAATGGAACAGACAATGGAATGATTGTAATCATGAGAAACTAAATTAAACAGGATATGGTTTTCAAAACCATGTGATTATTCCTAATCAAATATCTCGTTATATGATTATGAACCTCATCTTGGGTGAGTTTATTGACACACTAAATAAGAGAGAGATAGTGTTTTATAAATACCATGGTGGAAAGAAGATTAATCTTTCTAAATTTTGATAATGTGACAAAAATCACTCAAGGTAATTTCTCAAAGGATAGATAAGATATTTTCTGTGTGGAAATGAAGGTCATAGAGAAAGTAATTTATAAGAAAAATAAAGAATTTGATGGAGGGATATAGATTCAATTATAATGTACCATTTATAGTTTAATGTCTTATGTGCAGGGGATATGGGATTTTTTGATCCAATTCCCTAATACAAGGGTTAACTTATAAACCAAAGAAAGAACTATGATATTACAATCATTTAAGTGGAAGGATTCATGTTTTTATGAATAAATATTTTAGAATTATGTAATATAATTTTTAAACCAATGATATTTTTGGTTATAAGAATCTTAAAATATCTACCGATTTTTATGTAGAAAATTTTCATTAAGTATTTGAAGGAATAAGTTAAATGGTATCAATAACCTAGAAAAGTGATTCAATGCTATGATGATATTTAATAGAAAACACATGATTGAGGGATAAATGATTCTTATTATGTGATAGATGATGAGATAATAATTTTTATATTGGATAAAGAGAAAATTAATGTTGATAAAATAAATTGGATATTATTGATATCTTTGGAATTAATTTTTTATTTGACGACAAATTCATTTATGTTATCTTTGGTGACATTTAATTAATTTTAATATTTATAGAATATATTCAATAGTCTATTATTTTTTAAAGAATAAGTATATAGTTATTTTTTAAAAGTAGTTATGTTTTCATATGAGTTTAACTTAAGAGTTATAGAAACCGTTATGTGTTTATAATTTAAGTTTTATCATAATTTCAAAGGCATATATACCCCTTTTGAGGTTTAAAGTAATGGGATTTTGAGGTTATTTTAAATTTTTACTTAGATTTAGGAAGGATACTATATTGATGTTTGAATACACCATTGTTTTAATATATGATTTTATGTTAAGTTAATTATGGTCTATTGGATAGTGTGATATAGATAATATTGATTTTTAAAAAGTGATTCTTTGGAAATGTGATACATTTAGATATATTTATATTCAATCTAAGGATTACCTTTCAGTTTGTATCTAAAATTTATTCATGATATTTTATTGAATTTCATTATCTTTTAATATTATAAAGTGATTTATCATAGTGATTTATAGTATTTTGATAGATGCTTCATTGGGATGAGGTGTATATAACCTTTAGGTTTAACATGTGGTTTAACATGAAAGATTATTGGGGAAGAACAAAATTAAAATTTTAGGTACGCAATGTGAAATGAATGAGATCAACTTTGTGGTTAAAAAATTATTTAATGTTGAGGTTATTGACATTAATTGGGATATAATGTGGTACATTTGTTGAATAATCTTAGTTGAAACATTGGTGTTATTATATAAATATTTAAGTAAAATGTAATAATTTTTCATATGAAGGTTTATACATTTTGGATATTATCTTACCATTTTTAACCATTTTAGGTTTGGTTAATACTTAAAGATAAAAGGAATATCTTTTTATCATTTTTTGTATTATGTGATCCATTATAATTTTGTTTTAGTACTATAGGAATGAAAAATTCATCTTTAATACTCATGTTTGGAGAGAAATATGAGATAGTGACAGAAATTGATTAAGGGATAAAATTATACCTATCAAGTAAGTATATTTACATATTTTTTTGAATTCATGATAAAACAATTCCTTAAATCTAGGAAAAGGAACTTGAAACAAATGTTTTTTCTTATTACATTCATTTATTATGAATCAATGTTCTTTTTAACACCTTATTGATTTATGGTTTTGGGGTAATTATCATTTCTATGATTATTAACTTTGTTGTGACCAATGTTCCCTACCACTCTCCATTATTATTTGGAAATTAATTTTTCCTGCATGTCTATATTTTCACTTCCAACAAATATTTTTCTATTTAGAAACACATTTATGTCATATTATAGAAGGAATTAATGTTTTCATTTCCTTATTTTCAAGAGGAAGTTGTATTAACCATTTTTATGATGTTGGTTTTCAGAAAATAAATTATCAAATTTAAAAATCATGATTACCAAGAACAAGATCAAATTATGAGTATGTAATTTATTAAACGTGGGGAGAATGTGATACCTCATGATTTTAACAGAACAGTATGTTTGGTATCATATAGTATATAAAAAATTGATAGTTAGAAAACAATGAAATACTATTATTTTATGACCATTATTACATAGTTTCTAAATTGGAAGGTATGAATAGAAGTAACCAAATTATTAAATATATAAAATGGTCACAATAAATAAAAATTTATTTAGAAATTCTAATAAAACACTATTTTATTGAATATTTTATTGATAATAAATGATATAATTTCCTCACATTGTGTTAGATATGTTTAATTAGAAAGTATTTGGGATTAGATCATTCATTTGAATATTTGATGAAAATTCCAGTTTTACCCTTTATTGTTCACTGTAGTATTTCAAAGATACATATTTTTATATTTATTATTTGAATTTTAAATTTTTTAACAGTGTTCCTAACTTAATTATCTACAACTTTTATTCAGGACGCTAATGCTAAAGAGTGCATTTGGTTGTTGAAAATGGGACATGAAGTCAAAGTTGGGCTGGACTCGCCAGAATGGAGAAGCTTCTGT
Organism: Viscum album; assembly: GCA_963277665.1. Classification (NCBI taxonomy): domain Eukaryota; kingdom Viridiplantae; phylum Streptophyta; class Magnoliopsida; order Santalales; family Viscaceae; genus Viscum; species Viscum album. The sequence continues at coordinate 1,102,857,798 of OY728158.1, read as the reverse complement.
ATTTCAGCCATAACCCCTTCATATGGGATTATATTAAGCCCAAATATTTATAGGAGATAGAGGAACCATATCCACACATATGATACTACTTTAAGGCCGGCCAATTCACGTGTTTTGGTGGTCAAATGAGCAGTGCAAGTTGGAATAAAATATTTGGCCGAGATTCCCCATTCACACTTGAATCAACTTTGAACCTAGCCTCCCCACCACTCTATAAATTGGTGTTTTTATCATTTGGTGAGGTTGGGACGTACATTAGTAGATTTGAGGCAGATGAGAATTGGTTTCACCCAAATTCTCTAACCATTGTGAGAGGGGTAGCTCTTGAAGCAATGATCCCCTCATCGAAGCCTCCTTCTCTTCTTCATTTTGTAATGTTTTCATTTGTGTAATAAACTTCTTTGATATTCTTTTATTCTTAATCTTTTATTCTATTTTGTTTAAATTTATTCTTCTATTAATCTTCCTAATTGGGTTGGAATTATTTAGTAGAAGCGTTATTGGGTTATGCCCATTATAAACCTTTGCACATGCAAAACGCTTCTACGATGATTACGCCACCCATGAAAGAGTAGTTCTTTTTAGTAATCGATCAACCTCTATACTTCTTCATTCATTTATTTTGAATCAATGAGCTACTGTAATTCACATATTATGATATATTAATTTATTTTTTAATTTAAATGAAACTAAGTAAGAAATTGAATAGTAAACACAAAACATGCGAGGTCGGGAATTGTGTGAATTGTGAGAGCGCAACCTTAACCGGTAATTCAAAACCACACGGGATCAATTTGTAGAGTTCAAATAAAATCCCTCAAGTTAATTAATCCTCATTTCTAGAGTGGTTATGTGCCTTAATTTACCACTGAACATAAGCTAATATTAGAACATCAATCAAAGTAGGGTGTTGCGATTACATGTTCCGAAGTTAGCCTAAGGTTAAATTCACTTCATCTTCGTGGTAAAATTAATTCTCATAGGGTTTAGGATTTAAAAAATTAAGGGACCATAATTAAGTGAATATTAATTTAGATGATAATGATTAAAAAATTATTGAAGAGGTATAGTTAGATCGATTACGTCTTTTAAAATATTTTCTAAAAAAAACATCTTCTTGTTGTGTCTTTTTAATCAAACTTCATTTAAAAATTAAAAACAAAAAAAATACAACCTTCTTCCAGCAAACTTTTTCAAGTTTTATAAACATCAAACAACCCCCATCCTTTTAAGTAGTGTTTTTGTTCTATTTTATTTTTGGAATACCTCTAGAAAGTTGTTTTAAATCTACTTCCTCCTTTGAGAGATGACCTTGGTCAGCCACTCTGCTGCACCTAAGTACCCCTAAATCACACTAATCATTTGAGGGTTCCCATGACTGCGCTCTTTCAAATTGGCACCGTTTCCAGGGAGGAAATTAATTATTTCAATCAATTATAGGTATTTATTTTATTTTACATTTTATTCTCTTCCTCTCTTCTTTCTTCCTTCTTTACCTAATCCGATTTTTTGTCTTCTTCTTTTATTTTCTTCTATTTCTTTTTGGACCATCAACTCAAACTTCTCATTTTTATTTTACTATGGTCCACTTTATTTCTTTTCATTTTTATTTGATTTATGACATGAACTAATCCTGATGATCTCTTAGATCTTGACCCTGAGATTGAACGTAGCCTTAGGGCACGAATCCGTCATTCTAAGTCTACAGGAAGTGTCGACATTTACCCAACTGGGGGAATTCCTCCACTCTAGGAATTTTGAATTTGGAAACACTTCTAAGTCCAAATTAAAAAAAGAACCAATGTCTGAGAACAATGGAAATTAACTTAATAGAACCATTTGAGAATTGTCTACACCAGATATTAACTATCAACCAAATTTTATTGCATACCCAAATCTTGAATCGTACTTTGAATTGAAATATGGATTAATTCACCTTCTTCTAAAGTTTCATGGCTTATCTGGTGAGGATCCCAACAAACACCTTAAGGAATTTAATGTGGTTTTCTCAACCTTAGAACCAAGAAATTTTTCTGAAGATCAAATTAAATTAAGAGCATTCCCATTCTCACTTGATGAAGCTGCAAAAGATTGGATATATTATTTGCAACCTGAAGATGTAACATGTTGGAATGATTTGAAACGTCTTTTCTTGCAAATATTTTTTCCAGCATCAAGGACTACATCTATTATAAAGGAGATATCGGGGATCAAGCAAGCCTAAGGAGAGTCAATGTATGAGTACTGGGAGCGATTCAAGAAGTTGTGTGCAAGCTGTCCACATCACCAAATCAGCGAGAAACTCCTCATCCAATACTTCTATGAAGGAATCACACCCATGAAGAGGAGCATGGTGGATTCTGCAGCTGGAGGAGCATTGGGGGATGATACACCAGCAGCCGCACGTGCATTGATCGACAAGATGTCCCAAAACTCCCAACAATTTGGCGATAGAGGTACACCACATATCAGGGGAGTACATCAGGTAAGTCCTTCTCTTGAAAGTCATTTGATTGATACCAAGTTGGAAGAATTGAACACTATGATGAGGCAGATTTCTTTGGCTCAAAAGACATCCCAATCCCCTCCTTCAAGTCCTTGTGGCATTTTCACTGAGACAAGCCACCCAAATGACTGTTACCCACAACTACAAGAGATAGAGTATTGCTCAGTAGTATTCCCAGGGAGACCATTTCAGCAGCAACAAAAAACATATCCCCAAAAAAAGTTTGATTCATTTGCTCCAACATACAACCAAGGGTGGAAAGATCAACCAGACATGAGTTATGTCTCTAGAAAACAACAAAGGCCACCCTTTCAACAAAACTTCCAACAGCCTCCGCCTTACCAGCAGGGTTTCCAACAACCCCAAAGAAGATTTGAAGCCCAAGCATCAACAAGCCAACTACAAGGGAATACCCCACCAAAGGTAAATTCTAATACTGATGATATTTTGAAGAAAATTGTTCTTAATCAACAGAATGAGACGAAGAGTCAAAGTTCGGAGCTGAGGGAGTTGAAGACTCAAATGAGACAGATTGCCACCGCCCTCTATGAACTTGTAAGTAAAAATTCCAGAAATCTACCTCCCCAACCCACTCCAAATCCAAAGGGGAATGTTAGTGCCATCACATTGAGAAGTGGGAAGCAAATGAATGATACATCTGTACCTATCATTCCACCGGGATTCACCTCAACTCTAGAGAAGCCGCATTCCATACCAACTGATGAGAAATCCAAGGAGAAAGATAAAGTTAAGAAAAATATTGATGATGTTCCTCCTAAACCCCTTCCTTTTCCAAACAGGGTTGTGCAAACGAAGAAAATGGCTGAAGAAGTAATGAAAAAGGTGGTTTTGGACACATTCAAGTGTGTGGAGATCAATATTCCTTTACTTGAAGCCATTAAAAAAATCCCATGGTATGCCAAATTTTTAAAAGAACTCTGCACCAATCAAAGAGGGCTCAAGGGAAATGAGAGGATCAATCTTGGAAGGAATGTGTCAGCACCCAATACACCAACTCTAGCAATACCGACAAAGTAAAAGGATCCAGGGACATACACCATCCCATGTACCATATGGGAGTTTCACTTCTCTGATGCTCTTTGTGATTTAAGAGCTTCAATAAATGTGATGCCTCACTCTGTATTCTCTTCTTTACAGGTTGGTGAGTTGAAGCCGATGAGAGTAGTGGTGCAGTTGGCGAATAGATCTACGATATATCCAGCGGGAGTTCTTGAGGATGTACTTGTCTGGGTAAGAGAAATGATCTTTCCAGCATATTTCTACGTGGTTAACATGGAGGATGATCAGGTAAGTTCTCATGCCCCCATTATCTTAGGTAGGACTTTCCTCAAAACTGCAAAAACTATCATAAATGTCAATGAGGGTACACTTTCCATGGAATTTGGAGATGAAGTTGTGGTATTTAATGTCATGGAATCCATGAAGTACCCCTCATAGGACCATTCTGCTTTTGTTATCTCCCATTTTGAACCACCAAGTATAAACTCCATGGATTTTGATTTTCCTATGCTTATGGAGATTATGAGTATTGGTTCGAGTTTGATGTCTAAGAGCACTTCCACACATATTGTTGATACACAATCCTCTCTTGGATTTGATTTTTATGTGTATTCATATTCGGATTTTGATCATGTTCACTCTGATTATGACATGGATATTGAGTATAATGATGGATTTGATGCTTTATTCGCTGATTTTGATGATGTCTATTCTGATACTGATGCTCTTTGTGCACATATTTCAGTTCCTTCAATGTCTCCATCCATACTACACCCTCCTTCATTAGAACTCAATCCATTGCCACCAAATATGAAATAATCATTCTTGTTGAGTGGTGAGAGATTACCTGTTATCATTGCTAACAATCTCCCTTTTGAACATGAAGAAAAGCTTTTGCATATTTTGAGGGAGAACATCAGGGCGATTGGGTGGACCTTGGCTGACATATCAGGTATTAGACCCTCCATTTGCATGCATATGATTCTCTTGGAGGATAGGGCTAAACTGGTGAGACAACCACAAAGGAGACTCAATCCCACCCTCCTAGAAGTTGTTAAAAAAGAAGTTGAGAAATTGCTCGAGGCAGGTATAATCTTTCCCATTTCAGATTCTCAATGGGTAAGTCCAATTCAGGTTGTTCCTAAGAAGAGTGGTGTTACTATTGTTAAAAATGAGAAAGATGAGTTAGTTCCAATGAGGGTGAAAAACAGTTGGCGTGTGTGTATTGATTATAGGAAACTAAATCAGTCCACTTGCAAGGACCATTTCCCCCTCCCATTTATTGATCAAATGCTTGAGAGACTAGCTGGGAAAACACACTATTGTTTCTTGGATGGATTTTCTGGATATTTTCAGGTTCCTATAGCTCCGGAGGATCAAGAAAAGACTACATTCACCTGTCCCTTTGGCACATTTTCCTACCAAAGGATTCCATTTGGACTTTTCAACGCCCCAGGTACCTTCCAGTGATGCATGGTGAGTATTTTTTCTGATTTTATTGAGACCTGCATGGAGGTATTTATGGATGATTTTACAGTGTATGGGTCTTCATTTGATGAATGTCTAAATAGTTTGGGAAAGGTATTGAATCGTTGTATTGAGAAGAATCTGGTCCAGAACTTTGAAAAGTGTCATTTCATGGTAGGGCATGGCATTGTCTTAGGGCATGTAGTGTCAAAACATGGGATAGAGGTTGATAGATCTAAGATAGACATTATTTCATCCATACCCTATCCTTCATGTGTGCGTGATGTTAGATCTTTCCTAGGGAATGCAGGATTTTATCGTCACTTCATTTAAGATTTTAGTAAGATTTCTCTTCCTATGTCAAGATTACTTCAAAAGGATTCTGATTTTGTGTTTGATGTTTCTTGCAGGAATTCATTTGATGATCTAAAACAACGTCTGACCACTCCACCTATCATACAGCCCCCGCGGTGGGAGATTCCTTTTGAGCTTATGTGTAACGCCTCCAACTTCACGGTTTGAGCTGTCTTATCTCATAGGATGGAAGGACGTTCACATGTGATTGCCTATGCATCAGGGACATTGGATTCACCCCAATAAAACTACACTACCATAGAAAAGGAGTTTATTGCTATCATATTTTCTTTAGATAAATTCCGTTCATATTTATTGTGCTATAAAGTAGTTGTTTTTTCTGACCATGCTGCTTTGAGGTACCTCCTAAAGAAGCCAGATGCAAAGCCCAGGCGGATTCGATGGATGCTCCTTCTTCAGGAATTTGATATTGAGAGAAAGGAAAAAAGGGGTCAGAAAACATGGTGGCAGACCACATGAGTAGGCTTACTCACACACTAGATGGTGACACCTTGGACTAGGTACCACTTCAGGACACTTTCCCTGATGAGCATCTCTATACCATCTCAGGTACGCATCGTTGGTATGCTGATTTAGTTAATTATATTGTTGCCTCTGAAATCCCAATGAATTTGAGGAAACATCAAGTCAAAAAATTAAAATGTGAGTCCATATTTTATGTTTGGGATGATCCATACTTATGGCACATGTGTAGTGACCAAGTTATTAGGAGGTGTGTTCCTGATCATGAGTTTGAGTCTATTTTGCAATTCGGTCATACACTTGCATGTGGTGGACACTTTGGACCCCAACGGATAGCTAGGAAGGTTTTGTAATCTGGATTATATTGGCCTAGATTATTCCATGATGCCCATGTGTTTTGTAAGTCATGATCTCATTCCCAACACACTGGGAACATTTCTAGGAGACATGAGATGCCCCAACAACCCATACTATTATATGAGATTTTTGATGTATGGGGCATTGATTTTATGGGTCCTTTTCCTAGTTTATTTGGATTTTTGTATATTTTGGTTGATTTTGATTATGTGAGTAAATGGGTGGAGGCCAAGGCCGCCGGAACTGACGATTCTCATGTTGTAGTGGATTTTGTCAAGGCTCAAATTTTATGCAGGTTTGGAGTACCAAAGGCCATCATCAGTGACTAAGGGACACATTTTTGAAATAGGAATTTTTCTTCCCTTCTTCGGAAATATGGGGTGACACACAAAACATAAACCCAATCCACCCCCAAACAAATGGCCAATCTGAGGTTTCAAATTGTGAGTTGAAACAAATTTTGGAGAAAACTGTGCAGCCAAATAGGAAGGATTGGAGAAAGCGCTTGGATGATGCATTGTGGGCTTATAGGACACCATACAAGACACCCATTGGTATGTCCCCATTTCGGGTTGTTATTGGGAAAGCGTGTCATCTCCCCGTGGAAGTTGAGCATTGGGATTATTGGGCTATAAAGTAATGTAACATGGATTTGGCCCAAGATGGAATCCAATGGAAGCTGCAAATTCAAGAGATTGAAGAGATTAGATTGTCTTCATATGATAACTCAAGGCTCTACAAGGAAAGATCAAAATCATCTCATGATAGAATGATCCAACAAAGGGAGTTTCATGTTGGAGAGAAAGTCCTTCTCTATAGTTCACGACTGAAGCTGATGCCTGGTAAGTTGCGTTCTAGATGGTTAGGTCCTTATATTGTATCTAATGTTTTTCCTTATGGTGCAGTGTAGATCACACAAGAGGACACTAGAAGGAGCTTTACAGTCAATGGGAAAAGTTTTAAGAGATAAATTGAGGGACTTCCTACTGATGTAGTGGATTTTATCACACTGCATGACCCCATCATCACTTGTGCACATCAGGCTATTCCTAACCCTTTCACTTTTATATTATTTGTCCTATTTAAAAATTCTGCATTTCATGTGCATATATAATCTCATGGGTTCACATTGAGGACAATGAAATATTTTAAGTGTGGGGGAGGGAACCTTTTAGTATAGTAATTTCAATTGTTTTCCTATTTAAAAAAAATTGTGTGTTTTTCAAATTGTGTGTATTTATTTTACAATTTTCTGTGTGTTTTTTTATATTTTTGAGCTGAAATGATTCTCATCACCATTTTGAAATCCATATCAATAAGTGAAAAAATTTACCCCTTGAAACTAATCTTAAATGAATGATGAAATGACTTTGTTTCAAGTTCAAATATTTAGTAATTTCATGAAAAATACACTAAATTTTGAATCCCATGCCACATCTCACTATCTTTATATTTGAAATCACTTTCCTGTGAAGCTTCTGAACCATTATTTTCATATTCATTACATTCACCTCACATCTTGAGAGAACCAAACCATGCTTGATTTAACCAGAATTTGATCTATTCCTGTCAAAACTTGAGGGTTTGAGGTACTTATGTTTAAATGATTGAGGCATTTGATTGGTATTAAAGCCCCTATTTCAAAGAATCCTTTTTCATAATTGCCTACCTTGAACATTTAATCATTTTAGCCCTTAGAAGCCATGCATAACCTGTTACGTTAGCCACATTACAAGCCAATTTTCCCTATCCAACCAACTCTTGAAGTGAAATTGCATAATGTAGTTGAGCTTAAGTGTGGGGGAATCTATCTTGTGTTGTGCTAACACATTCTATGATACTTTGGGTGGAAAATGAAATTCTGAAGAGATGTGTTTGCAGCTGATGAAAATCATTATATGGAAATCTGTGCCTTTTCTGGAGCTTTCATGACAAGTGAAGCTGTTCTTTTTCTAGAGCTTCTAATTGAGGAAGAAAGCTGTGCCTATCTGGAGCTTTCAAGAAAATAATGTTTGAGAAGAATGACATTTTTGTTTCTGAATTGATGAATGGTGAAAACCTTCCATGAATTTTCATGATGATGGAGCTGAATTGATACTATGGGGATTAATGAGGAGACCGTATTTAAGTGAAAATTAGATTAATGCAATTTTGCTTCAAAAAGAGTCAATCCCTCCTCATTCAGCCTCAGAGTTTTTCACATCTAAATCCTACCAACCCAAAGCCACAGAACAACCCTGAAATGTCCTCACGATAAACATATGTCCTTGACTCACATTGGGTAGCGATATAGGAATCTATCAAGCCTATGGTGACCCTTGTATGAGTTTGGATGACAAAGACATTGCAAAAAAAAAATTGACATTTGTGTGATACGAGAAAATTCAAGTGAGGTAAGTGTTTTGTGCATGGGAGGATAAATAAAGTGGAAATATATTGAATGATATAAATAAATAACTTGAAATAATGGGTTTTTATGAGGCATGATATCTTTTGTTTCTTGGTGTGTAATTGTTTGATCTCAAGGATATGTGTTTTAAAATTGGTTTTGATTTGATATTGATGTTTACTTGATATGAGGTTTTGCTCAGGAGTGAAAAAGGGTAAGTGTGGGGGAGTTGATAAAACACTATTTCATTGAATATTTTATTGATAATAAATGATATAATTTCCTCACATTGTGTTAAATTTTTTAATTAGAAAGTATTTGGGATTAGATCATTTATTTGAATATTTGATGAAAATTCCATTTTTACCCTTTATAGTTCACTGTAGTATTTTGAAGATAAATATTTTTATATTTATTAATTGAATTTTAAATTTTGTAACAGTGTTACTAAATTAATTATCTACAACTTTTATTCAGGACACTAGAGTTAAAAGAGTGCATTTGGTTGTTGAAAATGGGCCATGAAGTCAAGGTTGGGCTCGACTCGCTAGAATGGAGAAGCTTCTGTATTTCGGCCATACCTCCTTCATATGGGCTTATATTGAGGCCAAATGTTTAGAGGAAATAGGGGAACCATATCCTCACATACGATCCTTCTGTAAGGCTAGCCAATTCATGCGTTTTGGTGGTCAAATGGGCGGTGCAAGTTGGCATAAAATATTTGTCCGAGATTCCCCATTCACACTTGAAACCACTTTGAACCTAGCCTCCCCACCACTCTATAAATTGGTGTTTTTATCATTTGGGGCAATTGGGACGTGCATTAGGATACTGGAGGTAGAGGAGAATTGTTTTCACCCAAATTATCCAACCATTGTAAGAGGGGTATCTCTTGAAGCAAGGATCCCCTCACCGAAGCCTCCTTCTCTTCTTCATTTTGTAATGTTTTCATTTGTGTAATAAACTTCTTTGATCTTCTTTTATTCTTCATCTTTTATTCTGATTTGTTTAAATTTCTACTTCTCTTAATCTTCCTAATTGGGTTGTAATTCTTGAGTAAAAGCGTTATTGGGTTATTCCCATTATAAACCTTTGCACATGAAAAATGCTTCTACGGTGATTACGCCACCCATGGAAGAGTAGTTCTTTTTAGTAATCAATCAAACTCTATCCTTCTTCATTCATTTATTTTGAATCAATGAGATACTGTAATTCACATATTATGATCTATTAATTGAGTTTTTAATTTAAATGAAACTAAGCAAGAAATTGAATTGTTAACACAAAACATGCGAGGTCGGGAATTGTGTGAACTGTGAGAGCGCAACCTTAACCGGTAATTCAAAACCATACAGGATAAATTTGTAGAGTTAAAATACAATCCCTAAACTCAATTAATCCTCATTTACAGAGTGGTTATGTGCCTTAATTTACCACTGACCATAAGCTAATCTTAGAACATCAATCAAAGCAGGGCGTTGCGATTGCATGGTCTGAAGTTAGCCCAAGGTTAAATTCACTTCATCTTCATGGTAAAGTTAATTCTCGTAGGGTTCGGGATTTAAAAAATTAAGGGATCATAATTAAGAGAATATTAATTTAGATGATAATGATTAATAAATAATTGAAGAGGTAGAGTTAGATCGATTACGTCTTTTAAAATATTTTCTAAGAAAAAACATCTTCTTGTTGTGTCTTTTTAATCACAATTCATTTCAAAATTAAAAGCAAAAAAATACAATCTTCTTCCAGAAAACTTCTTTAAGTTTTATAAACTTCAAACAACCCCAATCCTTTAAAGTAGTGTTTTTGTTCTATTTTATTTTTGGAATACCTCTAGAAAGTTGTTTTAATTCTACTTCCTCCTTTGAGAGACGACCTTGGTCAGCCACTCTACTGCACCTAAGTACCCCTAAATCACACTAATCATATGAGGGCACCCACGACTGCGCTCTTTCAAATTCCTAGGAAATAAGTAATAATCTTTTAGTAAAGTAATTTTATTCTTTAAAATACATTTTATTCAAAAATATTTTTTATTAATTTTTATGAGAATTTAATATAATTAATTTCTTCCAATATTATAAAATTATATAAAAAATGAAATTAAGATTGAAAATCTACGTGTTAAAATTATATTAGAGTGACTGTTTTATAATTTATTTGAAAATATTGATTTTTTTAATGAATAGTGAAAAATACTGATTTTTATTGATACCATATTTTTTATTCAAGAATTTAAAAAGTTAAAATATGTTTTTAAATTTTTTTAAAAGTAAAATTAGCTCTATTTTATTATTAATAATACAATTAATTTCAATTTAATTAAATTTATTGTTGAATTTGGTATACAATTTTTATACTTAATAAGACATTTTTCTAAAAAACTATTTTTCATTGCATTTTGTGTTTCTATCTTAAATTAATTTATGAAACTCTTAATTTTTGAATCTTGAAAAATTAGTTAAATAATTTGAACTACAGGGTCAAACATTACTAAATAGGTCCCTTTTTATTGTTAATATGAATTGTAACTATAGTTAATTTTTGTTACAAGAGTAAATCTAAAATGGGTTAATTAGTGTAAAAAGTAATGTGATAAGGCTTAAAATTCATTCAGATACTTTTCATTATTTCATTTTATGAGTATATTTCATTCATAATTATCTATAATTAGAAAATATGAACTTTTTTCCATTTAAATTCGATTTTAACCTTTATAATATTTATGTTAATGATAAAGTTGAAATTGTCACTTTATTTCATTTAAAATCCACAATTTTTTGATCAGGATAAAAAAATTTTGGTTGGGTTATAATTTCTTACTTAGAATATTATTTATTTTTTTATCATGGTAATTTATTTTAAATTTTTAGTGATGAAATCATTACCTTAAATTCTTATGTAACTTCGATATAATGTTTTTGAAATGAGTAAAACAATCAAGTAAATGATTAAATAAACTCTAAAAGTAATACTTCTTGGCCCTGTTAAAGTGTCCCAATTTTTTTTAAGATAAATATTACATATTATACACATTTTGAAGGATTATATTTTATTTAAATTTGTTTAATATTTTTTTCAAAGTAAAACTATTAGAATAGTTCTTAAAATGACATTAACAATATTTTATGATAAATATATTTTATTATTTTTTTAAGAATAATAAAAATCGTGAAATAGTACAAGTAGGATAAGAATTAGTCTAAAATTTCATAGCTTGGACATTTATCAGCCATTTTTTACAAAATTTATTAGATATCATGACTTTAAAATGTCTAAATGTCACTGACCATGTCAACAAGCTTCACCTTTCCTTACATAAGTCTAACTGATTAGAACTCCGCAATTAATAATGCTTGGAGTGGAGTAGTGATCGAGATGTGTGACCTCCTGGGATATTTCCTGGGGTGTGTGTGATTAAGGAAAAAGAACACAAGAAGAACATATGTTATCATGTGGGTATAATTATTAGTATGATAAGTGACCCTGGTGGGTAGTAACCTGTGGTGTGCTGGGAAGGAAACCGAGGTATTATAGGAGACCCAATGGGTAAACTGACCAGGTTTAAGGCCTAAGGTGTGTCAGGTTGTGAAAAATCATATATCAAAGCTAATACCCATCCATAAGTGTAGATTCACTGCATGGGATTGAATTGTGGGGTACCTAATGGGGGTGTTATTATTTAAAAACTTGGGGGGGAGGGGGGGTAGTGTATCACCATTGAAAAAGAAAGACATAAAAAGAAAAAATGTTACTGACCATGTCAAAGAGGAGAACCATTCTTTTTGGGATCCTACTTGATTAGCACTCTACAATTAAGAATTCATGTAAAGGAGTAGTGAATCAGATGGGTGAACTCCAAGGAAGTGTCTTAGGGTGTGTGTGAGTGAGGATAAATCACACTAGAAATAATATGTATTGGATTGTGGGGATAGTCATCAGAATGATAAGTGACCCAATGGGTAATAGACTATGGTGTTTTGGGAAGGGAACCAAGGTATTATAGGAGACCCATGGGGTCTATTGACCTGGTTTATGGCCTTAGGTAGGTCAGTTTGTAAATTTTTTACCTTATTTATAAAATTATAACCCTTTAATATCAAAAAAGTCCTTACCATGGTTAATGTTAAAATTTATTATCCAAGGGGTGAAACAAAAATATAAGGTATAAAATGATATATAAACCAATGAAATTTTGATTTGATGATTTTATTAATTACTTATATTCCTTATCTTGAAATTAATTCCATTTTGTAATGATTTTACATGAGTTATAAACATATTATATTATAATATTTCATGTATTTTAATAAATGAAATTAATGATATTTTATAATAAAATATATTTTATAAAATGATTGAAAATTTTAAATAATTCAGTATTCAGAAAAGTGGATGGGATATGGTTGTAATTTCCAACCATGGTACATTTATGGTTAAATTGACATTTTTTTCTAACTTTATTGACCCATAAAGAGTAAGAAACATTGAAATCACAATAATTTCGAAAATGGTTAACATAGGGTTAAAACTAATAGATAAGGGTAAAAACATAACAAAAAATAGTCAATATTTTATTGGATAAGTGTATTTTGATTCATAATCACCTTATATTTTAATTATATAATTTTTGAGGCATTTTTCTGTGAAATTTAATTAATATTTATTTAATACTTTAAGTAATTCCAAGATTTCCCTCCCCTCACTTATAAATGGGCACCTCATTACCTTAATTATTCACAATTTTTGAGCCTACTAGTGCAACCAAAAACTGGAAAATTTTATTCTCAACTTCCATAGTCTTGAAGTAGAGGGTTTTTTCATCTTAAAAGTCTATTTCAAGGGTTCTTAATAAGGAATCTAAAGGAGGCAGATCGGAGAAGAGGTAATCATCTTACCTGACCTATATCAAATTATTTATTCTTGTACCTACTCTAAATACATAGTATACATTATGAAATATTGAATAAATTATCTTAAATATTTTGAATTACTATGATAATGGAACAACCATAATCCACCTTCTTCTCTTATATTGGAAAATGATAATGTCACTTATGAACACGTGTGGACTACCACCTTCCTGAACTGTTGTGATTCAATTTTATTTTTGTTTTAAATATATGGTAATAAGGTTATATTTAATAAATATATGATATAAAAATCATCATATAAATTTTAATGATTACTTACCATTATTTTTTTCATCCATAAAAAAATGAAAACAGTGTTCATGCGTACGTACAACCTACCGTCTCCATGAACCGTGTGATTCATTTTTCTATATCTATATTTTATGGATGAATAAATATATATATATATATATATATAATTAATATATATGATATTTATCTCTTTTTTAACATTTTTTATATTATTTAACCATGATCAAAGTATAAGTACCCAAAATATCAAATCACAACTGTCATGAAAAATAAAATAGTTAACACCTGGAAACAAATTTTTTTATAAGGAGTTATTAATAAATCGGTGTTAATATGTTATAAGTGGATAATATATAATATTAATTTATTTAAATGAATATGGTATAGAATTAAAATAAATATAAATTTATGATACATGAGTTTAATCACAATTTTAGTAAGTGTAACTCAATGTAAGAGTTTCTTGTCTCAATTTTATTTCTATGAGATTTATTCCATATTCAGCACTCATTTCCTTTTTGTGGTGTATATAATTCCCACGAATCTATTTTAAGATAATTTCATGAAAATTATAGAGATTCAAAAATTCATATAATGTATTATCTTTCACGATGTTTTGATATAGATCTTACCAAAGTTGTATCGGTTTTATATTACTATGTCATTATTTACCGTGACTATTTATGATTAATTTTCCAATGATGAAATTTTATAATATAACTCTCAAGAACCTCATGAATTTTATTATCCTATTGTTATGTATATATATTACATGTTTTTATTTTATTTTACTCTCTTTAAGTACTCAAAATACTGAAATAATATTTTCAAGGAAATATGAATTTATTTGTCCCTTCAGTCAAAATCAATTTTCTTCCATGTCCATGTTTTATAAAAATATTTTTAAGAATGTTTTTACTATTATTGTATGATTTTTGAAGTCATTTTTACCCATATTTTATTTTTTACAATTGTTTTTAAAATAAATCTTCTTTTTATTTTCTAAATTTGGTACTTTTGACATTTTTAACAAAAATATGAAAGGAATCATTGATTTAACATATATGGATTGAACAAAATATCTAACGATCATGAATAATAAATGCTTTGAATCTTACCTTAAAAGTTTAAAAGTTTATTTTTAAATAAAATGTTTTACTTAATATTTTCAAAAAATTTAGATTTTAAATTATTGATTTCAATGTGGAAAGGTTATATTCCTCCAGAATTGTTCCAGTGATCTTTTAAAGTCATTTTTCATCTTTGATAAATCCATCAATGTTTCTTATCATTTCATGAGGTTATTATCCAATGATACCATATAGTTTAAATATTTTTATAGATTACGATAATGATTATCTAAGGATGATTATATGAAACCCATTTATTTTCCATAGGTTAACTATGTTATGATGAAACCTTTATGAAACCTGTTTCTTGTCTATGTGTTATGAAATTATGAAATAAATAAATTTTTATAAAAATCACTTCCTTTCATTTTTATACTATTATGAATAATTTTTGTGATCTTATGGAACACATTGTTATAATTTTCATTATTTAATGGGTTATCCCAAAATTATATATCCCTATAATTAATTGGGTATAGATGGATATCTCGTGAAATAATAAGGACTAGAGTAGGGAGTGAATCTAGTTTAGTTATGTAATTTTTATACTAGGATAGTCTTGAGAGTGAACCTTGACTAAGGATATGATGGAATTTGGAGTGAATCCAATCCACTATGATAGTCTTGAAAGTGATTAATGACTAAAGAAATGATTTTATATGATTATGTGTATGCCACGAACTTATGTCTTATACCAATGTTATACTCTCATGGATCATTTTATTTGATTCATTTATGATTTATGTCTTATTAAATTTCAATATTTGTGTCATGACTCAAGATTATGTGATCTATGATATGCATGGTATGGTTCTAAAATGTCAATATCATATTCTCATACCCTTATGATCATTTTATGTTTACGTGATCATTGATTTCTCCCTTTCTAACCCTTACTGAGCATCTGAGCTCACCCTTTCTTATATTTCTTTTTCCCCAGGTTATGAAGAAAGTTATTAATTTGGGTATGTTCAAGAAAAGTACTATATGGAAAGATATTTGTGGTAGATATTTAATAGATTTAATGAAAGAATAATATTATGTATCTAGTATCCAAAGACATCAAATATTTATAGTTATAGAATGGATCATAATATTATGTAATTAATATTAATCTATTGAGATGTACTATCAATTTATGAAAAGTATGGGTTACTATAATTATACTATACAAGAACATCCCACTAATTTCTCACCAGTTCTTCTAGATTATCTTTTCAAATGTTTTGATCATTTGTCATATCAAATATCCTATCAATTATATCTATCCATTCCTCATCACCCGATGATCTAACATCTTCTCTGAAAGTATGATTATATTATAACTAAATGTATCAAGTAATATTCACCAATGTATTGTCGTCCCCTCTTATAATACCCAATTTAAAACTTTGTAACACATTAATAATACTTCTAAAAACTTAAATATTATATGTAAATTTATATAAATGAGTAACATAACTTTATCCATCGCAATAGATAATATTTCCAATGATAATTACAAGAAATCACCTCAACTTATTTCCATATAAACTATAACAAAAAACCATTATTAGTTACTTTAAAATCAGTAAATATAACTCCTAAACTTTCCCATGAACTAAAAATATATTGGGAGCCAAGGGATACCGTAATTTGATCTATCCTTTTTGTATCACACTAAATGAACTAACCAATTCAAGTCAGATTCTTTCTTATGGTCCAAGTATATAGAAGAAATCTAATCAAAACCACATATTTTAATCCACACATTGGGTTTATACATCAACAATAGTGACATGAAATTTTTTTATTAACCCATTTAAATATTCTCATGTATATTTCATGGAATAATTTGATAGTAGTTTAGTCGTTATTGTGTCAAGGGATCTAGCTAAAAATTTAGGATCTCACTAAAAATTTAATCTTACATTATGAATTTAAAATTATTAAAAATATTAATTTTTTAGATCTCACACACAATAATTATTTAAATATTTAATCTGCCAAATGGATCCCTTGATAGTAAATCTATCACTATACTTTTACTTGGGATAGGGTATACACCCTAAGTACGGTATAATTATATTTTGATTTCTAGTCTTTGAACTGGAACTGTCTTTGAATTTTAAACTAAAAATACCATAAATCTTAATTAACCCTATACAACCATCCTTAAAAATAGTTATAAGTGTTATCCACCATTGAAATAAACCCTAATTAAGAGATGTATCTTCAAGTATTAGTGATAAGTTTTCCCATTCTTTGAGGATTTTAAGTTGAACCCAGAGCAATGAAAAGATTTGATGGAATAATGATCCGATCTTGAGTTTGGGATCACAATTTTGTTTATAATTATTTATTCAAGAGATTTAAATAAAATTATTTATTCTTGAGTTTTTTTGTTCATGGTTCATAAATCAATGTACCCACATTTCATGTAATGTTTTATTATTTTTTGTATACTTTATGAAGTTACGTGATGAGCAATGAGACACGAAAATTAGTTGAATCTGGATACCAAATTCAACCCTCTATCCTATACTGTGACGACTATTATGTGGTATAGTTCTTATTAACATGACTTATTATGGTTCATGATGTATAAATAACCCTAGATATTGAGACCCCACTCCCCATCTTTCCATGTCTTTATTTCTATTACATCCAGATCAAGCAATAAAGGAAACTAGAACTTGTAGTGGCTAGGGGTTGTAATGGTGAAATTACATGATGATCAGAATATGTCTTTGTCACTTATAAAGATGAACTTTTCCTCAAATTCAGGTGAACATAATAAGACAATTGATCAGTGGTGTGACAATGATGGGCTAGCACTAAAATGACGATGATTCAAGAAAAGGCAAGGCAGTGGATTGATAATAGTATAGAGAGGGGTATATCAGGTTTTAATCCAAACCATTGGTTTAGTAATGTTTGGAAGGGGTATCACACAATATGTGGTAGATGGTATGTGGAATTCCAATGGTATTTACCCACTGGTAGACTGACTGATCCTGATTCAGCACAAAGGCCCACCCTCATCATAGGTTGAATGATGACAACAGGTCTGGAACCCAAGCCCAATTTGACTTGGGTGGCATAAAAGATAGATATATAGTTAAGAGAAATATATAGTGGTCTCCAAGGTGTGATCAATACCAAATGGATAGCTCCCTCACAAGGTATTCCAACCACATGACTGAGCAGGATAAGAAGCCCTAGGTTCGGACCGATTGACTCAGTTCATAGAAAATAGGTGTGTATGGAACCATTATCCATGAGCCACCTCATGCATGGGATGTACATGTCCTCCCAAGGGCACTACTCCCATGATTTTGTTTCACTTTTCATGATTTAGGGGGTCACTATGTGAGTCAATGTTTTCCTCTCTAGTAATTTATCATAACTTAATAAACATGTATAAGAATTTGGGAAAACAAATAATATATCATAATATTTTTTTCATGTAGAACATATCAGTGTGATATTTTTGGATATTAGAAACCATTTTTGAGGTGTTTTGTGTATTTTTATATATTTATATCCATATGAATAGTGACTGGTTTCAAGTGAGATAATCAGAGTAGGCATAGGGTTCAGTACTCCCATGTCTATATATTGAGGATAGGGTGGGACCTCACAATGAATTTATAAATTTTATTACTTACCCACCATTATGAGGAATAGGTTCAATAAATTTAGTCAGGGGTTCAATATTTCCTTAGTCTAAATGTGGAACAAGTTCCACATACATCTGATAGTGTTTTAAATCCATTACTGGGCATGGTTCATTTATCAATAGTGTTTGTACTCTATTGATCAATGTTATTTTCTTGATGATACATGAGTACTATATTAGAGTTGGTACTCCCTTAACCAATACACATTCCATGGTGAGCCATGGATCCTGCCATATTTATTTTAAAAGGTGTTGTGGGATTCTTAAAGTTGAGTAGTTTAGATTTTTTAATTTTATTATGGAATTAAATCCTCATACATATTAACTATAAAGAGTGATTATTATCTACATCCTTGTTTTTTAATCCTTAAAAGTATATCCATTTTGTTATTCCTTTCCAATTGGATTTATAATTGAGATGGCTTGTGTCTCATATCTCCCTCTAGGTTTTTGAGGCATCCTACTATGTATATGTACACTCACCATGGAATAAAAATTTCACTCCCATGTGTTGTTTCTTATAAAGAAGATATATTGTTTATAGGTGCTTGTAGTGGATGTGGTGTTATTGGAGTTTGAGATTAGTGGTTCTTGATAGTGATATACATTGTCATTTCTTGGGTTATAAGTTGGTTTTATGAGGATTTACCCTTTCTAGTTACTCAAGGTATGAAATTATTTTAGGGTATTGGGATTATGCATTCCTTTAGTTCCATAGTTTCATTTTTCACACTATTATGGATGGTTAACGTTTTTTCATGCATATTATATCACAAATGGTTATTATAAATAGTTTATTATTATTATCAATATCATTATCATAGTTATTATTCTAATGATATGTGGAAATATATAGGTTCATTTGGATAAGGCATCCCATGTAAGATATATACCAAATTAGTTACAGTGACCATGGATTTACCTATTGGATTCAAGTTTGAGGTGGTGTAATCAACTTAGTTCTGACCTAGGTGGGATCCTAGTGGGCTTGGTCACATCCAAATTGTATTATAGAAGGTATATCTTAGATAAATAGTTTATAGTTTTTATTATTATAGGGTTTAATTTTGGAAACAAAGGGAAATTATGCTAAGGGGATTTGAGTTTTATTGTTAGAACAAGGAAACCAACATATGTGTAATGGAAAATGTATCCTTTCACCAGAACTCTAATAAATTTTTAGTTAACTTAAAACTCTAAGGTTTCATTATAGAGTATAATAGGGATTTTTAGTGCATAATATAAAAAAATCATGCTTTAATCTATGTTATTCTTGAGTAATGTCATCCAAATAATCATTTAATAATAACAGTGGGTTTATCTTATCAAATGATGGATTTTACCCCATGTCCATTTAGGTTGGATGCGAAGAAATTTTTTTGACATTACTATACCAGTGCTAGTGCCTCTTTTCACTGATAAAATGATTTTCAAGGACTCCATTTAGATACATTATGTCATATATCCTTAAGAGGATAGAAGGTAGTAGATTCCCACCCATTATACAATAAATATACCCTCCAGCAATTGTATAAGGGGATGATCCTCAAACCACTAAGTAAAGGGTGATTTTAGTTTTTTAGGATGAGGATACCCTTAGGTTGTGTGAAATACACTATTTAGAGTGAAATATATCACCTTAGTTTTAGGGGATCATAAAAATTAGGTTATAGAGGAAAGGTTAGAGTTGGTGACTCAGGAGTTTTTCATTTTCAAGAAACCTACCGATTATATGGGTTTTCATGGTGTTATCAGTCACTAGTGGGACTTGACTACCTAGACCTATGATGAGTCTCCTCAACATTAGAGTTTTTATTTCAGGAGGATTACTATCTTGAAATACTTAATATGTGGTAAGTTCATGGTATTTTGGATCTTCAATAGATAAATGTGTCTATTGTAGAGTATGAACCATGTTTCACTAACCTAATGAGGCACTCTTTTGAAATGGTTCATGTTAGATACATATGAGCATGAAAGTTCAAGACATGATTCTATATAGAGATTATGAAAGAGGTTGTTCCTCTACGTATCCTAACATACATAAGAGTCCTTAAGATATTATTAGTGGATAAGATCTTTCTAGAAGGAATGTTGGGGACTAGAGTTGGATTCAGTTTTCTTGGAGTAGAGACTTCAGATACAACAAAATGATAAGAGTCAGAATAACCTCTAAACTGTCAGCATACACATGCATGATTTTTATCATAGGTTTAGGTGATATTAGAGTCAAATAGAAGATCCATACAATAAAGAGATACAATTTTCTATTCCCACAGAGGATGATTTCATATAGCTTAAGACCACCTAATATGGAAATTATTAGAGAGAATCTATGGTGACATTGTGGATACATCTCCAAACTAGAGGAAATGATACAGTTAGGGGCCTCTATGAGCTAGTTGTGGATTATTTTATTATCCAATTCCACCACCTCCACCCCTAGGTTATACTTTCCTAGTTCAGATATCTAGAATCCCGGGCCACAAAAAGATATAGGCTATATAGGATTTTGATCATAAAATTCCCAATATGGTTCAAGGTACAATCCATGTATTCTGAGCACTATAACTTATACTTATCAAAATAAATGAAATAAATTATTTTAATAACCAAATATCTTTTATAATATATATAAATCTTGATGTCACCTTTAACCTAAATAATGTGGTAAGAGACTCGTACTAGAAGTGATCATAAACTCATCCATATCTGTCGATGATCTGAGATTGTGATTAGTAAAGATAGGTTTTTGTGGGGACTCATCATAGATAGGATAAATTTCTAGAATTTAATACGTGTTATAGATTTTCTATCTTTATTCAATGGTTGTATCCAATTATATTTTTAGAGAGTTAGATTATATTTAGCTAACTGATTGAGGTTATTTTTCATGGGTGAGTGGAATCTTCAGACACAGAAAGAAGGGAGTATGTACTAGAAGTCTTAGACAATCACCCACCAGTTGGTGAGTTTAGTATTATGCATTGTAAATTATTTGGAGGATCATATTATTACTATTATGTGTAAGTACATGTATTTTTTCAAAAGTACATTTTAGGATTCCCCCCCTTTATAAGAGATCTATTTATTCAATAACCTACACAAACTAACAAACCGAATATCCTATCTAGATTATTGGATGGAATCATCTAAGACCAAAGAAATAAATATAGAGTCAAAGGAAATTATAAATAATTTTATTACCCATCCTACAGTCTGTACTAAATTCTATTCATCAGAAATAAAAGTAGTATCTTAAGGATTTGTATTGTTAGGAACCAAGCTGGGGTTCCATTCAAACCGACACCCGATCGACCCATGGCATTATTAAAAGTATGTTCTAAATCCCTATGGTCTTCCAAATAGTTATTGGGTATAAAAAATACACCTTGGTAATGATTTCAACTATGAATATAATAATAAAAAACCCATAAAGATAAAACATCACATAAAAAATAATCAAAACCAAACGAGGTGAAATAATTTTTAGATTCATCATTTTTCAAATTTACCTAAAAGCCAAAAAACCACAGTGGAATGTGAGTAATAAACCCATCCCAATAACCAATATTTAATAAGAGGTAAATCACCTGAAATCCACCACCATAAACACCTCCACAAATGGGAAAAATAGCAACCAGATCCATCATCACCACCACAATACATCTTGACTTTACTTGGGTCATACATAACAAAGTCTACATACACCCAAGGGCTTATATAGGGTGTGACCCAAGCCTAGTAGGATTCCTCCCAAAAGAAGGATTCAATTCCAAAATATTAGAACATAAATTAGAATTATCATTTATATAAAAACCCTTGAATAATTTCTAGGATAATAATTTTGGGAGAACATATTTATGATAAAATTTATCAAGTAACCATTTTTAAGAAAACCTTTTTCAAAAAGAATATTTCTTTGAAAAAACATGCACATAAGGTATAACACATACTAAAGGATATAACCACATCACATAAGAATAATATGAAAAGAGATAACCATAACCAATCTCCATAGGTAATCTAGCACTAGTGAGACCCTACGAACCTTGAACCTCAGTGATCAAAATCCTCTAATCAAAACCCACATAATCCTCATGCACGAGCAACTAGAGTGTATCCTATACCATGGTCTAGTGGTCTCTTTATAATAATCCAAATCCCCCAACGTCCTCATGAATTATCCATTATATGGGAAGACATACCATGATCTAGTGGTATTTGATCATATCACATGTTTTGTTAGTGTTGTAGCATCAATCCTACTAGGAGAAACTGAGCCTTGGCCCCAATGAATCAACTAGAGTACTAGTTCTAGTTGATCCACATAGATAACCAAAATTCCCTTTGTGCTAAAATTTCATTTCACATGTCACATAAATCATCACATTCATATAGTCATTCCAAGCATCATGAACACACACGAAAAACCATTTCTTTCACAAAAAATTTCATCCCACAATCAATGCTCACATAGAGACCACCATTTTCCATAATCAAACCTCTTTTTAAATCTATACACACACAAAAACCATTTTAAAACATGTTTAGAACCATGTAAAAAATTCATAACACACATTTAATAAATATAAAAAAACCTCACATGCAACAAAAACCCATTTCCTTTAGAAAACCAAATTTCATCACATATTAACCTAAAACCCCTTTTTAAAAATATTTTATACCTTTCACAAAATCCATTGAACACATTTAAAAAGCACAATAAATAGGCTTACATGAAAAAAAATTCTTTTATAAAATCATCTTTCAACCAATACACACTTCAAATCACATTAAAAACACATTTCACAACACAAACATAATATATAGAACATGTATATGGAACTAATAAAGAAAAAAAATTCATCTAATAATTTAAAAACATGGAACCACCTATCACAATGTTGGTTACTTCTAGGAACTGGTGAAAACCTACAACCACACCACAAGAGGATCCAATAAAGGAAATATTGAACCAAAAATATCAATATCTCACCTGAATACTCACGATAAACCCCTTATTAGGTCAAACATCCTACTGGAAAAGAGGAACCCAAATATAGAGGGATAGAAACTTTAAGAAAATAAAGAAATAAAGGAATAAAGGACTTACTTGATGATTCTTTTAAGTTTATAAACTAAAACCACCAAAGGGAGGAGGTGTAAGGGAGACAAGAGGAATGGGGAGAGGTGCCTAAGGATTCAAATCTCTAATGGGATGAACAAGTGTGGATTTGGGTTTAAAATAAAAGGGGGAAAATAGTAAATTTCCAATTTTTAATGATCTACATAAGTCTCATGGTTATCCGGCATGATTTTCAAAATCATGCGGAAATCGTGTGCCCCTCACTATCCAAGAGGGATATGTTGTATGGTTTTTGCACATGATTTTCCAAATCATGCAGGAAAATATGTGGTCTCGTCTATACAAGAGGAAACTTGAAACATAGTTTCATGGGGTAGGGTGCACACTCATGTGAATGGTTGGGTGGCCTTGATAGTGACACTATTGGTTGGCATATAGTTTTTCAGGGTTGGTACATGGTTTCCCCTTACTGTGTTCTATTGTGAAACACTTGTTGTTGTGCCCAAAAAATCCATTTTTCACAAAAACTCCCAAGGAAACTAAAAAATAAAAAATGGGAAAAACCAAACAAAGGAATACCTAAAAAAATTACAGACGTGACAATTCTCTTAACCATGAAAAGTTTCCACCCTCAGAAAGTCACTCCAATGTTTGATCAGAGAACAAAAATGGATACTCCTTCACATCCCATGATTTTCACTCCCATGTTTTATGTTCATCACTAAATTCTACCAATGAACTCATACCAAGTGTATGGAATTCCCACGAAATACTTTCTCCTGATAATACACAATCTGCACTGGCCACTTGAATACATATAGATTAGGCTCTAAATCCAACCCCTCACAATTCATCACATGAAACAAGTATACCTTTTCAGCTATGATATAAGAAAAACATCATGAATAAAAATATTATGGGAGGAAAAATCCAAATGATATAACACCTTACCAACCCCTTTCGTGATCTCAAAATGTCTTACATACATCGACACTAGATTTACTTACTTACCAAAATGATGGTGACTTAAACAAGGATCCACTTTCAGAAACACCTAGTCACCCACATTGATCTTCAAAGATCAATTCCTTTGATTGACATAATACTTATGATGACCCTGTAATATAAAAAATGGTTTCCTGAATAATTTTAATTTATCAAACATTTCCTACACAAGGCTCGGTCCTAACAATGAAATATTACCCCCCTCAGTCCAACATAGAGTTGAATGACATGACCAACTATTAAGTTCCTCAAAATAAGACATTGAAATTTATGATTGGTAACTATTATTATATGAAAATTCTACCAATACCAAATTTCTATCCCACAAGACTCTAAAATCTAGAACACATTCTCAAAGAATGTATTCAAAGATCTAATTTTCTTGATATGTCTTACCATCTGTTTGAGGATGGTATGTTGTACTCAACTTGATCTATGACCCCATTACCTTATGCAAGCCTTCCCAAAACCTTAAGGTAAAACAAGGGTCCATGTATGAAATGATTTTCTATGGAACACCATGATACCTCACTATCTCTTGAACATACAACTGAACTATATCATGCAATTTTATTTAATCCTAGATGGGAATGAAGTGTAATGATTTGGTCAGATGGTAAATCACTTCCCAGATAGTATTTCATCTTGAGGTGTATAAGGTAAGAAGAAAATAAAGAACATGGTGGTCTTGTCCAAATTCTAGGTAGGAATAGGTAGTGGTTGAATAAAATCATAGGGCCTTTAGTGATCTAATTTAACCTATAAATATGTGTAACACCATTATAAAAAGTCACCTACATCTCAACTCATACCTATACACAAAAACTACTAAAACACATCATAAAATATCTTTGTGTCACCAAGATAAATGGAACACTAAGACTAGTGGCTATCCTGTATCACCACCTTCCGTAATGATAAAAACACCACAAAGTGAACCTTGAAGGTCCAAAATACTTCAAGAGACAATAACCATTCCCAAGGCACCTCCCCCACAATTAAAGAACCAAAACAAATACTAGAATATCTCATCACTAGGATACTCCTATCGAATCAACACCAGAAGGTAAGGTGTCAACTAATCACCAGCCAAGAACACTCTTCCACTTTGCTTTTTAGTCTTTACATGTAATTGAAAAAAGAGACCCATCAAATTCCACTCACCACTATAATCCTTCAATACTTACACTAGAACCTTCCTACTCAAGGAATCTGCAACCACATTACCTTTATTGAGGGTGTACATGATAGATAAATCAAACCCTTGAAGGTACTCGACCCAACAATGTGGCCACAAATTTAGATATTTCTGGGAGAATATATAAGATAAATTATTATGATCTGATTAAATCAAAAAACTTCTCCCCAAATTGATAATGACACCACATATTCAAGGAAAGCATCACCACTATTAACTCTAGGTCATGTTCTAGGTAATTATTTTTATGTGGTCGAAGTTGGCGTGAAAAATAGGACACCACATGGTCATCATGAATCAATACAAACCCAAGACCCATACCCAAAAAATCAATGTAGACTACATATCTCTTTATAAACTTTAAAAAGATAAAAAAAGGGGATGCAATCAACAACTGCTTTATCTACATAAAGGACACTTGATATTTTGGACTCCACTCTAAATTTACCCCGTTATAGGTAAGTGTATTCATGAATGAAAAAATCCAAGAGAAATCCTAAACAAAAAACCTTTAATATCTTTCTTGGCCCAAAACACTTCTGTTCTCAAAAATATTCTTTGACTGTTCCCATGACATCACTGCATTGATCTTATCGGGGTCCATTGAAACCCCCAGTTCCAAGATCATATGGCCAAAAAACATCACCTTACTAATATAGTATAAACACTTTGAAAACTTTTCATAGAGTTAATGATATCAAAGGGTTCATATCACAATCCTCAAATGTCAATCATTCTCTTCCTTGGCCCCAAAATAGAACATGAAGTCATCAAAATATACCATAATAAAAGAGTCTAGGTATTTGTGGAACAATCGGTTCATACGAACTATAATGACTGCTGGAGAAATCATTAATATGAAATTCATGAAGAAATTATCAAAATGTCCTTACCTACATTGGAAGACTTTTTTTGAACATTCGTCTATCAAAATATGACATGATGATACCCAAAAACAAATCAACCTTAGAGAACAATCTTTCCCACTTAAAGTAATCAAATAGGTTATAAATATGTGTCAAAGGGTACTTGTTATTGATCTTCACTCTATTCATATTATAGTAATCAATAAAAAACCGGATATATCCATTTTACCTTTTCAAAAATAGAAATGGGGAGGCCTAAGGTGAGACACTCAAGTGAATGAATCCTTCAGATTCCAAATCATGCAGCTATACCTTTAATTCCCTTAATTTGGTGGGGTCCATATAATATGAGGAAAGATATATCTATTGTGTTCTCAATGCCAATTATTTTGTGAACTCCACATCCTACTCAGGAGGAAAACATAAAAAGTCATATGTGATCACCTCTATTAACTCATCCAATATAGAAGGTAATCCAGCCTTATGAGAAACATCATCAGCCTCCAACGTGAACAAAGAGATCTAAAAAAATGAGATTTACCAGTTTCAAAAGTGTAGGTATAGCACGTCCCGACTAAGGATCCCATTCCTTCAAAAAACCTTGATACTTCCGTCAGGTTCTACAAAACTTACTAACCGTCAATAAAAATTAACGTGTTTTTGAAAAGGTACCATCCAATCCATTCCAAGGATCACATCAAATCGGTCCATTTATAAAACTAGAAAATTCCATTCCAACTCAACCCCTAACATGGTGACTTTGAAAGAAAGAAACCTAAAGCCCTACCATCTCTTATTAATAAGAGATTTTACCAACTCCATCACATATGAAATAAGCTCGATTATAAATTTTAACACATCCACATGATGGGTAGTAAAAAAATAAATAGAGGAACTAATATCAAATAGAATAACAACTAAGGATGATGTAATAAGAATAGTACCATGAACTGTTGTAGGCCCTGTATCCAATTCTTCAAGTGCTTGTTCCACAACATGAAGTTGCCTCATATCTTCTCGAGCTTGAGGACAACCACAAACCTATAGCTCTACCCTAAACTAAATATATCTTGAAGAAGATCCAGACCTACCTCCATAACCTCTAAATTGGGAACCCACTATCCTAGATGATTTTGAATGGGGTGGTATCCCTTTGGAAGATACATATCATGATCCACTCTGATTTGGGTGTTCCACATTGAAAACATGTTTAAATTAAACCATATGTCCACATCGATTGAAGGGTCTGGGTGGAGACGAACATGCCAGCAACATGTTCCTACCTTCCCACACTGATGGAACACAACATACCCAATGTCATATTCCATATAATAAGAATGTTGAGAAGGATGGCCTGAACTAATACCTCACCTCTTCCCTTTCTCATCCCTCTTCCCATTATTCTCAGATAAGCTACCATTTCCCTGGCCCACTTCTCACATTACTCCAGTGAAACCAGACCTTCCCTTATGGTCAATAACCACCATCATAGAATGATCAACCACCTCCACATAATAATTCAACTTCATAATGAATACTTGAGAATAGATATTTTTTTACAACCCCATTTTAAACCTTTGATCTTTCAAATGATCGTTGAAAAATACCTGAGGTGCGAGCCAAAATAACTCAGCAAAACGGTTGGCATACACCATCATGGTCTAATCCCCCTTATGAAGTTCCAAAAAATCCCAGGTCTTAGTGAATGATAATATTTATAGTAAATAATAGTTTTTGAAGACTACCTTGACATACTTCCATCCCATCTAATCAATATTCCTAGCCTGCACCATGGAATCCCACCACTTCCGACTGGTACCTTCCAACATGAACAAATCACATTTCACCCTAACTGACTCCAGAGTTTCAAGGAAGTCAAACATCCTGTCAATCTTCTCAAGACACTCTTTAGCTTCATAGGGATCCAGGATACTCTGGAAGGATTAAGTCTTGTTCTTGAGGAACTTCTGAGCTTTATCCTTTATAGGACCTTGTTTGGATTCCCCAAAATTAGTAGGAATAGATCCCTCTCCATGAAGAAAATCATGTAAAGACCAAACCCTGAACTACAGAAGTCTATGATCACTTTTTGAGGGAGAACTCTATATGGAATTTTCCTATGGCTATTCAAGAGATATCTGAGG
Source organism: Viscum album (assembly GCA_963277665.1). NCBI lineage: Eukaryota > Viridiplantae > Streptophyta > Magnoliopsida > Santalales > Viscaceae > Viscum > Viscum album. The sequence goes on along the minus strand of OY728158.1, from coordinate 1,102,828,961 downwards.
ATATATCTTACCACATCAAGCAACTACAACAATGAAAAATAATAAATACACTATTTAGAAAAATTTCAGCAATAAAAACATAATTTGATCATTTTCAGAAATCTTAATGATTTTAAAATCATCAAAATAACAAGAAAAAACAAACTACTCCACCCCTAGCTGGTTTCCACATACAATATGAAACCTGTACGTCTCACTTGGAGGAGAAGTTAAACAAATTCCCAAAATCCCATGGTGACTCGAGTCCTATCATAAAGTGTATTGGATAGACACCCCACTCACAACTAGAACCTCATGCCCCAAAAATCCCAGCTTTAGTCTATCTATACTCTTCCCTAATAATATGACCTAAGTAAATGATGAAAACCATTTTTTGATATCATTTTGTTATGAACCATGCTGGGGTTCCATCTAAACTAACACTCGATGTATCCCATGGTATGACCCGAAGGGTTTTCTTGATCCCCATAGACTGGGAACTAGCGCCTCAGTAACAAAAATACACTTTGTTAGTGATTTCACCCATTAATATAACAATAAAAAACCCACAAAGATAAAACATCACATAATCGATAATCATAACTAAATGAGGTGCAACAATTTCCCGAATCAAAATTTTATAACTTTTACCAAAATCTAAAATACTACATAGGAAATGGAATAAACCCCCGCCCCCCCAAACTCCATGTAACATGAGGGATACCACCCTCAATCCACCACCACCATCACCTATAAGAAGTGGAACACTAGAAACCTGATCCACCCTCACCACCGTGATATATCTTTCATTTACTTGGCCTAGACATATCAAAGTCTATATACACCCAAGGGTATATATAGGGTGTGAGAAAAATCCTAGTAGGATGCCACCGAAAATAAGAATTCCATGCTATAATATTATAATCTAACTCAACATGCCCATTAATATAAAAACACTTAAATCATTTCCAATATAATAATTTTGGGAAAACTTTTTTAAGGAAAACATTTCACAAGTAACTATTTTTAAAGAAAACCTTTTCCCCAAAACAAACTTTCTTTGAAAACAACATGCACACAAGGTATAACGTATACTAAAGGATAGAACCACATCACATAAGCATCATATCACAATATATCACCCTGATAAATATTTATAGGTAATGTATCACTAGTGGGACCCTATGAACCTCATACCTCAATGATCAAAATCCTCTAACCAAAATGCACAGTATCCCCATGCACGAGTCACTAGAAGTGATCCCATCCCAAGGTCTAGTGGTCTCCATATCGTAAGACAAAATCCACAACGTTCTCATGCTTGATCCAATAGAGTAGAACAAATTACCAATTATTATGGTCCCTGATCATATCACATGATTAGTTAGTTTTGTAGTTTCATTCATGCTTGTAGAAACCATGCATTGGATCCACCGAATCAACTAGTGTACTTGTTCTAGGTCATCCACCTAGATACCCTGAATTCCCTTTATGCTAAAATTCATATTTACATGTCACATAAATCACAACCTTCATATACACATTCCTATAATCCCAAACACACAATAAAAACTATTTCTATCACAATTCAGTTAATTTTATAATCAAATATCATATGGAAACCGTCATTTTCCATAATCAAAACTCCTTTTTAAATCCACATTCCAACCCAATCTAGTTTAAAACATGCTTCACACCACTTACACGATTCTTATCACACATTTATGAAACATAACAAAGAATCTCATATGAAAAAAAACCCATTTCCTTTCAAAAACCAACTTTCATTACATATGAACCTCAAAACCATTTTTAAACATATTTATCACCTTTCAAAAAATCCATCGAACATATTTATAAATTAAAACAAATATGAACCCATGAAACACAATTAGCTTCTTTTAGAAAATCATATTTAAACCCATAATCACTTCAAATCACTTTTAATATAGATTTAAAACAACATAAATAATCCATAGAACATGTTTTTGGAACCAAGAAATCATAAAAAATTAAACTAATAATTTAAAAGCATGTAACCACATAACTAAAACTTAGAAACTTATGGAAACTGCTGGAAAACAAAAATTGCACTACCAGGGGACCCTAAAAAGGAATGATCAAACCAAAAACATAAAAATTTATCCGAACAACTCAAGATTAACCCTTTATTAGGATAAATAACCCACTGGAAAAAGGAACCGAAAGAGGGAAGGAGAGATACCCTATAAGTAGGATGAAATTAAGGAATAAAGGTCTTACTTGATGATTCTTTAAAGTTACCACACCAAAATCCCCAATGGGAGGAGGTCCAAGGGATATAATAGGAAGGTGGAGGTGAAAAGGGCTACAAATCATGAATGGGGAGAAAAAGGATGTATGTGGTGTTAAAATAGAAGGGGAAAAGAGTAAATTTCTAATTATTAATAACCTAGATAGGATGGAAGATTATCCCACATACTTTTCCAAACATTTTGGAAATAATGAGTAACTCATTGTCCAAGAGGGACATTCCACATGATT